>CM072158.1:9631537-10831537 GCA_036850595.1 Rhyacichthys aspro | reverse complement strand
GTGGTCATTTTGTTGTCCATTTGGCTCATTTTTGTAAACATTCGATTCCAATAAGCATTAAATCTTCTTCCTTGACCTATGCCTATTTCATCACTATTGTGCATTCATTCCTGTCATTCCAAAGTCAAGTCAAAACCAGGCTCAAACCTCATTCATTGTACCTTTCCTTGCCAAAATACAAAAATCAGTGTCTTGTGTGTTTTCCCAGTGGTTTTAATAGGTGAGTCAGGCGTAGGAAAGAGCAACCTTTTGTCTCGCTTCACCAAAAATGAGTTCAATCACGACAGTCGCACAACAATAGGAGTTGAGTTCAGCACCCGCACCGTTCAACTCGACAACTTCACCATTAAGGCACAGATATGGGACACCGCTGGACTGGAACGATACCGGGCCATCACCTCAGCGTGGGTACACTCCATAAACAGCACTGGTTTAACGTTCAGATTCAATGCAATAAATCTCATTGTTTTTTTGTTTTTATTAGGTATTACAGAGGAGCAGTGGGAGCCCTTTTAGTTTATGACATCAGCAAACACCTGACCTACGAGAGCGCCGAGCGATGGCTGAAAGAGCTGTACGACCACGCCGACCCTCACATTGTGGTGATGTTGGTGGGGAACAAGAGGGATTTGGAAAGTCTGAGGACGGTGCCGACAGAGGAGGCTAGAGACTTCGCAGGTCGGTTTAACAACCCTTTGAAGCTTTCAGATACGATCAAAATGTGCCTTGACTGTTTGCTGAAACACTCCTTGTTTTCAACCTCTTCAGAGAAAAGAGGCCTCATGTTTATGGAGACGTCAGCGTTGGACTCCACGAACGTTGAAGTGGCGTTTCATGAAGTTCTCACGGGTACGTCCCTTTTAGTCATTGCTTCACAGCTAAAATTAGACTTGTTTGAACATATTTGATTTCTCTGCAGCCATCCATACGAAGGTGGCCAGCAGAGAGGTCACCCGCGGGTCCATCAGCGCCGTCACACTGTCCAGCCCCATCGGACCGACGAGTCAGGGCCAAGAGGAGCGTAAAGCCTGCTGCAAAAACTCGTAACAGACTGAACACCTGCCAAAGATAACCTAGTCATACTCAGGTTTCACCAGTCCATTGTCAAAGTGTCTTCTTTACACACCCGTCAGAGTATAAAACTTGACAGTATGATAAAAAGATAAAAAAAAAAAAAAAGGAAAGGCCATATTTAAAGACTGTATTTTGAATGTATAGGGCACAATTAGATGAACACTGATTTTTGTGGTTTTATATTTTTAAAAGTATGTTTGGATTTATAAAAGGCTTGCACTGGGATTAACCTTGGAATAAATTATTTATATTTTTTCCACCATGTTTTTTACACATGTGATTGTTACACTACATACATTTTCAGTATGTTATGAGGGAAAATAAATCATCATTTAGAGTGTTAATAAGATTATAAAAAAAAAGATTGATGAAGTGACCCATTTTAAGTTGTTCTTTCACTGTTGGTCCTGTAGATGGCAGCGCTGTTAAGTTTGGTGCCATGCATGTCTTCACTAATACTTCTTTATTAACTTTTCTTTATTTTTCATCCTATTGATCATTATACTGTCCTTGCTCTGCACTCCAACTTGATTTCTCTTCACCATTCTTACTATTGTTCCTGAATGGGCCATGTTTTTTTTTTTTATTAGCACGTTTTCCCACGCTGCAGTAGGTGTGTAGCCCATTACGCCCCACACCTCATCCTTTCATGTCACTGTGGTTTTTGGGATCATCTGCAGGCCATGGGTGTAATTGCTCATGTGGCTTCTTTTTTGCAGACAGACTATAAATCTCACGCTGTAGAAATTAATGCCAGTCTGGACAGATACCCCTCTCTATCTCTGGCTCGCAGATGTGCGCACGGAGCCTTTAGTGCGCTGTGTGTTTTCCAGTCCATGACCACAAATGCTTTTTATGAAGTTTCCCCCCTCCTATGAAATGATAACAGAACAGGCTTTGCTCGGGGTAATAAATGTTTAATTATTTCACGTGAATGAGGATATTTTTCATGAGCTGAGTAAAAGCATCTGGCGTAATCATCCACACTGGCTGCACAAGTTGAGGACGTGGAGACTATAAATCTCACTTGTCATGTCTAGTGCTTACAGCCCTCTCTCTGAGGATGTATATTTATAGAAATAGTGGAATTCACGTCCTATTCTTAGACATTACATACATACATACATACATACATACAACTAAAACAAACAAACAAAAAAAAAAATCCAATTTAGGTTTCAAACAATGGCAGACCCAACCAAAGCAATATTTTCTGTACTGTGGCTTTAGTGACAGCGGCTTGGTTATTTTATTCCTATAGCACATAAAACAACTGGTACTATTTGAATCTGAGAAATGCAAAAAACGTCTTTGAAAACCAATTTTTTGTAAATTTGGGAGCGTGAGCCTTGTTTTGACCTCTGGGTTTGGCAGATCCATGTGGAGTCTATTATCCACATGCTTCTTGACATGTGTAGCCTGTAAAAGTGTGTCTAAAACCAAGACTTGTATACATTAAAGTGTTGAGTGGTATGACACCTTTTGACCCAGCTCCATAAAGCTGGGCACTTTTCCTCTTATTTTTCTTATTTGTCTCTGCAGGGCGTCTTGTCTTTAAAAAAAAAAAATACAAAAAAAACTTACATAGCATCTGTTTGTTTTCTCATCACTGCTGAGTTTTGGTGACCTTGACCCACAGGGACCATGAATCTTCCATTAAATCCCATTTTAAGTGACACATTAGCATTCTTGGTCATTCTTCTCGCTCCTGGATTTTAGAGCTTGCAGACTTTTTTCCGGTTTTCTGATGTGGTTTTCGGGCTTTAGACGCTTGTTTTGGGCTGTTTATCTCCACTTCCTCTGTTTGTTTGGAGTGTGTTGGGTACAGCACATGTGTTCATCAAACACTGGTGTTGGCCTTGCACTTAGCTTCCTGTAAATATGAAAGATAGCACACCCTCTGTTGGTTTATGAATCCATTCAGTGGAATCAGTGGTGAAGGAAGTACTCAATTACTCAACTTAAGTAAAAGTACAGATGAAGAGGTAGAAATGCAGTCAAGTAAAAGTATTACTTTAAAATGATTACTTAAGTGAAAGTATTGAAGTACTTGCTTTTAAATGTACTTAAAGTATAAAAGTATTTGACTCAATCATTATAATTAAGGTGAAGTTTACATGTGTTGTTTAATAGTTAGACATATCACTGAGTGTAATGCTGCGTTCATGTGTGCTTTGTAAAACTCAGCGCTATAGGTTTAGGTACACATTTATGTAACATTGAATTTAAGGTGTTGCACATTTACAACAGTTTTAAAAACTCTGTAAAAATGTAATGAAATGGAAAGCACAGATATTTGCTCTAAAATGTAGTGGAGTAAAAGTCAAAAGTTACCCCCTAAGTAACGAAAAGATACTTTACATAGTACATTAATGGAGTATTTTTACTTTGTTGCATTCCACCATTGAGAGGAATCAATCTAAATGATGATGGATGATGAAAAATGACAGATTTTTATACTAGCCCCTTGTCAAAATAAACGCCTAAGGCCATCACTCTGTTTTCCGCCTCTTCATTGTCACTCTATTCTTCTAAAAACACACAGAGTCAGACTGGACAACACTCTCCAAATCCTTCATCTCTTCTCACATTCCACTTTCTTTGTTCTTTCTTCTGCCAGAGCCGAGAAACACAATTTTGAGATTTCCATGTCAACTGACATCATTACATAAATAGACTCAAAGTCAATGCACGCCGATTACCATGGTGATGTTGTTATGGTGACCAATCAAAGAAAAGAGGTGAGCCGGTGGCGTGGAGACAATCTGGACTCCCTAAATGTGCAGTGAATTGTCGTTTTTCCCTCTGACCTGTTCATTAAGGGATTAAAATCTGCTTCCATGGATCTCTGTATGCATTCTTGTGTTCAACTGTTGCCCCCTCTCTCACATACAAGTTAATTAAGTCCTTTAAAAGCCTCTAATTTGGTCCGAGAGCCCGTGGTGCTCGGCTGTCCGTGCTCAGCCGGGGTCACAGTGCTTCCTTTTTCCGGAGAAGCAATTAAAAACAGGTAGCCAGAGCCAAACAAGAGTGGAGAGTCTCAGCGTCAGTCCACTTAACATAATATTACATATCTCCGTTACCATGGCAGCTGCGGTGTTTGTCCGTGAGTCTGGGAAGCTCAACGCTACAGGTGTAAAGTGATGCAGTCGACTGTTATTTAAGTGCCGAAACACGAGAGCAGATGGGTGTAAATGAAGACTGGCATTATCTCGGTGTTATCTTCCAAGTGACAGCTAAGTTTACATTTGTGCTGGCATCTGAAGAGTGGGTTCAAGTTCAGACAGAGAGAGAAACATGACATTGATAGATTATTTAAAGTACGTGTGTTGTTGTGGTAAAGGCCGACACCATGTTAAAAGAACTTCTAACTCCTCAGTGTTTCAGTCCTGGGTTCGATTCCCACACCCTCCCCTCTTTCTCTCCCACGTTATCAGCTCATCTACTAACTCTTACTGTCAAATAAAGGCTTCATGTTCCCTACATTTGTGGCAAGGCTCAGAGTGCTTTGAAGGCTCTAATGCACATTCCTGCTAATGTGACCCCAGATGTAACCCCCTAGAGGCGAGTTTCCCCCCTTGTGACTTCTCCTTTGGCATGACGATTACTCTTCAGGATGTAAAGCACCTGAATGTGGAACTCAGAGCTAAGGAATTCAAACAAATGTCTCCTCTGTGGCACTGGAGCCATCTCAGCTGCTGCTTGCAAAGGACGGGGAAAGAAAAAAAAAGAGAAAAAAACAGCCAGTAATACCACCCAGCCCCTGAAAAGTGTCCTGCTTTTTCTCACAGCGGCTCAGAAAGTCTGGCTGTACAGAAAGTGACAACAGCGGCGTTAAATTGAGTTTGTGAGTCGATGTTTCCATGTGTGTGTTATACTCTCCCCTCGCGGCTTTTGTTCCATGATGGAGGAGAGAGGTAGGGTCCACGTGAAATATAACCCGCCGCTAACATCATCGATGCACTTCTCATGCCGAGTTGCTTCACCAAGTCGACTCATCATCTCATTTGCACCGAGTGGACTGTGGCTCGTACTCTGTAACTAATTTTCTTCCTAAATTACAGTCAATTACTGGCAGCTACACTGGGCTTCATTATTCTACCAAGTTGTCATTTCACAGCGAGGCCTCGACAAGTTATACGTATATGTTCCTCAAAAATATCTTCTTCACACTGTGACTTTACAGCTGCAACATTTAGAGCCCTTCACTAATAACTCATAACTTCTCATCTCGGTCACAAAGATATAACACAGTGCACATCTGTTTTTTGAGACAGGTGCATAAAAAAAGAAGAGGCATAACTCAAACGGTTAACTTTGCAACTCCTGCACACTGTCTTTGGCAAATACACAACCTTGGACGTGTCTGACCACAAACATGTTTCCACTACGGCTCGGTCCATTTCAGATGAGCTCCAGCCTGGAGAATTTGGCAGTATTTATCGCTTTTGCGTAATGAGAGTTTTAAGTTGCATTTTTTTTGGATGCATGTGTTAAATGACAAAAGTTTTGCACCCAGGCTGAACGTTTCTCATGGAATAATGTCAGTTTTTTTGGAGTCAGAAGAGTGGATACATGAACTAAACAACAAACAAACAAAATAGAAAGATTTGAATATATGAAAATGCCAGTTTTATAGTAAGCAGTGACACTTTGTAAGCTATAATAAACGGATAAAAGATCTGACCTACTTACATAAGCATCTAAAATAACTCTTTTGACAACATCTAACTGTATATGATCTCATTAACTTTGCATTTACGTGAAAATCTCCCTGTGTCCATTATGTAACTTTGCCTTTTGTGTGTTCTAATGTAAAAGAGAAGCAGCTTTGTGAAAGCAGTGCTTGAATACTGATGCATTTCCAGCTAAATCTCACAGGAGTTGTAGTTTGTGGGAAAACATGTTGTGCTCTTTTTTTTTTGATCCGAGGGGGAACATGCTCGGGCCTGAGCTCAGGAACAGTTCAAGCAAGGTCAGGAGTCTGCCGAGACTCTTGGAGGCTGAGTGAAAGTGTGAGGACGCATGATGTGAACACACAAGAGACGCTTTCAAGTGTAAACACGAACATGCATAAATGAATAATATGTGCACATTGTGCGTGACTGCCTCTGATGTTTGTAGATGGACTTAGGATCTAAAAATACAATGGACTCCAGAGGAAAGGAGAGAGGACGGCGAGCCTCTTAAAAACACACACATCCTCCGAGGGCATGTGCTTCATCTGTGAAGTCACTTTGATAAGGAAAAAGCTCACGGAGCGCTGTGTGTGCAGACAGTGGAGACGCTCTTATCCAGGGTGGTACTGTGCGCTCATTAAGGCAATTTCCGTCTATTTAGTGAATGAAAGGCAGATTTGTGAGAGACTCAGGGGCAGAGGAACAGTGAAGACAAGAAGAGGAGGCAGCGAGGCTTTAGAGGAGGGTGGAGGGGGGGTCCATATGGGAAGGAGCCGCAGGAGAGAGTCAGGGATACAGAGTAAGAGCGGAGAGGAGGAGGAGGAGAGACAAACGCGGGCGGACTGTGGAGGCAGCAAGACGCACCGGCCTCGTCTCCTCCTCTGGCTGGAACTGAAACGCACTTTTACGGCCGAGCACGCGGGATTTTTCAGCAGGTGTCGTGATGTATTTTGGTACGTAGTCAATTTGATGGCTTTTCTGGGTTCCGCAGTGGAGTCACTTGTTGCTATGTTGCTCTGTGTAGTCACCTGCGCGGACTCTCCGGTCCCTCTGCTGCATCTCCTCCACACAACGCCTACACTGTGTATTTTAACGCCGAGAGAAACAAATGCCTTACTTTTTGTTCCTTTTTATGCGTCGTGTTAAAATTCTCCGCACTACTGCAACTGCACATCTCCACCAGGTTTGGAAGAGGGTTATCTTAGGTTATTTGGCTTGTTTTGTGCGTCTCAACTGCAACAGGAGTTACCTTTAAAGTTAGTTTGCAATACTTAAAGCCTCGCGAGTCCTATTTTAAAGGAGTAAAGGTAACCACGTGACGCGTTACCACAAAGATCGCCTCATAACTTCATTCCCTGTGAAAGAAAAACCAAACACAACGCGGTCAAACATGGCAATCAGTGTAATGGCACTGCGGATGGGTGTGTTAGTCAGTCTGATTAGGGTGATTACGCACGCACACGCACACGCACGCTGGTCCTGGATCAAACTGTAATCAAGCTTTTGCAAACTAACAAGCCTCTGCAATCACGTAAACATGACGCTAATGGCGCGCTTTGAGTTTGTTATTCTGGGTAAAACAAGAGTGTAAGGCCCATGGGTCTCATAAAGTTGACCTGTGTTTATGAAGCCTTGAAGACGCCCTTGGCTTCCTGAGTTGAGTGTGGATTCTGTGTCGTCACAAATGACCCAGACAAAATGTGTCGTGTGAGGGGTCTTGTTGTAAATGTTTGGTCTAAGGTTGTTTATTCGGTTACATTTCAGCAGTGGGCTTCCATAATGATATTTTGGCCTGTGATAAAGGAGGCCCAAATCAGAACAAATAAATCATCAGGAAATTTATATAAAAAACAGAGTGTACATGAATGCATCTTTACTGATCCTGCTACATTTTAGTTCCATATGGTGTAGAATCCTTTTCAACATGTTTTATATCAGGCAATTGCAGACTTTGCACTCATTATAAGTTGCCATTATTAATGACAATTATGCATGTATTGTGTATAGAATAATATGTGCACTGGAAACACTACAAATACACATTTATGGAGGGTAATTCAATTATTAGCTGTATTTCAAATTTATACACATCAAATATTCTTTTAAAAGAATGATTTTGAGCTTTGTAAGTGTAATATCTGTCACATCTTTTGTATTCAGAGCTGGGGAGGAGCACTGTCTTTACAAAACAAGAGCAAACTGGACAATGGTGTCAAATGTGGTTAAAAATATGGACAGTATCTCAAATTTACAGTGAATCAGGCCTCCCCAAAAACAGCTGCAGACTCACAACACCCCCTGTGGTCTGAATATGAACTTTTACCCTCTGGACGCAGTCACATGACCCACAGATGAGGACCATAATGCTTCACATCTGCATCCTGAATGTTATTAATGTGACGCCTCAGGTTGTATTTGTAGTTTTTTGTGTGTCCACTGTGCTTCAATGTTTTCATGGTTTCATTCATTATTACCAGAGGTTGCTAAAACATACCAGATATACCAGAAAAAAATACAAAATATTAGAGACAAGTAAAAGCTATTAGTCAGATCTCTTCAGTGACAGATGGACACAGGTGAAATGTTGACGTACAGCTTGTAATTACATAAATTATTATTATATTTATGTTTAACTGCATTGTTACACTTTGTTTTTGTACATTGTTCTTTTAATACAACTTTTTTTTTTTTACATGCATTGAACCTGATAACATACTTTTACTCTTTTGTGCAACGCCAGGACTCTACTTCTTCTCGAGGCTTTATCAGAAACGAAACACGTAGAGCAAATACTTCTTAGTCTTGGGTTTATTTTTATCTCGGAAGCTTCATTAGCGTCTTCTCCACCGAGTCATTTGCCATATGCTCACGTCTCTACCTGTGCTGTCTCCTAGGAAGTGTGTGCCACAGCTCTCTCCCCCAGCTGGTGCGTCCCAGTCCAGGCAGGAGTCAGGGCTCCCCGGACCTCAAGCACCTCCTCCCCTTCCACCTGCTGCCAGCTTTTACCGACGTGAGTGCATGACACCAATCACACTTAATTATCACACTGGATGTATGGAGTTATTTTCAGTGCACAGGTTTCTTTGCGCTGCCTACACCTTTACAAATACAAGGCCTGTGATTCAAAGGCGTGACATTTTCGCTCAAGCCGTGGGGTGGGATCCTTAATATTCCTCGCACAGAGGTTTTCTCGGAGCTGTCTGCCTCTCTGTTTGTGAAGAGTTGAAGGTGGAGACAACTAGAAGCCCAAAGGAGAGTTAATATGTCAGACACAGCTGAGGGGCCGCTGTCTGTTTTGGAAAATGTATAACTTTACAGGCTGGGGAAATGTATGGAAGTTTTTTAAGGCACTAACTTTTCACCTTCAAGCCTGATATTAAACAGGACCAATAATATCTCTCTTTTATTGATCCATCTTACAAAATCCTGCAATTTTACTTTACTTTTGCAAATACATGGTTTGTTTTATGCAACGTCATATTTGTGATTGTGTACCGAGTCATTCAGAGGCCGAAATCATTCGAAACCTGTTACTTCGCGTTATTCGTTGAAACCTTTTCGAGCAATATTTCAGCCACTGACTCAAACTCTGAAACAAAATTGGCAATTTGTTCAGGCCTTCTCTTTACTTTCATCTCATCTATAAACCATGATGTGCTCTTAGTATTGGATGAGTTTTGAAGATAGACATCAAGAGACAAATTGAGGGCTTAGAAGAGGGAGATGAAGATTGAGCGTGTGTGTGTAGAAATGGCTTGTGCACAGCGTAATACACTTGTCCTGTGTGTTTTTGTGAACTCTCAATCCTTGTCAAAAGCCATTCTGCCACCTGAGGAGAAAGCAGACGTTGTTGTAGGTCTTGGCCTCTCCCTCTTTCCCATTTCACCCGACTCTCGACGCCCTCCACCCTCCCATCCATCTTTTCCACTTTGTTGCACCGCTCTCGCTCCATCACAGCTCCACTGCGGTCCGTTCCTCCCATGCATTTGCCTCACTGTCTCTAACTGTCATCTTTCACATCCATTTTCATCAACATACTTCTTCCTCTTTCAGTGTTAAACCCCTCTTTTCTCCTCCTTTCCCAAAAATGGTCAGAACTAGGAGCACAAAATCTTTCCAATCAGGCTAACCTAATATGGATTGAAAAAAGTGGCATAGATTTTATGATATGTGTCAGCAGTCACGCTGCCAGTGCATAATTTTTCACTTCTCTTTTATTTATAACTGCAGTCTCTCACACGTTTGTTTTTCTCCCAATTCTGACATTTTTCAGGATGAATTATAACCACCATAAAGATCTTATATTGTAGAGGTTGTTGTTCTTGGAGCTTTTCTGAACTTCATCTGCTTAATATTTTTAACACCTGGGGGTCTGCAGAGTTACTGAGGGAGGGGTTGTGAACTTTTTGATTGATAAGACAACTTTTTATCTTGACCTAGTTGCACCACAGTGATTGTAAATAAAATAAAATGAATTGACCCTCTCCTTAGTTGATATTCTGTGTCTATACAACAGTAAAAGAGCTGGTCTGAAGCCTACTCATTACAATAAAATGTATATTACTATTTTTTTTTTTTACCCAAACACCCCCATAAAGAATCATGTGACAAATACAAAGGTTCTTTATTTATCTACAATATATTAAAGCCACCTTGCGTAACCTTTAGCCAGTAACACCGCTTCATTTTTAGCCCCAAACTATATATTCTCATAATAATTTCATGGACACAGTAACATCAGCTGGACAGAAACCTTCAATATAAAGTCTATATAATTCCTGTCGCTGGGATTCACAAACATTACGTTAGTGACACGCTTTTTGGGTCAAATAGATGGAGCAGAAATAGGATCCGTATCTGATAACTGCAGATACTTAAAGCACCTGGATCAGGATCTGTGCCGAAAAAGCTGGATCAGTGCATCCCTTATTATTTGAATAGCTTAGTATTGAAAGCACCAAAACGGGGAACATTTGTACACAGCTCTGGTCCCAGTATAATATAAAACACAATTTCCCCATCTCTCCGTCAGTTTTAGGGTCCTTTTAAATATTCTATCTTACACAAGTCTTCATTAGTGTCTGAGTGTGAGCTTTGTAAACACACATCACAAAAATAACACTCAGTAACTTTTTACCTTAAAATACGTTAAAATAAGTTGTTGTCTCAAATCCTTTAGATGGCCCTTGACAAGAAAAAGGAAGAATGGCTCCTCTTTCATAGACACAGTGCCTGGCCCACCTGATACTCCACTACGTAACTCTTGTCAAGCCTCATTTCCGCTGAAGTGGTACGGTTCAGGTTGGATCAGTAAGATGGAGCTAAACACTGCAGGTTGTTGACTGGATGATAGAGAATCCTCCTTATTCCAGCAAAAATGAGAAGTGGAAGGGAAACGCAGCAATGTTTTACTGGCATTTACTTCAGTTTTTTATAAATTCATTGCAAAATAGCCCTCGAATTGCATTAAACATAAGCCTAACCTGTGAAATTATATAGTGGGACTCTAAACCACACATGTCAAACTCAAGGCCCACAAAAAACCCTTTGCAGTGTTTTCTGTGGCCCTTCAGTACATTTAGAAAGTTATGTTATTGGCACTAGGTTTAAACGAATTTGATTTTTGCTACAAAAATACATAAAACCTGGTCAAATCAATCCAAATCCAACTAAAACCTGTGGAAATCGAACTAAAACCTGTTCAAATCTAATGAAAACCAATACAAATCCATCTTAAACGTGTTCAAATCCAACTAAAACCTGTTCAAATCCATCTAAAACCTGTTCAAATCCAACTAAAACCTGTTCAAATGCATCTAAAACCTGTTCAAATCTGACTTAAACCTTTTCAAGTCCAACTAAAACCTGTTCAAATCTAATTAAAACCTATTCAAATCTGAATAACCCTGTTAAAACCCTACTAAAACCTGTTCAAATTCAAGTAAAACCTGACTAAATCCAACTACAAACAGTTTCTATAAAAATAGGCAATTAATGTTAAAAGGTGACTCATGTAAGACTCAAATGAAGATGAAACCTCACATTCAAAATGTAATAAAAGCTTCCAACTGCCATCATCTCCGGCCCCTGAAAGGATTCTTATTTACTATTGCGTGTTACTATTGTGAGTTTGTAGAAGGGTGGTTGCAAACAAAACCCTTCAGTGTCTACAAATCCTGAAAAGTGGGTTGAATAGAAAAACAGTAAAAATAACTTGATGAACAAGTGCTACACAACGGCACAGACTGAATAACTCAAAGGGACTCCGAACCTGTGGGAGTTTAGTAAGTGACAGTTTTTGTCTGTGCAGCTTTTGCTTTTTTTGTGTGAATGTAGATGCGAGTGGGCTCTACCTGTGTAAAAAAGCGCTCAACAGGAGTTTGTTTGGTGCCCACAGTCGGGTTGTCATGGTTACCGCTTCAGGCCAGGCACCGCTGCTTTAATCCTGACTTGTCGATTCAACGCAACCTGAGGCTTTAAGTGCTCTATGGGCACACGAGTTGTTGTGAACAGCCACACAATAAAAGTCGCGGACCTTACGTCATTATATTGTTGAGATTTTTGACAGCGCTCCAGGTAGAAATCTGCTTCGTTTCACTTAACCACATCTAATCCATAACTCACGCCTTGAAACAGTGTGCAGTCTCATTACTTCGTTTGATGGATATTATGTTACTTTTTATTAAGAAAGGTAAACATCTAATCTATAGAGGTTGTTATTGGAACCAATTATTTATAAGAACAATAAAAAGTACAGCCTATAGCATCTATGAAAGGTTTTCTGTTAAAAAGGGTGACCAATACATGTGTCAAGTTGAACGCTCGTTGCTCCATTTTCTCAGTTGTTGAAAAGACCAGTAAGGACTTCTGAAAGACATTAGTCCTCGATGTTGAATCGTGCTTTTTCAATGTCACGTTTAGAGAGTAGCATCAGTAGGAAATGATTTTGCAGGTGAAAGAAAAAAAGCAGAGTAAAAATGGGGCACAATGACTTTGCCACAGTCCGTCCCAAAGAAGCAGAGTAGAAGTGAAACTGGCTGCGTCTACAGGGACCGGGGAAGGTGACTTTGATGAGTGAGTGGAAAAAGGGGAGTTCAGTTCAGAGGGGAGCAGATGGAGAGGCGAAATGTGGTATGTGCGACGGGAGGTCAGATTCAGGAGCCTCGGGGCTGAGGAAGCACCGAGACTCGGGTCAGATTTGAACTTCAGAGAAATATGTGATGTCACAAGTCACAAGATGTCAGCGCTTTTCTCTAAGAACTGTGTTACTCGTAAAAAGGACCAAAAACAGCACGTGATAAGGCTTTAAACAGGCTTAATACTGATACGTTGACTGGGACTGTTTGAGGGAATGATCAAAGGAAACAAGCAGGAATGAGCAAAGCGGGCCGGGTTTTCTGACAGTCGACGAGCAAAGTATAAATCTTAGGTACATTCTTTGAGGGATGTCCAGTTTTAGAGCGCTCCACTGTGTTCCTAATAGCGCGAGTTTGACACACGAAGCGGCAGGTTCGGCTCTAGTAATGACGTTAAATCTGACAGCACTGACAACGGGAGAAGATAGAGGAGAGGCGAGAAAAGGCAGGGCTCTTAATTTGAAAAGTGGTATGTTGGAGTGGATCAAGAAATGTCTTTTAGTCACAGTGGTCATCATTTTGGTGCATTCACTGTGTCTATAGCCCCTTTGTTCTGCTCCACTTCATGATTTAACTATTATATCCACATCTAAATACAGTTATAAATGTGCCCATTCATATTTTAACCGTCGAAAAGTAAACAATACACCTAGCTTTGAACTTTTCGAAGAGCTGTAAGTCACAGATTTTTTTTTGGTTTTAGTGTGATTGCAGGTCTATATTCAAAAGCCTGAAATTTTCTACTTAAAGCAAATCTGCATGGTTATTTTTTGATATTTTAAGGAACATAAGACGAAACGAGCCATTTTCCTGCACAATTGATTTTGATTTGAGCTTTCGATCTTGCTGGCTGACCCATAATGGCACAGATCACCAGCTGCTGCATTTCAATAAAGCCTCACTGATTATACGGCTCCTACATTTCATCATGGGCAATTGGGCGTGTTTTCTTTCACTAAAGTTAGCTTTTATTGGCTGACAGACTTATTAAAGATTTCAGCGGGTAATGATACACCTGGATGGATCCAAGCCATGATGTAACCTAACACTACCACTAAGTGTGAAGTTATGTGCAGATACAGTGTTTTCTCTAACGGTAACAGCCAGTAATTAGTCCTCACAAAACCCCTCCTCTCATTACTGACTGGAAAGACCGTTAGAGGGATTAGTGTCATGGGGTCTTACTGGCATAACTGTGAAATGTTTGTTGTATGCTTCAAGGTGGGCTAAATGGACCCTAATAAATGCTGTGTGCACAATACCCTGGTTCAAACCTGGCACTTTTCCACTTTTTTTTTAAATTTTTTTTTACTGTACTCCATACAGTACTAGAAACCCACAATTAAAAGCCTTAAGGAAAAACGGATTTGTGTCATCTTATTGGTGGACTACTGGACGACGAGGTCTGTTATGTTTCCTTATGACATCACTTTGTAACAGGAAGTCAGCCTTATCATTCAGCAAAATGTCTTAAGTTCAGAAATACAATTGCTTTTTAACTTTTCATTTTCACATGAAGAAATAGCCTCATGACCTGCTGAAGCCAAAGTAATTTAGGATCAGTCATTGAACTGATTATAGAAATGCATATAGAAAGTGGGAAAGAGGGATTTTCTTTGTTTCAGTCGACATTGTGTAAACAAGCCCCAGGGAGGAAAAAAACAAACAATGAAGCTGCATTTTGATGTGTATTAAAATATCCTTAGGAGAGTTTTTAAATTAGTTTTTCACAACGCGCCTCCTATGGAATATATTACTGTATAAGTGAGTAAAAAAGGGTTTTATTTCCCTATTACAACAGATGAGCAAAGACTGAATCTGACACATTTTAAGCAGATTGTTATTCGAGAATGAAAACACGAAATAAACTGAACGGCAAAATAAGAAGAGTAATTGACGGAGGCTGCAATGGATTGACAAACCCTTATGTTCACTGCCTCAACACTATTATTATAATCATTTATTTTACTGTGAGCAACAGCTTTTGTGTTTTACTGGAGCAGACTAGATGCCAGTCAGGACTAAGAGCTGTGTTTTGACTGTGAATGAACTGTGGGTGGAGGCACTTAAAGCCAGTGGGGTCAGAGCAGGTCGAGCCTACTCACTCCACAGAAGTGTTTTGTGTGACATGCCGACACGTTCATACTTGATCAGGCACCAACAGCTGCCACCTTTAACCTCAATCGCCATCAATGTTCATTTGAGCTACTTTATCACTTTCACTGACGCTGAAAGTGCCATTTACAGCCTTTCACTCTTCTTTCCCGCGACAGATGGATCACGTCCACAAAGCTCTGGTGGGCCCGAGCTTTGGACTGACCTCACCTCTGAAGAGGAAGCACAGCTCGTGTGGAGTGTGTCGGCTGAAGTTCAACTCTGAGGTGGGTGGGGCTTTATTTTCCCACACACACCCTTTGACGACAGTTGTACATCTGAAGAGGCCGATCCTTAAGTGTAGTAGTATTACAGGTCCTGAGAATTTCAACCAGCTCGATTTAATAATAATAGAGTTTCATCAATATCATAAAACAAACACATACAAATACGCATTTTTACCACAGTCTCTCTCTGATGTTTACAGTCTCTAGTGTCTTATGGTGAATTTGTGTTGTGTATGTAATTCTATGTCTTAGGAAACTTTCTTTATTTTTGATTGAATTTTTGTCTAAAAAAAGAAAAAAAAGGCCATTTCCCAAACCTTCTTCTAACTTTGACCCTTGAGTGAATTAGCTGGAGGAATGCTCTGCTGTGATTGGCTGTGACAAACTCCTGATACTTCAGTGCTCATCTATACCTCTGTGGGCTGCATGTGATGGCTTCTGAATTAAATGAGGCCTTGTACCTATAGGAGTTGTGATTATTCACGGTATTACTACAAGGTACTATATAACAGCAAACCTCAGGGTCAAGAAACACTGGAGTAGCGCTTGAATCATTGTGTAGTTGTGCCTGAACATATCGTCAATTTTACTCCATCAAATAACAGTGTGCTCTGTCTATATTCCCTCTTGTTTGTTCACAGGCGCAGGCGTCTTCTCATTACAGTGGCACCAAACATGCAAAGAGGATGAAAGCGTTGGATAGCCCAGATTCTAAGATCAGGACCTCTGAACCTGTCGCCAAGGAAACCACGTCGCATATCTTCTCGTCACAGTGCTCTCAGCCCTCGAGCTCTGACACAGCATCAGGAGGTGTGTGTGTGTGTGAGCGAGCGTCAGGCATTACCCATACACAGCTCAGACCTTTTTTCCCCAGTCACGACTTTAACTCTTTGAAGTCATAAACCTCCTGCTGCGTCAGGTTTCACTGCGAAGAGATTAAAGCTTGAGTATTATCTTGTGCTCGCTCATGTCTCTATTTACTGACCCTGATTCATAGCCTCTTGTGATCAAAAACACACGCTTTGGATATAATCTGTGGGTAACAGCGCCAGTGTGTGAGCGGCATGTTCTGTTTAATATAGTGTGTGTGTATGTAAGAGAAGATCAGGGAGGGCATCTACTGCTTTCCAGTCTGATCGTACGCCGGCTCAAGCCTGCTTCTTTTGAAAGTGTGTGGGCGGTAAGCAATGCAAGTAATACGTACTGCGAGAAGCTAAAGAGCAAGAGCCGGACAAATTACGATTGACAGCCCTTGATGTTAGAGGTGTTTGTGAGAAAGAGGGAAGAAGTGATCATTTACAGTTTGGAGTTCAATAAGTGAATAAGTCGGCATGAGTGCTCTGAAAGATCACTTTGGCAAACAGCCTCGGTGGTCTTAAGAAGTGGAGGAATCAATGTTAACAAACAGATGCCCACTCAGCCAGAGATAACCATCGTTATTAGTAAAGCGTGTGCTTCTCAAGAAAAACTAGACAAGTCGCTCTCTCAAGATAATGCGCTTGGTGTATATAAAGTGACAGTTTAAGTGCAGAGAGGTGTGTCCAAGAGGGAATAGGAAAATAAGTGTAATAATATAGATATTAGTATCTCTAAACCCTGGTGAGTTGTCTGTTCTGCAGAGTTTAATGGACTACATTGGAGAATGTCAACTAAAAAAAAACTGCTTTAAGTTCAGAGTGGCTTTAACTGATTCCTGCTGAAGCAACTGTTGGTGATATATATACTTTTTTTTTTTAGTCAAAGGGTAAATGAATTAGCTATTTACCCCTATTGAGTGTTTTTACAACAAATTGAGATTAGGTTTGATGGTGCCCCAGTCTCTTTTTTCCAATCAAACTGCACTGAGGCTACAGTAGCCACACTAATGCTTGTTTGGAAGTAGATGTATTGTCAGTTCTTAATTATATTTTTGTTTATTGTCTTTTCTGAATCTCAATGAATGTGCATGTCTTTGTTGGTGTTCATTTCAGAGCCTTCATCCCCAGTCCCTTCCTCAGAGGCAACACCTTCGAGCGGTGGCTCCACTGAAACTGTGCCCTCTGACCCTGCACACTCACCTTGTCCAAAAGCAAAAGAGAAGGAAGCTCAAAAAGAAGGAGAGGTGGACTCGCCTCCTGAGGACGAGACTGAGGAAGAAAAGGCCATCCGTCTTCTTTACTGCTCTCTGTGCAAGGTGGCTGTCAACTCTGCCTCCCAGCTCCAGGCTCACAACAGCGGTGAGGGATTTACAACACGTATAATTCACTCCCAGCTTAAGGTTAGGATACTTTAACACTCCTCACTGAGTTACGCTCTCGCTCCAAGGCACTAAACACAAGACGATGCTGGAGGCCAGAAGTGGCGACGGAGCAATTAAGTCTTTTCCGAGGACAGGGGTCAAGTCGAAATTGGCAGTGTCGCCCGAGTCCTCCACGGGACTGCAGAACAAAACCTTTCACTGTGAGATCTGTGATGTGCACGTCAACTCCGAAACACAACTCAAACAGGTCAGTAAAAGGTGAAGAGACAGTCATTCTTAAACATATCAGTGTGAAGTATTGTAGTTCTGTAGTGTAGTTGTTTTTACTGTAAAAGATAATGATTCTTGTGTTTTTTCTGAAAATGTGAGGGCAGCACAAACACACATCAGACACCAAACAGACTTGGCGCTCAGTCACTCACAGTTTGGTGAGTCAAACGCATTAATACATCTATAGTCACTTTATCCATCAGGCATCGGCGTGTGCACATCAGAGCGGCGCTGATTTTATGCCAAATTACACTGCAAAGATCTCACACCTGTCGCTGCAGTGGGTTCGCTCCACACATCCCTCAAGATAATGAGCTCAAAGCCACTATAAGCCTGGCCTCTTTCAAGCCGCATCTGAATATGATGTTCTCGCTCGTGACGGGAATGCACAGAGTGGGTCTACATCGCGGAATGTTTAAAAGTTAACTTTGGCCAGGTGCTCATGAATATTTAGGAGTTTGCTGCAGCCTGTGCGCTCTGCCATCTGTTTGCGCCTGTCAATCAAATCAAAAAGATCTCCCATACCCGCCCCCGTGAATATTTTGAATTGTACAGAAAACGAAGGTTCAGCCTGAAATGACAAATAGGAACTGTGATTAGACTTCCTTTCATTTGTCCTGTGATTATGCAGATTTGAGCGCTGTTGATATGCTCGGCTGAGTCTGGGCTTTGCTTCTCGGTGAATTTAAATGTGTCTCTCACGCTCTGTAGCACATCAGCAGCAGGAGGCACAAGGACCGAGCTGCAGGTAAACCAGCTAAGCCCAAGTTCAGCCCGTATTCTCCCAGCCAGCGCCACCACCAGGGCTTCCACACTGTGAGTAACCTGCGAAGTTTCACTCGACACATATTTCTGGAGACACATACAAGTCAATTCCAGGAGTAGATTAGAATACTTTGGCCAAATACCTTTCAGTAGTTTATCTTCACTGTCCTTTTCTGAACTCAGTGGTATTTTCTTCCTCAGATTCGATTGGCTCTGAGGAAGAGCCAGGACTTGGCCAAACCTCTTACGTCTTGTCTCCTTCAGCGCCAGATTTCTGTTGCGGCGGCCGCCACAGCTGCTATGGCGACAATGCCCCCGTTCCCTCTGCGGCCGGCTTCAAACTCAAACCCAGCGCTTTTCCAGAGCCAGCCCCTCCCCCAAGCCGTGCTGCATCCGGCACCTGGACCCATATGCTCCACACACGGCCCAGTTCTGTTCTCACCGTACTGACACAAGCCATATGACTTAATCCGCTCTGAAATGAGATGTAGACTCATGCAGCACCGACATGTGTGAACCCAGATTGAAGAGACAAGGACAGGGTTGAACAGAGGATGCACAAAAAGAACAGTATTTTCTGAGAATCCTGTTGTTTCAATGCACAGATGTAGACATCATAGATATACAGCCCCGCCATGCTGCTACTGCTACTGTCTTCAAGATAATAAATAATAAAAAATAGTTGCTTCATGAAGATTTTGTGAGGTGGAAATTGACACAATACATGCAAAAGCTGGGTTGTGGTTGACAACAGCACAAAGGGGTTTAACTCAAACTACAATTATTAATACTGGACATCAGTACGTCAACTTGAACTCAATTTCAAGCTTTCTATGCAATATCTAAACACCACATGAGTGTAAGAGTCCCCAGAAAACTTTTATGGGTAATGGTCTAGTGAGAACATATTGGCTGTAACTCTATGATGATTATATTTGTAATGATAATCTGCATATGACTGTCAATGGTAACAGAGCATGGCTGATTGAAGATGTTTATTTTACAATAAATAATGAATGTAAAATATCTCTATATATTCTCTAGACTATTTGAATAAATATGTAAAACTGAGACTGAAAATTGATGCAGGTTTAATCCTGGCTCAGTCCATTTTAAGGTTTGATTTGCTTAAATCCTCATGTTGAACCTACATACTGACTGTGCTGCAGCCAAAAACACATGGCGCTCCATTCAAAGTTAATCCTATTTCCATCCTCCCTCCTAAACAGCATACTACTAGATAACGCTCAGTCTATTTTAAGTCATTTTCCTTAGAAACAAAGTCCCATGTCTTTATTTGGTTTTCGAAGACTCACCTCTTTATGACTTAAAATCCACAGATTACCTTTTGCCTCCAGTTTTTTCCCCCACAGACATAATTCAAAGCAGGAGTGCTCTGTCTGACAATTTTCTGTGTTTTTGAGCAAACTCATTTTTTAAATGAAGCTACATTTTATAGCCTTAAGGTGTAACAATACTATGTTCATCCATTGCGTCTTTGTCAAAAGTATAAACTAATTTTGTTGTGATGGGAGCCCTTATTTTTTTCAAGTGATTGCTGTTTTGATCTTTCCATGACCTTTCAGACCCAATTTTTCTTTCATCAGTCAACTGACACTAAACTGGATTAATTAGTTGGATATTTTGGGCTACTTTGCTTCATGCTACCACTCCAAAGTAAATATTTCCAGCGGCCAGTTGAGAAAAGTATAAGCCAATCAATCACTGCACTGATTCTCCCACTTGTCACAGCAGTCATTATTATTATTATTATTAATCGGGTGCTGATTGTGAACATCTGTGTGTGGGACGGCCCGTTTTATACAGTGTGTCAGGATCCTGGCCTCTCAGCTCAACCCCCACTTGAGTGTCTTTTTCCACACTTATACACAGATAACTACATATATATCTCTGTACAAAAGCTGGCAATTTGTATCCATGGATTTTAATGTGGACTGAGTACAAAGATAAAAATGACGTGCGTGGCAAATGAGGGCAGCACAGTTTCCCGTTCACTAAAAAGAAGACTGTGATTAAAGAAATAATGAGAGATCCTGACGTAAATGCTCCATTATCAGTTTGGATAAAAACAAAGGATGGTCAGCTCAGGAAAATCACATTATGAACCTTGGAGAGGAGCTTTTTTTTTTTTTTTTTCATTCTACTGAAGCCTTTTTATGCAGTGGTCAAAAAGCAGTCGTCATTTGGAGTAAAAACATATTTTAATGTCACAACAAGCAGCAGTAATTATGTCCAAGCAGCAAGGAGTCACAAATTGCCTTATTTTTGTGACTGTTAACACAAAAATAAGTTTGACGTGTCTGTTCTGATGTATTTTGTTAAAAGGTGTTAGCCTATGAGACATGAAGGAAATCCTATAGAATCCAAAAGATTGCTATTACTGCTTCAACTGTGCATGACCAAGGTAACTGCTAAACGCTATATGGCTTTATGACAATGGCTGCCACTTTTTTTGAAACAAGGGGCATGTCTGGCTTTATGTGGCATGGTATGATGAGTCATGACTGTAGTTTGTCGAGGCTTGTGGTACGGTTCAGGTTTGGCAACAGGAAAAGTTAAACGGGCACTTTGCAGCTTGTAACCTGCTGTGTTAGTAGCCCCACTGCGCTACAAAGTGAAGATTTTGGAGAGACCATTTTAGTCTGACATGCACCATGGTAAGGACCTACCCTTTGACTTTGGGCATTTAGTCTTTGCCTTATAATGACTAATTGGCCGCGTTGTGTTTGTTTATGTGCCAAACATAAACCTTTGCATCTTAAATCATATTTTCCTCCTACAGACATGGCTGGCTGTTTGAGTCTCTGGAAGACAAAGGTAGGTGGGCACAGAGACGCATTGGCATAAACAACAGCTGTGCCGGAAACAGAAGTTAAAAGTTCAAACACGGCCCGTCATCTCTAGTTTCCTCCACTGTGGGGGTAGTAGGCTGTGCAGTAATTTGCTCTGTGGGGCATTCGAGAGCAGCCTTTTTTCTTTCTTCGCCCTGCAGTTGTGTCTGGAGTTCAGTGTTGCTGTCATTAGGGTTCATAGTAAAGTGAAGCACCAACATGGTTTGACTTGTCCAAGTACTGAACAATCCGTCGCATATTTAAGGTGGTTGTTTTTGGCTGTTATTAGTGATACCAATCAACACAGTGAAAGTGATCTAAATATAGTTCATTTTAATTACACTATTTGCATCTGGATAATGTAGGTTACAGAGAGCACTGGAGGCATTTTCATTCACTCCTGAATCAAACACAAGTTCTGAGCATGATTAGGATGTGCTGCTATGTCTATATTCCATTATACTGTCCTTTCAATTAAATACCCACTGAACAGGATCCATTTTCTCATGCTGTTTTATTTTTAAAGTTTGCTTTGGATGGCTACACCAGCCAGTGTTATGATTTCATTAAGATACATTATGAGCAACGCACCGCACAGATGAGCACTTTTTCCATATTTCTGGCACAGATGAGTTCAGATTAGAGTTAATACTTTTCATCTGGAAAGAAAATCGAAAGAGCTTTTCACTGTGCTGATTGGACTGACTATAAAGATGGATTTGTGAAGTTAATGATATAAGTGCATTTGTAGTTAGAAACTGTCACAGTAAAAGACAATACTGTTCATCTTTATGGGAGTTTGTTGTAACTTTGAGGGGATCGGATGTAGTTTTAGCCACACCATATAGAACACACATGTCAAACTCAAGGCCCAGGGGCCAAATGCGGCCCTTTGCAATGCAAGGTGATATTTTTTGCACTAGGTTTTAATTGGATTTGAAGATGTTTTAGATGGATCGGATTTTTGCTACAAGGATAAATAAAATCTGCCTAAACCCTGTCCAAATCCATCTAAATCCTGTTCAAATTCAAATAAAACCTGTTGAAATCTGACCAAAACCTGTCCAAATCCATCTAAAACCAGTTTCAATAAAAGGAGGAAATGATTGTGTGTGTGATAAGCCTTTGTAAAACTCAAATGAAGATGAAATTTCACATTTAAAATTTAATAAAAGCTTCCAAATATCACCATCTTTAGCCCCTGAAAGGATTCTTATTAACTTTGGCAGCCCCACACCACTTTGAGTTTAACACCACTGATATAGAAGTACCATTTATTTATTCCCAAAATGTAAGCCGGCCATGCTGCAAAACACCAAATTACATTCATATATCACTTTAAAAGTTCTTGCAGGTAACATTTAATCATTAAACCAGTAATCTTCAAATAGTGGCTGTTGCAAAGCGAGTGATGCAATTGTGATTGAGTCATCTATGGATATTGCAGTAATGACACATGCAACAAGACTGCTATACAAAGTCCACTTGCATATTTCTAGACTAATATTCTAGTAAAATTGTAGTATTCCTCAGTCTCATTATTCTGTTGCATTTTCTTCTGTCTTTCCCTCATACCTGTGATAATAGGTTTAACTGCAGGAGTCAGACATATGACCAGTGAGGGGTGCATGAAACAACTGGATGATGGATTTGTCCATTAAGCCGAGCTTAACCCTGTGGGGTCACTCCAGCAATCTATCTGTATGCTATATTTTTCAATACCATACATGCTCCAAATACGCTTCCACACAAGTCCCTTCCCTAGCTGCTTTTAGAGGGAATAATACTGTAGTTAAACAGAAGTGATTATATTATTGAAACAGTGAGTCACGGTGCAACTGTAAAGAGCACTTGCAACACTTATTCACACTCCTGACCTATTCTAAGAGCTTGCCTGTTGCTGGAATATGGCAATTTAGGGTTAGAATTAACATTATAGACATAGTCATTTTATGTGTATTTATTTTTGTGTGCTTACATGCAGTTATATATAAGCACCATAAAAGGACTCAGTTGGGAACATAAATGCACCGAAGGTTTGTGAAGAAAGACTAGGTATGATTCACTTCACTAAAGTCTTAAGCACAAGGCTGTTGCTGAAGTCATTTGTTTTTAGTGGGCGACACTGACAACACCCATGTGTTACTGAAAACCTTTGTGCAACCTCGATATGCCATTTAGTTGACTCTCACAGACACTTTCTTGGATCCTCACTGGCGGCACAAATGGATGTTGCATTAGCTGTAGTGTGGTGCAGGACTTGGTGCAGGTTTCTACACTGTCTGACTTTCACTCAGGAAAATAAATTACATCATGAATTGGTATTCAATCCAGTATTTATGGAACATTTGTGTGGGGCAAAACCTGAGCTGGATAAAAATGTATATTGACTGCATGGAAGCAGAAAAGAAGTGGATGAATAATATGTGGGGCTTTTGTAAAATGACAGAAAACACCACAATGTGAATGTCAAGCAAAGGTTTTTCTTGAATTAACATTTAAGTCTTCTCAAGACGGCTACCGTGCAATTATATTAGTATATATAGTATATTATATAGTAGTATGTCTAGTATTATTTAAAAGCTTTGTTAATGATTAATAATATTACTCTTTCTTCCCACAGGCAGCAAAAATCATGAATCATTTTAGTGCAAAATTACACAGGGTTCATAAATACTCATCTAATAAAAAATGTTTAGTAATTACAGCAGTATTTTGCAATTTTGTAATCTCTAGTTATGTGTCTAAGGAGTGGGATAATGCTGTACATCTCTGTATGTCACAACATCTTTCTAGAAAATATGTTGTTTACTAGCGCCCTCTAGCGAACACAAATGGTGACTGTAACCATGCGGAAATGACGTAGTTTATTTGATCCAATCACCAGCCGAGGCACACAATTCGAACGTCAACTGACTGAGAGGCGGATGGGCTGTGATAAAATGCGTTGTTTTGGTCTTTAAAAAGGCACAGGCACATTTTTTTGAAGAAGCTGATCTCTAAAACATTAGACATATAATAACGCAAGTAAGTAGCATTTATTTATTTTGTAATTTGCATAAAGCGCCGTTATAAATGTGCTATACACAGACTAATGGTTTTACAAACGCCACGAAGCATGCTAAACTAGCTAGCTAATATGCTCGTTGTCTGTTGGCGTTATCTTTTACCCATTAAACTGCTGACTGTTTGATTAAAGTCTTAAAAATGTGTGCATAATAAAGATCCGGAGCCATGGCGAAAGAACGGGTGAAGAAAAAGTCTTTTCAGCAAAGTCTGGAGGAAATTAAGGAGAAAATGAAAGAGAAGAGGAACAAACGTTTAGCCAGTGTTTCAGCCCCAAACAGAGGACGACCCAGGATGATAAACAAAATCAGCGGTAAGTCAAAGATCAATGGTTCAAAGTACTGTGATATGCCAAAATGTGTAGCCGGGATAGTTGATGAAATGGAAACTTAACATTTTAGCTGTTACATTTGTTTTCACAGGGACTACCTCCACACACACAATTCTGAAGGGCGTCCAACAGAACAACAAAGCACTGGCTTTGGCGTTGCAAGCTGAAAAAGAAAAGGTGAAGCATGGTAATGCAGTGATTCTGCAGCTGAAAAGGGAACAACAGGCTCTGTTTCTTCACCTCCTGCTGCTCAAGAAGAAACTCAAAGAACAGGAAGCTATATCTGCAAACTCTTCAGAGGTATAACCAGCACTTCTTGATTGATAAACTGTTTATTTTTCAGTATGATTGAAACTGATTATTTTATATTACGGTAAATAAATGTTCAAAATTTGTCTTTTTAGAATAAATCTACGAACAACGTTGTCCAACTTCAAAGCCTCATGGAATCTCAAGGGTAATTTTACAACAACTTAAACAACTTATTACATTACAGTTTGTGATTCCTATCAAGTTGACCCCTAAATTTGCAGAAAGAAACATATCAGCCAGAACCTAGATGAAACTCCTGCACAAGAGGCCTCACCCATATGTGCAGGTAAACGCATACATTTTGTATTTGAGCTTGAATGGTTAATTGTGGACTTATGTCTGTGTTCTTAGCTTAATTTTTGTGTCACGTAATACTAAAATCTTGTGTTATTTACTGCAGACATGGGTCCTTCAAGAAAACAAGTAGCTATAGGTGACAGGCCGGTGATGTTGCCATCGACTGTGGGTGTGAGGCGTTGTCAAACAGACAGAAGCAACAGCAGGAGGCGTTCTGAGCGTGTACGAGGATGGAAGGCAACAAGTGAAGGAGAATCTGTTGCATGTTTGGAGACTTTCACAGCAAGTCCTATATGCAGTGATGATGCAAACCAGAGGCAAACGCTTCAGGGTGATGATCCAGTGCTAGCAGATCCTATCGAAGAGTTTAAGCACTCTACACCTGAACCTGCTCCAGCCAAAAGCACCAATCAGCCACAGCCTGGAAGGAAACAAGCTCAGCAGACCCGAACGAAACAAGAACCAGCTCAGAAGAAACCTGAGCGAGGACGGAAACCAGAGCGCGGCCCATTAAAGAAACCATGGGAAAATCCCAAACCAAGAGCACGTTCTAAGAGTCGCGATCGGTCAGGCACACGCACAAAAACAGCGTCTACAACACTGAACAACAAGCTCAATACTTCACTGGGATTTAATGACACATTTGATTTTGACTGTGAGGAGGCAGTTCATATTACACCGTTCAAAGCCAAAGCTGAGGACAACCAGCTGGTAACAGATGGCAAAAAGTCTCTGCCAAAAGAACAAGCTGAAGCATCACCTGTTGTGTCCAAAGGGAAGGATTCCTTGTCATCACAATCCTCTGAATCAGATGACAGCCTCTATGTCCCACAAAAGAGCAGGAAAAAAGTGGCTTCCCCTGAAAAGACGACTGTGATTACCACACGGAGAGGCAGACTCTCGAAAAAAGTAATTCACAATGAAAACATCCCTCCACAACAGGAGTTCACTGGTGAGACTTTAGTTACTCTAAACTTACTTTTATATTGGACAGCAGTAAGTCCATGTTTTTTTGTTGTTGTAGTTTTTAGGGATGAAGAATCAAGTCCTATGGTGAAGAGATCCAAGAAGGAAGAAATCCTTGAGTGGAAGTCTTCTGATGTTACTCACTCTGTGTGTTCAGCGAAAGGAAGGATTGAACAAGAAAATCCAACTGGTGAGTGTACTGGGATTCGTGTAGTTGCTATTAAGCCTGGATTTTTGTGAGTTTGTGACCTCAACTGGTCTTTATGTCCTCTCACTATTTGGCTATCTTAACCATAAAAAAAAGACTTGGTTAATAATAGTTGCTTTGCTACAGTTAGTTGATCTGGGAACAATTCTAGCATTCCTCACATCCTCTGCTAATCTGAAGACCTCTGTAAACAGATCAGAACCATAGACTTGTCATTTTAATCTGAACTTTATTGTTTTGTCTTACTCTTCAGATCCTAACGAAGCAGACACCGAGGAGCATTGTCTGCCACCTGTCAGTCCTCTGGTTGAAGTTGAGATGATGAGGATTGACAATGTCCTGTCCAATTTTGGAGATTGTTCTAGCGACAATTCACCACTTTTAGCTGACCAAATACCAACACAAAGAGTGAAGTCATGCAAAAAACGTAAGTCCTTAAAATCCCCCTGTCTCACAGCTTCCTGTTGTCACAATCACTCACTGCTCAGCACGTGGTTGACTAGTCAGTTCACTTGTGTTGTATTTTCACGGCACTGCTTCACACCGTCTCCACATTTCCACAGGTGGGTTTAGTGTGAGGACAGCTGGGCGGGGCTTGAGTCTATGTGATGTGACAAATGTGTCCCCTGCAGCCTATCGCAAGTTCCCTTGTGGTGAATCTCGCCTCTCTGACACCCGCTGCTCCACTCCAGCTCGCAAACGCCGCTGCACCATGGCAGTTGACTACAAAGAGCCCTCCTTAATCGGGTTAGTTAACCTTTTAATACAGCCTTTCTTACAAAAGTTTTTTTTTTTGTTACATTTTAGTTTCAATACATTCTTGTTCTTTCAGTAAACTTAGACGTGGAGACAAATTTACAGACTTGCAGTTCCTCCGCTCTCCTATTTTCAAGCAGAAGTCTGACAGACGGTCGGTGCAGAAATCAAGGAATTCTGTGAAAATGCAGCAGCCATTTGAAAAATACAATGAGTCATTTGTTGGTTGTCGCTAAAGGCAGCTCCTACCTGTAAACTGTTTTGTCATTTAGCAGTTTTACTGCTTTTTTTCCCAATAAATGTTTTAACTTTGTTTTTAAAATCTGATGTGGTGACAAAATGTGAATATTTTATTATACACCCTGTTATCAGTATTTTATGATTGATGTCTGTGTTTAATGAAAGGTTTTATTATGACATTTTCATTAATGACATGTAATGTATTGTAGTTATGCCAATAAACAAATTAATCATCTTTTAAGTTTTGTACTCTCAAAAATTAAAAGAAAATAAATTACTCTTATAACAGCTTTAGCAGATACTAATAACAGTAACTGCATATAATGAAGGAAAAATTGTACACAAAAGTGATATAATAATTGGTCTCACACTTGGCCTCACTTCTGTTTTATTCAATCTACAAAATAGGCTAATACTATGTCATTAAAACCAGTTGTACAAAGAGCATGAAATATTTTTTCCAGACATGGTAAAAAACATCCTAAATGTCTTTGAAAAGTACAAACACCTTTCGTAAATTTTTAAAAACAGCAAAACTACATTGTATTGCACAATCTTTTCATTTATCTCCAAAGTATAAAGTTATCAATCTCGTTCTGCAGGACAAAAATAAGGAAGAATAAATTAAGACCTTGTCTTAAGCATAGTTATTTTAAATTACAGCACATAAATAACAATAAACTCTAGGTCATTAAATTAGTCCTTAGTCAATAGCAGTAATTGATTTGTAAGACAAATTTAGCAGAAAAGAGGATGCTCTTATTTGTGTTAACTAATACTTGCAAAAATAAAAGTGCTTTTTAATAGACAAACTGCCCTATGCGGAAAACAGATGCTTTTTTAGTTTTGAAACTAAAAATATATTATTATGTACATATTTAAAATATACAGGAGAATATAATTTCTTTCAGTCATTAAAATCTGTACAAATTTAAAATATGTGTTCCTTTTTTGGCAGGATGAACTCATCACAAACAAACATGACCTCATCGACACATTAACACTTGTGTTGCACAGACAGGAATGTGACCTTCCAGCCAGAACAGGGCTGTGGACAGGGCTCATGACATCTACCTGAGTCACTGAGACAGTTACAAAAGTCTGGAGATGAAATGACCAGGGCTAATTAGGTGTAGTAAGATGTCTTCTTGAATATGTATCTGCCATTCAACCTCCCACTATGCTTTTCTTCTTTGGGACCGTGGGTTATGAGACTAGATGACACAACTCTTCATTTGTTTGACATCTGCAACAGTCCTGCTGGTCTTCGGAGAGGCCTTACCCTGTGGCCAGTCTTTTTAATGAACACTACAGATTCAGGCTCTTTAAGCACTAGATCTGCACATTTCATAGCGTCTCCAGATCCATCTTTTCTTGTGTTTTTCATTTGACCACCTCAAACTTTAATCACATACTAAAATATATGCTACTTCTCAATGAGTCCTGCTTCTTTGATCTTGGTGTAGAAAAACTTCTCCAGTAAATTGGCGCACTTGTAGTACTCGCTCTCAGGGGGGTTATATTCTCTGCAGTTTGTGAAGATGCGCTGCATGTCTGCCATGAACAACTTGCGTGTCGTGTAGTATCGGCTCTTTAGACGTTCGCTCATGGTTTTAAGGTCTGTATGCGAAGACAAGGATTCAGATTAGTAAATGTGATCAAATAACATGTTAAGCTTATACCCAGTGTATTATGATTAACATACCCATGGGAAAACGTATAACTTGATAGTACCCTGGTGCCTCTGTTTTCTTTACGGGCTCCATGAAAGGCCAGGCGTTCTGGTGACTCTACAGTGTAAAATATGAAAATTGGCCAAAATAGTCTACAATATGTCAAATCTACAATAACAAGCCTGACTTCAGACCTTCACTTGTTGGAGGATGGTCTTCAATGTGCTGTACAATTGATCTGGGTCCTTTAGTTCTTTCCTGCAGCATGTGAAAAGAGAAAGACGTGTGAGGTAAACTGTAGGTCTTGTGGCTAAGGTTAGTAAATCCTGTCTCTGACTTTTCAACATTGGATTTTCTGGTTTGGTCAGTGGGTGAAGCAATGCTTAAGCCTTAAGAAGTAAATCTTTTGCACTGTTAAAGTTCAAGCAAAACAAACCCTTTTCCAAGTGGCTTCCATCCAGTGTCACCTGTTGACAGAAAGAAAATAAATTAACCTGAATACAGACAGAACTCTTCGTAATCTAAATTTAAGGTGATGAAGAAAACACTAATATTAAATCTAGTGAGAGCAACGTACGTATGCCAGGAATGCTTTCAATGGGAATTTGTCGTACTCCTTCTTTAAAACAGGACAGTCCTGGGTAAACTTTTCTGATCTGAGCCTGCTTTCGTTCAATTAGCTTCTTGATTATCTGAGGGTGACAGATGGGGAAGAAAACAGTAAGACACTGAATCATCAATATCCATATGTAATAAAAAAAAACAGAGAATGTACCTCCTTCTGCTTTTTAATAATGACAGAGAACTCAGTGTAAGGGATGCTGGGGTTGAGCTCACAGCCCATTAATGTGGCACCCTCATAGTCTTTGATGTAGCCCACGTATTTGGCTTTAGGGACTTTAATGTCTTTTGAGAAACCCTGTGAAGGAGGCAGAAACTTTTGTTAGCAGAGACGGTGGATTTTTCATATACAGCAGGTCAGGTCTGTAACATGAAGCACTTTAACTCCACAGATCAAAAGCCTAGACACCATTTTATACAATGAATTGTGTCATGTCACATTTGGGCCTCTAAGCTTTCTGCTTTTGGCTCAGAATTAGATCACATCCAGGCGGTGGCAAAAGTGTTTGTTTTGTTGAATGATAGTAAGATCTCTTGGGTGATTAGCTATACCAAATGAACAAACTCTTTAATACATTACATTTTACCTGTTTTTTGAAGTAGCCAATGGCATATTCATCAGCATAAGTCAGGAAGTTGAGAATTTCATGCTTAATGTGGTATTCTTTCAAGTGGTTCATCAAATGGGTCCCATAACCCTACATTCAAACAGAAAACAGAGGCAATTATCCAAAAGTATGTAACTGTTACAGTGAATATAGATCAAAACAAGAGCAGAATGAGCTCAAACCTTGACTTGTTCATTAGATGTGACGGCACAGAAGACAATTTCTGTAAAGCCTTGTGAGGGAAACATCCGGAAGCAGATTCCACCAATGACCCGACCATCTTTAATTAATGACAGAGTCTTGTGTTTTCTGAGAAAACATGATGGGAACATCAGTCAGGGGGAACTGAAACTCCCGACTGGGACACCTGCCAAAATGTAAATTCCACTCACGGGTCAAAGACCAGCCGTGTGATGTACTCCTTGGGCATTCGGGGAAGCTGGTGGGAGAACACATTTTGGAGGCCCACAAGCCACATCAAAATCCTCTTATTGGGCTTTTGGTTTAGTGAGTTCCCAATGACATGGAACTCAATCACTCCCCTGCGCTCCTCCAGACGGGCAGCTTCATCTCGAGCTGAATGAGCGGAGAGCAAACTGGTCTACAACAAACAATACATAACATCCTTATTGTCATCATAACACATTTACACACAACAATAGACTTACAGCTGAATAAGCATGAATAACTGATTAAAATCTAAGTTTAAGCAATAGACCTTATAGTTCACTGACAAAGTTTGTTTACCTTGTAAACCTGGCATATTTCTTCAAATAAAGAAGGAATATCCTATCTGTATAATTTTAATAGGATCACAAATGATCTGCTTAAATATGACCTAATGAAAGCTGTGTTTCCCTCCATACTTTTCACTTCTCAATTAAGAGCAGACTGATAAGAGGTTCTGAATGGTAATCCTGACTATTTTATGTTGAAATGCCCTTGGTTCAGGTCATTTAGTGCTTTAAGTGGTTACCTCTGGAATAGCAGCAGGGTCGGTGATGGTTGCCATCACTTCGTTGATTAGCTCCATAGGGATATCACCCATCACTCTGGGCCTCTTGTTTTCCTCATGAGTGAGTGGCTCAGAGGGTTTACGCTTCTCTCCAACTGGAAAAATGGGCACATGACACAAGATAATCTTAGTCAGTGAATGGGTGAACAACTTTAAATAAAAATAAATATAATTTCCTATATCTTAAAATAGCTGTTGTTGTATTTAGACTCAGGGTAATTATGTTGGTTTTTATTAGAAGAGCTCACTTTACATTTTCAATCATTCAAAATTCATTTTAAAATAAATAAATAAATAATAAAACAAAAACATTAGTGAGAAGCGCAGAGTTTAAAAGTTTAAAAGTTGGTGTCTATTTCACACTGTGGCTTATAGCCTACAGGAAAAAATGAGTTTAGTTTTCTCTTTCATTTCATTACTGTATATACTTAATGCTGTTTATTTTATATGCAGCTATGATTTGATTACCCTGGGTACTGTATGTTACACTGAGAAACCAATAATGAAGTGATAAGACACACTTTTTTAAACCATGACTGAGTACTGACATTCATGATATAAAATGTAGAAACATGTGTCACACCTTCCCATCATGCACGCTGTGTGATTTGTGTGACTATGTTACCTTGTTGCATTCTTAGTCATTAAAGGCTTGTCTGAATACCTGGGTTTGGCTCCAGGACAGATGCTGGTTTTCTGGCAGGACTCACACTGCCGCCGCTCGATGGGTCCACAGAGACAGGACTGGTGCTATAATATAATGGTCTAGCCACTGGGGGTGCACTAATCACTAGAAACAAACAAAGCAAATACAATATGCCCCAATTACATAACATTACAAAATGCATGAGTCAAAAAGGGGTGTGTTTCAGTAGAACAAGGTATATACCTGTGTGGATAGGAATCTGTCCTCCTGAGGCTCCTGCCAGGAAATCTAGGCTCCAGATTGGAGAGCTGTGACTGTACACCTCCTCCTCCAGCATCGACAAGAACCTGAGACAAGAAACACACCACAGAGAACGTCACTTCTACCTACATTCACACTGTCTTCAGAAGACCTCAGATCTAATTAGTCCATGTCAATGTGAACAGACCTACTCACTTCAAAGTTCTGTTTAGTTACTTATTTATGTAGTTATTTAGTTAGTTGTGGATCATTTTTGATGTAGTCTCCTCTTACTTGGGGAAGTGTGTGAGAATCAATGTGCGTTTCTCTGGTGGCAGCTTGTCTTTCTCCTGTCGAGCCTGCTCCAACAGCTGCTTCCTCATCACAGTAAACACTGAACGCAACAGTGTCCGGCCAAAGATTTGAGTGGTTTCGTACCGGGGCAGACTGTCGCAGAACTGAGGCACGTTGCAGTAACATAGCCACCTGTAGTGACAACAGCACACAATTAACAACAGTTTCACAAAACAGCTGCAACAAGAAGTCAGTCAGAGAATGTACCTGGTGTAGTTAGATTTGTATCCAGCTGCATCATCATTGGGCACACGTTGGCGTCTCTGGGATGGGGTCTCCAGCTGCCAGTAGTTGATCTGGTTCAAGAACATTTTGGCCAGCTCCATGATGGTTTGACGTTCTTTAGAAGGTAGATGGCTAAATTTGTATTGGACAAAATTGTTCACTCCCTACAGGACAAGAGAACATAATAAATGTGTGAGTTGTGTTGGGTTCATCCTTTTACACACAGTTGATACATGCACAAATGTATTTTTATTACCTGCTCTATACTGGGTTTTTCAAACGGAGGACTCTCTTGTGCTTCCAACATGGGCTTACCCATCAGTAGGATGGATTTTCTGAGCAACTAAAATAAATAAAAAAATCAATCTCCTATTGCAAAAGGTTTAGTTTGGTTGCTTGTTGTGCTACTGTGAAGACATACTTACTTTGAAGAGGGAAAAGTAGACCTGTTTAGTGTCGGCATCCTCCTCTTTGTGAACACATGTGTAGAGATACTCCACATCCATGACAATGCCTAGCAATCTATTCATTTCCTCCTCTGAGACATTCTCTAAGTGTGTAACATGATCACCTATATGCAGAGGAGAGAGAGAAGACATTCACAACACATTATTCATTCAATTATATAAAGGTTTATTGATGGTTATGTACGCAGCATTATGCTGACATACCCAGGGTGTGTGAGCAGCTTCTGCAGGGCTCCTGTAGGTTCACTGCGCTGGACTGCTGGTCAGTTCGAGGGGGTGTGGGTGGTGGGTTCTGACTTTTCCAGCCATTACACTTACAGGATCCTTCAGCCTAATAATAATAATAATAATAATAACAATAATATATTCTTATTATTATAATAATAACAGATGAAGAAAAACTGAAAATGAATTCTTCATATGTGCTTGAAAAAACTGAAAAGTTTACTGTGTAAGTGACAGTTACAGTTAGACCAAATACATAAAGTTGTAAACATTGTATAAGCTGGTAACTTGTAGCCAATTAAAAGCTTCAACCGGTAACACTACATTTTTAAAGGTAAAGCCATAAAGATCAGTTGTTGACAGCGTCAGGAGATGGTCAAGAGGCTGTCACTGTCAGCTGAGGCCGCTACACTGAGCATGCGCAGTGAAGAAACTCCGCCCGTCGCAGCAGCTGTCACCCTGTCAAAACAAAGACCCTGTCCGTGTCTGCGGCTCAAACGCGGCAGAAAGCTTCAAATGTGCTGTGTTTAGCGCCGTACATTGACACAGTGACAGAGGCAGTGAGAGCGCCCCTCGGGGGGACATTAAACCCACATTAAACACCCTCTGTCTCACACAAGCTCTCTGAATGAGATGAGGCTCTGCACACAGCCAGCAACTCCCAGGAACAAGCAGCGGCGAGCCAATGTTTACGTTCACCAACCCCCCACCGACATGAACATGAACAATATAAACAGGGACGGTCTGCAGCCAGGCCCCCGCCCAGGGGCAGCTACAGCGTAAACAACAGACTGTTATTAACTACTAGACACTTTCTCCAAAAGCTAGTCTCTGCAAAATGCAAAAATAATCGAGCGGCAATGGCTTCCTTTGCTGTGCTTGCATTTTGAAACTATTGCAGCCTTGACCTAGCAAATACCTCTCAAAGCACACTTCTCAACACAGTATCAAGAAAAGTCGAGTGTGGGCATACGGTGCGTACTTTGCAGGATGAATATACTCCGAGTTTCTCCAGTTTCTTGGGTCGCGGTGACGAGCGGAGTTGCGCCTTCTTTACAGCGATTCGTGCGGATCCTCCAGCGGCACCGGAGCCCTCTGTGCTCCCAGCTCCCCCGGCCCCTGGAGCGGCCGGCGCCGAGCCCGCGGCCCCGATGGCTGGAGAACCTTGCTGAAAGCCTGCACTGTCGGCCATCGTGTCCCCAGCGAAGACCGAGGAGCCGGCCCAGTGTAGATTAGATCTGGTCTCCGCTCTAGTCCACCAGCGGAGGATCAGACATGGCGCTCATCCTTATTCTCAGTTTCTCATTGTAGGCCCATTTTCCTCCGCTAGGGGAGTGGGATAGGTCCAATGCGATTTAGAAGAGGTCAAAAATGCAACCATTAGGAGCGACAATTTCAAGGTCAAACGTGATAGAAATTTGGTGTTTTGGAAGGTCTCATAGAAGCAAAACAAATCAGACCAATTTCAGAAAAAACATAATCTTACCAAAATAATTAGACATGTGTGAAAGCAACATCAACCATAACACAAACATTGTTGCAATATTAAATGGTCACTTCCTAAGTATTTATTTGGGCATTACACAACAGTATTGTAAAATGCTTGCATTAAAACATGGCTGTAAAATTAAGAGTCCACACACACAAAAACATACATTTAAAGTCCCTATGATGTGTTAATTCATTTATTTATGAATCATCATTGTGCCTGCTGACAGTTTCTACAACAGAGTCACATTACAGAGATCTTGATGAACTCTGGAGATTTCACAAGCAGTGTTTCAGAGTTCAGGTCCACTGGAGGGACGGGTGCTAGCCATTAGAGTCGAATAACACTAAAAAAGAATTTGTGAAATGCATGAAAGAGATCATGTTAAAAATTTGAAAACCAAATGTTTTGATATGATTTTTTCTTTGAGAAAAGTGTACGATACAGACCACTAAATAAATGCTATTTCATTTTTTGTTAATATCACTACATACATTTATAATACAGACCACCACTGATTATAATAGAACCATTTGTGGAAAAAGCAACAGAAATCAAACCCATAGCCATTTTCTGATCACTGTACAGTTTTTTTGATTATTTGGACACATCCCTAGCAAGCATTAGTCCTGTCACAGGTAAATCAAAAAGCAGACTACACTGCAACACCCTATTTACAGTAGATTATTTATATATTTATATTTATTTATATATATACTTATATCACACTGGCTGTAAATATGACAAGATATATTCATGAGCATCGTTAGTGCAAGGCATGAGTAAAACAGACCTGTAGAAGACTCATTAACACATGTGAATGTATGTTTGTGACATTTGAGTGAGACGAGGCAAAACACAAGCATGTGTCCAATATAATAAAGAGAAATAAATGTTGTAACAGACGTTTATGCAGCTGTACAATGACAGTTAGATTTGATGAGACTAGAAGAAACGTGTATGATCATGTGCAAATGCGTGTTGACATGCACACATAATGGATATCTGTAAGTGAATAATAAAGTTGTCATCTACTACAAGCCAGGCCCTGTTTGAAAACCTGGACAGTGACTGCATCTAAAAGTATTTCCTACATGAGACAGGACTTTTCATTTTTTTGTGTTCAAGGGCATAATGAAGTAATATATTGCAACTCCCCACCATCACCACCTCTACCTGCGCTTGCCCTGAAGCAACACACTGCTTCTTCAAAAAGGCAGAAACCAAGAGATCTGATTCTGAGCACAGAATTATAAAAGGACACTGAACAGGGAATGAATAAGCAGTGACACAGCTAGATTAACCTCAGCAGCCCATGCACCTCGTCATGTATAACGTCAATAGAGCAAAGGGCTTTGCTGCATTGGTCCTTGCAGACGGAAGTCACAGAGTTATTGTGAGGCATTGCACAATGCCACTAAGATGGTGGACAAGAAAAAGCAGACTCTGCCCTTAGATGTGTTGGGGTGGTCAGGAGAATGGAAACAAATGCCACTGAGGATCAAGGGAGAAGGCATAAACAGAAATGAGCAGGGTACCAGACAGGAGCTAAAGAACTAGAGTATTTTAACTTTCAGATTAAAAAAAGTCCCAGTGATTGAGAGAGCCATGGAAATACAGGGTTTCTCCCCCTCAATGCCTTATCTTCATTCTCAGATTTACAAGAATACTCCTCTGCTTTCTCTCTGTGCACACTTTAGACACAACTGCGTTTTATACTTAAGCCATGTCAATTATGTTCATAGTATGACCAATTAATATCAATTGTGAAAACCAACAAAAGTAAAGAGAGGCATAAGTATGCAGAAGTAAACCAGAATTGACTGTTTTCTTGAAAAAAAAAGAGACATCAACACATTGGAAGATGTTGAAAAGCAGGGTGCACCAATGTCTGAAACATCTGCTGATATACCAGTTAATCTGAGAGTAGGAAAGAATGGTGAACAGATTCACCAAGTAGCAGCAAAATCAAGATTGAGCATAAGAGGCAGAGCCAGAGTTCAGAGGTCAGACTATTGGCTGACCAAGCAAACTGAAAAAGGGGTCACTGGGCTTCTTTTCTAGTTTTGCACATTAGAGAACTGGAGATAAGACTAACAATACATTGCAATAGTAACTGCAGTGGCATTTGGTGCATACGCTGCATCAGTTACTGCTGTACAGGTTGTTTGAGGAAGGCATTCTTCATGTTAGTTACTGCAGCATGGGGCCTTGGCTGGCTGTGCGGCTTCTGTTAGGTCGACTCCTCGGTTACGCCCACTGTTAGGTCCTGCAGCCTGAGGCTCACTCTTCGGCAATCTCTTTGCTGTAGTGCAAAAAACAAACAAAAAGCATGAAGTTAACAAAAAATAAAGAGCTGTTGTATTACAAGGCCGTAATATATGCTCAGTTTTAGAGGTACATACCAATAGCCATAAATATCTCATTCACATTCATAGATGTCTTGGCTGATGTTTCCATGAAAAGTAAGCTGTTGTCATCTGCATATGACTGGGCATCCTGTCAAAAATACATTTTAAGACATTTGGTTAAACATTCTGAATGTTGACACATTAACACAACTGTTCAGTGTACAATGGGAAAAATGTATCCTCCACAATCTAACCAAGAAACGTATTAAACAATCTATTCCCAAAAATAAAGCATTTCTCTGACCTGGAAGTCCACAGCTCTTTTATTGGCAAGGTCTGCCTTGTTTCCTGACAGTGCGATGACTATATTGGGACTAGCTTGTCTTTGCAGCTCTTTTACCCAATTCTTTGCTCGAGCAAAAGACTCCTGCTCACAAAAGAGAAACATTTTAAAGATGTTATTCAGATTACATTACAAGACTCAAACAAAAAATGATAAGGCATGTAAGCAAAGTGTCAGATTATACAATGTCTAGGATGAATGAAATACCTCATTTGTGATGTCATAGACAACAATGGCAGCTTGTGCTCCTCTGTAATACATAGGTGCCAAACTGTGGTATCGTTCTTGACCTGCAGTATCCCATATTTCAAACTTAACTGTTGTGTCATCTAGACATACTGTCTGAGTGAGGAAGGCAGCTGAAAAAATAGAAAGGACTCAATCAGCAGAGGCAGCATTACTAAGCCACAGTCATTATTGTTATTATTATTAATGCTATTAAAATGTTTTTCAGCTTACCTCCTATTGTGCTCTCCTGGAATTCGTGAAACTGTCCTTTGACAAAACGCAGTACCAAGCTGGACTTCCCGACAGCTGATTCACCCAAAAGCACCAGCTTAAACTGACAGATTTTGTTCCCTGAATTGGGTCCGTTGGGTCTTGTAGCTCCTCCTCGATTGGCCATGACCTTGACAGATCACCTGGTGTGCTGTGGCTCAAACCTCACGTTTAAGACTTGTGCTGTAAGATTTTGAAGAAAAGAAAAGCAAAGCAGACACGTCAACATATAATTTGCTTGCAAACCTTTTCAACTGATGGTGCACATTAGCTGAAAGCTGAAAAAAAAAACTATTTCACGTAATGCAATTATACTAAAACTTTACAATATGTGACCAGATGCTTTTAATACCCTATTTAGATACCTTCGTGAAAAAAATGGTTGCTTAAGGTGACACAATGAATATTCATGACTCATGCAATTTTTAAATGAAGATATGAATAAACTAAAGGCTACAGTGTGTAATAAACAGTGAAATTTCTGTATACATAGATATAGAAAGCTTGATAATAATAAACATACTTGCACTGCATACTTGCAAAGCATTAGCACATTGCCTGCTAACTAGTTTGGTATTTGCTGCCTAATTGCTGAACAACAGATGGCTGTTGTTAGTAGACAGTCCAACTCTATGGCCAATTTTAAAAAAAGAATTTATCCTGGGCAAATTCTGTTGAATTCCATGGCAGACCACAAAAAATTTAAAACTAATTTCACTCGAAAGATTTACAAGACTAACAGAAGAGACATCTTAGCGTTGGTGTTTTACACTTTGATAACAGCGGTGTAAGGTCTAAGATGAGTTTTTATTGACAAAAATCACAATGTGGAGTATTCAAATTGTAAGCTATTCTTAATGGATTACATTCGCAGTGTTACTAATTAATATACTTGGACAAGTACAGGAACTGTAGAAAATTGTTGGGATAAAATAACAGTGACAAAACCGCCTGTAGTACTGTTATAAATCTTAAATAGCTCTTTAGCTGTTATGAAGTCAACGCGGATGAACCGGGTCAGACATGTAAAGGTAGCGTTAGTGATAACAAGCTCCGTACACTTAAGTACACCTTAGTTGACAGTGAACACAAGTACAGTCGAAAATGTGTTTTGGTTTAAGTGAGAGGACGCCATTTTCCACGGTGTTTTATAGTTTCCCCTTTAGCTTATCTACTTTTAGTTAACTAATATAATAGCCTTCTGGTTAGCTGCTCTGTAAAGTCGCTCTGTTAGCACTTCAGTTTTCATTTTACCGATATAATATGTCCATTGTGGCCTCGCACACAACATCAAACGCGGCAGTCAGTGAAATATCGTGTTGATTGTCTAAAATAGCTCACAGTGAAAAGACAAACAACAAACGAGATGTTAGCCTTCCACCCACTGACCTGATTACACCCATCTATTAGCCATCACACATGACTAGCATGATTTGTTAATGTCACCATTACCACTAGGACATCTGGCATGTAGACACAGTTAAATAAAACAAAGGCCTCTCTTCTGCATTCTTAACACATAAAAACATCACCGATACAAGCTCAGAGTTAGCTAGCCGCTAACCTCTCCGCGATGACAACTGACTGGACGAAGCGTTAGCATTAGTTAGCCAGACTACCAGCTAGCCTTGCGATTCGTATCAAGTACGCTACCTGGGAGCCAGACGATGTTTTCAACTTTTAAGACAATCGTTGTAGTATATATATACGCAGGTCAGGATAGTTGGACGAGATAATGTCGGGGAAGCCAGAAAATTATCTCAACAATCCCGTCACGTCTCCTCCTTTCTTTCTTGTCGCAACTTCCCTTTAGAACCAAAACACAAACAAGAACTTCCGCCCTCTGCCACGTCACACGGCGTCTGCTCGTGCGTCTGCCCCATTCTATGGTCTGCCCCTTATACATTCTATGGTCTGCCCCAACGTATGGTCTGCGCTGCTCAGCTCAGAAGTACATCATGGACCAAAAAATAAAATGTCTTTCATGGAAAATAAGTTTGGATTGTTTGAGATCTGTCAGTCCGTCCATCCCTTCATCCATCCCTCCGTCCCTCCATCCATCCATCCATCCATCCATACATCCATCCCTCCGTCCCTCCATCCATCCATACATACATCCATCCATCCATCCATACATACATACATACATACATACATACATACATACATACATACATCCATACATCCATACATCCATACATCCATACATCCATCCATCCATACATACATCCATACATCCATCCATACATACATACATACATACATCCATACATACATCCATCCATCCATACATCCATCCATACATACATACATACATACATACATACATACATACATACATACATACATACATACATACATACATACCGTATGTTGCATGCTTTGACTGGGTTTTTCCATTACATTTGACACTTAATATTGACTCTCTGACTGTCTAATCGTTCCGTCCAGAGGCTGGAGGTGGATTAATAAACCGACAGATGGCAGTATAGCATCTACACTTTCGGTGTTCAACGAAGAATGAAAACCACCCGTTTCCGTTCAGCTTTTCCGGATGAAGCCATCGCAACACGTTTTTGTTGTTGTAAAGCATTAGTGGTTTCAATTATCGATCGCAGGATTTGTTTTATAACATGTCATGAACATTAACTTTTCAAACTTGTAGCCAGACTAACGTGACTCAAACACTGGTATCTGTTAGAGTAAAAAGAGGCATCAGCCATGGAAGAGGGGGACACTCCAGAGGAGCTGCTGGCAAAACAACACCGCAAAGAAAAGAAGGATTTACAAGGTAGGCTCCATAACCTGCCTTTGATCATCGCTTTCTCTTGTTACTTTTGCTGTCAAATGTTGCTTGTGTGTTCTTTTACATCTTGCATGTTGCTCAATCTGTAACAACAAAAAAGTAAATCTATCAGTGTATTCATAAATTGCATTACATTGTCATTGTATTAAAATGAATGAATTAAAATGTCTTTGCTGTAACAATTACTGAAAAATGAACACTTTGTAAATGTTATTTTTTGTATGTTTTTTGTTTGCTGTTCTGTTACATTGACACTGACTGCAATTTGTACTGATTCCAGCAAAAATTCAGAGCTTGAAAAATGCTGTTCCAAAAAATGACAAGAAACGGAGAAAACAACTGACCGAAGAGATTGCTAAGTTAGAGGCTGATCTGAACCAGAAACACGAACAAGAGCTTAAACAACTGAAAACTACTTGTGACTTAGAGGTATTTATTTGCACCATTAATGTCCGCATTGTGTTGTTGTATTTAAAATGTACAATCAAATAGTAAAAACTGTTGTCTGTCATCTAAGGTGGAACAGGTAATAAATGAAGTTGAGACTTTGAAAGTGGATGTTGAACAACAAGAAGAAGCCAAACAACCTCGTGTAACCAAGGCCCAGAAGAGACGGGTGAGCTATGGGTTGTTTGTGTTGTATGTGGTAGCACTAGTAAAGTGTAACTGAATGAATTATCAAGCACAGTAGTTAAATATTTGTTTAAAACTTAATACCGGATTTCTCCAGGACAAGAAGGCTGCCCAGGAAAAAGAGAGGGAGAGCAGAATTGCAGAAGCTGAAGTGCAGAACCTGCTCGGTGTGAGATTCCAGGAAGGCTTAAAGCTTGCAGAAAAACTGGCTCAGCAGCAGCTGCAAATCAAGGAGATCTCTTCTGATGGCCACTGCATGTATCGCGCCATTGAGGATCAGATGGCACAGAGATCACTGGTAGATAATGTGATGAGTGGCTGGAGGGGGAAAAAATAGTGATCAAAGTTATGTTATTTGCCTTTATTGCAACCTGCATGTTTTATCATTGCAGTCTGGGGGAACCATGAATGTGAAGGAGCTGCGATGTCGCACTGCTGAACACATGAGAAGCCACGCAGAGGACTTCCTGCCTTTTCTCACCAACCCCAACACTGGTGACTTGTACACAACAGGTGTTTATCAATGTTTCTACTTCAGAACCCACTGAATCATTACATTAGTTGCTCTGACAGTTCACACCATGAATATGTGTTTAATTTCCAGATGAGTTTGAGAAATACTGCGGTGATGTAGAGCACACAGCTGCTTGGGGTGGGCAACTAGAGGTAATTAATCTCTCTTATTTTGTCATTTGTACCTATTTATCTCTTTAATCACGGCTGAAAAATAATTATTTGTGTCATTTCACAGCTGCGTGCCCTGACACATGTTCTTCAGTTACCAATAGAAGTGATCCAGGCAGACTCTTCAACTATAAAAATTGGCGAAGAGTATAACAGTGAACCTATTACCCTTGTGTAAGTGCATTTTTATGTCCTTTATTGAAATACGTAAACATGATTCAAGACACAGAGAAGGCACCCCTACAGTAGAAGGCAGTTAGAAAAGTTTTGCATATATAAATTTGATGTAGTTTATCAGTAACTATGTAGAGCTTTCAACTGTCATTTGCTGTCAGTCATTGTTTTGCTATTTGCCACTTTTCATCTTTGCATAGCCACGTTATTAAGACACATAATTTAAAGAACATCTTTTTGTTTCAGCTACATGCGTCATGCCTATGGACTAGGAGAGCATTATAATTCTGTGGAACGGCTTAAGGACCCAGTTAATGAGGACACCTGAAACGCGTGTGGTGTGTTTATTACAGACGGACCTCTTCCACTAAGGACAGCTAAAATGCAAGGCTGTCCTTGATTCAAGACATTGTGGAAAAGATGTTGTTGCTGCTTCCAATTGGTGTTTATTATGTAGCTAGTCTTAACAGCAACATATTGGTTAAAACAGTTATTTAAATTAAGTATTTTCTAGCAGAGACGTGGAACATGTTGTTCACTATAGCTCTGTGATCATGGGATCCACAATAGGAAGCACTGGTGTAATCTCTTACACTAACTTTTTATTAATTTATTACCTGCTGAAAGAATTTACTTGTGCATGACAAAATATCATTGAATGGTCATTAAAACTTTGTTGCATCATTACTGCACTAAACTAAATTGTTGTAACCTCTAAATGACATCAGTGTGACACATAAAAAACTTGCAGTACTAATGAGCTGTTGTTGTTGCGCTTCATTACAAATCGGCCAGAAATATATTGTTCTTCCTACCTATATGGATGTATTCTAGCAGAAATGTTGTTTTTTTCAGGTTGGTTTGATTTTGTAAAGATGTTTTGGTCAAATCAAAATAATTGTAACTGTCATGTCTTTTTCTGACGGACAGGACTGTGTATTTTGAAGTTTTTAGTCATTTCAGTTTATAAATGTTGATGTTAGGTGAGATATTGCAAAAAATAATATTCGTTACATGGTATCTGCTCCCTGCCCTCCTTCACTTTATCATGAATACACCACTAGTGATACATAGGAAAGACTTTTAGCATCCATAGCAGAATTAGTGACGGATGTCTGGTAATGCTCTACTCTTACCAGCAGAGGGCGCGCTCATAATATAAAATATCTTGTTGAGAGCGTCTTGTTGTCATAGAAACCAGTTTTTGCTAATGGCTGAATCAGTGGTCAGAGCTCTCTACGCGGGGGCAACGTCGTTAAAACTAAGCTCAAAGAACTTAAACGAGGTTCCCGAGAATATTTTCATGTTGCCACAGCTCTCAGTTTTGCTGCTGAATAATAATCGCCTCAGCGCGTTGCCGGACGAGCTGCTCCTGCTGCAACACGTGAGTTTAAATGTTTTACACGCCACACAGGTTTGTGATTAAATACTTTTCCTTGTGCTGTGCTTGCTAGCTGACTGAGCTGAATTTGGGGAATAATTCCTTGAAGGAGGTTCCTGCAGTTTTAGGCCATCTGGAGTGTTTGAGGAAGCTCTGTCTGTACAGCAACCACATCAGGGTGGTGCCATCTGAGGTGATTGGTGGGTTCTGTAGCATGACCACTTAAGAGGCTTTGTTAATGGGAAAAAGTGTTCCTTCATCTTTCTCTTTACACTTACAGCGTCCTTAAAAGACCTTTGTGTGCTCAATCTAAACCACAACCATATTCAAAGACTCCCATCTGACATTAAAAGGTGTGTGCCCACAGGTAGGATGTTTATTAGTACCAAATAAAACAATAAATGACCTTTGTTTGTTGTTCTTAGATTAACAAAGCTTCAGTACCTCAGTTTGATCCACAACAAACTGGAGTTCCTCCCTCCTGAACTGGGTTATCTCACCAAACTCACTGAGCTCCACTTAACGTCCAACTGTTTGTCTTTCCTGCCTCAAGAGCTGTACCAGTGCACACAACTGACCAAGATATACTTAGCCAGAAACAAGCTCACCAGCCTACCAGAGGTACACACACTCATCATATATACTTGTGCATACACTTTTCATTTTTCACCTGATTTCTTTATGTGGTTATGACAAAACCAGGGAATTAAGGCACTGACAAAACTTAAGGTTCTGGATGTGGCTGGAAACAAACTGTCCATGTTCCCTGTTGAGGTACAGGACCATGTTCATGTCATTTAAATGTGCTAAATTTAACACAGCATTTACATTTACCCCCTGTATGCTTTAGTTTCACCAGTTGCACCTTAAAGAGCTCTACTGTGAGGACAATAAGTTTGTTCAGTTCAAGCCTGTATCCTCAGTGCCGAGAGAAGAGGTGCTTTCCTTGAAGGTAACTGTCAGTAATAGTCAACTAAAACAACATTGTGCATTCCTCTAACACCTTTCATACTTGTCATCTACAGGAGTTGGCTGCCAGGTTTGTCCTACATGAGGACAGGAAGAAGTCCTCTCTGGTCCACAGGACACTTCCCCACTACCCACACCTGGTTACCCTTCTGGCCAAAGGCAGTTTCTGTGTACTTTGTCAGGAACCCATCCTCACAACCTGGCTGGAGTGTGTGCATTTTGTCAGCCTCAGGAAGGTTAGGGCCACACCGCTATTATGTTTCTGGTTAAAAAAAAAATAAAAAAAACAATGCAGCTAATGTGAAATGGTATGCAAAACAATCACACACTTCTGTTTTTGTATGCTTTAGGTCATGAAGATAAAGAGCTCACTGGTTGTTCCAGTGCGAGGCCTTCTCTGCTCATACAAGTGCTTCAACACTGGAGGACACTCTTACTTTGGTTTGGTTTCAACATGATACACTTGAATAAACAGGACAGGTTTGTGTATATCTACTTTATAAGGATATGGAGCGTTTTAGGTCAATTTTATTGTTAAAATTGACTCTGAAAACACTAGGTGGCAGCATTTGAGCACAGATACCTGTACTGTGGACCCGTCTTGAGTGCTTAACACAAACCTCATGTTGTGTGTGCCAAATACAGTTGTTATGAAGCAAAAATACTAAAACAAACACTAAATACCGCAGCTAATACAATGTTACAAAAATGTAATTTACACTGACAAAAATATAGTTCATTTTTCACAACTGTTAAATTGGTTGTTGTGTAGATGTACCTCACAGATGTGTTTGTCTTCTTTCAACAAAAGTCAGTACTTAACCATACAATTTATCTTAAAGAATCACTTATTTACGTGGTACATAAAATGCACTGAAATATATAATTCTGATGGGATTGTTCTCGTTCTCGTGCAGCTGCACAGCCTCTATACCTGCCCCATCTCCATCCTCTCATCTCTACCAGTGGCATCTGTTCCAACCTGTCACACAACACAGACACAGAGAGAAGGAGAGGGAGACAACTTCATTTCTAGCAAATTAATTTCCCATCCATGCCTCCAGAGCTTGCAAGCTCGTTCACTAGCTGCTGCGGCCGCTGCTGCTGCGTGTGTCTACTGAGTTGGAGCCTCATGCATAATGCATCAGGTTTAATTGCAAACCCAGAAACTAATGACTTTGGACTGGTTAACAGCAGGGGAGCCATACATCTCGAGCAAACTGAATGAAAAATCAGCTCGGAGGAGAGAAAAAAAGGAGACTGGTCCCTAATTGATGAATAATTGAAGCGGCGAGCTACAGGGCATAATTGTGACATTTTGTTTCAATCAATTTCCAAGTGGTGTGGGCGAAAGTGCACTTAAAGGGAAAAGGCAATGACAATGAATGAGGAAGAAAGAGTGCGATAGTAAGAGCAGTCAGAGATGGAAATGGACGTTGGGTCCTCACTCATCACACTGACATTTTCTGGGGCAACAGACTGGACTCAATCAAACACAAGATGACTTATCTCTGGTCTACTTTGTGGGTTTCTGTCCAACTCTACTCAGGCCACTTATCAGCTCCAGCTAGTTGGTATTTAAGCTTTTAAAATAAATTTGTTTTGTTATCCATTGGAAAAATGCAAGGCTGACATTTAGGCTTCTTTTTAACAACGTGATGAAACTACAAACCACAGCAATATTGGAGTTTGAAGAAAACCTGTAGTTCAGACACACATATACTACTTTGTATTTAATAGATATTTTCTATGTTTTGTTGTAGATAAATATACTAGTACAACAAATCAATATAGTATTGGCAAAAACACATAATTTTTACATACTCATAAACTTTTTATAAACATAAAGTTTTAGTTATCACAGCAGTGGATATGGTCCTCTGCATTTGTGTTTTAAATATTGCTCTATTATATTACAAATGCACCAGTTTTTGCTCCATTACTGTGAAAGACTCTAGGTAACTATTTTAGAAATTAATATTTGATAAAATATTCACTCATATTAATCAGTAAAAGTCCAAGGGAACATGCTGCTTCTCCATCCTGTAGCAGTGGAGCAGTAGCACTACCCCTTAGTGGCCCCAGGACTTATCTATCAGTTTGGTGTCAGTCTTTCTTCCTGTGTTCACACATACATTACACTGCACCCAAACAAACACACACCCCATCCATACCAGCGCTCATCCTCACATGTATGCACACAGACCTTTCCGTGTCACTAAGCAGTCCCTTATGATTCCCGTATTCAGAGAACAATACAAAATAATTCTCAAATCCATGCATGACTTGATTGACAGCTTTGGAAAGGAGGAGACTGCATTCTCAAAGGAGACACCATACGGACGGGAACAGCACACTGACGCTCTGCATCTACCAAAGGCGCTTGTAAATTCCTGACATGCCTAGCATATGCTAATGAGCCATCTCTTGCTCTGATATAATTACTCTGAGAGGATATTGCCTTTGGTGGAAATATCTGTCTCAAATGGCATTGGATACCTTGTGGGGGTGAAAAAGTATAAGAATGATAAAGGAGCGGGTGCATGAATTCTCATTTACCATGCTCGAAAGTAAAGAGAGTGATGTTGGCAAATTTACTCTGGATGATGTATGGAGGGAAAGGCACCTCAGGTTCATTACAGCACTGCTTTGTTAGAGTCTTGTATCATTTGTTAGAGGTTATTTAGCCCATCTTGTAATTTGCAGCACTTACTTACAATGTCTTTAAGGATTATTTAAATGGTCCTTCACACACACTTCATCATAAGACTGCATTTATAATTTACATAAAAAATGAATTTCAAGCAATAAAAACGATGTATTTTAATGATCATGTAAGATTTAATGGTTGGCGGTTGAATGCATTGTAAAGGGTCACTATGACATTGCTTTTTTATATTGACGAATTGTTGAAATAAATATTTTAAAGATTGTTTGCCTCAAAAGGTTTCTGCATTTCAAAACACTTACAAACTAAAAGTGCTGCTAAAAGCTGTAGCATTCACACATTTGAGCTCATTCCCCAAGGCTTTGATTGCGGTCTTCACCTTAGAAGAATGATTTGACACTGACTCACCCTGATTTCTTCTCTCCTCAGGCCACAGCAGAGGTGCTATTAAAATGAGTAGCATTGATTGCTGAATTAGGAACCTTGTGAGTGGAGGAGAGCAAGCAGGCATCAATAGAAAGCGCTAGGCTGGTGTCATAGCCAGGAGTGTGCACCTCTCCAATCACAAGCATCTATTGTTGTGCATCACTGCCCATGACAGATCTTGGTATTGAGCCACTGGCAAAGAACCAAGGTATTGTCAGTGCGATGGCTGCACAGTCAATACTACTGTGTAAGTATTTGGCACTAGGGGGCAGTGTGATTCTCTTCTGGCTCTGAGAGAGTCCTATGTGGCCGGGAGATGCACTGAAGCTCAGCACATTGAGATACGCCTGATGAGAGACAGAGATAGAGCAGCTAATAAAAAGCAGGAACAATGAAATGTTATTGGAATTCAAGACATAATTGAAATCTAAGCATTGGATCGGAGACTGTAACACATATATGACTGTTGCATCAGATAAAAGCCAGTGTAAGGGAAGGTGATGTGTATATGGCAATGCATATTAATAGAAAAAGTAATGACAAAGACAGCAGGGGTGCTATCGCTTCATCACAATGTACACAATTGAAAGATAAGAAGAAAATAATAAAGACTTGAAAGATGCTAGATTAAACAAATGACTCTAAAGCTGCACTTCCAGATGCACTAGCCCCTACTATACTCCTTCTATGCATAATAACAGTGTGTCCTTTCAGTGTACCAGGAGGCGATTCCATTATAGAGTCATTCCTCATTAGGAGAGTTTTCAAGACACAAACCCGACAGTTCGGCCAGAAACCTCTCACTGGCAGTTCTGGGTCAGCACCAACCGCACTGTCTGCAAAACAGCATTACCACATACTGCATTTGTCCAAGGAATGAGATAAAAACAGAGCTGGGACTTCAAAAGAGAAAATAAATCTTTTATCTTCGAGTCTTTGAATCTCTTTAAAAGTTTGCTTCAAAGATAGTGTCTTTATATTTGTTTAGAGAAAGGGGGCATTTTAATTTTAGGATTGGAATCTACATATATGCTAAAATAGATGTTTTGGGAGTCCAAATGAGTAACTGACTGGCAATCATAAAACTTAAATCCTATTTATTTGATTGTCAGATATATAGGTGCATTGCTAAGCCCACCTCCACATACTCATCATGCTGATAGAGTGAAATAAGGTGGCTCTCCTCCTAAACCTGGCTGAGGGTCACGTGATGCGACCTGGAGCATGCGCAGCAGGGTGAAGCGGCAGGCGGCCAGGACACCAGGCAGCAGCATCTGGTCTCCGGGTTTTTCTAGAGCACACAGAGCCTGTGGCACTGCAGGCTTGGCTGGCCAAACATCTGTCTGTGATGCGCAGGCCGGCTGGGTGAGCAGAGCCTAACCACTCAGCCAATATGATTGTCCTTCAGGAATATAGGTTAATATCTCTGGTGAAGGTCTATTGTCATGTAAAAAAATGTATTCATGGTTTTGTATTTAACACTACTAAGTAAAATCTCCACTGGAGCATTTGCACTGGTCATCCCCAAAGAAGCTTGTAATAATTTGAGGCCAATCAGACAATGTTTATCCAAGTTAAAGCGGTTGTTGCATTTGCAGCCTTCCCAACACTGCTGCTGGCATTTCACGACAAAAGATGTGTCAAAAATGTCTTCTTAGTTTCTGGCAACACAAGTAAACATAAGACATCTGTAATAAACACAAAAGAAGTAAGATTTTGTATTATATATTAAATGAATGCAACTTCTTTTTTTCCAGCCTTATTGCGGCGAACATGTCTTTGGAAGCTAAGGTAGGCTAAAAATAACAATACATTAGCACAGTTAAATAGAAATATAATACTGTCATTCTACTAGAAATCACACAAAGCATTATGGTCATTCTGGCCCATAGTGACCATTTGCCTGCCACTGTGCTACATTTGAATTTTGTATCACAAAATGACACAATAAAATAACAAATAAATAAAATGACATATAAAGTTTATGCACATTGATCTGTGTGTACTGGCCATGTTTTGTTAAATTTGACGTCTGCCAATTACATTTGACTATAGAATACATTTCTCATTGCATATTCAATTAAATGATATTATTAATAAATCAAACACATATTATTACTCTCTTGAATAGTTATGATTACCTAAACATCTGTCATATACAACACGAGCTGACTTAATATTCAATGATTGCTGAAGTGTGGGTAGAGAAACGAATGCGTTATTTTTGCGTTCAGAGACACAAGGACCTGCTGAGAAGCAAGAGGCAGCAATTGTAACCTTGCCAAGATAATTGACGAAACTTTACAACCACTGTCATGTCAATCAAGCATTCATGTGCTGTCTCTCCCGGAAAAAGGGTAAACAATTCCAAGATAATGAGGAGAAAGTTCAAATCTGATAAAAGGCAGCTGTTTGTGTGTAGTTAAAAAGAACCAAAATAGTGTCATTTTTATGATTGTACTTTTAGAGAAGCTGTCACTATTTCTTAGCTCTTTAGTCCATCAGTATCTGAAAACAAAAAGCTCAATAAAACCCTACCAGCTCAGACTAACAGAAAAGAGCAGCATGAAGCACGATGCCCGCTTGCCCCCTTCAAATCCAGTCTTGCCGACAGCAGATGGCCGTCTCTCCCACAATGCCGTGCGGTCGCAGATGCCAACAGAAGAGGTGACAAACACTCTGCAGGTGTCTGTCCCTCTGTGTCTGTGGTCTGCGTGTGTGTGTGTGTTTGTGTGTGAATGCTACTGGGGACAAAGAGCATCCTTCTTGCTGAGAGAGGAGAGAGTAATTGATAGCAGAGGACAAGCTACAGGAAGGAAGAGCCGTCATATGCTAAATGGATAGACTGGCACAGATTGGCGCAAACTGTTGGGGACAGATGCACACGAGTCAGCACCACTCATTATGGAAGGAAGAGCAAGTATCTGTCTGGTATTTGAAAATGAGCATTTTGAGCGCTCAAGTGACTTAAGACTATCATATGCTTCTCGTGATGCTAAAAAGAATCCCCTTTGTGGATTCATACTGCAGTGGAAGAATGCTTCTGACTGCAATCTGTTCCTTCTCCCCGCGTCCAGACCAGGTGCAGAGCTTGGCACCGACCAGCAGAGCCAGGTGAGCGAGCTGCTGGCCAGGTGCCCTCCAGAGGCCTGCGAGACTGACCAGATACCAGATGGCCGAGTGGAGCACCAGCAGGCAGATACACACATGCACACACCGAGTTCTGCGGGATAAAAAATCGAGCGAGCATTAGGAAACGCTGTGGGCCTCTAGCGAATATAAAGTGAAATGCTTAATGTGTTTTTAGTGTATAGCTAAGTCCCAGTGGCCGAGAACTCATGCAAAACACAGCTGTATACAAGTGGCTGCACCTCAGAGCACACATAAATGTTTCTCAGATCCTCAGGAGTTTATAACCTCTGTTTTAATTCCTTTTAAATCCAAACCATTAACATATTAGCCTATGTAATCTACAGCGTGAGAGATGAAGAGAGAGTAAAACTTTACCCAATGTTTAAATATGTTTTGAGTTTATTTATGGAGGAAACATCCCTAAAGCTGAAATCAAGAAGCAAGAGCAAGTGCCAACAACAAGTAACACAACTTTGAAATCAGAAAAACAAGACTTGAAACTGTGATGGAGCTCGTATGATCTCTTTGTAGAAGAAGCTGCTATCTCAGGCTGAATTTTCTGCCATAAGTAAAAGGTAGTTTGCCACTGAGAAGACAAGAACTTTGCTGATAATGACCAATGTTGATTTAAAAGGGGACTGTGGCACGAAAAAGATCTGTCCTGCAGACTAGTCCACAAAGTATTTCTGTAAATTTGTTGCCTTTAGTCCATCTGTAGCAGTGGTATCTGAATCTCAAATGACAGTCAACTTATAGCTTAAAGAAACACTAGAACTTCTCAGGATTTGCACCAAAGATTTAAAGTTGTCATGTCAAGAACCCTAAAATGACTTGAGGCTACATAGGGGATTGATTTTGAGGTTTTGTATTTGATTGAAACTATTTGCATAGAGTCGCTTTAATACAATCTTATGTAAATTAAAACAATTTCCATCTTCAAACTTAATCTTTGTTCTACGATATACTGTTTATTTAATATACTTATAGGATATTCTGCTCAGCCAGCATCCAGAAACAATGACAGCCATTCCTTTCAGATTAACATTAACTGAATCTTCATAAATCACAATCTCATGGGTCTGGCTGGAATAAGACGGATCGACCATGTGTAAATATTTATTCAGCATCTCTATAATTAAACAGAGACAATACATCATGTCAGTCGTTATGTCTGACGACAACGGCTCGTACGCTGCGCCGAAAAAAACAGAGTGCAACAGCTTGGTTAAACATTCGTAGTAGATTTGAGAGAGACACAGCGAGATGGTGATGGAGGATGGATGGGTTCAACATGCTAGTTTAGTGAGACGACATAAAGGATGGACTTATGAATGCAAGATGTCATCTGACAAAGAGTGATGGTGAGAAGGAAATCTACAGATGAATTGATGAATACAAGATGTTGCAGGAAAGGAGAACAGCTTGATCAGGAAAAGCTGACAGATGAGCGGAAAAGAAAGATGCATGCGATATTTCAAAACAGAGAATAAGTGATACAGAGGAAGTTGTTTTATGGTGTATGTCAGCAGTTGTTTGGACAATGGATAAAAAACATCCAAAAAAACTATAATTTTAATTTATTTTGGCACATTACATCTAAATATCTGCTTCTTATCATTGTCTTTTTTGTTCCTCTTATGTTTCTATCTCCAGCTGGTCCTACAGACGGACACTCTTCTTGAGCCTAGTGTGCAGAGCTTTTTGACCCTGATAAAGACAGTTTTACCTCCACAGAACTGTCTACACTACTTCTACACTAACATTATTAAACAACACTAACGTTTTATTGGAAAGTATACATCCACAAAATCATCCACAACAGTACAATTTTTGCTTCCAGTGTCCATCTGAAACATAATAAATAATTCTCTCCTCAAAACTGTAAAATATTCTGTATATAATAGTCCAGTGTATTGTCTGGTACTGCAGCTGTTTATTTCCATACATCGCCTCTGATACATTAACATGCTGCCTATGCCCCTCTGTGCAGTTTATTTATTAGTATGCGGATTGTGTCTGGATTCAGATCCTTCAGGGAGCTGCCATTTTCGATCGGAGACATTTTACGTAGATATAGAACAACATTGCAACCTCTCCCGGTCCCCAGACAACTAACCCTGCACGGTCTTCATCCATCTTCTTTTCACTTTCACACCATTCAAATTCATATGCCACATAGAAATTCATTGAAATCCCATGTTTATTTCAGCAAAAATATCCAAACCAATCTGCATCACATGAAAAAAACATTGAAAATAAAAAAAGTGATTCACAAACAAACCACTTCCCCGTAAATTGCTTTTAATCAAGACAAAGGTTTGACGTGCTCACTGTGCTCTATTGCATTTGAACATTTTATTAATAGATGGCATTTATTTAGATTGTCCATAGAGAAACCCTCATAAATTGTACCATAATAAATATTCAATTGTTCTGTCAAACGTAATAAACCATGAACTTAATCTTCATTTTTCACAAAGAGAAAAGAAACAGTAGACACACGGATCTATTTCTTTCCATTAAAAATGACTTTTGAAATGATTATGTAGATGTCTGTCACATGGAATCCCATATTATTATATAATAATATCATGAGCTATCATATAGCAGTTCAAGCAGTAGATTACAATACAGATTTGCACAGTTTGAAGGGGTGATATACATTTATTCTCAGTAAAATGTCCAGCACTGACTTGGCTTCTTGTACAAAACAAATAACTGAAACTTATTATATTCTGGGAAAAAAAGTAATCAGAGTATACCTTACAACAACGGTCATTTATGATTAAATATGCAACAAATATCTTTCACTATCCTTAAATCACACCATTTATATTAAAAGTATATTGATTATAATAATTTACCCAGCTCCACCAACCACCAGGGCTTTCTGAACGCTTGACCATCCCCCATCTACACTCACTGATTCATACTTCAGCGTCCTCTCAGAGATGGATGGCATACCCTACCGCTCGTGGGCCAGCAGCATTATCCAGGTGCACAACAGCTGGGGAGGCGAGGGGGGGTGAGGGGGGCAGGCAGGCGGAGGTCCTGGGATGGGTGGATGGAAGTGGGGCCGTGGGGTAGAAGTGATGTTTGGGAATACGCTATCAATTTTCGCAGGAGCGCTTCAGGTGTGCACCGCATTGCTCTTTGTGGGTTTGGACAGCAGCACTAATCTATGAGGTTGCCGTGGTGATTTCACAGGCACAGCATTACTTTTGTGTTGACATGATTGGAAAGAGCACATACACTTTGTTGGAGCATTATATCATATACACACTCAAGATTTTTAAATGCTCTGTGCAGGTAAAAAGCAAAACCTGAGTGCACTGCCTATAGAATCGCTCTAATACTGTTTAATCATTAAAAGGCAAGTTAATGTATTGTGGTTCAGGAGCCAGACAGAAAGGCTTAGCGTCTTTACATTTATACATAAAATCTCATCTAATTACTGTGCTTTAATGTCCTTTAATATGTGCATTAATAATCATGTTTGTTGTAATCATCAATGTTTTATGTGGCCCTTCAATACATTTAGTAGGATTTTCTGGCAATAGGTTTTAACTTGATTTGCACATATTTTAGATTAATTAGATTTTTCCTACAAAGATAAATATTCACTCCATCTAATCCAATTAAAACCTGTTCAAATGCAACTAAAACTTGTTCAAATCCATCTAAAACCTGTTGAAATCCAAATAAAACCCATTCAAATCCATCTAAAACCAACTCAAATCGAATTAAAACTTGTTCAAATCCAACTAAAACAAGTTTCCATAAAAGGAGGAAATTAATGTTAAAAATGACTCATGTAAGACTCAAATGAAGATGAAATTTCACATTCAAAATTTAATAAAAGCTTCCAAAAGCACCTCACCACTGCTTTAAAGCATTGAGGAGCATGTATAGAGGTGTCTCATCCTAATAAATCACAAGTCTGACCTGGAGGCTGATGAACGCTTTCGTAACTGTCCATATGCTGCGTAGTTTATACGAAGCTTCGTGTGGTGCCTATATGGAGACTGTATTTGAAAGCTATTGGGCAGATCCAACCGGCGGGAAACAGTGGGGATCACAGTGACTGATGGTGTGTGATGTCCCGCAGTGTGTCATGGTAAACTGTTGTTGGACGCCATTTGGCTGAGTGGCTCTGGAGTGAGACAGACAACGGCTTGTGTGAGAAAACACAAAAACAGCTCCAAAGATCCACTGCAGAAATATCAGCAGAAACGTGTGTTAATAGTGTTTCCAGATCATTTTGTATGTGTTTTTACAGAGATGCTTTTCTTTAAACCAGCAAATAATTTAGTATTTTAATAGCTTCGTAGATGGGCAACTCGACATATATACATACAGAAGTCTCTTTCTCTCTACTGGCTGCCTGCATACAGTAAGTAAAGATTTTCTGATTTGCAGTATTTTTAAATAAATATGAATCCACTGCTTTCCCATTTTTCACCACAGTCCAATAAAACCTTGCAACTGCAGGAAGTCGGCAGCCTTTCTCCACAAGACAAAGTACACTCTTTGAGCACAGTGTCGTCTGCATGTCACCCAGAGAGGATTTGTGGAGTAAAACAGTGACTCTAGAACCGTGGTGTCAAACTCAAAGTAGTGAGGGGCAGCGATAGTTAATAAGAATCCTTTCAGGGGCCGAAGGTGGTGATATTTGGAAGCTTTTATTAATTTTTTTTGAAAAGTTTCATTCGAGTCTTACAAAAGTTGTCTTTAACATTTATTTCCACCTTTTAAACGGGTTTTAGTCAGATTTGAAAAGGTTTTAATTGGATTTGAACAAGTTTTAATTTGATTTGAACAGGTTTTAGATGGATTTAATTGCATTTGAACAGGTTTTAGTTGGGGTTTTGGTCGGATTTGTTCAAGTTAATTTAAAACCTGTTCTAATCCAATTGGAACCTACTGCCAAATATACTACCTTCTAAATGTTTTGGAGGCCATATACAAAAGTGCCTTGAGTTTGACAAGTGTGCTCTAGAAGAAGTGGACTTACACCTAGGTCACTGATACCCTCTGAGGGCAGTAATGCTCTCTCGACTAATGGCACTGAAGGTGAGGAAGTTGATTCTCTCTGTGAGTTGTCTCTTTTCCCACAGAAATAGAGGTGTCATGTTTTCTCCTTCCACACCAACAGTGAATAGAATCCCTTAAATGACATTGACAGGAACATGGTCCTTGGCCCATTAATGCCACATAGAAACACAGCCCGCCATGAGACATTAGGTCAGGTTGTTCTTTCTCACTCTAAACTTATTTTGTAGTCTCTCTGAGGCATTGTTTCAAACCTGTCAGCTTGCATATTGTGCGTGACCTTCTTCAGATCCAAGTGTTTTAGTGGGTCACCATTTCCCTACATAGAAGTCTTTGTCATTTGCTTTTACCATGCCATAAATCATTTTGAACTTTGATATTTACAGGGCATTTTTACCAAATGCCACAGATAAAAAAGAAAGCATTTCAGCCTCATATCCTTTACTTCCTTTTCTCAAATTCCTGTCTCATCCCTGTGCTCTTTTGCTGCATGTGTATTTGTGTGAGTGAGACAGATAGAGGCCTGACACATGGGCCCAGTTCCTTAATAATGTCATTGGGTGTGAACGCTATTAGCAGATTACCCTTGGCCCAGGGCAGCCCAGCCATGTGCAGGCACCAGATAACCTTGTGTTCGGTAATTTAATATCAACACTTCCCCTCTTTTCTTACCACGCTTTACAACACACAAATACCCTGCCTGTCCCCTCCAGTGCTGTTTCTTCGAGAGAGGGAGAAGCAGAGAGAGAGGGAGAGGGGGTATGGATTACAAGATAGTGACTTCTTGAAGATTCCTTTCCCATGCTGAGAAGAGTGTGGCAAATCATCCGTTGTCCGTGAATGTGAGAAAATACATAAACAGGCTTATAGTGGAAATTCCATCAGATTGAATGCAGTGAATTTAGCTCAGCGTAACATCAAAGGGGCCGCCCATCTCTTAAAAAGCCTTGATGGGGTAATGTCAGTTCCCCCTCCTCCTTCTCCTCGTTTTTTCTGCTCTTAGGCATCACAGACCTAACACTTATAAAACCGTGAGGAGAACTGCAGGGAAAAGGGTGATCTACAGTTTGAAGGTTTAAATCCTGCATGAGCTAAACCTCAGTCGTGCATTACCTGCTGTATCGCTCCGTCCTGTTGCTGCTCTCGGTCCCAGCTCTAACCGTGCACATGCTCCAGTCCTATCACTCGCCTGCACTCTCTCACAGTGGCATTACCACACCTTTATCTCATCTCCCACAGCCCGCCACGGCCGGCCGCCTCACGCCCCTCCAGGCTACTTTACTAATAACCTATTCCTTATCAGTCACACTGCACCTCTGCCTGTGATCAAAGAGCCAATTAATGGAGCGGGGAAAGGTGAAGCATTCAAATAATGGAGACAGCTGTTTTTCTCTGTTTGAGAAAATCCATTTTGTATTGTTATCGGCCCCGAGCAGCCCCCCCTCCAACCCTCCGACCAGCGCTTAATTCAAGTCGCTGTCTGCTTCTGCCCAGCGTGATAAGACAGAGTGAGAGAGAGACAGGGGGAAAGAAAAAGACCTTGGTCACAATGAACTTTATGTAGAAGAATGTGGCAGGAATATCACAGCAGTCCAACTCATCCCCAGGCTTTATCCAGTCCAAAGCGGTTCAACACAGAGATAAAGACCAGGGGTGCAGGCTGTGAAAAGGCACAGCTTCCAGAACCGTTGTCCCGCTGTGACTTCACTGTCCCTTGTTCTCAAAGGAAGCGGCTCATCCCGTCTCTTTGAGCTTCTTTATCAAATAAACCTGAGGTTAGTTAGAAGGTTAATTGTGCTGGTATCGCTGCCTCCAATAAACGGCTTCATCAAAGGCCTGGAGCAAGCAGATATCTTTTTAATTTTTGCACTGTCTTTAGCCTGTGCTCTGCGTCTGACTTTTGTCAAAATCCATTACGTCCTCAAACAGTACACTTTAACTGAAGAAAATCCTGGCCTGCTTTCTACAGTATGCTGTATTATATATATAACAGAAACACTGCAGGACCATTTCAAATGTACTTTGGACTGTGACAATTTATTATTTCACTTGGCATTAAATTTAATAAATCAGTAAACAATCAACTAAAAAATAATCTGTACATGAAAAACAATGGGTCATGATGTGTCATGTGATGAAAATGCCTAGTCTGTGTATTATAAAATAAAGACAGTATTTCTTTGAGTCAAGAAGGCGTGTTTATAATAATACTTACTGTGCTTTGTGTGCCATTTTTCTCAAAGAATGAGGCAAACATTTCAATGCAGGTATTAACATATTTATTACACCGTAAAGAGAACAACAATACCAGAATTATACTGCAAAGTTTCACAGACTGACAGACCATAGTTTACAGCCCAAAAAGAATAAAAAGAAACAAAAAGAAATAAAAGTCAACAAGAAACCACAGTTCTGACATAGTAGACTGGAAAGCTCTCAAGAGGACACTGACACGAGGCGATGGATGGACCGCCCAGCGTCAGCCTACCACTAACCTGTGGTTTCATGTCTCAAGTAAGTATTGCACAACAACTTCAAATCATGTGAGCTTTTTTCACAATAAAATTTCTCAACAGAATGCAAAACCCCTCCCACCCCTACGATCAACTCACATCCCCATAATGCTACGGCCTTTTGAAGTTCACCATCGGCCACAAACTTTTTTTCCAACTGAAATCATATAACCCCTGTTGTGAAAAAGCATGCCTCAGATCCCTCAGGTTTTTACAAGATTCGCTGTGTCCCTTTTCAATTCGCTCCAGTGACAAGTCGGCAAGCACTTTTGAGTGCCTTCACAACAGAGAGGAAAGATAAAGAGGGGAAACAGGAGAAAAAAGAGAGAGAAACAACATTTCTAATGTGTGACCTTAGCTTGTATTATCGCAGTTTGAATCAACAAACACTTCTCTTAAAAATTAGCACAATTTTAAAATCTGTTCAAACAATTCAAAATGTCAATGTACTCTAGAAATGCCATAGGCATAAAGGAACATAACAAAAGTTTTTTTTCCACTTTTTTCTCCTTGATTTATTTATTCATTTATTCTTCTTTTCTTTATGAGGTCTGCATTGTTACCAAGTAGTGATATGGTTTTGCAGCTGTATGAGCTTCGACTTTGGGTTTTTAATTCCTGTTCTCTTGTGCCCATTTGGTTTTCGACTAGACCAGTATCAGTGCCGTCACTGATGCTCTTATCGTGCTGTAAGAGGTAGAGTGAGACTTGTTTGCCACCGAGGAATTTGTAGCAAAACACACAAAAAGGAGGGAAGAAAGGAAAAATATAGCTTCTTAAACAATTATTTTGTGACAATGTACAGTATGTTTAGTTATTTTCTTTTTTAACTCAGGCCTTGCCCTGATAATGATCAAACACAATAATTGATGTATACTTTTAAAACACTGTTAAAACAGCTTGGCTGTTTGTTCACAGCTTCTGAGGAGTCACTTGTTGGGTGTCAGACACCTTTTTGGATTGGTTGACCCTTAGTCAAGAATGCAGGTGTAGATTTTAGTTCATGAGAAGGGAGAGTTGAGGAAGTGCTCCAGAACAAACTACCTGGGACCTTTAAGGGCTCCAGTTGTTTGTTGAGGTCAGAATTTATAACGTGCTTCTGTGTAGCACCAAGGTGTTTGGGTGAGAGCGTTCTGTGTGCAGTGTCAGGGTAAGTGCGTCTTACTGCCATTCAGAGGTTTGCTTCACCTTTTGAAACTCATCTAACAACATATTTTGACATAAATAAATATACAGTCACTGCTGATGGCAATGATGGAAAAAACCAGACTCACATTCATCTTGAGAAGAAATATAAACATAACTGCTTAAAGCTGCAATGGGCACTGCATTTGACATTAGTGGAATCAGAAAATGCATCTGCAAGAGTGGGAGTAAAGGCCCAGTCTTTTATAAATGTTCATGCCACATTAGTTATTATTGCTCCTGGGACATTGCTGTAAGAAGCACACTTTCTCATTTCACAATGTTGAATGAGTGCCGCTGGTTGCTCTCTACAGAGAGGATCAAAAGATGAAACTGCACAAAACAATACAAATAAATAACCATGTTCACGTGAACAAACCTCTTTTGAAATTTGCTGAAATCAGGGTTTTGGTCCTTGGTGTCAGTCTTTGGCTGTTTAGGTGTTCCTTGTTTTTTAATACTGTGTGTTACCTGGTGCTCTGCAGTGTTAAAGCTGTCGATCGGAGTCTACACCTCTGCATTTGGAAAATTCGTTTGTACTATATTTTTTCTTTTTTATGTTTTTTTGTTTGTTTTTCTTTTTTCCTAAAAAATAACAAACATTTAACAAATGATCAGTAATGTGCATGCACTGCCTGTAGCTATTAAAAAACTAAACATGGAGGATTGAGTTAGCATGTACAGAAAATAACATTGATAATAAGTTGAGTTTGGTGATTTACATTTTCCAGCTTCCTCGACCCAGAAATGAACTCCACACCAAACGGACGATGTGTTATGGCTTAATACAACACAACTTAAAAGAAGCATGCCCTAATAACCTTTGTGACAGTGCAAATACATGTGAATGTCCCTTACACAGAACATTTAGCATTCCAACATGCTAGTTCTCAGAAAAGATCTGGCATCAAATAGCAGCTCTGAGATACAGCTTCTGTCTACTCCCGAGGATGAAGTCAAATTGAAAGCACTTTACCACTTTCACTCAGAATTGAAAAGAAGCATTGAACATATGGGCTTTTTTAGAATCTTTTTGCACATGTTAAAGTAAGCATGGTGAAAATGTGTTTAAGTATTATGCATTGTCACAACTGTCCAACATATACAATAAATTACCATTGGTGACACCACAAGACAGAAGTCTGTAACACCATGACACCTACAGAAAGGAACGTGAGTAAAAATGAGACTATTTGAAGAGCAGGGGGTGTCTGGGCTGCGTTTGAGTGTCTGACTTTCCACTGTGTTCACCAGGTGTTTTTAGGAGTATGTGGCCCACTGGGTGCTGCCTTCGTGAATCGACAGTCTCAGCAGTGGGATAATGACTTCACTTCCTGTTTCTTTCGGAGTAGACAAATGCAGGCCATCCTTCACATGTGCACTGGGCAAAGTTTTGTATCTTGTCCAAGAATTCTTCCTTTGACATCATTCTGGGAGACCAATTTGTATTTCCCAGCCCACTGACCTGGATATTATTACAAGTGAGAGGGAAATAACATTGGCTGAACAGCTGGCTCTTCCTGCAATCTGCTGCACATCTGCCTGTTTCATGGCAGTCTGTGGACCAGAGATCAGTCCAGCCCTCCCCTCTCTCTAGGCAGCAAACTTGTTTCCTCATTTCTTGTAATTTCATTTTTTTATACCAAGAGTAAAGAGGATGTTGGTATTCGGCTAAGCAGTTATATTCCATTGGTATGTTGTTGTTGTATTGACTTCTTGAAGTTCCCAGCAGGAAGGAATGAGTCTTAAGTTAGAGATGGCAAATAAAGATTCCTCAAAACAGGGGGAGATCAGATATACATGTCACGGCTATCTGTGTTTAAGCTCTTTATATTTACAGAAGAAAGGAAGATAAACTACAATGACAACATTAACAACAACGGGTACAACAACAAACAGACAACAAGAATAGCAAGTGTAGCAATAAAAGGGTGGCAATAGTTTAATCCATTCATTCAAAACAAAGAATATCTTTGTGTTTCTTTAAAGTTATGGCAAGTCAATATGACCTGATTATGGACATCCTCCTACTTCTACAACTACCATAGACTCCTTCTGTTAGCCACGTTAGCTCAGTATCCCTGCAGGGCCTTGTAGACAGTCATGCTGTTTGTGGGTTAGGGGCTGGTGGTTTCACCCCCAGGCCTACATGCTCCGAGAGCGTGTTAGCGCGGTGTGCCGTCCAAGGCGGAGGATGAGGGGGTGCTGGGGGTGGATGAGCGAGGGGTAGCAGCAGGTGGGGTGGCTGCCGGGCTGCCGGTACCGCTGCTGGGAGTGCAAGCTGAGGAGCTAATGGGGGCAGGGGTCTCTGAACCTGGGACCCCTGCTTGCTGCTGGCTGGCCTGCTGCTGCTGGGCCTGGAGGGTCTGTCCGCAGACGTGATGGTGCTTCTCCCAGTCCTTGTGTTGGCAGAAAGAGCCGCAGTAGCGAGCCGTGTTGCAGCCGCTGCATGTCTCACTGGCTTTGCGTCCACAGTTCCAGCAGCTCTGAAAGAATGCAAAAGTAAACTAAAATGTGTAATAATGTGAAAATCAATGCTTATTGGTTGAATTTGTAGATGTACAAAAATAACATTCCTCACAAACAAGATCATATTACAACATCTTATAGTCAAACTGACACAGTTTGAGTCCTATATCTGACTGCACATAATGCAACACCTATGAGTAAAACAGATCACAGCCAGATCAAAACCCATCTCTTGTTACTTAAGGCCTCTTAAGTGTCTCATTAACTGCAGGGGAAGTGCGCTAGGGCAGCTGTGTATCCACAGGAGTCTGGCAAACAAGGTTACAAACAGCTTCTGAAAGTTTTCCTCTTGGGCACTTCCCTCTTGAAAACATTAACATCAGATGTAAGCCATAATTCCTTCACACATGACAGATTCAACGCCAAGGCCTTTGGAGATGATTAGCAAATGAAAACTCTTTCTTTTATTTCCTCACATCTGAATAGGTAGCACTTTAGGAAGCACATGTAAACTACTCTGTCGGAAGAACAGAGGTGAGAGCCCATCAGTGATAGAAGATGCTTGATTAAGCTTGCTTTGGTCATAATGTGCTCTATTAAAGCCACATTTTTATGTTTGAATGGTCATGTATGTGATGACTAAACATAGCATTAGCTTTGATCAAAAAACCCACATCATCTGCCTATTTGTAAGACTACACAGGGAAAAGCTCTAAAGGATTACAAGGTTACAATATCCAAGCTAAATATGACTGTGATGTTTATGATGCTGGATGTGGAGCATGTGACTGTACCTCACTGGAGTCCTCCTGTTGGTTGATGATAGAGAGAGCGTCTTCAGCTGCTTGACGCTTGGCCTCGGCGACTGTGCGCTCCATCTTGGCGCGTTCGCTGCTGATCATCTCATGAGCCTTGCGCTCAGCTTCAGACACAGCTTTCTGTAGCTCAGACATAGCCTGTCGCTTTACCTCATTCACCGCCTCTTCTGGAAAGATTGAAGACACAGAAGAAGTCAAGCCTCTCGAACCTGCAATGTAACATTCAGTATATCATCTGGGCTTAGGCATTGCAATGATAAATCAATAATAATAAATACAGCACTAAAAATACATTATTTTTTACTTATCTAAATAGCAGCAGAAAAATAAAAGCTGCTCTTTGAAGGTTGGGCAAATGTCACAAGGTACACAAGACAAGATTTGGCAACATTTGGAAACCTTAAACATATATACATCAGTAATACACAATTTAAATAGCACCTGGTGCAAATAAATGATGAATTCCTTCAAGCTATTTGCAAATCAAGTGTAGCCTAATCTAATTCAGATCATGTAATCTGTTCAAGTCTTTAAAACTAAAATTAGACTGATCAAAAATAAGCATGTTTTTCTCTTTCAACTCTAAAATATCCTCGAGACAACAGCACAAGCCAATTAATTCCAGGTAATCGCTCAGAAAATGTGCTTTTAAGCCTGAGCAATGTGTTATTTTATACTTGTTTAGTGGAATAAATAACCTTGCTGTGCGGGTGTTAAGCGCTGGAATTCCATCTGAACGTCAAAGCAAAAGGAGAGCTTTTTTGTTTGCTCCCATCAAGCCTGTAACTTGACTAATTGTGTATGCAAATCAGGCAATTTATATTTAAATTATGCATTTCCATTGTGATCCCAGAGGCCCATGCGGTGAGGGGAAGTGGGAAACCGGTAGGACACTGTGCAAGGTGCTTGAATATTTATCACCAACTGTAAACATTTTGCCCATTTCAAACAGATGTATTCACCACCGAGCTTCATTGTGTTCAAAAATCCTATTTTACAATCCTCCCGTGTTTTATTTAATTCTATCTCTCCACAAACAGGATATATGGGACTCCAGTGATAAAGGTGGCAAAAATAATCATCCTAAAAGAGAAAATTTAGAGCTTAAAGCCAGCCAAAGGTGTTTTATTTGACTTAATTCTGTGTTCTGTATTACAAATGCTTAAGTACGTTGTCCAAATAGCGGCCTTTTTTCCATTCTGAGTGAGCTACATTTTTAAACAAGGGTGGTTTTGTCTTTAACCTACTGTACTGCCTGAAGTCATGGAAATTGCCTTGGCGCTGTGTGATATATGCCTTGTGCATGGAATTGTGATTACACACCAAATGCCTTAGATGGAAGATCGATCAAAGCTGGCGAGGGGAGGAGAGAAGTGGAGAGCAGGCCGAGTCCCGATGGTGATACTCAATTCAATTTAAATGCATATTACTTGTTCTGAGTATCTCACACATCATGCTTGGTCAAGCAAGGGGACAATTTCTTTTCTCCAAGGGGTTTAAAAGCAGATATACTGTATCGCTGATGGTGAATACAAAGTGGATTCCTCAAGCACCAACTGAGCCCTGATGAAAAATTCTTGCAGTTTTTTTTTTTATTATACAGTGATAATGGTGATGGCAGCTGTTCGGGTCAGTTAAAAGTACGCAGTTTGTGTAGAATTCAGTTAAAACTATTAAAGCAATAAATTACTTTCAAAATCAAACGTAACTTAACTTTCTACAAATGACCTCTTTCATTTTTATTAGGTTTTGGTTGAGTGGAAAAGCTGCTACATCTTTACCACTAAAGGGATTAACCACAGTACCAAAAGCAAGATCTTTTTCTTGCTACTGTACTTTGAACTGTGGAAAGACTGGACCAGCTGCTAATACTTGACTGGTGGAATAAAATAGTGTGACTGACATCATATTTGAATCCTGAAAAGTGTGGTAAACTGTGTCTGGAGTATCTCTTATTCTCTTATAAACGATATTCTCAGAGACTATAAAGAAGGGAAGCTCACAAATCAGACACAGATATGTAAAAACTGTAGCGGTATCATGCTTACCAGCTTTTTTCCAGATCTCTTCAGGGACGTAACCAGACACGGGCCGGTGCAAAAGAATTTCTGCAGAGAGACAAATAATATATGGTATTGAAACACTAGTCTTTCCATTTCCGCGATGCTCAGTTCAAAAAATGGATCGAGTGGTTTGGCCCGCTCCCACCGACAAAATCTGACCTGACTTCACCTCACTTTGGAGGCCAGAGTCGACCCGTACCTGTCGATGCGTTGTCTTGAGACACCGGACTCTGTTGCCGGGACTGGCCGCTCGGAGCCCCCTTCTTCAACTCCTCGGCGTCACTGTACCGCCGGATCCAGTAGTTGAGCTCCTCGCGGTCGGCTTCCTGGCACCTCCGCAGCACCGTCAGCGAACGCCTCGTTTTCTCCACCATGTCCATGATACAGTTCAGTAGCTGTGGAGGACAGTGTTTAAGGCGCTGAGATCACACATAGACATTGGATATGTGTTCAAATACAGCATGAGTGTAAAGGCAGGATGCCAACTTTTCAATTTATTCATGATGATTAGTGTATTTTTAAGTTATTTGTAATTTTCTTGTTTAAAACCACACTGTATTCAATCAGTAAGGATCATAGCTCAATTTCCCCAAATGATGTGGACAAAAATCATATTAAAATAAAGATGCACATTCAAATAAAAACTGATTTTGCATGATGAACCCCAACAGATGAACCTAATACATTACAATTCTTATATAGCACTGCATAACAACAGTGAAATAGGCCAGTGCAGTCTGATATTACTGCCGTTATAAATGCTACAGATAGAACAATATTGTGTAGTTGTGTAGTATAGTAATAAAAATGTTATTACTTTTCTTACATGGTCAAGGTGCTTCCACTCCTCCGCCCACTCTCTGTCCGTCAGCCTGTGGTCGATCACTTCCTCCTGCCTGGACCCTGCATGCATACCTGCACAGATTCAGAGGCAGATACCAAAGGAAAAGCGTGAGACGTCGCACAACTGGAGCGTCGCGTCATTCCTCTGTCTACAGTATCACTTCTTTCTTTTCCAGCCTCAGTCTTCTTCCTTGTATTAGCGTTCTCATATCTCTTTCCCGCCCCGAGGCCCGGGCAAATGACTGCACTTCTAGTCTAATAAACATCCATCACAGACTGAGACACGGTAAATGTCTCTCCTATTTTTAGAGCGCGACCAAAGTCATTACAACAGTTTTCATCAAGGTTTTGTCTACACAGTCTTTACATGAGTGCGGTGTGTCTTGTACAGCTGGCAGTTTACGACTTTGTTTGGTCCTTACAGCTTTGCTCTTATCTTTCAAAGTGAGAACAGGACACATTATAGTCACAGTTTTGAGTCTTTTTGAAGGGGTCTATAAAGCACTGAGAAACAAATGATGTCAATATGATGTAACCATTGAAACTATGACTTTAATATGGAATCTGCTTTGGTATTTGAAATCTATTGTGTGCATCAAAGTGGCAAGAGTTCACTCACCAATTGGTCTGGCTCGCTCCCGGATCTCGCGGTGGTTGGAGGCGGGGTGTCGGTACGTGTCGCGGTAGTGGTGGGCGATAGCCATGTCGTCCAGTCTGTAGTGCTGTGGTGGGAGGGGGCCGGGGTGAGGCAGGCCGTTGGGCTGGTAGGACATCCCATTAGACGGGCTGAAGCGCTGGGCTGGACTTATGGTACAGGGCCGTTTGCTGGGGTGGACGTCTGGGTGAAGGGCGCCGTCCCGCTCAAAGCCATTTTCTTTAGTTCTGTGGATGAAGCAAAATAGCATGTAATTTTGTCTGTTCTCTCGGCTTTAATATGCACAATCAGCATTAACAATAGAAAAAAGTGTTAAGATATTTACATTTGTTATGCATTCAATTTGGCAACAAAACTCCATATTGCTTGTTTAGGGGACTATTTCTTTACATCAACAACCATATCATCCAACTACGAAAATGGGGGAAAAAAACAGATATAAAGTGTATGCTGCTGTTTTTCATCCACACTACACTACATCCATTCAGATCCATGTTCACTCACACAGGACTAAAGCAGTAACAACGCACACATACTCACACAAGTAGCTTTCAGGGGATCAGGTGGATTTTTGTTGCCTGCTTCTGAAGATTAATGTGCCCAGGTGTGTCTGTGTGTGTGTACATGTGTGTCGTTGTGTGTGTTCCCCGCTCTGTCAGTTCACACTTAAATCTTGCCAACCTCCCCCCACTGTCTGCAATCCTCCGCTTTCCTCTCCCTCTGTCTCCTCGTCCTCCCATCTCTCTCCCATGAACAGATTGAACTTCTTAATGAGCTGTTTTTATGGGCTCCTAATGCTCATCCACAGCTCTCCATATGCTCTTTCCCTCCATCCGTCCGTCTTTCCCTGCCTCCCTTGACTCATCCATTCTTCTTCTTCTTCCTTCCTCAACTCTTTTCTCGGCAGCCTTTCTGCGACGACAATGTTTGTGTCTGCAGCCGCTGAGGACATACACAATGGATACTTGTGTAGAGAACGTACTGTATGCAGCTAAAAGGCCATACAAATAATTTTATACTGTTTGCATATGCAGTAGAGGTCTATTCACATCCCATGGTAACCAGAAGGTAACATTTATTCACTTAACCTCAAAAAATGTCAATTTCTTCAGGTTTGTTTTCCATTTCTCATTATTTTCTATGGTCATGTTCACATTGCTGCACGTTCAATGTAAACTGCATAAGTAGCTGTGGTTTCATGTAGCGTCTACTTTACTCTGGTGGTTTAAGATCGATCAAACACTGCAAAACAATGCAAACCTCACTTTCCACACTTTCTGGAGTTGTATAGAGCTCAAAAAGTGCAAGTCAGAAAACAACAACTCCAGCCTTTGGTGATGTTATTGAATAACAATTGCCAGAGGAAAGACAATATGAAATCATTGATGACCAGCTTCATCTTCATTAAATTTTTAAAAACTTCATTGTGGTAAGATGATCTTTTCAGTCTCAGAACAAACATACTGTTTATCTGTGCACACGTACCTTATACAGTATTTAGTTAGCGTGCTGTACACAGAAATCTTTCCATAAACACATTTAAATGACAAAAATAACAGCTGCTTAATTAACCCATTTGATGGTATAAGTTTAAGTGCAGGGTTCATTTCTTTACTCTTCCTGCTTGTGTTGTTTGAGGCTGCAGTGCTCATTATTATTTTACCGTTATTCTTATTGTAGACACTTACTCATTTCCTTCTTTTGCATTTGTCTCATGTACACACTGAACAACACGCCGCTGTTCCTCCCTGCTGCCGAGGTATTAATCAGGGTCCATCGACAGTGGATGCGTGTGTGTAATTACAGATTCCCGTTCCGATTCCAATATTCCGACACAGGGCTCCAATAAGCGGGAACGCGGAGCAGAGGTAAGCAGAAAGCAGAGGTGCTTAGCCAGCCGTATTGGTGCTGGAGACTCATCTGTACGTGTTATCAGCCCATCTCCGGAGACACACACACACACACACATGCACACACACCATGAACCATCTTCTCACTGTCTTCACACGTGCACACAGACATTCGCACAAACACATTTTCTCACTGAATACAGATGCCTACTTACTTTTTCTTTCTGTCTATAGATTTTGCCGCTCACACATTTACATGCACACCTTTTCCCCTAAGCTCACTCCCCTATGCACCAGGCGGCCTACAAATATGCAGGAGTTACAGAAAAAGTCTGCCTATCTGACTGTTGGGGGAGAAGAGAGGTGAAAATTATTAATATGGTCTTCGGCATTTTTGTCCCTCAGCAAGTATAAAAAGTACATTTTCCTATCCCACTGCTTATATTAAAAAAATTAGACCCCCGGGGAATCACTCTTTATTTCAAAGGACCCTGTGCACATTAGGCTTGCAGCATAAACAATCTGCACAAATCCACAAACAAAGCAGAAAACACAAAAACATCTGGCTTATAAGTTGTTTAAAAAACTTTCAAATAAATGGTATCAGCATGTATTTGGGCATTTATAGCTTTTCTTATTAAAGTTAGTGAAAAAATATAAACAACCCAATATACAATATGTCAACAAGCTTATAAATATGATGTAACATTTTGGTTGCCTTGCAGCTCTAGTGCACAAATATTACCTCATAGAGCAGGGAGCAAACAGTCTCAACATTCAACACTCTTTCTGCTGCTTTAGACCAAGGACGCTACATTGAAGATTAGTGCTTTCTACAAGTATGTATTTCTCCACAGTTTCCTTCTGTGCTCATCCATTAAAACAGGAAACACAACTATCATCCAAATAAGTGACAGCAAAGATGCAAGATTTGAGTATGGTTAAGATGAGATTAGGGAGACAAACAAACTCCACGACATGTTCCTAGTGCTCTTAATATTTACACAAAATTGATTTAGCGCTAATGGGAAACCCCAGGGCACCACAGTTGGTCTCCTTAAATTTTAAGATCAATATAAAAAATGGAACAATTTAAAATGTCTGATTTACAGAACTAAGACAGTTTTATGGCATCACCTAATTATATTTAAACAAATGACTAAATGTCCTAGAAATGCTTGTGTTTATGTGAGCAACCAGCACTACTTTTCTTGACTTGACAGTAGAGATGAAGCTGGTGGCCTGCTGACTGATACAATGAACACTACTGCTGCTGTAGAATAATATATGACCCCACCGGCGGAGCAGAGTCAAAAGGATTTGTGCATGAGACTGTATAAGTTGCTCTATGTGAGGCTGTACTGGCAGGTCTCATCCTGATCAAGTGTCCAGATCGACCTGCATTTTAAGGACACTGGCATTATTATTAATGAGTGTGGCTTTGACCTCCACGCACCTGTCTGGTGTCCTTCTCTTGCCGTTCTCGTTGACATCCAGCAGGAGTTCAGAGGAGTCCACTGGGGACGTGGTGCTGGTGTCGAGGAGCAGCTGCTCATGCTGGGCCAGGTACTGGGCCGGGTTCTGTTTGGCCAGTCGAGCGCAGTGAAGCAGCTCCCTCTGAAGCAGCGGGAGGTTGGCCTAAAGAGGACAGCATTTCATCAACAAAAACAAACTAAACTAGATAAAGGTAGAGAAAAAAACATTCTGACTGTTTGATTAATGATTTTTATCACTTCAGTAAAATGCTATCTGTCTTTGTTTGGATAATTTAGCAAAACATTGACAATCATCTTTCAGTTGCAAAGCAAAGCCATTTATAATAAAATGTATTCATTTGTCATATCCTTCTCAAAATGTAATGAAGCCTATAATGCAAAACACAAAACCTGTGGTGGCTATATTTCCTAAAATGGTAATTAAGATAACGTGCTTTTACAAATGAATGGCAGCCACACAGCACTTAGAGTTAACCAATCAAAAGTAAATTATATCAGTCCTTGACATAATTTATAGAACTCCAGTGTTGCAGCATTATATCACATACAGTATATAAAACAGTGGATCAAAACCTAAAAAGTACATTACATCAGCAGAATAGACCAAAAACAACACAAAGACAAAGCCATTTTGCCACTCTGTGTCCACGCCTTGTTTACTCATTACCTCTGAGCCATGCACTGCTCTCTGTGCCCCACAGTGCATTATCAACCAAACAGCCACTCCACCACACAACACACACACACACACACATATATATATATATATATATATATCTGTGGCTATTTTCCATCTCTTTTGACATAACGAGGGGGCCTGCTTTCTTGTGTAGCGTTCATGGGTCACGCAGGTACGCCCGCATCCACATCAAAGACATCTGATGGGGTGCATTTTCAAGCAACAAGATGAAAGTCTTGCGTCAGTCTGGATCAGAAAGAAGTGGCAGCTATTTTGGCGAGGTGCATCACAAGAGCCTCTGGAGGGGCTCTCTTTTATAAGTTTCTTAATCTTTGTTTTGTTCTCAATAACTTAATCTTTCCGAGGCTCCTTCTTTGTTTTCCTTATAATTTTCCCAACCAAATGGCTTCCCGTCCTTTCTTTCCTCTTGTCCTACATTAGCAGTTGATTTGGCTCCATTTCTTTGACTAGTGATGTTGTCTCTGCCAACAGTGAATACACAACACAGGCGTGCATTTGTGTTATAATCATACAGCGCGGTAATTAGCCATAGTAAAAGAAATGCCAAGTGCTGGCCTTTGCTTTACCTGCCAGAGTTAATGGTCCGTTAACAGTTTATGATCATAATTACCCTCTGAAAAAAGAACATCAAATAGATTGCTTTGACCCCTTTGAACTCATCTCCCGTTAATTAGAGGTCATCCTAATTGCCAGAGATATGGGATGCATTAACAAAAAGACTGAGTCAAGAAACACAGACCGCTGAAGAGACTGCCTCATTTTTCATATGATAAACTATGCCAATTTGCTCCCGTACACTTACAGTAACCAACATCTGCAATTGCATGAGCAAGGAAAAAATGCAAATAGTCTTCAGCAGCCACAGCTTTAAAATCAAGCCCTGGATGATTTATTGTGAAAATACTGGATCTGTCAGTTTGTCAAATAGTGCCAAAACACAATTCAGACTATGCCACATTCAGGATAAGCTGCACTTTGTCAACTCCAGTTTTTGTGCAGTTTTCCTTTAGAGGTTTTACACCATTTCAATTTAATTATTTCCAAACTCCAATGTCTTATTGTGCTTCTCTGTTTTTTTACGGAAAAAAAATGGACAGTTGTGACCTAAGAGTGAATATTTAGGATGTGATTGTGATTTGATTGAGTGTAAGGTTAGTTTTAGGTTTTGGATTTCAGTGTTACTACCTCGCTGTTAGCTTGAATAAAGGTGAACAACATGTCTACATGAAACTCATCGCAACGTAAACTTAAAGCAGGGTTGTGGCGACATCCAGCATCACGTCACTGGCGCTGTGTGGTTTATGATTGCCTCCTTCCAGTCCCAACCAATTTGTGGTTTTGAATTAAGAGAAAGGAAAAAGAATGGGTTCAGTGGGTAACTTGGGGGTGTCTGTGTGTGTGTAGCCAATGCGTAATGAAAAACTCAAGTCCTGATGTGCATTGTTGCAGCGGCGCTTCTCTGCACCTATAAAAGCTCCCCCACACCTCCGAGTGCACCCTGCTACCATATGGTGGCTGGCATTAAGGGCCCCTCAGTGGGAAGACACTAAAATTAGACTGGGGATAGAAGGAGAGAAGGAAAAAGAGTTGCATCTTTGATTCTCTAGTCGTCCCAGTGATACACTAACCATCTGCCAAGAGAAGGAGCTGCGGCACCGAGGATGGATGGACTCAGAACAGTGGATAAACACAGACAGGAAAAGTCTCAAGAAAAAGAAATGAAAAGGTGAGTGGAAGGAGTTAGAGAAACAAGGAAGGAGACAGAGAGGACACACTAGTCTCTGTTTGTGCTGTTTGCAGCCAGTAATGATGGTTCTAGTGGGACCAATTTGTGCTGCCCACATCCAGCCAGGACCTCAGCAGAAAATAGAGGCTTGTGAATGTCACGCATCTAGAAATACACACAGACGACAGAAAGCTGGATGATTTGTTCAAAGTGAACTCTTGTTTTTGTAAATAAAATTTACCTCACAGCTGTCACTCAAACACAAAGACACAAATGGCACAACCATACCCACAGAAATGGGAAATAAGAATAAACAGGTTAATGTGTTAAACTATGGACTTTGTTCGTCTTTCCATTCTGTGCAGTGCATTGATATGACAGACTGGGAGCATATGAACTGCTGCTACACAGTACATCCTTCAACAAACACCCCCAGGCCATTTGTCACGTCTGAGACTCAAATAATGCCTCCAAACACCAGCTACATGCTCTTATCTGACAAAACCTGCACAAATGCACACAAATGGACACAATTTCATCCCCAAATACAAATAAAAACACCCTCATCCCTCTTCATTTTGACTCCTGCCCTGGAATAAAGCCATGTGAGGTTAGTCTGTGTCAAACAACCAATCATAGAGCAAGCCTCAAGGAAAAGGGAGAAACAGACTTGAATGACACTTATAAAAGAGCACAGTATACTGCAGCCAAAACCACAGGTAGTGATTCCTGACAAAAACACGACTTGTTTCCTCTTTGAATTTATTGTTAAAATTCTATATTCAAGGAATTGGTGTCTGTCCTGCATTGATTGTATTATTTAATTTGTAAAAACACAGAACAGACCAACCCAAAAACAAGAGGAATAAAGATGATGTAATAAAAACATCACATGACAGTATCTAGTGAAACTGCAGAAACCCTGAGGCAAGAAAGCAACGTGCTATATGAATACATATGAGGCTATAAAGAGCATAAAACCCTCCAAAACAGGAATACACATCCCAAACATAAGCATGAACATCTGGACTTGGCCTAGCTAAATGTTTTCCAGATCTGGCAGTCACCAGCACTTGTGGTAACTATATATTTAAATATGTACCTTCAGAAAAGGGATGACAAAAGGTCGCAGTGGGAAGTTGGTGGCTTCTTGAAGCTTGGAGTGAAATTCTTCGATGGTTAGCGTGGAATTCTGCAGGGAGAGAGAAAACACATGAGTCCATGTGGAAGGCATTAGCCTATAATATTACTTATTGGAAGCTAAGTTATATTCTGGCTCGCAGTTGAACATTTCGGGATTGGTAATAGGAAACATATGGGCAGGTCACAGTGAGAGAAAGCACAAAAAACAAAGATGCACATCTTTTTCAATTAGCTAAACAAATATTCACAAGAGTCACATCATCAGAAAAGCTGTATGAAAAATGAAAAATGACCCGAAACTTTTACCATATGTGAACATAAACATATAGACTCTAGGGAAAGATTTGCCCCTGTGGTTCCTCTGGTTATTTGCTCATGGGTTTTGGTTATCTGTAAGTGCAAAATTACTCCTTCATAATACCATAAAAGCACCGATTTGTCTGTAAGGCAAACACAATATACTGGGATTTTACAGCAACAGTATTCTCCATGGTGTGCTCAGGCTTCCAGTATTTCCTCTTTGGTACAATGCAATTATTTTTCCCCAAAATAATCAGAGAATGTGTTTTCCTTGACCAACAGACCGTATACAATGAGTAGCTTAAGCCACCATCAGAGCAGTACCTACAGGAGATGGGCATCTGAACTTGACATAAAAGCATGGTTACCCAGAACATAGAAAAAACTGTTCATCTTAGTTTATGTATATATTTTTCTTTGATTGGTCTGGTGTGGATGTGACATTGACTGTTTATTTACTGCAAGTTGGTCTTGTCTATATTTTTACAAATGAAAGAGGCCAAAGTAGGTTATACATTCTGTCAACACTCACTCATTTTTTGTTCCTTTTAATGTTTGACAGCTCTGACACTACCTCTAACTTTGAACAAGGAATAGAAGAGAAAACATCTTGAAAGAGGTGAGGATACCAAAGGGAGTACAAGTAAAAATACTAACAAGAAAAAACACACTATTAAATCACACATACAGCCTTGGATATTATTTTTCCTTGCACAGTCTTTTGCGTTATTTCCCAGACCTGAATTTTGTTCCATTCAGCCTTACATCTGTTGGTCCAGATTGCGCAGGGGCTGTTCTTGACAGCTAGTGAAACCTCCCGAGTCTCCTCTCTCCACCGCTCCCCAGCACACAACCAGCTAATTAACAGTGTCACTCTCTTCACTGAGGCAGGGGAGGGCCGCCGAACGAGAGGAGGGACGGGGGGAGGTATTGTTGGGGAGCGTGTAAGCCAAAAGGACACAGGAGAGCCTCGTGCGTGTGTCGACGCCGAGGAAAATAAACATAGCGGAGCCAAAAGCAGGCTATGCTCTTTGTGGCTAATTAAAAAAATCCTCCTCCGCCTCCTTCTTCACAACATTCAGTGACTATTTCTGTATTCCCTCGCTTCTTATGCTCAGATATTCTCACATCACAAGGAAGTTCACTTCCTAGCAATAGCCTAGATATATCAGTGTCAATTTTACTTTTCAACATGAAATATGCTGAAACAGGGAGAAAACCCAGCCGTTTAAAAACAAAGTGTGACTGGTTTGACAGATATTTATCTAGAGATAACAGTCCCATGTGAGTTACAGGGGCATTTGACTCCTTGGTACTTTAGTTGGTGTACATACATTACTTCTTTTGCAGCAAAATGTAATTAGGTGTGTTCAATTTGCATCTTATTCACTGGATTTGGATCAAGTTGTTATCTAAAAAGACGTCCAAGTCAAAAGTAATCTTTCCATCAATTTGCAGACAGAAAACATTTCTTAGAAGTGATGCAACTGCTCAGCGCAAACACCTCATAGCTTGAAATCAATGAGCGCAAATGGACATGAATAATGTTTCCAGCAAATGAAAGCTAAAGCACCCTAAAAGTACTCTAGAAGGTTTTTAATATATTTTCATTTTTTACTGTTAATCACTTGCATCTGCATTCACTCAACTCAAGAAGTGTATCCCCCAAATGGCCTCATTATTGGTGTCAGCGTTCAACTCAAAGAACTCAAAGGGAGCGGGTACTTACCACTAATCCGAGCACTAATGTGCGGACCCGCTCACCAATCTCAGGTGAGATGTCGTTGCCGAACTGCTGCAGAGTCGTGAGGAAGCGCTTGAGCTTGCTGAGCTGACGGGCGCCACACGCTGGAGGCAGCTGCTGATTGGCCAGCGAGGAGGACGAGGAGGAGCTGGGGCCGTTGCTGTAGCCGTTGGGAGGCGATGGGGCCCCGTTGAGCGCTGTAGGTGAGTGGCTGCTTCCATTGGTCACTGTGGGACAAGACAAGAGAGGAATGTTGTTAGTGAAATGAACATGTTGGATATTTTTAGTGCCAGTGTAAAATGTATAGATTTCTCATATGGTCAATGTGCAATGGGTTGAATTATAGTTAGACTCTAATTTTGGGTCACACAAGGGTCATCAAAGACCTTTTATAAGTTCACAATTATCCATTTAAAACTAAATATATTAAGCAACTCATAAATGGCAGCAATTACGTTGATATTTCATATTTTTCTAAACGACTAAAGCTTACATTTTAGGTTCTCTATTCTGTACAGACTTCATTCTGTGTGGCTTTACAGACAAAGTAATAGGTAATAGGCCACTAAATATAACTTCAACACCAGTCAAAGAGCATAGGTCAGCTTTATGTGAACCGAGCAGCGATTTGAAATGAGTCACTTCACCCTAAAAACATTTGCAGTCCTCCACATTTGTCGCCTATTAGTGCTGCCTGTTTGATCCTTTGCACCGTCCTCCCATAATAAGCCTGTTCACTGGAGCCGTGTCGACCCTCTCCACCTCCTTGTTGCTCGATTCAGTTGTAGTCTAAACAAGCGAGGACAGTGAGACTCCCCGCCACGTCGGAGGGGAAGCGACGTACAAAGAGATACAAGGTGGCATAAAGCTTTCCCTCTAATGAGATTAGGTTTTTAGCAGCGATCCACTCACTCCCCGTCTGGCTGCCGTCCAAAGCCGCCGCTGTAGAGAGCGGAGAGACGAGATACTCCAACGGCATCTGCTAACAATTACGTCGGGTGGAAATCAAAGCGCGCTGCATTGTTAAAACCTTCGGCGAGCGTAATGAGAGAGAGCTGGGCCTTTTCCTCCCTCCGCTCACAGAAGCTCCGCGTGTTAATTGTGGAGTGTTGTAAAAGAGACACACACAAAGAAAAGGAGAAAGTATATGCAACGCAAGAAGAAGTGGAGGGAAATTGTGCCCCTGTTGCCAACATCCAACACTACTAAAGTAGAGCTGAGTGGCCTTTGATTCTTTGATTCTAGTGCTCTTCACGCAAGTGGTTAAGCTGCACTTCTCGTGAATACCAGGCTGTAATTTGCTCGTCACAGGCTACGTGCACGTCGCGGCACAGCTCCAAGGGGTTTGTGTGAGCTTTAATGAACTTGTTGGGGGTGTTGCCGCAATTTGGGAAAGGGCTGAATGCAACTTGTTAATGAGGTCTTTAGATGGCCTTCGAGATTTAGCAGTGACACTGTCAGACTGCTCTGACTGTGCATGTTTTTATTCACGTCTGTGAGAACGTGTGGCAGGATGTACAGCAGTTTAAAGACATATCATTTCAGCTTCAGTCTTACATCTTGCCTTCTAAGGGAAAAACTCAAACATATGCACATGAATTATACCGGTGTGTAAAATATCTTGAATAAGTGCTTAGGTTTAGTAGAAAGGGCATGTCCCACATCAATTTGCGGCAGCATTTGTCTTCTTTAATGTTGCAAAGACTCTATTATTAACATTTTATCCAGTATGATCAGTGATAAGAAAAGTTTTGAGTTATGCATGCTTTAAAGTAAAATAAAACTCGTCTCAAACTCTTGGACATATATTTGTGTGTACTCACATGTTGTTGGGGTATAGGAGCTGTTGCGAGGTGCACCCTGTGTGCTGGGTGGAGGTGGCATAGTGGGAGGGGTTAACCTGGACTGTGTTTTGACGTCCGCAGGAGAGTCGGGCATGGTGGAGCGCTTCCCTGGGCGATCTAAAACACAAAAAGAGACGGACATATTGAAATAACAGACACTTTTAGCTCTCGACGGCAGCTAAAGGAACTATATCACGATTCACGCAGAAACAAGAGCAAGAGCAGCACAAAGCACCTGAGATGTGACGAAGACAGACACCGAAATGAATGTCTGCGTCTCCTGCCACAATGACACCGATGCAAATACTCAGACTGTGAAATGAGGAAAGAGACGAAGGAGAAACTCGTGGATTTACCAAAGACAACGTAAATATGCACCAAGAATGGGTCTCATTCCACCACCATCTGTGAAATCGCTCGATGTACAACACACAAACACACAGCCGCTCTGCATCCACACTTCTCTGGGTACAATATTCACATCTGTTCAGAAAAAAACATAATAGACAATTAAACCTGCAAGCAGTGATGGGCGGGCTCTCACCAGATCATCACTAAACTCACCCAAAAAAACAAACATACATTCTCTTTTCATGTGATAATTTTGCTCCACACCAGAAAACTATATTTTGCCATCTAAATTAAATCAAACTGCTTTCAAGATAAAGTATTAATCACGAGGAAAACATTTCTAAAGAAAGGGTTATTTTCACTTAATTCAGTTGCTTTGTACTCGGCAGATAACGGAGCTTATCAAATATACGGGAACAACACAGACGCTATCAGAGTCTGGCACTGGTGTAAGAGCCACAAAAAGAGATACACGACTTCCCTCAGCCGTAGCGGTTACAAGCCTATCACCGCGTGGACACGCTGTTATCAAGCGTCTCGGCGGCACGTTGTGAAAGAGAGGAAAAGAAGAAGGGAGGAGCTGGCTCGAAAAACAACACCTCTATCTTAAACATATGGAACATGAGCTTCAATCCCAAAGAGAATACCTCGTCTTCAACGCACAGTTCTTTAATGAGAGTCATTTACAAAAACAGGGTGGTCTCTCACACACATACTTCTCATGAACATCCTGCTACATGCTAATAAGCTACAGAATACCTGAAATTGCCAGTTTTAAGGAGCCCTTACTTTGTGTCAAAGTCGAAATAAAAAAATAAAAAGTGATGTGCTAATGTGAAAAAGACAAGATAACCTAAGCCTGTTAGCTGGGCCCGGTCCTGAGTCGCTCTCAGCCTGAGGTGCGTTGTGACTAAGTATTTTAGTCACGCTGGCTTGGCTCCAGAAGACAGACAAGCGAGGGATGGAAATGTCACTATAACGCTGAACGGTTGGCTTCTCTTCCGTTAGAAAGCATTTTGGCAAACTTTCGGCAGCCCTTGCAATCAATATTCTGATGATATAGTTAGACGGAAAGGAGACCACTGGGCTAAATACAAACATAAACTGATAGAGATGGGTGCAATACTTTCCTCCAGCCACTAAAGATACAAAAACACACATGTTCGTAGTGTCCCACTGATAAAGTCAGTAAAGTATAAAGTCTGGCTCCCAAAACATGCCTCACTGACTGGTTTTGTGTCAGAAGAACTGCACGCTGTAAAAGAAATTGCGGTTTTAATATTTTAACATCAACCGAATAAGGAGACTTTAATAAATGTGTGTGTAGTTTGGTAAAGAGTAGCGTTTTTGACATGACCACACAGATTGAGACCGAAAGCAGAGGAAGACCATGACGAGACCGCGACTTTAGGGAAGAACAAAGTGTGATACAAATAGAAAAAGAATGAAAATACTAGGATAGACAGGGATATATTGCTAAGAAGAGTTAAGAAGTCATGTGATTCAAAAAGCAGAGGCATAGATGGAGGTGAATGAGGAGTCAAAAGTCGAAGAGAGAACAGAGACTATATTTAAAGCCTTAAACTGCTTCCTCGACGGGTTGCGCTTTAAAGATCTAAATTTATCTGGGTTTTTCCCTTCACAGACCCATTCAGAAGGTTTACTGCTGTAATTTCACCACATTTAAAAATCTGAATCGAACTATTTATTTTAGAAACTCGAATAGCCAGTGGAAACGTATAGTCTTACTTCAGGCTGCCAGCTATCATATCCTGAGCACCAACCTAAAATGTGATCTATGAAAATATAAAGTCATTAAAGTAGACGCCCGGGTGATGGGAGCTAAGGTAATTCATCATTTCTCAGTCAAACACAAGGAGCTACATGTGTATACTTAACAAGCCCAAGGTAAATAAAGAGACGTCACCGTATCACACATGGTTGTACTTAGCCAGTTTCAATGAGTCTTTTGAGGTTTACTGGCTTTTCTAAATGTGTGGTCATTTTCTTGCCCCTGTAACGTAATCTATAGCATTATTAAATAGAAGATAATCACTTAAAAATCCAAAATAGACCCTTCGAGAAAATCCATTGTTTTCTGTTTTTTTCCACTGAAAGCGACTAATGGGAAAAAGCACATTGTCTAAAGTTGAGCTCTGCTACAGGCTCATAATTGGGGATTAACTCCTGGGTCAGTGCACGATTCAATAGAGTTGTTGTGCAGAGATGAGGCACACGTAACCTACCCCAAAGCATTTGAAACTCATCCTCAGTCCCTCAGGTAAAGAAGACGAAGGATAGGCATTTGATTGAGTGGATTCTGTAAAGTTGCACACAAATAAATTCACAAAAATCGAAGCAGAAGCAAAGAGGGAAAATGCATTTGCTGCCATTCTACTTTGTATGCTGCCCTCAAATAAAACAGAAAACAGCATATTTTTCTCTTTCTGATCCGTCTCAAAGCAATGCATATACGAAGAGTAAAATCAATAGCTTCATACTAACCAACAAGAGCCGACCATTCACTCGGCAATTACTATGCCACTGGAATCAATAGCAATACTCTCTTCACACAAAGTGATTTACCCAGTGTTTGGGAGGAATAAAAACACACTTTTCACCTAAAAAACAAGCATGCACTATACATTTACATGAGCTCAAAGTATACTTCAACATGAAAAATACATGTCCAAAGCAGCCCTCACTTTATTACAGCGATAGAACAAGACAGAACAATGGCAAGTGCGCGCTGGGCTCATGCATAATTCAGCTTAAAAGGCACTACCTGAACAAGCATCCTTAAACAACCTTGAAAACAAAGTCAGACATCTCCCCCAGTCGAATACGTCTGTTAAAAGTTAATGGCCAAAGTTAATGCACATCTATTGTCCGTTTATTAGCCCTATTACTGGCCTGACGGTTTCATATTGTCTGCCCGAGCGGCAGCAGAAGGACTGCGGTCGGCCGGTGGATGTTGTTATTCCACAACAGGACAGGTATTGATGAGCGTTAATGGAAAGGGGCCGATGAGTGCTTTGACTTTGCCTAACTCGCTTTACGATTTCTCAGAAGTGCTATAGTCCAGGAATTAATGGATTGAAGGGCTTTGAGGGAGGAGGGAGCGATAAAGGAAGTGGAGAGGCTCTTCAGTGTGCTCCATAAAGACGGCACAGTTATTATTAGTCACGGCAAACCCTAAGTCAACAGCAGAAGATCTTATGTTGTATGAGTTTTGACAGTTAAAAAACAATTCGGAGAGACATTTCAGAGGCTTTCTCAAATGCGCATTATAAAAACAAATGTGCGTATGGTAAGAGCGCCTCATAATGCTACTCCCCGAGCTTCCAGTCGAAATCACAAAGCAAACGAAGTCGACTGGCGCATGTTTGTAATCTCTTTTATTCCATTGCAACGTTTGCCTCAGACTTGATCCTAGAAATGAGACAGAACCCTGGACAACTACCTGCCACTCACGCCGATGTCTTCACACTTACATCACCCGTTTGCATCGTCCGCGATTACGTTATCCTCAATGTTTGCAAAAAAAGAAGAAAAAAAAAATGTTTTATCCGTCTTTCTCCCTCCCTCCCCTCCCCTCTCCCCGGCTCGCTCGCTGTTTCTCTTGCTCTCTTTCAGCCAAGCTCAAAGAAAGGAGATTTTTATCCCCCCGCCGACTTGTGATATACGCCTTTTCTAAGGTTACATACAAGTTACATCACTCGCCTAAAACAAGGTTGTTGCAACGAACGATATCTAGGAGGAGAGCGGTCCCTGAGAAACAGTTCAATATGTTGGAGAAAAGACTCAGCTAACCCGCAACTCAAGGCGAAAACACAATGTTGTATCACACTACGTCGCGTTTCATCATCGCGCGCTACGCCATGAGGTCATTCTGCATTCAAATCACCTCACGAAACAGAGACAGCGTTGCCTCACCTTGATTCGCTCGATTATGCATTGAGGCTAGAATGACTTCAAAGTCTATCATCAGGAGATAGAGTCAAACAATCTCCATTACACACTTCATAAGCCGGAATTGCCTCTTGTGGAAGCGCTTGTGTGTGTGACGGTACAGTTGGAGGCCTACAGAATGATGTGATAACAGTGGCAGTAATATGCCACTTGAGAGTACTTTGGCGCAGGCAAATCGCATTCTTCAAAAAAACGACAATGGATTTCAATCACGCTGGGCGACTTTTTTTTGCCAGCGATGACATAAACAATTTACCGTGCGCCTGCCTGAGTGCGAGATTGCATTAGTCAGACGTAAGATATCATCATTATGGAGTTAAACAGGAAAATGTCTACAGCGTGACCCATGGCACATACAAGCTTGTACATGTAATCTTGACACGCATAATGTCTTCATGAGCAGGTGCCGCAGTGAAAACGCACTGACGCCACGGGAAGCTATGGGAATGCCTGTGCAAAACGGCGCCTCCGGGTGCTTTCAGTACACAATAACGTGAATAGAAAGAACAGGACAGAAAGGTAATAGAATAGATGGAGCGATACGGAGATGGTGCGTTAAACGGCTGGCTGGCGATTGCACCGTGTAGCTGTTACAGATGTTAGGAGAGAGACAAAAGAAAGATAAAAATGGAGGGATGGGGCTGCCGGGGGACAGGTAGGACATTTGAATTCAGGGAGAGTTTGCAGAGGAACAAAAGAGTCCATCAGTATGCACAAGTAGCAGCCTCTCCTCTGCCTCTCCGTCATTCCCCTTCTCTGGACGCCGCACGTATAACAGTAGCCAGATGGAGCCGTATGCAGAGCATGTCCCATCAAACCCCACCCGCTTGTCAAGAAGATGTATGGATGCAATGCCCTACCGCAAGCAAACGCACACACGCATCCACACACACTCACACGATGCAAGCAACAATACACACAGATCTAATTTCCAGCGTTTTATTCCCCCTGCCACCAGATGCATTAATACCAGCGTGGCCATCCTCTTCTAATCTTCTCCTGCTGTTCCTTCTCTTGTTCTTCCTTTATCAAAGATCAGCAGTTAATTCTTCAAAAACAAAGTGATGGGAAATATTACTGGAAGTGCGTCTATCCTCAAAGGTCATGGTGGTTGGAAAAGGCTTTGCTTAAAACACAAAGCAAACCACAACAAAAAAGTAAACTTCATTTCACTGAATTGTAAACATATGCAACAATAACTTATTTTCAAATAATATAAGACAGGATTGCAATAGAACTGGAGCTGCTTTAGACAGAAAAGGCTTCTGAAATGGTTGCTAACTTGGCATGTTGCAATATAAGAATGCTATTATTGGATTTGCCTTAAGAAATGACAGAGCAATTAACACTGATACAGTTTAATCCACATCTGCAATCCTGGTATGACTGATGCTCCAGTCCCGATAAAGATTCAATTGTAATACATAGAATTATGTTTTTTATTCTTGATAGAGATTGTTGCCCATCTGCAGCAGATTGAAGAGGGGACAGTGGAGTGCAGTAAGAGCATTGTGAACATATTCATATCTTTAACAACTGTATTTTTCTCTTGGTGTAACATGGTGTGTTTACACTTTGTCAAGCCAGAAAAGACATAAGGCGATTTCTCAATTGCATACAAAGGTCTGAACACCATCTGTTCCATCACACAAACATTATCGTGCACACTCGTATTGCGCACGTATTCACACCGCCACAAATACATAAGGTAAACACACACAGTTGTAAACTCACACCCTGCAAAACACCTCCGATTACACAGTCAGCTCCACAACTAGATGGAAACAACATATGTAGCATATAACATTAGTCCTCTCCATAAAAAAAAAAAAAAGATTTATAGTAATGTCTGTTTTAGCCATCTGCTGAAAGGCTGTGTGTCTGTTTCCCAAAGAGTGGTTGAGAGGAAGCAAGTGTTAAGACACAATAAAAGTGATTCAGAGCCTGCTATGTGTCCTCCTGAATCCTACTGACTCCTGCCACACCGTGTTGCCAGGCAAAAGGGAACAACAGTGTCTTATAAAAGAGAGACAGACGGTGGGAACCATGAGGGAAACACAGAGGTGTGGAGCGGCAGAAAAAGGTGTTTACAATCATGAGACATACTGCTACTGGAAAACACTAAAAGAAGTATAAGTAGAGTAATAATTGCATAGAAGGCTACATTTTACTATAGCTCTAACAAGAGAAATAAATCTATGGGAGCATGTTTTGCATCCTTTACTTTTTACTGTTTCCAATTATTTGTAGCTCCAAGTCTATGAAGATAAGACTTTCATTGGCTAATGCTGCCCTACATCTACCTTCGATGAACTCCTTGACCCCAGCAAAGGCCATTTAAACTCATTCATGCATCCACTTCATCTGTAAACACGAGCACACTTGAGTGAGAATCTGTATGCCTGATTTGTCCCTGGGCTGAACCGTCTCAGTCTGTGAGGCCCATTTGTATGTACTGTATGCACTGAGTGTGTCCATGCTAAAAGCCGACACATCCCCGTCGTTGAGAGCAAAATCAATTTTCAATGGACGGTAAAAGCCTCTGTGTCTTGTCTTTTACTACCTGGCAATGGGCTGCAGTGGGAAAAACACAAGAAAAGGATGGTTGAAGCGATAGAAACATTAGTGAATACAAACATTGCATTGAAGAATTTAGGTTAAATAATCACTTCTGTGTCTATGAGAGTCATATTGAGAAATGAAACCCCAGGAGTAAAAAGGAGAACAGAGGCTAAGCTAAAGTGTTGGGGGCATCCCAGGGGACAACAAGGGGAGGGAACTGTCCTGTTTGCCTCAGGTTTTCAAAGTATCATGACGGCTGCCATGTGTTAAAGATTACTGCCGGTTAACTATCTTTTTCAAAAAACGTTGTGAAAAAAAAATATGTCTGCAATTTATGAAATGTGTTCCAGGGCTGGCTAAGTAGAAACAGATTTGCAAAACAGTAAAAAAAAAAAATCCCTTTCCCCTTCAACAGCGCTTCTCTAAAAACCTCTACTCTCTGTGCTTTTGACTCCCTACCTCCTTGCCCTGCAGGAGAATATGTTTAAAGACAGGGTTTAGTCCCATCTGGTGAGCAGGAGCCGGTGTGACCTCGCATCAGGCCATTTCCAGGTCTGACAGCGTGTACCGGTGTGACCAGGGTTTGCTAATGGCTTTGAGTGGCGGAAAGAGGAATATGGCTGCAGGCAAAGACGGCAGAAGGATGGCGCGCGCACACATTCACGTGCACGGCCAAACAACTGTTCCAGATCAGTGACAGCTCTCGTCTTCATTCATCTGAACTTTAGACAATTTCTCTTTGCAGTGTTTCACCCTTCACAGCCTCCAGGGTTCTCCAACAAAAAGACGACATCTCAACATTGTGAAAAATCGACTTGGCAACAAGGATTAAACTGTATACGAGCTTTGCTCACACATTAGTCAGACAGAAAACTCAAAAATACAGAGGGCAACATTTTTTATTTCTCTCCAAAAATATGTAATTAGTCCCACGGAGCAGTAAACAATTTATTATAAGAGGCAAACTGTATATCTTATCTTGAGTCGTAAGTGATCTGCATGACAACAGAGTTATTGTCAACCTAATATAGAGAGTTATATTAGTTTTCAAAATTTTAAGGCAGGAACATTGAAACCAATTTTCAAAGTCAACATTTTGCTCTGGGGGACATGCAGATTGGTTCACCAGACAATGCCAGACATCACTCTCCTTTGGATCTCCCACAGTCGGTCAAACAACAGCAGCTTCTCTCTCTCAAACCACTAATGACACCAGAATAGTTGTGTTCCTCATAAACACATATGTACACTGCTGCAGTACACACGGAGGCTCAGACTGAGCCTAAGCGCTCTCTGTGCTACAGATGGATGCCACCACTCTCTCTGGAGCCGTGCCAGCGCCAGCTAGTGAACAGCTTGGCTGGCACAGCGCTGTGTGTCTGTGTGCCTGCAGAAACAGTAGCGAAATAGCCCAGCACAGATGGGTGGCCAAAATCACCCTCTTTCCACACACACATATGCTGCAGAATAAAGACACAAACATGCAGTGTCTTGGTTCTGCTTAAGTGTTGTGGACCCGGCACACGCGACAGTCACACAGCTGCTTCCTCACAGCGCACACTTCCACAAACACATCTGTGCTTAGTTTACACTTCCTGTTTCAGCCATGCCATGGCCACACTTACCACCCACATACCACCATAGCTCCTGCACAAACATATGCATTCCTCCACACACTCACACAGTACACACTGACACTAATACAGCGCTTTTATTCCTGCTTGCCATTCAACCTTGCTTGTATCTACTTGTTTTTCGCAGAGAGAGAAAACATAAAGGCGCTGAGCTGGAAAGACTCCAGTGTTGGCAACCTGCCAGCAGAGGCCTATAGATCAGCGTGATCATAGAAGTGTGTTAAGACACATCGTTGTTTAATGATTTGACAATGAAATTAAGACATGAAAGCTCTGACTGGAACAATGGAACCAACAGAACATAATTACAATGCAGCTGTGTTCAGTGGAAAGTGTTTTAATCGCTTAAGGTGTGATGTGAATTCTTGTGACAGGCAGTCTTTGTCTTTTAGCTCGACATTATTACACTTGAGAGATATGGCTACTTTAAAAAGGACACACTTCCTGGATCAAGCAAACTTTCCCAAGTGTGTGAGGCAGGTGGCTGACCGGCTGCCAGTCAGTCAATGAGCTTGGGCGGCTGGCAGCAGGTACCCTCACCCCGGTACATAGGGGAGAGCATGGTGGCTGCCGCTGCCAACTGTGCACCGCGTTGCTGTGCCAACTCTGCCAGGCTTGTAGTGTCTGTGCCAGTGCCATCTGGGAGGAACAGCACATACAGTGAATCTGCTCGGCTCAGAGGGCACGGTCACACACACATGCATGGCTGCACAAATGACAGCAAGGGCACACACACGCTGCATACATGCTGCAAATATGCATGGTATAAAAGACACACACATACATACATATGGGCACAGCCGGCCACTGACAGCTCACCATCTGCCCCTGACTTCTCTCTCCGCTTCTTCCTCTGCCCTTGTTTTTTGCTTTAACAAACTCTCTTTCCACTTCTTCATATTTTCTCATACATGTCTGATCTCCTTGGATGGATTTTCAATTCATTTCATTTTTCTTAAGACCACTCTTGACTCTACTGATATCCTTCCCTGCCTTCCTTCACAAAGAGCAGACTGGTCCATAAGACTGTAGATATCCACTATTTATTTACTCAGATGAAGACTCAAATATGGTATTAGATGAAAGGTCTTTTTCAGGTTACCTGGCAATGAAGTAGACAGATGGTCTAGATCTAGTTTGTTCATTTCTCTCCATCAGATGGAGCCAGGGAATACAGGTACACTCCAGTGCATACTCCAACATGCATGTAGACATAAATATAGAGCATACACAAGCTTGTACATCAAACACAGTCAGCAGGAGAGAGTAGGAAAAGGTTTATGAGAACGGAAAGCTAAACCTTCATCTCAGTTGTATTACGCATTAAGACAAGCAGACAAGTAGCAGCTCAGGAGGATAGACGTGAGGCAAGGGAACAAGGAGAAAAGCAAATAAAAAGGATGAAGAGAAGAAATGTGGAGAGGTAATGAGAGTTCAGAAGCATGGAATTCACTTCAAAGCAAAGCCAACGCAGGTCACTGTCTTTACCAAAGACTTGCCTTGGGTGAAGCGCTCTCTCATATGGTTTTCATTTCGAGTCTTTATTCCAGTGTTTGAAAGTGAAGGCCAAAGAAGGACACTGGTAGACAACATGCTGCCCTTGAGGAAAATTCACAAAGAACTTTCAGACAATTTGCTCATTTTCTCTTTGTCTTGTACCTTCATAATTTGATGTTCACGGTAATGAATCATGCTCCTGCTTTGATTTCAGTGACTGAGGTCATGTGTCAATTTAAATCAATGTAGAATAAACACTTTCGGTTGCTAGACTTCTATTTAAGAGCTTAACTTTGTTTAACCTTCGATAACTGTTTGTGCCACTATTGTTTACTCCATATTCCACTAAATCAAACAGTGTCAGAGGAGCTGCCTGTGAGCACTATTCCCTCATGTTATTGTAGCTCTCCACAGCTTCTCCTTCTCATTTAGCTGACCTCCTCTGGTGCTTTCTACTTCCGGCTCTCTTTATCACTTCCATCCATTTTCACCACCACTCAGCTGCCTCTTTATAACTCCACAGCATCTCGATCCTTCTCTCGAGCCAGAGACCCCCTCGCTGCCTCCACCCCCGTCCCTCACATACTCCTCACGCTCTGGCAGCGGCAGCGCAAGGAGTAGCTTCATCACAAACAAGGAAAATCCATTTGGAGCAGTCGTCTGCTGCTTCGCTGGCCTCCCCTGAACTCTCTCGAGTCCAACTGTCCCACATCTCTTCACTTTACCATTATCTTCTGGCTTCTCTCTCATCTCTACAACCCTAATGTTCTTTCTGTGTTTTTATTGCTACTTCTTGTGCGTTAACCTTGGATGTGGTCATTTGAAGAGACCTCTGGATAGTTTTTGTGAAATGTTGTTGCAGTAATGGCTTAAGGAAGAAGCATTGTCGCATATAAAATGGTCGGAAATTTGGCATCTTTTCAAATTACAGCCAAATTGGTCAAAGGGAGTTTTCATAAATGGAGACAAAAGTAAACACGAATGATCAGTTGCTTCAAAGGTGTGACTGACTCATGGACAACAGCATTTTAATACTGACAAAGGCCATCCTTTAGACTCCTCGAAAAAACAACTCACTGTGCTTTTCTTCTACAATTTACTTTTTTATTTCACCCACTAACCTCAACATAATAGTAGGTCTATACGGTTGAATTAATAGAGTGACAAAGTATTACTGTACATATTGTTACTGTAATTTCTTTTCCATATTCCCTTTTTTTCACTCTAATGCCATCTTCCTCTTACTTTCACCTCTCCTTCCTCCCTCTGCTGCTCTCTTTTTCGCTCCTTCTGCTCTGCCATCATCACAACATCTGATTAACATATGTCTTGGCTTTCGCTCCCTGTCAGCTCGCAGGCATCTGCACACATGCACGCCCACACACACACCCCGCACACAATCCTCCGGGTTCACAAAGGTGGCGTACCCGAACAAAACAGCACCCAAATCCGCTCTTTACCTGTATTTATACCATTGTTTGACTGTGCGAGGATAAGAGACAAAGCATCTATAGTGCTATTGCCAGCCAACAAGCTTAGTGTTCCCTGGTGAACCACTTAAAATGCCAGTAATGGAGGATAGAGCGAAACACAGGGACGAGATGGAGACAAATGAGAGGGAATAGCTGTGTGTGCTGATAAACAACAGCAGAAGCTCTAGCAGCTCCCCAGGGACTCATGGACCTTAAAATTTACAACAGTTCAAATGCATGCTATCTACTCAGACTTCTATTCCCTTTCATTACCAGAGACTGATCCAGAGGACTGAGCACAGACAGTAGAAGACAATGGACAGAGGGGTCAAGGGCAAACAATAAGATGTTTATCCAAATGAAAATTAAATGTTTGAATAAATTATTTTGATTACACAGAGCCTTGCCACACTTCATTTGCGTCACACAATCCCCGCAGTAATTCAATGGGTTTGTTTTAGTGAGTGAACACTTTCAAAGCAGTCTGAATATGAGGCACTTGATTAAATATAGTCTTCCATGTTGTCTATGAATCACATTTAATTTACTGGCAATTAGAATCACTAGCTAAAGGTTGTGGTCATGGCTCCTGATCTTTTTCCAAAATATACTAATAACTCCCGGTTTCGTCAGTAAGTCAACAAATTAATGAGTAATATTTATGAGAGTGTAACCGGTAACAGTCGATGCCAATGAACCGAGTTGGGAGCTTTTTTCTTTATTTATTTTCTTGCCCGATGTGTATTTATTGGCACACTCCTAAAGTGAATTTGTTTTTTGAAAGCAAAGCGTTGCTGGATGCTACAGCCTCTTAAAGTCATTTGTTCTCACTCCTCTGTCCCAGATTGCCTGGATTCAGTCCCACTTTCAAGATTTCATCCTCAAAAAAAAAAATAAAATAAAAAATGTAATAGCAGCGACAGACGTAGGCAACCAAACAGATACTTAAGTCTATGTGTTGCCAAAAACACATAATCCAACAACAAAAGCCTCACAAAACTCTGCAACCAAATAGTGATGATTGTTCAAAACGGTCGATGTTTTGTAATAGCTATAATTTCGCTGGTTGGTTATAATAGCATTGCATGTCATTTCAACACTTTTGTTAAAATGATAGTAACAGGACAAATGCATCCAGGGTACACTGAAGACTGTATGGGATGGAGTCGTGCTGTGTAAAATTACTCTTTGTGTTTTGTGTTTCTTTTTCAGGTTTTAAACAAGTCAACTTGTCTCCAAGCCGCTTCACTGTGACTTCAGGTCTGCATCATTATTCATCACAGTGCTACGTCTCTTTTGTTGCCTCCTAAACCCGTCCTTCGCCACCTATTCACACTATTAACGACTTGTTGTCAGTACTTGGGTTAATATATGTGCTTAAATTCAAATCAGCCAAATCGGCTCTCTGCATACAGCCACATTAACACACTGAATAGTCACACAATGCTGATGAGGAGAAAATGTTTAGCGGGTTTCAATGGAGCGTGAAGATGTTTTGTGCGGGACATCTCGTTGGGTGTGTGTTTGGAGAGGGGTAAAAGGGCGGAGGGAAGGGAGGAGTCACCGGCCACAATAAAAAGAAAAGGAGTGACTTTTTTGTGGAAGACTTGATAAACTCAATGGAGCTTTGGGCAACTCACTCAATGATAAGTCAATGAGGTGGACCTGAATGAGACACACACCAACATATGTCCCTGAAGAGGACACTCATCTGTTCTCTACCAATCCAGAACTTATTGGTTACACACTTTTTGCCTCTTTTCAGCATTTCATCATCAAGATTACATCAGGGTTTACTTCAAATGTGCAGACCCCTATGTGCAATTTACTGTGGAAGATATGGGACTTTTTTTTCTGCTCGATTTTAGCACAAAAGCTTTGAGAACACAAGCTTAACGACATAACATCTTATTGCTCTCCATATACTGTGGTGTATATACTGCATACAAAAGAACAAAGACTCAAAGTTCTTGTTTCTTCTTCAAACTCTGAATTATAAAATATATTACAAGAAATAGGATTTATGTTTATGTATTTTTCCATTTGATCCTTGAATTGAGTCATTGAATTGTTCTTCTTCAGATTATAACAGTCAGACGCTACAAAAACAGGCTCTAAAATAGATATGTAGCAATATGAAGAAACGAAAACTATTAAGACACACACTCAGACATGAATCCTCAACATTATTCACTCAAAAGCAGCTCTGATTTGAACAGAACCATCAACTCTACCCCTAACTCTTTCCCCTGGAGCAACCATTAGCCTCCTAACCATCCTTTTGAAAGTCTAACTGAAGACCACCCACCCAACCCACACTGACTCAAGCCCTGTGAGACTGCCCCCGCCCACTCCGAGTGAACACGGAGAGAAGCTTGATATAAAAAAGGGAAATATAATGTGTTTAGTCCACGCATCCAGACATCTAACCCCAGCTGGTGCTATGCTCTCTACAACTGACGCGAATGTGTGCACAGTCTGCAGCACCCACCCTGCATCACATAGTTCACACCCCAGTGGAGCCCATTAGTGATTCACCAGCAGACGCATCGAGAAGGCAGTCTGGAAGAAAACACAGTGTTTCGAGAGTGCTGAGGGGTTGGGTAAGAGACTGAATCACAGAAGACGGATGGGAGACAAATGACAGACTGATATACAGACACACAGATGGGAAGATAAATGGACAGATCTTCTGGCGGCGGTACACAATGCTGAGAGAAAGCGGAAAAGGGAACATCAGGGTGAATGTTTGGAGTCTTCCTTTACAAGACTTTCTCTCCTCGTCCTGCTCGCTCTCGTCTCTTTCCACAGCCAAAGATGGCCTCAGCTTTAGTGCAATCTGATGTAACGTGCCAGAAACTGATTCTCAACATCACACGTCGTCATACCCCTGCGATCAACACTAAAAAAAAAAAAAAGTCTCTGCTCAAAATCCGTGGAGGATATGTCAGACTTAAAGATGGACAAAATGAAACAAAATCCAATTCAATAAAGAGGTGCGTCTATCAGTGACAGAAGCATGACTGTGGTAAGTGTGGCTCTACTATGGGCCGCACTCACACACAGGTCACACACACTATATTATTATTACTACTACCGATGGCTGCATGTGAACAGCAGCTCGACACAAAGGACCTGGGTTCAGTGCATGTGCTGTATGTGCGGATGGAAGTGAGAAAAAGATGAACGAGACCGCAGCTGAAACAGTGCAATCAGTGTAAAGAAAGAAAAAAAAAAGCAAGCGCGCAAGAGACTCCCCGTGTGTGCGGCAGGTCCCCAACCATCTGGACACTACCCCCTGCACACCCCCACCTACCCCCACCCACCACCACTCTCCTCCCATCCCCTTCCTCTCCGCTGCTGCTCTGACTGGTGCGCTATTCATGGCGGACCCAATTCACCTTTCACTGTGTTACGCCCGTTTGCCACAATACATGCTAATGAGGTAGAACAAATGACTTTTTTTTTTTTTTGCAGGGGGAATGTATACGCAAATGTGTGTGTGTGGGCTGTGAAAGATGGCTGAATTCTTCCAGTCTCAGCTGCTCCCTTCCGAATCGCTCGCCTAAATGGTGCTATAAGTGCGCTTTGTAATTATGCAGAGACATAAACAACACATGTTGATACATGCTGGGGTAAATATGTGAGAAGATAGCCACATATAACACGAAACAATTGTGACATCACCAAATATTTGACTACAACAGAGTGATGTGGATGTATTTACTGCTGTGATTTCCATTTAGCTGTAGCTTAGAGGCATTGTAAGTAATATCAAAAACAAACAAGTTGATGGAATATAATTATTGATGAATGTATAAGTCAAGGAAGCCCAAAAAACACAGGGAAAGGCATAATACTGATCATAACTCAATCAGCGTCCAACAACAAAAGGACCAAAGCCTTTTCCTGAAGTCCGTCATTTGAGTGCCTTCTCCAGTGGCGGCTCAATGATATCCAGAAAATCAACCAAATGACAACAATAGTGCCCTCCCTCATTTCGTCTGAGCCTGACCGACCTCAGCTTGTGCCATAAATCCTGCTCACACACAGCCAGCTTCCATTTATCCAGCAATGAGTGGCTTGGCCCAGTTCCAATCTGATGTGCTCGCCAGTGATAAAGTGGAGAGGTGGCTGTCAGCGGCACACACAGCACAAGAGGCGGTGTACATTTCTCTGTAGCACCCGTGACACCGGATGAATGGGGCACTTGATTTGTGGCAACACTAGACAAGACGCCACAAGTGACATCGGACAGAGGAGTGAAAAGGAGGGAAAACAAAACAGGGAAATGTTGGAGGATTGACAGAGGCGAGAGGAGACGTTTAAGAACACAGAAGAAGAAGAAGAAAAGGTTGCAATGCTGACAGGATGACTTACAGAACAAGTGGGGCCATGCTGTCATTGTGGAGTGTATATTTCACTAGGTGGCGCTAACAATACATCTGAACACCTGCCAGCTCACTCCATCCATCTTTTTTCTCCGACAGTGACTCACAGTGACAGGCTGCTTTGTCAATTGCACCGACTCGTCTAGCGCAGAGAAAGCCATGAAATGCAAAAGGAGAATCTTAATTGAGAAAATCGGTTACATTACTTTATTGAGGCCTCAAAAAATCATGGCCTTTTTTTCTTCCATGCTTCAGCAGTATGTATTATTATTGTATTATTGTAGTATTTAACAACTAAAGCAACAATGAAAGGTTTTAAATCACACCACACCTTTCCAAAATCAAATGATCAAACACCTCCATCTGACACAGAACTGTCAGGTTAAAATCTCTGTGATACACTCTGCTCTAATGGAAGCGGTGCCACAGTTCCTTTAGCTCAAACAGCAACAGGAACCAGGCCGTTCCTGGCTTCCCTCCCTGCCCCCGGGGTCCAGGACCCAACCCGACGCTCCACACAATAGACCGGCAGAATGAGAGGAACCGCCGGGCGTCCAGAGATAGCCCCTCTGCCTCAGGAACCAGAAAGGGAACCAGAAAGAGAGGAACCAGAGAGGAAGCAGGGAAGGGGGGGTTAGAGGATGGGAACCCGGGGAGCCAGGGTGTGGATGGGCGGCTGGTCAGGATGTCTGTGACGGGACACTGTGAGATAATGCAGTGCTGTACCAATAAGAGTCAATATCCAAGACTGCAGACACAGGATATAGGCTTAAATTTGACCAAAAATATCATCAGATCAATTTGTAATAACGTTTGATAAGACTGCCGGTTGAATATACACTGCCATCATTTGAGAGTGTTGTATATTGTATGATTGACTACAGTCTGAGCCAACAGTCCATCCTGATTGGCTGCCTGAGGACTAAAGGCGGGACACAGCTGACCCACTGATGGCAGTAAAACAGCGGCAAGTGGAAGATGTGAATGAAACCAGAACAACAGAAAAGCTCTTGTCCTCCTGACCAGACCTGATCCCTGCTCTATTTCGGGGGGTCTCAGGTGAAACACATACATGTACAAGTACCTGCTGTTTCCATGACAACCACTGCTGAGCTGTCAGGAAGCACACTTGTACATGCACATACAGTATGGAGACAGGTGAAGGTGAATTTCCTGAGCCAGACTAGGTTGAAACCTTTCCTCAATTAAAACAGCAGTGTGAAGATATTCCAAGGCGTATTCAGTGGAACGAGTATTCAGTGGAAATGAGGCACATTTATCTCAACCTTGCTCTGGATGTTATCTGCTGAGCCAAAAACTGAAAATATGGAGCCACTTAACTGCTAAGGGACTTCAAACCACTGTTATTTAAACCATCATCATATCTGGAACAAAAGAGAACACAAATCAGTGAGATGAAAAGACAAACCATGACGTGTCGCTTCATAGTACAGATTATAACTGGTACTTACTGGTCCAACAAATCCAATTCACCTGACAGACTGTCCAATAAAAGATCTGTGTAGTTGTGACTTCATATTTTCTTACGTTAATGTTTGAATTTTCATGGTGTGAATAAAATCATTTTTAAACTGTTTTTATAGCTGCACAGTCTGGAGTTTTGTCTCATGAAATACTCTTAATATCACAAAATAAGGCAGGCTCAGACTGGCAATTATCTGAAAAACAAGAAGCCCCGTAAAGCCTTAGACTATGTCACTTTTACAAGCTTTTTTTTTTTTCCTCCACATACCATGAACACAGCATTTTCCCTACTTCTAAATCCCCAGTTACACTATAATTTTCTATTACAGTGGAGCAGCTATATATAGAGTATGCTGTGGCTCACATGTAGCGGTGGTTAAGATTTGCTGTGTGAAGTCCTTCACATGGACTAGTTAAATATAGGTTGGCTTATTTCATGTGATTTTGCCTTAAACGCTCCAAAAGCATTCATTTTTCTCAATAGAGGACTGTACCAAGAAAACTCAGCCACTCATAAATACTGTTTTACATCCACTCCATGTTATTTCTTTCTTTTGTCCCTCACTACCTCATGTCTCTGTGGCTTCTGGCTTCAGTCTGCAGTGGTTAGTCACTCTTAAATATGTCCCTCGCGTTTCTCTCAGCCTTCCATTTGAGTGTTTTAAGGATGCTGCTTTCCAAATGGCGCAGACTACCAGAGCCACAAACACTCACCCAGCCTCAAAACATGGCTCCACAAAATCACAACTTGGACTTTTCCCACCGTTTGCCGATGAGAACTTGATGCAGGCTCTCCTTTTATAGATTCAAACTTTTTAAGATATATTAAAAAAGGGGATGATGTAAATTCTAATAACTTACCTCCATTTCTCTAATACCCATGTAACAGGCAGAAACAAAGACCTATAGCTCACTACCATTATGCACACAAGAATCAAATACCGAGAAGCGGCAACACTGATTTAATAGCTTGTAATAGGAAATAACAATGAGCTCAGCATGCTTTTGTTAAGTGGCTAAATTACAAAAGGTAGGACAAGAGTATGTGGCGGAATAAAGAGTGAGTATACAATGGAAGGTTTAATGAGTGAAGTGTTATTTGTGACACGTAGCTGTATAATCCTTATGGACTGCCTCTACCACAACAGAAGCTCTCAGCGCCCCATCGTTTATAATTGACATGTGCCATATTGTGCTGGTGCCTTGTCTGTAAATCCAAATCTGTGGCAATGTGGTGTTAGATGATCTAGTCAAAAAATATAAGATAAAGTTCATGTAAACACAGGCTACATAACACAGTATGAATAAAGATGTTTAGTAAAATGTTTGTGATTATATTCCGCGGCTATAAACAAATGCTTTAATGAAAATATTTCTCCGGGGTTCACACTGGACCACCTCTGGTACCTTGTTTGGGTCGTGGTAAAGGTGCAAACAGACTCACACATTTCTTTTGACTACAACATCTTCAAACTAACATCTACAAAGTGATTTGTCCGCTCACTGGGGAGGCATAAAAGACAGAACCCCATAACACTATAATGGAAAAAGTGAAGAGAGAACCAAAAAAAAGCTTTATCTCCTTCTCAAAGTGAAAGTTATTACATTTTCTGAATGGTATGACTTTCTAATGGTTAGCACATGTGAATGTGTGCACACAGAGAGGGAGCAGTAGTTGAGACTAAGTTAATAGCACAAGCAGAGGGCGAACTGGGAACCTTTTGGCTTATAAAGGATACTTGTTTCTCCACTGCACTGAAAAACAGATGTAGATAAAGAGACATAGGGGGAGAAGACAGATGGGCAAGAAATTACCTACGCTCAGGCCAAACATCTTGAAACATCTGCAAAAAAATTTCGAACCTTACAAGGAAAGATGGATTTATGCTCTCCCCTGGATTTTTATTGCTCCGTGAGATCCCTTTCTCCCTCCTTGCTCTTCGTAAGACTAAAGAGTTCTGCCGCAATCTGAAGCTGTTTAAACCCCGGACAAAACTGGGATTCTTCCACAAATGGCTTTATTGTGTAGAGAAGGCAAACATATCCTTGCACTGCAGAAGCTGTAAAACTTCCAGGAAGCGTCAGCGTATCAGGGACGCTATCACACACCGGACCTGATATGAGGCACTATATAAATGTCAAGGTACATCTTCGGAGTGTGTTTAGACAACCTGTACAAGCGGGGCCCTGCAAACATAATTCATATCACATTTCTAAAAGTGGAGTTGGGTTACCATGGAGACACATCATTTACGCTACAATGAAACGCGCAGCTGAGGATGACATGTCCATATGGCGAGAGGATGACAGAGGGGGAGAACAGATGCTTTGACGAAAGTGCTGTCAATCGCAAATCCATAAGAGCAGCTGGGGTCACGGATGTATATCATACGAGGTATGTGGTCAAAGGTACGTCTATCTGGGTATTTATATTTCAGATGTTCTCCCACTATTTTTTGTAACAGTAAAAATGCCATCAAATATTCCTGTGCTGAGATGGACTGAACTGCACTGACTGTAAGGGCACACTTAGCGGGGGGCACAAACGGGAAAGATTTTGGCTAAGGACACGAGAACTTAAACAAAATGGGGCTTTTACTTACCCCAATCTTGCCAAAATCGCACAAGCACTCCTATTTCTTTATGTCACCCCCACTGTCTTCCCCCCTTTCTCCTCCACCCCCTTTTCTCTCCGAACCAATTTCCAAAATGGCCCTTCCTCGAAATAATTGACACTCAGCGTTTATCGTTGAAGACACCTGCTGTCGGTTTGACAACAGCACAATCGTCACGGAGCCAAGTGACCGTCCAGCCATTGTCCGATCTCCCCGCTGATTGTGACACTAACTGGCAACAGCTGGAAGCCCTCTTTTGACTACAATACCCATCATGCAAGTCAAATTCAGCCACAAAAGGGGGGAAAAGGCTTCATTATTTGGTCGCGATGGAAAAAACAACATCTTAAATGCAGAAGCGTGTTAGTCAGCCATGCGCTCCTTTTTTTACCACACATATAAGGACGCACTCTCTTCTTCTTTGGCTGTAATTGACTGAACACATCAATACTCAGAGGGAAAAAACACACAGTCCACTGTCTGCATCTATTGATCTGCCATCTTTCCGTCTTCACTCCTCTTTCTCTCACTCTGCCGGTGGATCTTAATTACACTTCTTTTTACCAGGCTGCCCTTTTCATGAAGCACACCGTCCCGATCCATACGTCAAAATTAATGAGAAGGAACTGAGCTGTAAGTCAAATACGGGAGAGCAGATCCAGTACACTGCAGTTGTGGATTATTTTATCCAAAAACAAATGCAAAAAGAGCTCTATTTCTGTGTTGCCAATTTATATTTTTATAGAGGAACTGTGGGTCATCAAAACTGAAGCATGACATACTTGGTTTCTCTCTACTTCCTATGTCTTTGTCTCTGTCAATTTGTGTGATGTTTTTACAGTCAGGGTTTTATGGACTAGCAGCAACATCAGCCTCTCCATTCGTGCACATTTCTCTAGTGAACGAAAGAGAAAGGGGCTCCTAATCGGACCGTTTCGCAGCTCGTATGTCCCATCAATCAAAGCTCTGTTTGCAGCGCTTCCAGAATGACCAAATAAAAGCTGTTACACATGACAGACCAGGTGTTTTTGTCCTAACTTTTCCAATAGTTGGTATGGCACAGTTTGGTAACATCTGAAGAGGCTTGTGTCTGGTGTGTGTAGCGTGGCAGTCACAAGTCTACATCTATATGGTGTTGGAAACAACTGTTTATTGGCATTGGCGATTTTGTTTATTTGCCTCAGTCTCAGCCCCACCACTTTCCATGTTTGATTTGCTGCTGTTTTTATCTTTTTTGAGCTATTTCGCTGTAAAATCAGGAGTATTTTGCAACAGAGTAACCCATTTCCTTGGTTTATTTCCTTGGTCCTTTCTCGTTGACATCAGTGTCGACCAATTGGAGCTCTCCTTTTTACCGGAAGTGAGCTGTGATTGGCTAAAATTCCCCTGTGGGCTGACCATTCCTATTCATTAAAATCCTTAATTACAAAGCCTAGATCACGTCTTACGGTCTGATTTTTTCACTGATGATTCCTGTTACAATAAGCTGTTAGGTGATTAAACTGTCAAACTAAATGTAACATCAAAGAAAATCAGGTTTTTGGACTTTTATCACACTAAATCAGAAACCATCTGAGGAGTACATGAACGCATCATAAAAAAACAACCATATAAGTGTCACACAAACAACACTGCATTTATATGTAAAAAAATGTTACCATGGAAACAACAGGCTGACCCGTGGAAAAGGAGTAACATTTTTAAGTTGTAAGTTAAGAGTTCATAGAATAGAATTAAGTATTTATAATTTAATCTACTTAATTTCATTCTCCTGAACCACCCACAAAATGTTTCCCACTGTGTGTATTCTTTAAATGTAAACTGAATGACAGGTGAATATTGATAACGGGTAACAGCTTCACTTGAGTCCATTATCACCGTTCCATATCTTATAAAAAAAACACCTATTCAATACTGTTACCTTTGGCACAGCGCGGGGAGAAACAGACTTTTAGTATTAAATGTATGCGTCCGTCCTTTTGTGCTGCTGTACAGACACCTGCATGTGAACTCTCCAACACACACAGTCACATTCACCCAATCTCATCCACTGGCTTATCTTTGGGAATAAGAAAAGGGGCTTGTCAGGATGGCACATTGTGTTTGTGTGTGATGTGTGTGTGTGTGTGTGAGGGAAAGGCAATGTGCATTAGGGCGATTACAATATCAGCCGACTCCAGATGGAGGCAGGAAAATAAACACTGGTGAGGGAGAGCGGGTGTGAGCGAGGGCACAGACGTCACCAGAAACAGTCGAAGAGAGGGAGATGCTCGACGTGCATGTGTCTGCCTGCGCGCGATACACTTCCAGAAAGTTAATTAGTGACTCAATTCCAGTCTCTGCGCGGTACAGATGTCTGAAAGCCTGTGTGTTAATGCACTGCACATGACTCCTGTGTGCTTCCATCTCCACTGTTGAACTATATGATCCAATCAACTGCGACAACTGATAACCTTGCACATCTGTCTCCAGTCGCACTAATTAATGACACAGCCATCATCTGCACAAAGAAAAAAGTTATACTCTATCCATGAATGATGCTACTGTTTGAATGATATTTATTTATAGCATTTTTAGTATCTCTTTCTGTTGCCTATGGCTACGTTCGTTGTAATATTTTAAAATGCATATCTCATCATTGTCAGGTTGCATGTCCACGTTTTGGAGAAGGTTATTATCTGGAAGTTTGTTATTGCTGTAGAAAATCAATTCTAATTAATTCATTTTGTGACATATTGTTTCCATGGGTATAAACAGACAGTGTTTTAGCCTAAAAGACAATGTAGGTTGAATTTTGGTTGTCTAAGCTGTTCAATATCCAATCTATTCAACATAAACTTAGCCTAAATCCAAAATATTAGCATGAAGAGCTCTGGAGGCCCATTTCTTTAGACCAGAAAAACTCAAGCGATTTGCTATTTGTTCTCTTCAAAGGGGCAAATAACCCAAAATATAATATAATAACACTGGCCTCTCTTTTGATCCCACATAACTTTAGCAACAAATCCTCTGATGAATTTCTTGTCTCCATTAAAACGTTCCCCATTGGCTCGTTCTTCACCTGCTCCATAAGTCTCATGTGATCTGGAGTAAAAACACGAACAAGGCCAATAAAATCAGTTTGTAGTGCTCACTGTTGACTTTGACATTAAATAAGCCCCTGTAAAGGCCAGTTCACAACTACAATAAAACAAAGACCTCCAGCTTTTGTGAGTACACACACACACACACACACACACACACACACACATACCTGCGAGTGCTTTTATACCGCTGCTGCTCTTTCATGGGTGATGAAATTCAATAAGCAGTGAAGAGAACTGCCCTCTCGCTGATAACCATCAATGGGGCTATCGATCTCACGGGGCACGGTGTGTACGGCTGCACGCGCGCTTACACACACCGATTTCATCTATAATTCACACTGGGACTTGTAACAGACGGTTAGGAATAATCAGCACATCTTAAAGGAGTGTGTGCCGGAGCGCAGTGGTCTATGATCTTAAAACATTAAAGAAAATTCACTGTCCGACGACGGTATGAAAAGACAATTGGTAGATCTATAACAGGAGAAATTTATGAGAGTAAAGCAATTGTTTTCCTGTTGTTTTTTTGCCCTTATTATTCTCTGAGAAGGTTTGGACTGCTCAGATGTAAAGCTCATATTTACCACGATCCAAAAAAGAAGATTCTGAACGCTGATCATTTTTATAATTGTAGTATTTGAGTCCCTCGGTTCACTGGAGAACAAACCTGGCTGCCATCCAAACATCTGTGTGTCATACTCTGAAGAAGTACTTAGCAATTCCTTCATCAAACATCGAACGACCTTTTCCCTTTAACTTCGCCGTGAAATTGTCTGTTTAAGGTGAGAATAAAATGGCTGCCATTATTTTTGAGAGAGGTCCGTGTCTGATGCGTTTGACCCCGCAGCCTCAGTCGGTGGGTAGGGGGGTGGGAACAGGTGTGAGGCTGGTGGCAGATGGCCCCTGGATGCTGCAGAGCCTGGACCACAACCACAACGTTAATATGAGGCTGTTTATCCAGGAGACGCACCAACACACACACACACACCAATGATAACCTGCACACAGCACTTATCATTTACTCTGCCTTCATCAGCCGCTTTGTTTACCTTTCATTTCCTCCTCTGTGTGTGTCTATGTGTTCTTTATCTCTGCAAACACACACACTCTAGGTAATAGTCTTTTCAGTCAACTTTAATGGAAGTCCCGGTGGCGAATGAAAGAAAAAATAACACATGCCATAATAAAGGATGGTCACTGTGAACAATTTGAACTCCATGACCACTGCAGTAAGACGCACTGAATACATTTAACGTACGCATCACCAGCCGTGTTCAGAGCAATAGATAATGGCTTTTTATGAGTACACCACCAGCACTGAAATCAAAAGGAAGCTGAATTTCACGTCTAAAGCATTGGGACTCAGTCAAAACTGTTCTCCTTCAAACTCAAACCATGAGATCCAGCCCTCTCTGCCTTTATCCATACACACTCCGTTCTCAGTCGGGTTACAAAAACAAAAACATTCCCACTGAGGTAAAATATAGCTCATACCCTCTAATCTTAAATGCTGTGCTTCCACGTCATTTGCCTGAGTTTTCTTTCACATGGGGAATGCTGAAGATGGAAACTTCACAGGGTTTTTTTTTTTAAGAAGACAGTTGTGTCAGATCTGGAAGATATTTTCATTCAAACTGAGAAACTCAAAGTCGCCCCATGCTTTCCAGGACTAGAGAAGAGGGAAAGGAGGAAAAGAGCAGCGAGGACAGCTCTCAGCTGAGACACACTAATCACAGGCTACTGATTCCCAAGAAAAACACTACAGTCCAAATCACAACACTGTAAACACACAAGTCATGTTGGTATGTGTATTGTATTAAACACTTTATGGTAGCTGTCATTAGGTGTTTCTTATACGATTGCTTTCATTTCTTGACCACTTTCTTAAAAAAATGTGCTCTCTGTGCATTATCATCACTTACACAACATTAGTTTCACAAATGAAAATGGCTGTAAAAACTTACCAAAAACTACTCTATATCACTTTTGACTAAACAAAATAAATCAGATTTTTTATTGACATTAATAGATGTCAATTGAAATTATTTGGAAAACTGTTGTTCTTTTACTGCAGTTTCTCTAAAGCCTCCTTTAGAGGTGGTTGAACAAACAGAACAGTGTTTACAGCAGTAAACGTCTAGTATTTAAAGTCTCTCCTTTTCATTGTAAAACAGATCTGCATATAAACATGTCCCGTTTGTAACAAGAGCTCTAAACTCAATCACGACTCGGACAAAGGCTGCTTGGATTGTCTTTACACACAAAGTAAAATTTTACCCGGGGAGATGCAAGTGTTTACTGAAAGCATGTTGTATATTTACGCTATACTATAGGCTACTTACAATTTTTGAAGCCATACTCAGCTCTGAACAATTAAAAGACACACATCCCAAGTGGCCAGTTGTTAATATACGCTCGCTTAAATTCAGGTTACACTTGAAGCCCAGCCTAAAGCTCAAATCAGTGAGAAAAAAGAGGACACTTACACTGAAAAGAGGCAGAAATTCCCACCATGCGGCACGCTGATGTGAGAGGGCTTAATAATTTCCAGTCCGGGTTTGAGTCCTCGCTTGGTCCCCTTCGCAGATGCACTGGAGCCGGGGAAACAACAACCACAGTCCGGGCACAGTCTCCCAGGACTGCACTCTTCAAACAAAAAACAACTAGCAGAAGCAGAATACGATTGAGAAGTGGTCAGTCAGTCGGAGCTTCGGGATGGGAGAGTAGTAGAAGAGAGGAGAGAAAAGAGATGCAGAGGGAGGATGCAGTCTGGTTTTCCGCCTTTTGTTCAATCCTTCCAGTTGAATTGAAAATATCGGTTCTTTTCTCGGTGGATTCTTGAAGACGTGAGTTTCATTCGCGCACATACAGCGAACGTGGCCGTGGTCCGTGTCTTGTGGCTGTGTGTCGACTCGGTGAGGCGCCGTGGAAAGGAGTAACTGCGCTCTGCCTCCAGTCGGCGGTGCGCAGCGGAGCCAGGTGGCGGGGGGCGTGGCCTAGAGAGCACCAGGAGGAAGAGGGGGGCCGAGAGCGCATCTGTGTGTCCTAAAACAGGTTAGAAAATGCACTGCAGGGTCAAGACAAGACCAAATGTTTTCACTGTTACGATTGTTACTGTGGCTATTGTCGTGGCAAGCTTTAACTTTATGGTTTTGTTTGGGACATCACGAGCTGCAGGAATATTCTGGATGTCCTTTTGGAATTAGGGAGAAGAAAAATGTTGTTTCTGGCTGCAAAAAGTGTAGGGCTGTGTCACACATTTTATGCAACAGTTTTGATTGTGTTTAATGAAGTGTACACTCTAAATAAACCCAAAAAGATAGTCATAAGTTTTCATAAATGAAGTTTGAATCTGTAGTTTGTTTAATATCAATGCACAGATTATTTTGCAGCTTTTGTTTTTCCGTCTCCTCTGTCTCATCTGGACGCACATCCAGCTCCACACACAGCAGCAAAGTGCTACGGACAAGAAGCAGCCAGCTGTTTGTGTGATGTGTGTGTGGACAGAAGTAGGCCTGTGTGATCCATGTCTGCACTAACACCCACACACTCGTGCCCTCTCTATCTGTCTCGGAGCTGGAACCGGCGCAGCGTAAGGCAGCCTGGTCTGCAGTAACCTAAGGCAAACACTTTCCCGGACCATCTGGAAGTCATCTCAGCGCCGAGCCAGTGAAAGCACAGAGCAGAAGTTACGTTTACAACTCGCTGATAACAACTGGTCCACTTGAAGTGCTCAGTGGAACAAGTCATGCACCATAGACTGTTCATAACATCTCATAAAACATTTCAGTTTATTCCAAGGGCACAGGTCGGAGTAGGGCATTTGTTGGTCATTAGGACAGAACACCAAGATGGGACCTTTTGCCATTTCCAAAAAAGAAAACAGCTTTTATTTTGTTGTGTAATGTATATATTTACATCATGGCATCACCACAAAATTATGCCATATTATGTCTTTAACTATTCCACAGCAGAAGTTATTGCAGCAGCCAACTCTGTATTAGTGTAATATTTGCTCTTCCCTAATTATTTCTGATCATCCCAAACTTATAGAAGCACTCCCTACTTTTGTCTATGCTAAGAACAGTTAGTGTGCTAGCAACACAACAGTCTTATTGTTCCCTCAGTGCACTCTCTGTGGGGGAAAGATGATGCCATTAATAGCAATTCTTAGCAACATTGCCATTGTGCATTACATTCTTTGACTTCATCTTTCCCTCTCTGCTGCTCAGTCTTATCCCGGATTCACTGGTGGCTTGCATTGTGCTCTCAAAGGGAATATGGACATACACTCTGCAGCGCTCTCACTCCCACAAAATGAGGACTCCATTTGCACTCTGGTTTCTTTTGTTGAGCTCACACAAAGGCTGCGGGCTATGGATATATGTGCTGAATAGATAGCGATGGATTGAAATAGAGGTGAGACATGGAGGTGAGAGGAAGGTGCATATATAAGCTCTAATTCAGTTTTGTCAGAGTTCAGTGTGGGCTCACAGATTTAAAGTGATGTACTTGTTATGTTTATAAGATCTTCATTAATGGAGGAAAACGGTTAAATTGCCTAATATCATATTGTAATTTGAGCTTTGTTAAATGCCAAGACTTTTCATCAATGTGAATGATCAGTGTGTGACCTCAAGATCTGGCCATGCACCCATAGATGGGGGTCTGTCCCCATTTGAATAAGGGGTGCTCCCATTGGTTGGTTGTCAGCACTGAATCAATGGTGGTGAGAACTACTACTGGGAAATTGCCTCTTCCAGGGCTGGCTCTGTCTGCTTATGCAAGAAAATAAGAGGAGGGATTCTTTGTCCAATCATAGCAGAGACATGTTGTTCATGTTCGTTAAAATGGCTGCTACATTTTCAAATCTAAAACATGCCCATAACAGTGAGTGCTGCCAATAATCGGACACAACAGCCAAGTTTGACCAGGAATCAGGCCACAAATACTTTGCTTAGAGCAGTTCAAGATGGATTTTTGTGATTTTGTAAACTCACAAATCTTGTGAGAATCCAGCTGCAGCGCCAGGTTAGTTTTTGGGTTATTGCCGCTTTATCCACAGAAAAAAAACAAATCAAATCACAAAATTCCAAACCCAAGATTACTTTAAGAATAAAATAATTAAGTGAGCAGATTAGAAAGGCAATGTTTACATATTTTACCACTGGCAACATCATCTTGGCAGATTAAACTGTACTGTTAGCCAAGTACAGTTCAGGAGACACTGTGCCCACTCAAACTGAGCAACCAACGCATTCACAAAAACCTGGCTGGAAGGTTAGGACGGTGTCTGTCCTCGTCTATTTGTGGTCCTTTCTCTGAGAGTAACTTCTCTCATGACAATCACAGTGAAACATCTTGACAGCCGGAGGCACAGGGATAGGCGTTGAGGAAACCTGCAAGGGAAAAGAGAATAGGCCAATGATCCGTGTGTGTGTCCTGTGATAACGGTGCGTGAGAGCAGGAAACACACAGTGCCTGTTTTTGCTGCAGGGGTTCCTGGAAGTCAGCCGCCCAGTGCATTCGGCGACATGCAAAGGCACACACACACTCACAGGATACCTCGCCTCTGAAAGGGAAAAACATGCTGCGTCCGATACATGTGCACACAGACGAGCAGACTTCCTGCATTTTCCCACCTACTGGGCGACCACCTGTAACACACACACACACAGGCTCATAATACCTTTATGTGACACCGACGACACCAAGACAAACATGAAAGAGTTGACTGTAAACAAGTGCCACTGAAACCGCTGTAATTATGTGGCATCTGATCAACACAGCCCAAGGGCACGAGCCAGCGTCAACATCCTCGACACCTTAAGTGACCACAGAATGAGGAGGGGAAGTGGCTTAAAAGTGGTGTTTTCTGAAGAGCAACATTAAAGACACGGGTCAAGAGAAGCTCAAGAGGGTGACCTGCTAACTGCACAGCTATGGTCCGTCTCACACGGGCACACATTCTTTTATCTTTGTCCTCTTTCCTTGTCCTTACAAAGATGGACGGCACTGCAAATGGTCTGTGAGTTGATGTAATAGTTGACGATACCTGCAGACGACTGAAATAATCAAGTGCACTACATCTTAAACACCTAGTCGTTCCAGTTTCAGTCAGCATTAAACTCAAAAATATTCCTACACAGTGGTTTAGACTTTTATTAGTTAATATTCTACCACAAATCTAACTAAATAGGAATCTGCTGGATGAAGTATTAAAAAGTCACATCTATAACTGTATAGAAATCAATCTTAGATCTTCCTATTTACACTTTAAAAGACACTAAACCCTTATCCCGCTCTAACTCCTGGATGCTTTATGGATTAATGCATCCATTTCTTCTTATGCGTCCTTGTATTTCGTAGTTTTAAGCCATTCCTTGCCATTACACAATGTTAAGAACCATATATTGTACACTACAGCACCGACTAAAGGACAGTGTTGATATAATGGAGTTCATCGTGATGGTAACTGCATTTACTCCGGTACATCCAACTCTAATGTTCCAGTGAGCAGTAAGTAAGCCTTATTCGGTGGAACAGGAGGTGAGGAGGTGGAGGTCAGGAGGTCGATGGGTGTAGAGTGAAACTTTGTACTTCTTGCGTTCCCCGGTTATAGAAGAAGGCATACATTTAAAAGCTCTGGCACTGGACTTAAAGAGCCGTGTAACAGAGACTTGTACTGAGTCATCCAACATCCACATTCAGTGCTGGAGATTTACAGCACAGCACGGCGTAACATAACATACACATAACAGACAATTCAATACTTTCTAGAAACCCAAGAAATACACGCAATTTTCCTCCACAACGGTTTAACACGTGAGATTTTTTTTTTCATCCAGAAGTTTCCTTTTCAGACTCAAAACTCATTAAGACAGAAATGTAAAAGCTACTTTTTCAAGGTAACTTTGTCAAACAGATACAGGAAAGGTCTGCGAGGGAATAACCGCTTCATTCAAGACTTCACAAGGTTAATTAGCTGACATGCATACGTTAAAAAAAAGCTAAATATTTGGTTAACAGCCTCAATTTTAATTTCTTAATAAACTGTTTTCTGCACGACTTTTTGATTTCCTCATCATAATTCCTGATGACATTTAAAACCTACAGCAACAAAACGAATGGGATGTTGTTCCTGTGCTTGCAACACTACAGTGAAGAGGATTTAAAAACTACATCTGTGAATAAAACATTACTCAACATCCTGAACCATCCAAAAACAGTGAAGGAAGAAATAAAGACAGCACTGCATGATGGGATAGCACTGTACTGCAGTATGTTCTGCTGGTGCAGTGCCTGGAGACAGACTTACTGACCCACCGACCCAAATTACAACCCACTGTCTGGCTAAGAGCACAAGCACATTGCATTTTAACACACTTCACAGCGTGTATGTACAAAAATATGTGAATATAAAGTATTAGAATCAATTAGGAAGAACATATCAAACATTTTAAAAATCATCTTTCAGTGTGCTCACTACACTGAAATGATAAACAAAGGTGAGCTCAAAGCCTCAAATGTAGTTGCCTTTGGTCTATGTAAAGGCCATATTTCCATACGCATTTGAACACGTGACAAACACATCTTCTCACTCGCCACTTCACTGACACTCTCTTCTTTTTAGTCACATTTCTGTTCCCTTTGGCTGCTGATTTTTTATTTTTTTTTTGAAGTTGACAGACAGGAGAAAGGCAGACGTGACACGAAAAATGTTCTTCTACATTCCCCCGTCAGCCTCTCTGACACAAACTGTGTTTTTTTATAGCAAGCAGAGAGAGCATCTGAAAGTTGAGCAGTGACTTTACACTGGGGACGAGGGAGGGAATACATTCACCGAGACGCAACCATGTTTTAACAACTGGAAGTGTACTCAGTCAATAAGACCTTTACAATACATGTCAGCAGGGTTTTCCAATTGTGTGGGCAAATGAAAAAGCCAGATATCCTGAAGTTTTATATGCACAAACCCCACTTCAACACATAAATATAACAGGTGTCTTTTAATCAGGCGGTAGGAGGGTTATTATTACAGATGAAGAAGCCAAAATCAATTACAGTTACCACACACATCTGGTTACTATCTACCTAGCATCACACTTTGTAATCCATACACGAGTGGCTTCCATTGGCAGGTTCTGCTAATCCATTTTCTATTATGTCACTCAGTTGATGGATCATCTTCTGAGCGTCTTGAGCTCAGCTAAATGAATGTATAGTAAAATGCAATAGACAAACTCCACTTCAGCTCAGAAAGCAATTAAACAGCAAACGACAGCTCTTTTGTCTCAGAAAACACAAGAAAAAACATCCTCGGTTTATTCTCTTCACAAGGACACATTTAATGCCTTTAGCAACATAATGGAAAACGTTTCACCAGTTTCTCCAGAACAGTGGCAGCAAAATGATCTGCTCTTTTAATATTCTTATTCCATAACCAATGCTTTTTATATGATTTTACCCAAGGTCTATTAAATAGCAGACTGAAAAACAACCAAAGGTAATTAATTCTAGGCCAAATGGAAACTACAGCAGCAAGTTTGCGAGCAGCTAATAGATTAAAAGTCTGATAAAAAAAAAAAAAAATGGTTGTTAATGTCATCACACTGTCTGCTCTGTTCAGTGGAGCCTGTTACATTCATCAAACTTCACGTGGAAATCCTCAGAGAATACAAAAGCCTTAGGTATTACATTTCAATTTCACTTTTCAATTTTAGTACTTCATGAAAAGAGATTTTAAATTTGGACTCACAGTAAAAACAGCTGCAAAGATAAAGTGTTAAAACAGCAGAGGCAATTTAGAGAAGACAAGAGGATGACAGATAATGGCATTTAATATTATATTGAAGATAAAAGCAGGAGCACAAATAAAGCTCCAAAACCTGAACTGGCTGTACTTTTTAGAGCTGGAACATTTGAATTTTCACTTTGGATTTTCCACAAAAGTTCGAGGGTTTGTCTTTTGTGGCTCCATCACATCAAGCTCTTCTTGTATTTAGAAACATCTTGTATTTAGTGCCATGACATGACAATTTAATCTCATGATTAATTGAGTAGTAACATCTGATCAAATCTTCACATCAAATCTTTCCATTTGCTGTTATTTCAGTTATTTTTTATGAGGATAAACTATCACTGAACTTTTCTGGATCTTCAACATAGTTCCTGGTTTGGTCATGTTTGAATATGCCATGAAAATAGTCTTATTACTAAAAATGACAATGATGTAGATGTTTCAAAGTGATCTTTATTGTCCATACTTAATAACAATGAGAATGTACAAACAGATCGCCTGCATTCTTATGTCTTCAAGCCACTTTTGCTGTGATTGGCAGAAAAGCTACAACCCATCCATCATCATTACACTCCTTGTTCTACCTGGTTGTGGACCTCACTACCCGGCTTCCCCCAAATGATGGTCCAGATGGCCTTCACCAACGCTTGGCCCGCTACACACACCTGATATGAAGCTATCTGTCATCTGATAACTACTGGGCTTTGGCGCTCCCCCAGCTGGGGCTTCTCTCACAGCACTGGCCACTGGTGGGTAACAGGGCCGGGTGACGGCAGAGTGGTGGTGCACAGCCTGACTGCCCTTCTGATGGATTAGTGCCAGGTAGGGGTGTCCCCTAATACAATTGATAGTCGTGCAGTGGAGCATGGCACAGGTGCAGCCAGGCACACAGGCCACAAGGAGAGCTGTGGAAAGTAGAGAGATGTAAATTAGATGTAAAATGTAAAGATTCATAGTGTTACAGGAAGTTTTTATAATGAGGATGACACCAAGACTAAAGCTGCTGGGTTCAAAATTGTGGTTTAAATGAGGTCAAAATTCCTCTCAGCTTGTTAAAGTAGAATAGTCCTGGTGCAGAGTGTGTTCCACTGTAAATAATGACTATTAAAGCAGTTGGATACAATACTTTCCTTGTTAACAATAACTTGGTGTAAGGTTGATTGACAAGAAAAAATGCCTCAATGGCTTATGTTGAGCCTAATGTAGCTGCGTTCCTGACTTTAAACATGCCACCGCACAGCAAGGAAGGCAGGCAGCACAAATACAGCATACACAAAGCACACAAACACACACAAATGTGCAGAACGGCACTTCTCATTAGTGAAGGCGCCGCGCTCGAGGCAGCTCGGGCCCCTGCAGCAGTCTTCAGGAGTCAGAGGAGCCATTTGTCAGTGGAAAACAATTAGCGGGGAATGATCCATTCCATTGGTTTTAATGAGTACAGCCGGGTCACTCTGCTCACAGTGCCCACACGCAAAGGTCGCGAAGAGCTCAGAGCGACACACAACATAGTTACATTCACACAGAGACGGTCAAACACTAGTCTTCAGCTTCAAAAGTGTAATATACATGAGGTTATACACACTGACAAATGCACACCCATCCATTTCTTGTAACCTTTGAAACAATCCATCTTTCTTCATGTCTTTAAAGTCACTAAAGAGTCATAATGGTGAATGAAGTCTTAAATCAGGAGGCCATTGTGCTCGTATGTAACCTTGGACCATGTGGCTTATTGATATATGTAAGCATGTAATGTGCATACTGCAGTTAGTGGTGATGGTTAGCTGCAATATGGTAACTATAGTAACACATAAAAGAGTCATACACATTTATACTCCATCTCAAAGGAGAAGAATAGCGTATGGTAAACACATGTGCAAATGCATGAATAAAGAAGGTACACTGTAGGGCAATCTTGTCCTTGTCCTTCCTCATAGACACACATCTGAGAATACAAGAGAAGTTGCCCCATATTTTGTTGGATATCTAGCCCAAGATAAAGATAATTAACTTGTCACAAAGCGGGTTGTCCTTGGGTGATGACTGACTCAAATACAATGGACTGATTTTCAGGCCAATCAGTACTGACCACAGACTTGAACCACTTCAATCTCACAAACAACCAGTAACGTATGTTCCTGTTTAGAGGAGAAAGTATGATGTTTTATACAGCAATTGTTCATTTGAAGTAATAACAAATAAAGCAAATTACATGCATGTAGACTAGAATCTTAGTACTTCACAACACAGCCCATTTAATATCTGTATAATGCAGCCATGTATTAATGATGCAAGTGTTGCATTATTTAGCATTTATATTTGATTGAGACTAAAAGTGTTGTTGAAATGGCATTGACCTTCACCTACAAACCAGAAAAAGACCACTCTCTTTGTTCTCTGATCGTCAACTCAATACATTCAACTGAGGCTTTACAACTGTGAGCACAATGTAATCTATTCTACTTTAAAATAGCTTCAAATACTTAGAAAAGCATTTGAATACATGCATTAGATTTAAATCTAAACAGTTCAATGTCCATGCTGCAAGTACAAAGAGTTTTGGAGTTATAGACCACATGACTCTCACCCACACAGCATGCTTTAGCTTTGGTTTAAAGAGTATGTTAGAGGGGGCAATGTCAGAAGCCGAGACCACCAGTGAGATCACACTGAGGTTTATGCACTGTTCACACAGAAAAGGGCTGTCCAACAATATCTCCACTTCACTGCCTTTAATGGCCACATGAAGCGAGCAGCCGCCATTTAGCAAAAAGCCCCCATGCCCCACCCCCATCAACACTTATGGGCTTATGGTTTTTGAGCACAGTATATTATTTAGTTGAAAATATATATTTGTATTTCTATAAAAATTATGGTGACAATGTTGGTTTAACAGCTACTATGAAAGTCTTACTGCGCAAACTCAATATAAAATACAGGAAAAAAATATATAATGGGATTTATTTTAAGTATCTAAAGAATATAGTATAGTAGTAGAGTATAGTATTTTCATTAAAAACAATTAATTCTCTCAAATGGGACACATATCTTATTTTTTTTGTGATGATGGTGTATTAGCACAATCTGTCTCTGTATTTATTTTCTATGGAAGTTGATCGCTGGAGCATACGTCAATATGGCTCCGAGGGTTAATTCCATGTTATATAACAAAGGCCAAAGGCCAGGTGCACCTTTTCTTTTACTCGTCGTCACATGATTGGCCAGTGAATCTGTTTCCTTAGTTCAATTAGATTAGACTTTTTGTACACAAACGTTGTGTTCTTTTAACTCATACTTTTGTTAATAAACCTTAAATCACCTTTTTGTGCATACCCACTATTTTCCTTGTTTTGTCCTCCAACTAAACACAAAAAATATATAATTTTCTTATTCCGGCGTATTAACTCCATTTTAACCTTTTTAATGCTAGTGAGCAGCGTGTCAATAGGAATAGGAGTAAGTATAACATAATGTTAAACGTACCATTAGTAAAGATAGTGGTGAGGGCTTTAATAGTGTTGTCAGCCTCACTTTGCTGTGCTCTCATACCCTTCTTGATGTTCATGATTTCTTGCAAAGTACATTGGCAAATTAGAGGACGTGTCACTGCAATCGGAACAATGTAATTAAGAAGTGCAAGAGAGGTGGAAAGTACTTTATGGTGATAATGTGGCGCAGTAATTAAGGGGAAATATCATGACCCTCGTGCCCATGGCATTTTTGAAAAGAGTCATTTAAGACTCAGATTACATTGTGTATTGTCAAATCAGCTGCAGAAAAAGGGGGGGTCTAGAGAAGACCAAACAGACATGGATGTATGAAGAGAACATTATCAGTGGGCTGTACAAGTCAGTGATGTAAAGAATGCACAAAAGTGATCCATAAGATGCTGAATAAAAGGTCTTGTAAACTTTCGAAAGCATATTTCCATTCGCCTGAGCCCTTTTGTGTTTTTGAGTAGTAATGTTGTGTTGATCCACTGAATAACATGTTAATGCTGTCATGCTTTAGTTGCTGAATAACTCTGAGGAAATGACAAAGGGTAGGGGGAAAGATTTAGACAAAGGAGCAAGAGAAAAAGCCAAGTGAGAGATGTTGGTAATGACAAGCACTTCACAGTCAGATCCAACCTCCCTCTGCCCACGCTCCCCGATGAGATAATTCCTTCTCCAAATTGCAATCAAAGCTTGGAAAAACACTTGAAGAGCAGGAGCCCTTTTAGCCATTAACTCGCCAGGTCCTGGGGTGCTGCTTTTTAAATATTACAATTCTTTCAACATGTTTTCTGCATATTGTTTGCAACCCCAAATAATTATTCTTATGTCTCCCTTGTCCTTCCGCCTTTTGTTTCAATTTTTTTCTCTCGTTCCCTTTACTGTTATGACCTTGTTAGAGTGTCTGCACATTTACATAAATGCTGCTTGTTAGGTCATTCATGTTCCAGTGAATATCTCACATTGGAAAGGACACTGTGAACCCAGAGTAATGACATATTCTCATTAGACTGTAGCAGGTGAGTGGGACCTGGAAACCAATGTTACTATTCAGACACACCTTAAGGAACACCTTTAATGCTGAGCACCACTGCAGGAGATCACTCCCTTATTATAGATCTTTTTTTTACACTTTGGATATTGTATGATCTTCTGGTTCCTTAAACTTTGATCTTGCTTAGAATATTTATATAATGGTAAAATTTACAAAAAAAAGTCAACCTTGTCATTGTGTATAAAGTGGAAAGAAACCTTTGTGTTCTCATATTATACAGGTTTGTTTTCAAAGTGTGGGTCCTCCTGTTGCAGTATGGCCTTAATTTGAAGTAAATTCAGAGCACATCATCTCTAAGTGAACAGAGACCATCATGTGGCAAATGAGTGGATTGCAACAACATTTACAAATGCTATTGAATTAGCCAATAATTTTTTCTCTAAATAATTAAGAGCTAGCTGAATTTCACTTATAAAAAATATTAAAATAAGCCTTGGGAATTTATAATTAATCATTTTTCTCAGAACAATGTAAATTCAAGGAAGCACAGACTCACCACTGACCAGACGAGAGACAGTGTTTCATTTACGTTCAGTCCATGTTTATCACAACAAACTGACCTGATCCTGCTGGTAGCACCATACAAACACACTTCACATTTGAGGGAAAAGGCGAAGTGTGTACGTCATTCAAGCCAGCACTTGAATGACAAAATGCAAATCCTAAACCCATGAGAATCATGAAAGAGGCCGACTCAGGTGAGACACACTGCTTTTATAAGGTGTGATACAAACTATTCCAAAATATAACCTTCATACAACCTTTTAGTTTATTTTCATCTCAGGACATAATACAAAAAACCCCAAAATGACTCATTACATGGAAATCCAGCTTTTATTACATATGCTTTTACATACTGTGGCTAACGTGCTGCTTTCATCGGCTCTTCGTGACCTGTCCCACACTAGACTTGGGGAAAAAAAATAAAGAAAGAAATAAAAATAAAGAAAAGAAACTGTCTGCAGTAGATTTTGTGTCAAGTGGCTCTATTTGTCATAATTATGTGGTTGTAAAGGGAAAGTCTAGAAAGGTCTAATCAATCTGATTTAATTAAGTGCAGTCAGTCATTTGAAATGAGCAGAATAGAATTAATAAGCACATTGTAAATTTGCATTTAAACCCATGTAATTATGCCAATTCACTGGCCTCACTGGCTGATTTTTTTTCTTTCAAAGGAGCAGAAAAGCAATGTAAATTCTTTTTATTTAGTTTGTTCTTCTGTAGAACATGTATAGGGTGTAACATGAACCGTGACATGTTATAGCTTGACCAGGTTACATTGATACCTTGTACAATCACAAACAACACAACATAGAGCATTATCTACAGTTAACATAATAGTAAAAACAACTTATTGTAAAAACACTAGACTAGTTTATAGATTAAATATGTATTTCAAAGTCACAATATGACAATATGCTACGTTATTCTCATGTGAAATCATCCATGTTTGTTTTTTTCCCCTGACAATTAATAGAAATGTCCATTGAATGTTCTTTGTTAGTATGAGTAAATGGTGTGACCCAGAATAAATGGAAGTGTAGGACTGTGTGGTGAAGTGGGCCCTGTCTGACTGACAACGGGACTGTTTATGTGGTAGGTCTTGCATGGATGAGTCTGTGAGGTGCACTGATGCGTGTGGTCGAGACAGAACCTGCTCGGAAGACATTGTTCCTTTTGACCTGTTTTTACTGAAAAATGCTTTGGAAAATACACACATGCACACACATAAACACATAAACACAATCTCTGACAGCCTGATCCGAGGTGACCTACAGGTTAAAAGTTGCTTGTGTGACTCACTTCCTAAATTTTTTCACTCTTTTAAATCATGACATTCTTTGGGCTCTGTTATATTTACCTAATTCAAAACCCCTCGATGAGTTTGGACTTGGCCTGAGACTCGATTGATGTGTTTGGATTGATCTTCCAAAATATCATACACCAGTCTTAGTCTTGACTGGGTCTTAAGCTCTTAAAGTGTTGGTTTTGTCTTGATACACTTTGTTTCTGGTGAGTGTAGTCTCTCCTAAAACATTAGAAATGAAGTCTCAACCTCTAAGATTTAGCCTCGGACTAAACCCCAAACTAAACTCGGATTAAACCAGGATAAAACCAGAAACTATAGATATTCCCTTGCCTCCCACAATCCATTGTTCTACTTGCGTTGCACACTCTGCTTCAGTGTCTCCACCTCTCTCACACATGTGCATGATGCAGGCTGCGTTATAAACTGATATCACACTTTCCGTCACAAGCAACACACATCTGTCGTTTAACAAGGAACAGCTGATCGGAATGGATTTTTTTTTTTTTTAAGTGGTGCATATGAAAGATAAAGCACAACATTTGAAAGAGAGACAGGCGACAGTGGTTGAAAAGTTGCCTACGAGGACTTGCTGTATCTTACACATCTGTGTTTCTTTGTTCCTCATTGATATCAAAATGCTGCCTCGTGCTCTGCAGATTTCCCAAGCGACGAGCGTCAAGTCATTTCCAAAGCGGCTTCTTCCATCTTTGCCGCTAATCAACAAAGTTAATTTGTTTCCCCATTTTACTTTTATGAATCCTCAAGCTACCACAATATATTTCTTTGGGTAACTGGCAAAAGCTCTATTCATTTATCAGATCCACACAGCGGGCTTATTACAAGAGTCCTCTTATCTGTCATATTTCCTTCCAGTAGCGCTGCAGTGGTTACAAATGGGACTTAGTCTGTCTGGCTTGGAGCTGATGAGGGGGAAATGAAATTATTGCGATTAGATCTGACCCATATGCTGGAGTGCTGGATGTGTTGGCAGAGCTAGTGCTGCTCTTGTTTGTGTGTCTCACATTTGGTGGGTGGCACTGACTAGCAGCTAGATTAAGGCATTAGCAGTGCTTGCACTAAGGGAAGGTGGGTGATAATAAGAAGCAGATATTTTTCAATTGCTATTGTTAGGTGTGTGCCCTCTTTTATCATTCTTTATTTCCTCCTCCTGTGTTCCCCTTTCTGCTCTTTGTGTTATTAACATAACACATAGCCCAGGCCAAGCTTTAATACTATGTGTGCCTTCAGTTGACTTATCTACTCTCGCGCGGAAAACAAACAGAATGGGAGGGCAGTGATGCAAGCCAACGGGCTGTGCTCCAGAGACTGAACCGACAGAATGAATAGTGGTCTGTTATCTGTCGCAATCCAACAACAATGAGCGAAATAAAGGATCCAAAAGATGTAATAAATAGATTCATGTTTTTCATAGGCATAAACAATTTATCTGAGATCTGAGCTATGCTTTAAAGCAGCATTGATTCAACAAAAATATAAGTGCAGTGAGTGAAAAGCTTCAAATGCAACCTCCTTAGTTGAAGGTTAGTGATGTTATTAGTGAAGCTTTTAATAGCTTTAAATAGATGTCTAATATAGAGCCTTTACTGAGCACACCAACACAGACAATATCAAACACACTGGAAGAAACAAAAACTACACACTCTGTAATTTCTGATTTGAATTAACATTAAGCTATGATAATTTCATATTTTATTACTAATGTCCACCAATAGCCAAACTATTCAGTAGAGAAATTATCCAATTATCCTTTGTGGAGCCTGTCCAAATGATTGGTTGCTGTGAAAAAAAAAAAAGAAAATGGTTTTAATTCAGCTTTCTAGCGTTCACCATTCAAACATACAGGCATACACATCAGAAATATGGCTAGTTTTCTATATTTAGAAATCTTTACATCATATTAAGTCAGTGCAGGATTTTTGTGCACAAATGTGCTTGTCTATAATCAAACCTTCATTTTACCAGAACATGGCCACTTCTGCTTGTTACAGTGAGCGTGTTTCACAAAACATAAGTGGGAATTGAATTTCTGTGCCTGGTGGTTCCCATGTTTTATTTCCCTGTAATGGCCTTAATGCAAGTGGTTCAATACTGCCGTTCCCCACTCATTTCATTAGCATCAAGTCCTTGGACAAGGCTTTCTGAGGTCTCTCCGATGCAGCTTGTTTCTACAGTAATGGGCTATGAGGCATGTAAGTAGTGAACAGAGGAAACATTAATATTTGAAGCCATTTAAAAAAAACATTAGAGGTTGTGTGTCTGTGTATTTAATACAAGCCACTCAATTTTGAGGTTAGTCTCTTTTAAAGTAAATAATGTGCAGTTCCTATTCTATTCCCAATCTATCTTTGATGCATAATGCGTTCTTCCATCCATGTATGTTCTCATATATGTTCTCATATATGTTGTTTATTTTAATAAACAGTTCCCTCTCTGTCTGTGTATAGGTGATTTTTCTTATAAAAACATTATGCTTGTGTAAATGCTTTCAGTGTGTTTATGTGCTCATGTAGGAGCAGATCAGTGTCTCTTGGCGTCTAAGTGAGCACATCTGCAATGAAGGCTCAACATCTGGATCTCACATTGTGTCCCCCTGCCACTTCTGTGAAAACGGGCATGCAGACAGGAAAAGAAAAAATACAGCTCAAGCTGAGTTTACAAGATGCTTTCCACACATTATACACACATGTATCAATCCAGGTTCACAAATCAACGTCTCCATGTAGCATTACAGAAATAAGGGTAAATAGGAGGTCAGTGTTTGACTTGGAAATATATATATATATAAATATAATAATTAGATTCGAGAAAAGGGATATTTCAGTGCTATTTTGAAATAAGAGTAAGAGTATGTGAGGATAACATCCTCTCACCTCAAGAAAAGGCTTCAAAGAAGACACCTAGACATGGATTTGAAGGTGAAGACTTTTGTCTCTCATCCAAGGGACTTGTCATTTCTATTATCTGTGTTGGCTTATGTTCTTGTTTGAAGGGAAGGAAGTCCATGAACAGTGTAAGGCGGCCTTATGTTATTATGCCATTACTTTATATACTGCAAAACTATACCTTTAACCTTAGTGGCAGGTCATTTTTTATACATGGGCAGGAGACTTCATGCAAACTGATCAAAATATTGTTACCCCAAAGCAGCGAATACCCACAATGCACTCCCAGTGACACATACACACTGGAGCTGAGATGGCAGTCTTTCAGCTGGGCTGATTTAGCGGTCACAGAGTCAAGCTTTGTTCACTCTGGGACAGACAGTTGGTCACAGAGCTCATCCAAGGCCCATTTAGCCCTCTCACCCAAAACAGATGTCAGAACACAGGCCATGAACATGAAGAGAGCAGACACACACTTTGACCTCATGGCTGCATTCATACACTTTCCCATTTCAGAAACACTACTATTTTTTACCATCTTTAAGTGATTAAATATGTGACTGTATAAACCTTTCCTTGTTGCAGACCTTCAGCTTCTGACAGAAGATTAGCAATTTATATTTGCAAGTAAATAGCTATGTGCTTGTGAATGTCTTAATTCTGGCAGTGACAGGTGAAAAGTAAAACCTAATAACTTAGTTGTAAGTTTGAAGGACACTGCGTTTTTTTCAAGTCTTACAATCTTCTTCCACTCATTCTCTTCTTCTGTTCCTTTGATCCTGATACAAGTCTGCTACCCCACTTGCCCCTTTTATTTCTCTCCTGCCACTATCTATTAGTCGACAAGGGACCCGTTCAGAGTCTGTATCAAAGCCCATCTGGGTTTGAAGTCTGTCCTTTTTTGCCTCCCAGTCATCATTTTGGAGTGTGCAGACGGCCGGTGTGAGCTACTGCCCCTCCCTGTTACTTACAGGAGGGTTTTAAAAAGTGCCACTACCTCCAGGTGGGTGGCTAGATAGAGCATGACCTGACTCCATGCTGGTCAACTTCATTAAGACCCCTGATGGCAAATACACAGACAGACGGGGTGTAAACACAGATATTCACAATTTAACGTTTAGTGTGACCGTAGAAATGAGCCTGATGTGGGTCTGAGAGCTGCTGAGGTTGGAACAGTTTATGATGGTTGATGGTTTATGATGATGATTGATACTATTGACTCAAAATTGATTGCAGTGTTTTTGACAAATTCTTTGAATGGAAGAAAACAGCTGTGAGTCTATGAGGCAGAAAAAGACCAGGATGGCAACATTTTCCTCCAGAGAAGCACACTATCTCAACAGTACATGCACTTGAACATACGTTTTAGAGATAGATGGCAGTTCATTAAACTTGTGCATCTCTCAAATGGCCAAACAAACTCTTGCTCTTTCTCCTTTACAGGTTGCGTGTTCTATACAGAATTAATGTTATCCAGTGTTCTACTGTATATCCTATTCTTATGACAAGCCACATTTGTCTGTTGTGGGACTCCCTTTGCCTTACCCCCTGAGCTCCCACACACGTCTTACACTTGATCAAATATTAACTCGATGTATCTATTACAGCTGCCAGTACTACTGAAATATAGCTGATGGATTTATGCTTTGCTTAACTGTCTAAACTGAAAAGACTTGTATAATTTAACACAGTTTGCGATGTTTGTTTTTCTTGCCCCATTCATGATACTGTAGTGCGCTCGACAAGCAAACTGTAAAACTGATGCTTACACAACAGCGACTCATGACCCCCGTCCGCATGGAGGAGATGCCAAGAGGAGACAGATGTGTGCTTTTGTAGAAACGACACAGTACAGCTTCTTTCCCCCGCACCTTTTCCCTTTTAAGGCAGCGCAGAGATCGCCTACATATAAATTCTCCCGGCCACGCCTCCACTCCTGGGCCGGCTCGAGACCCAGGGTTCCTGGCAACACGCTCGGTGATGACAAGACCATTCCTAGGTGGCTTGGAGGTGGTGGACGGAGTGAGTGTAATTGATCGTAGTCATCTGCAATAAGAATAGGTTAGCATGCCAGAAAAACATAAAAAGGATAGAAAATTGAGATCGGAGGTTCACCTTAACATAAATTTCCATCCTGACTGTGCTCCAAACCTCAACTTGAAATCTACATGAACAGCTTTAACACTGAATCAATGGCCCACTGTTTGAAACAGACCTTTTTGTCGGTTCTTATACGATGAATATTGAAAGCCAGCTTTAAATGAACTCTGAGGCGGTGTGTGCATAGATAAACAAAATATCAGTATGTCATGCTAAGGTTGAAAATGCAAAGGTATTAATGCAGAACACAGTAAATGACATCATGCTAACGCTAATACAGATTAAAGTTTGGCTTTTATGGCTTTTCAGTTATGGCATCAACATGAATGTACATACTGTGGATGTCATTTCTAGGAAAGTATGTATTTTTCCTGTATTCACACATGAAAATAATGTGAGGGCCATCCTTCCTTCTTCAAAGTCTGTTTGAATGTGTGGAGAAGGAGTAAAGAGTCCCATACAGCCTCATGAACAAGGGGCACCCATGACCCTCTGAAATGCTCTCTTATTCTTACTCACTAAAATGAAAGTCATGTTTATTGCTTGTTATGATCAGTCCACTATCCCATCACTTTCCTAACTGCATGTAAATAAACAGCGTACAAGAAATATTCATCAATGCATTACCTTCAAAACACTCCCTTGAGCTTTAGATGAACTTCTGAGATAGTCTTGATCTTGTGGTTAAATCTGAACACTTTGCATTGCCTGAGTGATCACAGTGGCTCTGGGATGTGGGAGTTACTTGTCAAATCAGACAGGTAGATAGGATGCTGACAGGCGGCGAGGTAAAGACACAGGGGAGCACAGACCAGCAATTAGAGCAGATTGATTTAGGTTGAGGAGCCACCCACGTCCGTCTTGGCAGGAGCCAAGTCAAGGCCAGCAGCTGTGAGAAGCACCAGGTTAATTAGTGCTGTGTAGATCTGCTCCAGAGTGTGCGCTGTGTGCTAATGTAACGCTCGACGCCTTCCCGGAGTGTATATGACCAGATGTGAGCTAAATCACACACATTACCAATGCCATCCCTTTGCCGACCCACCCCCTATGAGCTCAAACACCAAAAGCATAAACAGTATCTGTTTCCATTATGGTAAAGCAAACGTTGGAGAGAAATAATGAAATAATAAAGCAAATTTCGTGTGTTCTTTTTTTTTTCAGTTAAATTTGTGTTAAGAACTGCCTGGGTTACTCTATCGTGCTAAACGCTAGCATAGGCATTGCATTGTTTACAGCAGAGAACTGGGGCCGGTATACTTTATGTTTTTTTTGTGCCGTCTTTGCGCTAATAGTGCCACAGCACTTACCTTAAAGCAATCGAATTTTGGCCGATTTTGAATGCCAAACCTCGAAATGCAATTGTTGAAAGTAGGATTACAGAAAACAGCTGGCTACATCACACTAATGCCAGCATGCTACAAGCTATAATCAAAAGAGAGCATTTGTTCATCTTTCTGACTCTCCCGATCATGCTTGACTTCTCATCTTTGACAATTAAAAGGTACTAATTGTGGATGTCATTAATCAGCATGTCTGCGTGGCAGTCTCCAATTCATAGCTGTCAAATGCAATGGGCAGAAAGTAATAGGTCACCAATTATACACAGGGAGCCTTGTAAGTCATCGATGATGGCGGGTTTAAACAGGGCACACACTGAGTCTCAGCCTTATTCACACAATTTCTTCACATTTAGGCAGAAGCACACACTTAACCTTCCATTTCTGCCCCAATGGGATCATTTGACTGGACCTGAGGTGGGGGAAAGGGGTGAAGGAGGAGGCAAGAAGAGAAGATGAGAGAAGTGAAGTTCTTTAACAACAAAGCTAAAACGAAACAGATGCAGCTTTAAAGGAAGGTGAGGAGTAGCTGCTGAGCTGGGCTTTTACAAGAAGCTCAAATAAAACATTTTGATGGTTAAGTCCCAAGGTCTCATTTGTGACAAAAACAAGCAGGAATAGGCCATTCTTCTTCTTCTTCTTCTTAGATTAGATGCAGACTGTCAAAATGCTTTATAGTTCCCAAACTAATAGCTAAGCTGACCTCTGACTTCTTCGATTTGCCGGCATGTTTTATTTTTGATTCGAAACAAAGCCATGCACAATAAGTGTACGCTAGATACAGTGCAACAAAAACACATAGGCTCTGATGTGATGCAACCCACATATGAGTTGAATTCAGCCTGTGGGATGGAGAGCTCAATGATATAATTGCCACCAGATGTAACGGCCTGTCGAGCTGCAAGTTCTGGTTTCTAAATAAACAGGCTTTTATGAGTCATAGCCTTATAGTGGTGACGGAGCTCCGGTTTCCCTTGTTCAAACACAAATAAATAATCAAGAGCTCCCCCTTGACATTCCTCTATGACCGTTTTGTTCGTGGCGAGCTGTCAATGCGAAGAGTATGGTTCACATTAGACTACAGGCAAGGAGTAAAATGGTAATCCTTTTCCACTGAGGATCTGTATTTGTTGCCATTGTCTTGTTGTAGACACATACACAGTCAATAAAACCATGCGGAACAGCACACAACAGCCTTCTGCTAACATTAAAAAAAAAAACTGTATGAAGAATATTTTCAGGCTTTGTGTAATGCACACTGTGACAATAATGTATAATGATGACTCACATGCACTAATCTTTGGCAAATTCATAAAGCATGCTAACACACTGACTACAAACACATGGTCAAATAAATGACTGTAAACATGGATCTTTGTTATAGCATCTAGGCTTGCAATCCATTAACAAAACAAATATTTATGCTTTGACTTCAGATAAAAGTAGCTACAGCAAATCTTTGATCACTATGAAGGTGTTTGATTTAGGCACAAACAACATTCTTATTTATGCTTGATGCTTCTGCATTTACAATATACATATAAACTAGAAATATCAAAAACTGTTTTTAGCATGACAAAGAAGTGACCCTGAAAAGGACCCTGTGAGACTTGCTGGCATTAATATCCCTACACAGTCTAAAATATGGCCTGTTTATACCAAATCGTTCATGCTGCACCCTGGCCTTCCGTGTGCATATGTTACTGCATACACCTTATACATCATCAGTTGTCTGTGCTGCTGTGATGTCTCTGTTACTACCTCCCATTGCCACATAAAGATGGGACTTCACACCCAAATGTAGGCACTGCATCTTTTAGGACGAGACAAGCCGTAAGAATGACAGGACTCTCCTGCAAAAGTGAGCATAAGAGGGACCTAATCCCATTGATCACAGGAGCCGTTACAGAAAGTTTAGCTTCAGTTGTATACATTGTCACAAGCTTTTTAAGTCATTGATGCACAGTGGACGACAGAGGGTTGTCGTCTCACTGGGCACCAAAAAGAGGATTTTCCTTTGTTATCAGGAAATGTCTTGCAATTCAAGATAAAAGAGAAGTGGGTCTCATCACAAACTGCTGATAATATCACATCCTAACCAGCTTTACAGTGAATACTACAAAAGTGTGAAATAACATCAGTTGTGCTGTCTTTATTTAATCATTAAATGGACCCAGTTTGTTCAAAGGCAGTTGCTTCACCTTCTGATGAAAAAAGTGGCCCAAGTGAGAGTATTATTTACCATTTTATCATCATATCTCAAAAACGATATTAAACAGCACACCTTTATCTTTTTATATTGTGCTTCTCGACTGGCGTGGGATTTATAAGCATATCTTTGATGGGCCTTTCACACCAAAAATATTACTTTACTATACTACACATTATGAGCTTATCCATAATTAGAAATTACAACACAATATACTATGATCAGTAGAATGACTGTATTGGGACTTTAGTGCTGTGCCACAATAGACACTGGTGGGACAGGCTTTAACGCATGGAACTGGCCACCTATAAAGTTCTCCAAATACACTCCCCTTAAAAGTAATGTCTGAGACTGTCCAGACTTGCAGAGTACATTCAAACACACTGTACGCTCCCATTTACTGAAACACAACTGGTTGCCCATTCATTGCCTCGTCATTATGCATTCATACTGTTAAGCAAACGCCAGCCCTTCTTTTTCCACCCGCCCCTCTCATCACATATACAATTATCCACTCAGAGCACTGAGCCCGGTGTCAAGCCTGCAACAGTCTGGACGTCACGCTCATATTAGCCCATGTGAGTTACCAGTTAGTCCTTTTGCCAACCAGAATAAGTGCTGGGCATATTTTCTCTGTCCATTTGCCAGCAGGTAGAATTTTAATAATTGACGGCCAAATTATAGAGACTCTGCAGAAAGGAGACAGGTTAATAGCCCACATAGAAGACAGGAAGAGGTGTGTGAACATGAGTACGTATCCAGAAAAGCAGAAACGTTTGTGAAAGGAGAGATTGATACATATAGCACATTTGTACAAAGAAAGAAACTGCATAAAAGAATACAGTTTTGTGTAGTTTTAATGCATTCGAAGTAGCATACTCGTTCACGGCTTAGAAACTGAGCACAATTCGCACAGTTCTGACAAATTGTGAAAGACTAGCCATGCATTAAAGTGACGAGATGTGTAGGGGGCCATTTGCCATTAGAGCCTGTATGCGTTTTTTAAGGAGGAGGTACACAAAGCAGAGAATATGGTGATGAGATTTAGATTTGTGACTGTGAAGAGTTATACAAAAGGGATATAGTGGAAATCATATATATGATAACCAAGGGGATTTTATTACCACCAAACAAAGTCAAAACATAACAGCAGACATTGTGAATACATTTTATTTAACTGGATGAGTCATTAGCATTAGCAATAGTGGTTAGCAGCATAGTGTTGGCTTGAGTAGCTGTTTTGTCTGTTATCTTTACAAGACCTAATACACGATCACATCCCAGACATTTAGACATTTTTAAACCAAAAACATTTAATTGTTAGTATAATGTTGGATTATAAATGAGTATTAAAACAAACATTCATCACAACTTGAGCCAGTACTTGTTTTATGTTATATTCACACACAGCCAACCATTTAACTTATTATGTCACTTTGCAAAATTTAATCAGTCTAGCCCCAAAAAAGTTATGGAGAAAAAACTCAAGCTGCAGAAAAGTGAACAGAGAGAGGAGGACATTCACTCGAAATGATTCTTTTCAAAAACATACACAAAAACATACTGGAGTCTACTTTCTATGCATTGGTTGGAATCTGTTCAGTGGCTGCAGACGTTTCTATGAATAAGAAATAAACAGGGAAACAATCTTTACTGGTGTTGTCAATGTACAAGACTCAAAGGAGACAAAATTGTTCAGGTTGAGAAATAATAACACTTCGGCTCAATGCTTGACTCTGCAAATTGAAAACTCCAAAACAACATTTATTAATGTTTTGGCCTTGAATGTTTTTAAAATGTGATGCAAACCATGCAGATAGTTCAAGATGTCTCCTCCATTATATGTTTTATTTCTTTTCATGTTTAAAGGTAGGATTGCAATTACGGACCTTTGCAATGGCTACCATTTTTTTTTTTCCACTGTCATGTCGACTGGGCTTGTAAATAGCGTCAATTTAGCCTTTTGACTGTAAAATGAAACGTCTCAAATGAATTGCCTATTCATGAAAAAGCTTGGTTTGGATTCTGACACATGCAATCACATTAAGAGTGCACTACATTCCACCTGTTCACTTCCTATTCAAGCCTGTCAATTTGGCAAATTTCAAAAGCCTGTTGATTTTAGCATAAGCAACATTTTCCACCTCAAACTGCCACTTATCTATCAGGCAAACCAAGAAAGTGGTTAAAAGAAACCCACAAAGCTCCACATTCACTCTGAGAATGTGCAGATCATTGATTGGATAAAAGAAATAGCCACAACTGACAGAAAGGTGTTAAAAATGAACAAGGACACGATGTAAAAAGAAGCCAGTGATGGAACTCAATTTTCTTTTACATGTATTGAAGCCACTTGTGAAAAAAGTCAAGGCAGTCTTTTCAGTTTCTCCGGTGTGCATTGTCAAATATAAAGGGGTCCTTTTTTCTCTTCATAAGTGAAAGTATGTGGATTATTATTGGCTTCAATAGTGCAGCTGTGAAGGCGAAATCAAATGAAATGAATGTCTGTGTCATCTGTGAAATAATGAATTTTCAAAGAAAATATAGTCTTCTCAGAGCATGGGACACAAAAGCATATCTCTGTCCATCACATTTTGCTGTCTTTAATAAAAGCCCATCTATTTATTATCCATAGAATGCCAATGCCAATGTCAAGAGGCAAAAGGTAGATATACAGTATATCATAAACATAAACAGTATGTCTGTAATAAATACACTCAATTATGCTACTTCATAAAGCAGTTTGGCTGCAATATAGAAAATACAATCAAAACGCATTATTCTAGTGTAATCAATGTAAAGGTTAGTTGATGTCAAAATTGCAGTATTTTACCAAAATGTATTGAATGATATTGTCATTATTTCAGTTTGCATTTGCACCATGACATTCGTAGTTGCAACATGTACATACTGCAGCATCAGCACCTGTCTTTGTTACTGTAAAAAGCATTTTCTTACTCTACATTTTGCATCTTTTTATCTTAAGGTTTGGAAAACGTGGTTTCCCAAATTTGAGCAGTATTTTTAATGGATAGAAATGGTGTTTGAAAAGAGCAGCACAACCCTGAGATTCTATAGGATGGAAACATGTGGATGTAAGACACATTTAGTACATCCTTTCCTCCTAATTTACCTGTACAGCCTCCTGCATGATGTCATCCCCTCCTCTGCTCCTCCACCTCTGTCGCTGCAGCCTGCCTCCCTTCTGTCCTCTGACTCATAAACAAGCACTACAACAGCTGGAAGTGGATTGCTTCATCCAACCTTGGCTCACCACCAACTTTCTCTGCCTGCTATTTCGGGCTCTTACCTCCTTTTCTCTCGGTTACTCTCTTCATTTACTCAAAAGCATAGCAGGTAGTGTCAGCTGTGGAATAGATGTTTCGCTCCTGCTGCCCTCATCAACTATTGCCCTCCTGTCTTTTATTGGTGCAAATCGGAGCAACAGACATCGACACTGATGCTGAATTTCATTTATACACACACAGTATTGAACTGTGTGTTTGTTGTCTGCAGCCGAGTAGAGTCAGTGCCAAGCTCCTGTAAATGGGAGGTCCAAACATTCCCAGAGGTAAGGACATGAAAGCAACTGTCCTGTTATTACAGAGCATTTTAACCTGCAGCAGCCTGTTTGGAGAGTGGCCAGCTGTTCAGTGAAGGGACAGGTCATGTTCATGCAAATACATGTAAATATCCATGTGTGTGTCCGAAAATGCATACTGTAAATAGAGATGCTACGCCCAAATATACTGTCAGGCAGGATGTGGTCATGAAATACCATAGATTAGTATTTTTGCAGTTAAAGTAGTCTTTTGCAAATCCATCTTTACCTCAATAACTTTTAAATGTAACAAAATATATTCTTGGAAGATGGTTATGTGTCACATAGTGTTGTACACCTTACACTGACCTCACAAAAATGTAAACTCCTTCAGTATTTTTACAGGTTGGATGCTTAGTGTTAATGATATTCTGAATGTATGATTGATGGATGCAGTTGTCTCCTGCAGGTACATTTAGTTTCATATGTCACATTCAAAATAAATAACAGATGGAAGACGAGAGGAAAATTAAGCACGGAGGGAAAAAGGTAGGTGGGATGGTGCAAGTTGAAAATGAACAAATGTAACGTGTGTGTGAGTGCCAAGGGAGAAGGGGACAGGGGAAAGGATGGAGAGGAACGAGAGAGCTGAAAATGAGTGTGAAACCTATCGGAGGCAGTGCCGAAGCAGCAGATGGAGCGGGAGCAGCGAGGCGAGGAACACAGCCTTTGTTCTCCCGGCTGTCTGTCTGTCTGTACGTCTCTCATGGATTGTTTTTGATACGTTTAATAGTAAACAATACACGCTATACTAATGTCATTTTTACTCTACACAACATTTTCTGTCCATGTTTACCTTTATCTCTTCCTTTTCAACTGTGTATTTTGAGCTCAACACTTTTTCTTTTAACCCCACATTTTTATTCTGTCATGTCACATTGCTCATAGCAGCAATGTCATATGATTAAAAAAAACAAAAAAACAAGAAAACAAAACTGTGTGCCCTGATGTTAGCCCGCCCTCTGCTTGACTCAACTACTAAAAGTAATCATTGGGCATTTTTGAACTGAGATTGTATGAGGTATTTGTAGACCCTCCAGAACATTCAGCCTGGCCACAGATCACAGGGTCAGGCTGAATTAAACAAAAATATATTTTAATACTAAACTCTTACAGTATGTTGCATTGTACATGTTATTATCCTATTGTCTTGCATTATGACAACAGTTATTTTGGCTTCATTGCAGCAAGATATTTCAATATTTTTGAGGGGTGCAGGAGGTCATTATACACGTCTAATGCTCTAACAGCTGATTCAGGCCTGAGCATGGCTGCCTCTTGTAGCCAACCTGGCTTAATGTCAGCACAAAACACTTTTGTTGATGAATAACACCGTCTGTACGATGAGAACAGGACAACACAGAGAACAAGACACTACAGTTTACTTAATATTACACTAAAAATAGCATCTGCCCAACTACAACAACACAAACTCTTTCCTGCCAATTATGTTGAGAGAAAAATCCCAGATGACAGAAAAATGAGCTTTCAACTAGCTTATATCATTATAAGCATGGTGCATTATAAAAATTGTCCCTGTTTTATTCATTCATCAGTGATCCCATCATCAGTTTTCTACAATTTATCTTCCTTTGACCTAAACAGCATGAGACCATGTCCAGTGGTCTGTTCATTGCCCTTACCCTCTCCAAGATCCCAGATATTTGGCACATGCCAATGCCTACACACCATTAGTCCTTCCATCTCAAAAGGATGACTGTACATGTCACAAGTCATCTGTGACAGGAGCTACATCGACCCATTGATCCAAGACAGTGTCAGGGACTCTGTCTAAGTTTTGGTTCAAGTCTTTACCCTTCACCATACATAAGACACATGCATATCAAAACAAAGGTCACGCTACTGCCACAATAGACACTCCTCATACCATGCCAACACCATCTTAATTCTATGTTAATATTTTGTGTTGGTTGCATAAATACTCATGCTCCTAAAACTCTGTTATTTAATCTGAAGCTGGTCTAAGTGAATTTGTCGATATGTGTGTGTGTGAAGTGCCCTCTAAAGATCATCTTAGTGCTCCTCGCAGCAGGGGAGTGCAGTGCCATGCAGTGAACAAAGGATTAGGAGGAGTCTGTGGATGTGGGTGTGCACATAACCCCATATCCTCGGGGCAGACTGCTGCCTGGGCTCTATTCTCTCACCATCCATCTCAGGCGGTGTGCATGTGAGTGTGTGGACATGCACACGCTCTGATGCTATCATCATATTAACGTAGATGACAATCTGGCGCGAAGGTGCTGATCAAAGATAAATTTCCCTCCCTGGCTCACCTCCTGTTAATTACGCCATCTGTGTAGGAACGTAGCATCCCGAGCGTGGGGGAGGCCGATCCGTCAAACACTCCTGTTCTCCGGCGCCGACAGGAATTCACAGGAGACTGATCCCCTCCAACCTTCACATAGGTTACACACACATAGCCGTGAGGGCACACACTGTTATTCCTCTGAAACGTATCACTCGCTGAAAACACATATGCCTCTGCATAGTTGTGAAACACTTATATGTGGGGGCCAAATGAGCACAACCCTCGGCTCACCTCTCACCACCAATATCACACTTCTCAACACCTCTCACAGGCCATGTAAGTCAATTCTATGACAAGTTGCCATTTGGCCTGTGTCAAACGCATCTTACACGAAGTTCAGACGGATAATTTGCTTTTTATGTAGCTGGAAGCCACGAGTCCATCACTCCAAGCTCTACATCTGGAGTCAAACATGATGTCTAAGCATGCAGCTGTGTAATCACTAAAATAACAAGTCAATATTATGTTAAAAAAAAATGTTTTCTAAGGTAGAAAAACATGCAATCACAATTCTGGTAGAAATAATATAATATTATTAAAGAAATAAGAAAGACTGTATAACACATCTAATAAAGTATATTAAAAGGACCATTGCTGTTCAAGAAATGGAAGTGCTAAAAAAAATGCTGAAACCTCAGTATGGTATATTAAAATAATAAAAACAAATGTTTAATGAGAGATGTTATTGAGGTATTCTTTACCAGACACAAACACAATCCATGTACATGTTATTCATATTAAGTTTGATAGTAATTACATCAAAGTCTAACACAGTGATCACATTACTGTTACACGAGGTTAACACAGTTGCCTGCTAACTGACAAGTATACATCTGCTAAACATGAAACATATAGGTCTACTCCTTATCAGGGCTTTTGACATGAGAGGAAGAGCAAGATGAAAAAGACACAAATTGACTTTTGTTCTCTGGTTTCAGGTTTAGAAACTCCCAGTGAGAGATACTGTAGACAGTTGGAGGAAGGGTCGGTGCCCCATGGCCCAGGCTAGTGCCAGATGTGCAGAGTGTGCTTTACAAGGGGCAGCTTGGCATAAAGTGCCACTGTGACGAAGAGGCACACACCATTAATCTGTTTCCTCTGGGATGCATGGATACTGCTTCATTTTAGGAGCCCCTCTTTCTACAACCGTCCTATCCTTATGCAATCCACCATCAATCCTCCTATAGACTCTTCTATTCCTCTTGTTTAAGGGAGGATTAATCTATCATTGATGCTCAGGTGTCTGCTCATCCAGCTGTCTATCCACCATTTGATCTAATTTCCATCTTGTCCATGTTACAGTCCTTTTCTGTTCTTGCCCCTCATACTTCTGCTCTCACTCCAGTCTACTGAAGTGAGCACAGCTGCAGTACACTGATCATACCATTACCATCACTGACTACATTAAAGGAGAGCTGCTGTGGGGCTCTGGTAGCACTGAGCTCAAAGTTATACCATCAGTAGACCCTTTGTTATCAGATGAAAGATGCCTTTAGATTTAAGGCCATGCAGAGAAAAAATGAAAGGAGTATCTGAATAAATAAAATGATTAAACTTACAGGATTTAAGGCTACATCTCTTTAAGAGATTTTCCACTTTTGATGTCTCAAATTTATTTGATCATCTGCTGAGGCCTGACAAACAGCAAGCATGAAACACAACTCACAATATTTTTCACATCTTCCCAGAGTAATTAATAACCTCATCAACCACCCACTGGAGTCCTTGGAGACGACATTGGACGGACAATTTTGAGTTGTTAAACTGTGAGTAAGAGACATCAATGTGCTGTTGTTCAAGTATTCGCTGCACACAAGAATCAAGGTCATCATTAAAATTTCAAAGGCTTCAAAGTAATACAGCCGTAAGTAGTGTTTAAATTGACCATTAAGAGGGAAAATTGAGTTTTGCTTTATTTTTATTTATTTTTTAATAAATGCTTAGAATCATTTTTGTGAGGAACAGTGGGGGAGGGGTTTATAGAAGAAAATTCAGAGACATTATCTGGATGCAAAGGAAAAGAAAAGGAAATCAGAGCTTAATTATTATTCATGGTAAAAGAGAGATTTGTCAGTTTGAACTCTTTATGAACACTAACAATATACAGTTAAAGTAAATAGAAGATGTAAAGATAAAACATGTATTAACAGTACTGGTATTTCTGTTACCTGAAGAAAGCCACAGCTCCTCATTGGTAAAGTGGTTAGTACCCCCACCTGTCATGTGGGTCACCAGGGTGTCACACCCAACTCCAGGTTAAATGGAGAGGGTTGTGTCAGGAAAGGCATCTGGTGTAAAAACCTATGGCAGAGTAAATGTGCAAATCACTGGATGATTCACTGTGGTGACCCCTGAAGGGAGGAGCCGAAAGGAAAACCTTTTTATGTATATTTACCTGGAAAGTCTTCAACTTTTATATTTTTATCAGGAAAAATCAATCCATCTCATTCTTCTTGATGGTACTATAAGTGTGCATCTCCAAAAGGTAAACTGTATCTGTTGTATCTGATTGTAACTTTGATGACCTAGTGTAAGTTTCGTCTCACATTCATGTTCATGATCATTTTGGCACACTAGGCCTCATTTATGATTGCCAGGCTCTCCCATGATCCTCCTGGAGCTTTCCCAGATGGCCCACACAACTCCAACCCATATCTGGACCGGCACTACTGCCAGGCCCCACTCACTCACAGAGCACACAGACTGGGACTTGGCACATCACTCTGTCCCAGGACAAAAGAGGAACTTTTGGAGGTCATCTTGGTGTTGGGACCAGCTGCACTTTCATTGTTTGGGGAGTTTACAGGACTCAGTTTAAAAGACCTGGCAGGGAGTAAGAAAACTTGTGGGTAATTTCAGTCAATAAATTTTGTTCAAGCTACAAGTCTGCAGTATCCCTCCTGATATTGCTGTGACATTGAGTTGTCTTTGTGACTATGTCCCCCAACAAACTGCACAATATTGTACTGGGCATCCAGTTCCCAGTAAAGTTCTGCAAACATAACGGATGGAGTAAATGGGGGAAAATGAAGATAGAAAAAGGAATTAAATGATATGGAAATTAAAGTAGGAGTAAATGACTGGACAAGGGTGAAGGACAGAATAAATTGGATTAGACTGATTCTGTATTTGATAAAATCCCGTACAGATAACACTTCCTCAGCTATCACAAAGAGTGAGCATGTTTGAGTCTGAGAAATCTGCTATAAATAATTGGGACATTGTTTTTTATCAACATATAGTGACTTTTTTACACACAGTCCAATAAGTCGTTCCAACTGAGCCTGAAACCATGACTGTCGGTCGCATTTTCCTTCAACTGTATGTCCTTCAGCAGTCAAGAAAGCAGAGTTTATCCCCAAGGCACAATAGCCAAAGAGTTAAGGCAGGATGGGTATGACAGCAAGACAAGTTGAAAAGGAATACGAAAAGAGGACACAAAAGAAAGATAAGTGAAAAACAGAAACAAAGAGAATGGGTGAATGGCACAAAGGTGTCCAGATCAAGAAGGGTCCTGGACGAGCATCCAGCGACAGACTCAAAGGCATGCCCTGAGGGGACTCAAGACAGTGTGTTTGTGGACTGAATCAACCGTCTTCCCTGGAGAGTCCATGGAGCTCCTGGCCAAACACAAAGAAAATGACTTCCACACACGCAGCCCATCAGTGTTGATAGAAGACAAAACATGAGTGAGCAATGAACGCAGAGGAGCATCAGAGAGAAAAAGTGAACAAGTGAACCTCTGGGTTAAACTGGTAAAATGGAGTCTTTACAGTGCTTTACGATCCCATTCATCAAACTATCAGATCCCCACCTGCTTGTTTTAGTTGTTTAATATTAGTTTTATTACAAATACTGTCTCTTTCTATATTTAATACAATACAGCTTTGAATCATCTCTCTTTAAGATTGATCCACATCTTTTGTAACTGTTTACATTGATTAAAGGGTTAAGATTGTATAAAAGTACAAACTGAATTCAACAAAAAGTAAGTCATTTTGATGAGCCTTTGCATGTTTCCTTTTTGAACTTTAAAGTTGACTGACCCCAGTGTCTTCTGTTAATAGCTACAAGTTCTTTAACTTCCAGTGTAAGGTGCAGACCTCTAGAGCGAAGCCAGAATGACGCCTGGTGAGTTGCTTTAATTACTTTCCCTCCCTCGCTGCTAATACCTTTATTTTATTAGGCTGGATCTGATTCATATGCATAGCGCAGCCACTGTTTTGATTTTATACTCTTTCTTATCTGTGGTGGCGGGGACTACCACTGCATGACTGCATCCAAAATCAATTACAGTGTTTGGTTCCCTGGTGAGCATCTGGGGGTGAACACAGTGGCACAGTGAGCAGGCTCCATCAAAAACTTTCAACTTTAAAGATACAGAAAGACAACACAGTTTTTTTACTTTGAAGGGCACCTCTGACACAAGAGTTATGTGGTGTTTATGGATGAGGAGCTTACTGTTGTGATACTCTCTCATGCAAATCAGTCACTGTGAAAGCTCTTTAGACGCAGTCATTTTGTCATGTCAGTCAGGGCCACAAGTCAAGACAAGTGAATGCAAAAGTGGCCGTTTAAAGGCGCCTGTTTCTATTGGTCCTTATTGTCTACATCCCAAACAAAACACCTCCTTCTATGTGACAGCCTACCCCATCACGCTACAACGCTCACCAACTAAAGAAAGCCAACACCTGAATTAAACTAACCTCCCCAACGTCTTGCAATTCATTTGCTACAACTTCTCGTTATGGATCCATTATGGAAGGAGCCCAATGCACTAGGGTGTAATGACACACGCATTGCTTGCTGTAAAACAGTGGCATATGGCGAAACTACACAACATTAAACATTTTGGAGACTGTGCCTCCCTGGTGCCTCAATAGCAGTGTGCTCTGGCAAATAAACCATTACACAGTATGAATGACTTATGGACTTGGATGACAAGCTGAGCTCTGTGGCACACAAATAAAGAACAAACTGCATAACAGAGTCGAAACACATTTAGTGTGAGCAATGTTAAACTCATAACACAAATGATATATTTTTAACAGTGGCATCCAGCCTTGACCTGTCCTTAGCCTCAGCTTTAACTGCTGCTACTTAACCAGGATGACACAGAGAAGAAAGTGAAGTCCCACGCCCTGTGGCTTTTTTAAAAACAGCACACAAGGTCACACTCATAAAGACTTTAACACTTCATCTGAATAATGAGGAATTTTAAATAGAAAGTCTCTGAAGATTTGACCAGTGCCACTCAGCATATACTGTATTCAAAGTAATTGAGATACTTTCAATAGAAATGTGAGATAATGGTAACAATGAAAACTTTAATGAGAGACTGCACAGGAGATCAGGAGATCACAGATTAAGTCTGTGATGTTTTGGGGAGCTGGGAGACTGGATTAGGTTTTACAATTAAATTAGCATTTTTTTCATAATGGTATTTTTTGTTCAGGTTTACATATTTAATGCCACATATTTACTCTTAATATGAAATGTTTCACCAGTAGCGCCCTCATCTTCAGAAATTAAATACAGATTTCAGTTCCAGAAAGTGTAAATGTCCAGGATACTGTCCACAACCCTAACCTGCTTGTTGCCAATGAAAAAAACATGAAAGCTACTATTTACCATACCAGTAACTCAATATTGTTCTAAAAGCCTTTTGATCAAGCCCCTAATAATAATAATAATAATTCTTCAGCTTTTGTTCTGACACGTTTTACCTCTGCCCTAATGTCAACAAACACATCCGATCCCACATTTCTACACCGTGTGCATCCAAAAGCCATGTTTCTCTGACGTTTCCAGCCATTGCTTTGTGATTGATTCGAACACTTAGGCAGGCGACAGAGGTCACGGAGCCCGGGAGATTGTTTTAGCCCTATACCTGCTCCTCTCTTCAGCCTCCATCTCTTCTGCATCTCCTCGTCTCTCTCCCCACCTGGAGTGCCGTGAACCCTCTCCACACTCCACCACCTAATTATATCCTGGACGTGTAAATGTATTCATATTCATGAAGGCACAGATGCTAAATTAACTGTGGCAGGGACACGTCGCACCGTGCCGACTGCACAATCTGCTTCCTCTGCTTATACCAAACGGGGGGAGGTGGGGGTGCTGTAGCTGCAGGAGAAAAAAAAAAACTACAGGGGAGAGAGAGTTAAACAAAGAAGGGAAGAAGAAAAGACAAAGATAAAAACAAAACAGGAAGGCGGAGAGAAGAATGGAGGACGGTGGTAGGTTCAGGACGTGGATAAAGAAAGCTCAGCGGTTCAGTCACACAGCTATAGGTATTCAAGTCCTATTTACATAATTAGGACAACAGTCTAATAACTAAAATACCAACATCTGCCATTTCCATAAGAAGTTTTAAAGTTATAGACACTCCACACCATTTAGTATTGTATTCCTAAACCTATAAACACCCCAAAACTAAACAAAAGTGCTTTTATTGTCTACATTTACTACTTTAAGCAGAACAATTAGACCGTTGTCCATTTACAGTCCATACCTTCATAAATGGTCACTGGTCCAGAATGAGATGCTCACGTGGGCCCGGGCGACTGATGAGTGACAAATCAAAAAGGCAGAGTGCATAAAAACTTGGAGCCGGCGGTGGCAGAGCGGTGCGTGGGGAACTCAGGGGCAGATGGAGGGAGGTGCAGCGGTGCGCGCCGAACAGATGGCCGCTCCCAACTTGATATATGAAATTAATAACGTTTCTCAAATAGAATTCAGAAACAGGAATACATTACCTGAATTTTAATAACTGATTTTCTCTTTTTTTTTTTTTGCAAAGGAGGTGGGGGTAGAGGCCAAGATTTGCATGTCAATCTGAGAAATGGGGGTAAACAAATATGCAATGTGTCCAATTCTAATGAGTGGTTTTCCTCCAGTAGACAGTCAAACAATGGGAGGTAACAGACAGAAGCTGCAAGAGTCACACCAAATCATCCGTTTTTTCCAGAGTGCAAAAACTCACCTCAACAATATTAATCAGAAAATTATTCAAATGAATCTTATAACACTAACAAAGGCTTGAACTTGGCTGTAACCTTTTCCTGCACTGCTTGAAGTCTGCTTGAGGTCTTTCATTCACTGCATTTTAGAAATGGATTTTCATTTTTATTTTTTTTTCCCGCTTGTGGTTTGGCTCGTTCCACAAAGAGTGTCATTCATTGTCGGTTGGATTTGTTCCCACTGCAAACAGAGGCGAGCATATTCACCACTGAATGAAGTACAGCCACGTGACACAGAGAATATTTAGGGTACAAAGATCAAACTGTTTTAATGAGAAACATTTTATCCAACTTACGTGCAAATGTGCCTTTATTTCTTCTTATTGAGGTTATATGACCTCAAACCTGTAGCCATTTTCATATTTTCTTATTTTATACCATTTTATGACATGAGCCCACTGGCTATTTTCTACATATTCAACAAGAATAGAGCTAACTAAATTGTTATAGTAATAGTGATTATTTGTATTCAGACTGTTTGCATGTTTAAATTTCAAGATCACAAGAGTTGTGTGCTCAGAATAAACCTAGTCATTCCTAATTATAGTACAAGTCTAAATGTGGTAAGTGCTCTATGAGCTTATGTCCAACATTTGATTCATCATCGTCATCGTCATGTAGAGGAGTGCAGACATTACATTAAAGAGCACTGTACGCCCTCACTTCACTGGAACATGTGTTCAAGAGAAGGCCTTTTCTATGCACCCTGCAATAAGAGGGGAAACCAAATTGTGATAGCAATAATTTCAATTTATTTTGAATTTGGATTCTACCCCAAGCACCATATTGGATCACTGCCTGCCAACAGTGTGCTCTCTCATCAGCTTTCTGGAACCGAGCCAGACATTAGTCCAAATTACACAAGGTAATAAGTACATTCACTTTTCAATGTTTGTTAATAGAATTGTGTGTTTTCAAAGCTTTAGAAATAATTTACTTTCTTTCATGACAAGTATAACACTTAGGAAGTGTTTTTCTTTGTCCTTGTTGACTCCATACCATTTTCATTAAGGATTTAAAATACTTTATGGGATGATGACTAAATGAAAATACTATGTACAGAGAGGTATGTATTTGTTGATGAGTGTATGTAAAGATGAATCATGAACCAAGTGTTTTGAGCACGGTTGCTTCAGGATGTGGATAAAGAAAGCTCAGTGGTTCAGTAGCTATAGGTATTCAAGTCCTATTTACATAATTAGGACAACAGTCTAATAACTAAAATACCAACATTTTCCATTTCCATAAACAGTTTTAAATGTAAAGACACTCCACAGTATTGTATTTCTAAACCTATAAACACCCCAAAACTAAACAAAAGTGCTTTTATTGTCTACATTTACTACTTTAAGCAGAATAATTAGACCATTGTCCATTTACAGACCATACCTTTGTAAATGATCACTGGTTAGAAATAATTTGCTTTCTTTCATGACAAGTATAACAATCAGGAAGTATTTTTCTTGGTCCTTAAGGATTTAAAATACTTATATACTTAATATATATTGTATTTATTGATGAGTGTATGTAAAGATGAATCAGCCAAGTGTGTTGAGCATACTTATACTTTGACTTGAAAACTGAATGGCACTGAGAGCTGCTGAAGGAAGAACAAAGTGCCAAAAATGATGAATATGCAGCACAAAGCTGATGAGAGTGATACTGTGGTGTTGCAGTGTGTAGTGGGAGTGGTAGCATGAGGAACTTGGAAGCAGTTCAGGCATCGCAGTCTGTTCACCTTCATGGGTGGAGTGACAGATGGCCCGGGTAGCTTTCAGCAGTCGAGTCTAACAGAGAAGAGTTAGCGTGTCATGAAGAAGTTTTGTGCGTGGGAGCTTTGACAAACTGGTTTTTGTCAATCTGTACCAAATCTACTGAACCGTACACATCTGTGCTCGCACTAAACCGCTGCAAAAACGATTTGTCCTTTTTATTTTTTTGCAAATTGTCTCAAAGTCTATTAGCATTGAGGAGCTATTATAAGCAAACCTGGGGCGGGACGGGTGTTTCAAGGTACGTCTCAATCCACAGGGGAAAACACGCTCCCGTCCAAAAACAGAAGGTAGAAGTTGGCGAGGCGTCGTGCACATGGAGAGTGTTACTTACTGGTTATTGTGGTGGTCATACTGTGTCCCGTATGGCAGTGTATAAACGAACAGCATGCAAACACCTTCTGTCCAAACATCTGCGACAGGCACATTTTTAGGCTGCCTTCCAAAAACTAAAAAAAGATGGAGGTAGAGGGAGGAAAAAAAGTCACTCTCGCTGCTTGGCTTGTCCCTCACTCTTCTGGCTTATTGCTTTATTCCAGGTTAATTGAAGGCGCTGAGAATGAAAAGAAGCTACAGATAAACATCCCACCCAGACAGTCACCGTAGTACTTTAACAGAAGATTAAAAAAAACAACTGCTGTAATCGAAACTCCTTCCCACAATCCTCACAGTTTTCAGTACAGGTTTGTTGGTTTACATTACAGTACTGTGCTGTACTGTATGGGTCCTGTGTCTTTCTGGCTACGAAGTTCTATGACCAGGCCAAATCTGTGTACACACTTTTGGCACAAGCACACACAGCTGGTCAAGGAGGCGCCTGGTAAAAAATACACAAACGAAAACTCGGCTGGAGAGACTCGGCTGCTGCTTCTCAACATATCACGTCATGCATTCCTTCTGCTTTCACTCATTTTCCAGAAGTTTTTTTTTTTTTTTTTTTTTTTTGCCACTGAAGGTTTACCCCTAGAACATGACTTATAAAAGACATCCAGTGTCAGCCAATTATTTTAGACTTTGATGGTTATAAATCAAGGCTGACCAATAAAAATGAAGACAGCCAAGTAAAATGTTGGTGTGTGAGAGACTTCGACTGGATTGTAAATGAAGCCAGATGGGCTGGGAGACTGCCACTGAACGGAGCTGGATCCCATCACTAAATGGCTGTGTGTGTTTTCCCCTCGTGCACAAATTACGGCATCACCTCATTCGGCGGCATAAATCAAAGCCGAAGCTGTGATATGCACAGGGCATCTCTCCATCTCATTACTTAAATAAATTCTCTGGCAGCCTTGAGGTGCAAGCCCTTCTTGAATCGCAATGGCCACAAGCGTTACTGGTACAGCACTCCATGCCCAATTAGTGTCAATGTAATGTTCGCAATAAGAAACAAAAACACAAAATAACAATAAAGTTGTAGGGTTATTTTACTAAGCACCACTTTGTAGTTGTTTGGAGAAATAGCAGGGTTTGGGGATAGTGTCTGTAATTGAAGCTATTTTTAGGGAATTTCAAGTGAAGTTGAACATTTCTGGAGATGAAACAGACCAGGGGAGTGTCCTTGGAGGGTCATTGTGCTTGGATTTGGGTGAGTGGAACATTCAGCAGAAAAAACAGATGAGAAAGTGAGTGGGAAACACTTATAAAAATCATAAAAGCACAATAGCAGAGATGAACAGTGACAGGGATGAGGGATGTCAACACACAGATGCACGTGGGCCGACAGACGTACAGTAGATGGGGGTATTTGTGAGCACTGAGAGGCCTACCGAGCAACACAAGCTCACCGTCAATATCTTTCACTACAGAGTGAAGAAACAGACATAAAGATCTGGCTTTCTCATTTCGCGATAAGGCTGTCCTTAGAATGGTTCCCCTTTCAGTGCTCTCTTCATCTTCCAAAACTTTACAAGCTTATGATTCAGCATGTCTGCTTTTTACACTGACCTGTAATTGAATGTGGCAAAAATAACAAGTCTGTGTGGATTTATGAAAGACTTTTACATATGGTCTTCGTGAGTTTGCGAGGTCAGCGAGGCTCGGCCAAGCTAAACAAGATTCCCCTCCTCTGAGCGCTACACTACTTCATCAGCCAGTAATGAAACAACATGAGCGTCCAAAGTTGAGAGATTGTTTGCCCAGAACAGAATGATTCATGGCAGCGGTCTGACCTGTGAAGCTGACTACATTATGCTGTCTGAAACGGAAATGCTCTCAGACTGGTATCTGATAAAGGAAGCCCTCAGATGGTATTTTGGACTGGTGTTTTTGAAGCACAAGGTGACATGGTTGAGGGGAAAGATATAGAAGAAACTCAGAGCTATACTTGTGTACAAAGTCAGTCAGCTGTCAGTCAAAAGCAGGAAAACAGATCTATAATGCGGATGGTAAGCAAGCAGCACTTCTGCCCCCGGCAATTTTCAGTCAGACTTGAGCTAACTTTACTCACATGAACTTTTTACTTCCTTTGGGAACTGATTAGTGAATGTATGTCTGACTGGCCACTGTCTGTAATCTCAGTCCAGTTTTAAATTCACGCACTGTACTGCATCTCTCTGCAGTCGCTGCTATTTGAAGTTAATAGGTTTACTGCTGTGTAAAGCTGAGGATACAGTGTAGTTGCTTTTTGAGTTCACACGCGCAAACACATGAGTCCACTTTATGTATTCCTGCAAAGGTCGGACATATCTGTGGTGCAAGAAAATGAATGACAAGTGCACAAGTAATAATACATACAGGAACACTAGGATCGTGGTTGTGTTGTGGGGGTCATGTGACCAGATATAACAACATCAGAAGATTTCAAGAGCTACTAAAAGAGCAGCTCTGTCGTCATCAACTTTATAATGTGACAATGTTGACACAAAGCCATATTCACAAAACAAATCTCGTTGTTGTTGATGTTGGCTTGTTAAGTGTGGCCTAACATCAAGTATACCACCAATCTTAGTGTACTGATACAGTTTTGATAAAGTATATCATTTCAAATTTCATGTTGTTGCCTTAAGACCAGAATGATGTGATTATAAACATTTAAAAGTCTGTATAAGATGAAGATCTCAGTCAGACTTTTCTTACACAATGAGTGCACAGTCACAACATGTTCAGGCATTATTTCAATATAATAGAATGAAACCACTTTGGAAATTTATGAGGGATGCATCATCTTGCCTTCCTTTTCTGACCTCACACCTTTGGAAGCATATCTTGGTGACAATGTATTGGTAACTCTTGAGTAAGCCCTGAGCCAACCCAGGACGTACACATCATCTGTTATACACTCCAGGAATTGTCAAGGTACACAAGGGCAGGCGTCAAGCTGCAGACCAGTCATACATCTTCTGTGGTCGTCTTGGGGGAAGTGGTGGAGGGAGTGTTCATGTATGGGGCATGTTGTACCCATTTGTGTGTCTGCCAACAGTCATCTTTGTGTCTCAAACAAAAGAGCCCATTGGTTCATGAGGAAAAAGGAGGACCTAAAGAGGAGAGGACCTGGATCTTATCACTCAGTGCCTTAACACTAGCCAGAGCACAAGTTGCTAAGTCCAGGCAGCAAATTAGGAGCGAGGCCTGCAGACTGGACTCGTGACAGGGACGTGATGAAGAGCAGGACTGCTTCACAGCTCACATGGACCATGATAGGACAGGAATGCTCCCAGTGCTAGACAAAAGAGCAAGTCAGTGAGAGGCATTTTACAGACGTTCGCAAAATTGCTAGAAACATTTTTACAAGCTAAACTTTTAGATTTTTAGAGGTGTGGATTTTTTATTGAATTTTCACCTCTATTATGACTGTGTCCTTTAAAACTAAGAGGCTATGTTGTCTGTTCCCTTGAAGAGTCCATTGTTGACTTCATGTGTGCCCAAAAAGAATAAAAATGCACCAGGGATCTTTTACTCTCTCAAAGTGTTTGCACAGCCAACAGTGGGTCCCTGAAGTTGTATTTCACACAGTGTAATGTAATTTTACTGTTGTAGTTTTCCTCTGGTAACCAGTTTTATTTTAACAGCTTGTTCTCAAATAATCTGTATGCGCCCCTTGAGATCACACACACAAACTCACACTGGAGAAAATATCACACATACCACAGTATGTACACACGCTTTACTGTTTACAGAATGAAAATAAGCTGTTTGATTCAACCTGAACCAATAAACTAGGCCTAAATTCCAAAATTGAGGTAAAATGATGAAAATGACAAGAGTTTTTCCATGTGATGAAGATGAATGCCTTTTGTTGTGTTTCTATAAACAGCATATGGTGCACAATTTGAGTTGTATAGTACATCGTCTGACTGTGGGTTTCTGAAGTAAGTAGGTTTAAAGCCAGTCATTGTTAATGTGAGTATCTGTCTCCATTTGTTATCAACAGCACTTTGTCGTAGCTTGCTGTCAGTGTTGTGTGTCTGCAACACTTCTGTGTGATAGTGTCCTGCACTGTGTCATAAAACACACCGACAATGTCAATAACAACAATAGATAGTCTTATTCTGAAAGGTTCTCTAAAATTAGGATTAGAATACTGACATTTCTATCTGTCTATCTGAATTACTAATTAATTTGTGAGTGCTTAATTTACAATGAACTAATCAATATTACTATTGACCTGTATTATTCAGTTCAACTAGTGAGCTAGCTAGCTAATAAACAAAACAAATCTGCTAATTAGTGTTTTATGCAGATGTGATAATGACTTCAAATGCAAAAGCATGTGTTTGAATAAAGCAATGATAACATATTTAATGGGCACTCATGTTATAAACAAGAGCCTTCTGTAGATTTTATTAAGGTCAGTCCTAACTCCTGTGTCCGAACATGACATTTGGTTTTCAATAGTCAGTCATAAGACAAAGACAGACAAAGATATGAATGAAACAGGCGGTTCGAGCAAACCTCACCCCGACTTGATGATGTGTTTTTCCTTTTATAGCGGAGGTTCTTCCGCGTGGTACATAAGATCTGATGGCCCTGAGGCGCCCAGACTGGTGACAGACATGGCACTGCCAGTTAAGGGGCGTCAGTGGCTGATGATGGTAACAGACAGCGCAGTGCCATGGGGGCTATTTACAGACTGCATGTCGTCATGGGTCGAGAGCTGATGGAGAGCTTTGAATGTGTGAACAAACAAGCCTCAGGCAGGGTCAGGTACGTCTGCATCAAATTAAAATCTTAAGCTATTGCCCTTAAAATTGCCCCAAGCTTATGTCTGACACCGCATAAACAATGACAGAGAGGATATGTAAATGACTTTAGTAAAGACAACATTTTAGCACGCAGCTCTGTGTGACATTTCACGGGTTTTACACAAACGTGCATTTAAAATCAACTAAGATTTACTGACAACATAATCCACCCAAGCTATTTCCACAAGCTTTAAAATTCATCATCCTACACAAATCACTCTCCCCTGCTCCTTCCATCAACCTTGTGTCCAACTATTTGTCATTCTCTACAAACTCTACACTGTACAATATTAAAGTCAGACTTGAATGGAAGACAGGGAACTTCTGAGAAGAGTTGTGAAAGTGCTTTAACAGAGTTGGTGGAACAATGGCACAGCAATCAGGATGTGGACAGTAGCAAAGTGCGCAAAGTCAGAAAGTGGTTATAAATGTGTGGAGTAGTGGGTGGAAATATCAATATCACAACAGGCTCACTGCAAAGACAGCAGATTTTCAGCAAAACAATCCTTTGTGTAATATGATTGTCTTACTTCATAGACACCAAAGTTTATAATCTCTTGTGTTGCCATTAATTTTAGCAAAGACAAATGATATCACAAGATCAAACTTACAGGCTACATATTCCATTAAACGCTGAGGTAACATCGTGTATGTGTGGGCTATCATCCTGAGCACTCAGTCGGTGACGGCTCTACTGCCGCTGTGTGTAGCCTTGTGGAGGAGGATGTATGGATAGGTCAGAAACTAGCAGCTGAGGGGGCAGCAGGTCCAGAGCTGTGTCTAGAGGCCCAGACGTGAACACTCCCAGTTGAGTTTGTGTGTGGGGGGTGAGAAAAACAGACAGAGGCATGTCTAAAGCTAATGTTACAGCAGTAAAATCACACAAGGAGTACATGTCGTTGACAGTCACACACCAGCAGAATTCACTCAGCATCAGAGTTGTGACTGAGCAGCCATTAACACCTTCACTAGTCATCTGCTTTCACTCTGATATCACTGATAGTTTTGACCTCTGGAGTCTGGAGGTCACAGTCTCAGGCATTGTTTCCAACATGACTACAATCATACTACACGGGGCTCTGCTGTATGTAAAAGCAACACTGTTTAAAGAGCTGAAAGTCAAAGTGTTGGAATAACTAGCTGCGTAACTTAACACAATTCGCCACAACTCTGAGATGTATTTCACACACAAGCTACCGCAGTTCACTTGACGGCCACAGGTGTTATTAACAACCAGATTGTCAGTAATGATCCATCACTGAGGAGAAAAACATTCAAAGGCTTTTTCTAATTTCCCTCTTGAGCACACAGACTTTCTAGCCATCAGTTATAGTCGATATACTACTGTGCAGCATTAATACCTACAGCAGTCATAACCCAGCGTTATCCAATATTTTGCACGTCTCAAAACCTCACAATCTAAGGGCTATCCCAATCACCGTGCTTCTAATCATTACTGTCAGTGGCTCCCCAAGGTGGATGTAATGTGTACTGCTGGCTGATAAAGCTTCTGTGTGCTGGCAGCTCCAGGAATATGCTGCAACATCTGTGAAGCTACTTGAGGTCCTAATGCTTCTCTCGATTCTCAACTAAAGCAAACAAGGGGAAACATATTGGGAAGGAATTAAGGGCAGATTTGAGACAGACTGTATTGTTAAGCCTTCACCAGTGACATGTCTGTTTGAGTCAAAATTTACAGACTTCGAGTGACCTGGCAAACGCTGCGCAGACCTGGCAACCACAGACTCAGATTGGAAGGTTTGAAATGAAAATCTAAAAGGCAAAATAGTTTTTTTTAAGAAGACTTGTAAGCGAAAGTTTTGTTTGGTATAATAAGAAGTGAAAAAAGACCAGATGTGTGCTTTCCACTGAGACTCAACAGACTTCATCACTTTTTCTAATCTTGGTCACAGTTAGTCTTCAGAACCGTCGTATATACCAGCCCCACTTCTCCCAGATGCACCAACAGACCAGCAGACAGACGGACACCATCTCATTTGTTCATTTGTGAGCTGAAGAAGTAAACAGATGATGGCTTCTCCTTTCGGCGCATTGCCGGTCCTGGTGGCACTCATGGTGGTGGTTGGCAGCAGCGCGCTCATCATTCCACAAAACCCCAGCCAGATGTCTAGGAGCCCAGGAGGCAGGTGGGCCAGGGCCCCCCTCTGCTGCAGTGCGACAGGGCTGGCAGCTCTTCAAACCTGCTGGGTATAACCTTTAATTCACATGCTTTCCCTGGCACAGAGGGCCGAGGGGCTGCCATCTGCCCGCACTGTTGTGGTATACAGACATAGAGGAAGTGAGAGGCCTGAGAGGAGGGACGTGGAGTCAGACTGAGTGGTGGGGTGGCTAAGCGAATGACCACTGAGCCCATGGGCCACACACAATATTGTACTTGTTGCTTTGTTTGATTGGGGATCTCTGGTGTAGGAAGTCTAAGCAAATATACAGATAAACTCCCACTTCTTTATATTTAGACATGTCCTAACCCGTGGCAGAAGAAAAAGTGTTACCACTGTACAATTGTATGTTTTTATCTTGTCAGCATTGCATTCTTAGACTTGGTGTGGAGTTTTTCGTTTGTAACCTAAGCCTTAATTATTTACATGCCACACTTTACTTTTCACCTTACCTTTTGAAACACTTTGAACTGTAGCCCTAAGGGAAACTGTAGTCCTACGGGAATGAGCTCACACAAATAGCCCTGCGTGTTATTAAAAAGCAACTGAAGCCAGGCCACACACACATTCAAAAACAAAGCCAATGAATTAAATCATCTATGTTCTTGTTTCATATCAATTACACTGTACAAATAACACATAGCACTAACAATAATGACATATAAGAATGCATGTTAGTGAAATGAGGACATGCCTCTGTGATTAACTTGAACATTGCTGCCTGAAATATCAGCGCCTTGTGGAGTTGATAATGACGGCCCTTTCTATACAGATGCTCAACAGATGCAGCAATTCTACACAACTTGGATCATTTTACAGTATCTCTTTCATCTGTTAGCTGCAGCAGAACCTTTTATTGCCTTTGAGTACACTGTATGACAGAAGAAAGCCTGTGCTGTTTTGTTCACAACAGATGTCATTAATAATCCCAACATAATGAAACACAGCTGATCCCTAAGTCATGATACAGTCAACAAAATGGGGTAGGGCTCACCCCAGATGTGAGCGGGAACATAGGGCCACTCCAGTCATGGGCAGAGAGATGGGCTGTTAGATTAGTGGCATTTATTGGTTAAGGAAATAATTGTTTTCATCCAAAGTCCCTCTTTTTACATGTATTTATTTATGTTGTTCTTAAATTTGTTTTAGAAGCCTTTGATTAAAAGCTCGAGGAAATCATTGCCAGTCAGCAGTTTAAAGACAAGATGGACCTGTAAAGTGGGCAAACTGGAACACAGTTGGGTTCAACCAGTATCCAACCACCTCAGTGGATCAAAGATCTATATCTAAAGATCTAATTCATAAAACCGTTTGATGTAAGATAGTAAAAGCTAATTATGAGTGACTATAACCTGTATTTACAAAAGAAACTCTTCAGGCAATACTTACCTGCGTCTGAAAAAGTATGTGAAATATATGCGACAGAAACACAACAATGAGCTTGTGTTGAATAATCAATGATGATTACAGTCAAATCCTTTCTTTGGAAAATATTTTAGTGAATTGCTGAATGCAACCAATTATCAGAAGTCTTTGTAAGCACCGCTACAGATTTCTCAATCTGCACAGTGGCACATTGGCGGTTGATTATGCAAATGAATGTCTGGGTCTGATCCTGAGCTTGACAGTTTAAAGTCATTCGTGTCCCATCACTAGTTTTTTCAACTTCAGAGCAAATGCGGAAGATAAAAAGAAGTGTTTGACAGAGAAGGAAAGTGGAGTGAGTCAGATTCGAGGAATGAAATGAAGAGAAGAAATGATAAAAGCTGATAGATGGTGAGTAATACAGCACTCGCAAGTGATAATGAATAGAAAGAAAATGCCAGAAATAGACAAAAGAGAAGTGTAGAAAATGGAGAGAGGAGTGGGAGAGAGGGAGGCGCTGTGGAGGCTGCCACAGGCCTGCTGTGCAGCGCTCGGTGGAGGCTCATCATTCAGCTAATTATGATCAGGCTTCTCCCTGCAGGCACCGCCGTGCTGCAAATGGAAAGTCTTTGTTCTCACACGGCCCAATGGAAGCGATGGGGCATGGCGCCACGCAGATGAGATGTACACACACACAAACACACACACACATTAAGATATACACACAGACAGTCACAAACTCCAGCGTCATTAACACATGCACTGGGCTTAGTCCTGTAACATTCCTGTACAGAGCACATTATTATTCAACACGAACACCTCATCTCTTAATGCATGTCTCTGGCTGTTTAGACCTTATCCCTCACACACACACAACCACCACTCACAACTAAACACACCTTGTTTAGCAGACATTACATTTATTTGCTCCCATATTCCAACATCGCAGGCCATGGATGATGATAGTGGCCTATTCCTGATATAACTGCAAAAGTCATCTATCTACAATTAACAATTTCCAAGCTAATCTTAAGTTGATGTTATATCGTTATATATATTTCTTCAGGAAGTAGAAAATACCAAATGTGCACTGTTTTTAAAATGTCATTCTTAAAGGTTAAAGACTGTCTTCTTCTCAATTTACACATATTACATAAGGACACATTTTATGCAAAATACTGTATTTGTTATGATCCACATACATAACTTTTTTATCTGAACACATCTTTTTTATGTTCTTGATAATTCTTGGCTTTGTTCTTGGTAAAATAGTGAAACTGCTTTCAGACAACTCCACCCAAAAAAACAAAACAAAAACAGAAAAAAAAAAACTGAGGAGGCTTGGCAACAAGCTGAAAATCCATTTAATTTATCTTGTTCACACTGGATGCATTTGGTCTCAGATATAAAAGGGAATTCAGATTTTATGTTTACAAGGTTTTATTTTACCGCATGAATTACTGTAAATGCAGTCATTAACTAAACAATGACAAGGGAATGTCATGTTCTTTGGCAGGTACATGTTGCTGTGATGATTTGGGTTTAAACACTGCTATAAGCATGAAATTAAATATTTGCAATGTATTTTCCATGGCAAGTAAATATTTAAAAGATAAAAATATATCTCATGTATGCACTAGTATTGACAGCTAAACATGTCAACAAATATTTTTGTGACACCATACAAAGCTATGTTGGATTGCATATTTTTTTATCCAGAACATTGCAGTTCCTTGGCAAACAGGACAGATACAGATCTTCTGATATGACAAGCGTCATATGAAAGTGTTAAAGAGAAGTGGGAAACAATGGGCTGTTTTAATGAAGGGCTTATTATTGACTGGAAACCTTGCATTTGTAGACATCAAAAGACAGATAATAATTTGATTATAACACTGAAATATATAAATTACCAAACCTCCTCTATAAACATGCAGACACTCATCCCTCATTATTATTGAGAGCTGCACAACTTGTAACCTTTGTGAAACTTCAGCCCAGACTCTCATTTTGTTGAATCAATAAGCGACAAATGGGACACCTCTGAAAGGAATCTTGATGGGGAAAATAATGTGCCATTACCAGGCAAATGCCTTTTGCATAATTATTACATACTGGGCTGCTTCACACCATTATATAAATGCCCCTTAATACTGAGCATGCATATTGATGCATCTATATATGGGCAGTAATTAGCAATGGTTGGTGCAGGTGACAATACTTCACTTCAGTCCTGCCTAAAAGTATAATTAGCATTCATGCAATTTAATGAATTATTAAATGAATGCAAATATATGTTTTACTTATAATCAATATAAGGGAACAGAGCACACAGAGGAATCCTAACCTGCCTAAAGTCTGCCTATATTATTAATAAAATATGAAATAAATGTGTGTCTCATGTATGTATCAACTTGACACATGTTAATACAGTTACAATATTTGTATTAAATATTAATATTATGTTTATCTATCAATAATGTGTCACCATTTGAGGTGATTCTCCTGTCTTTACAATCAGCATTTATTTCCTTCTTGTCCTCTGCATCTGTTACCTTACTTTTTAAAATAAATATATAACAAGTGTCTCTGCAGTGGCTCAAGGCGACAAGAAGAGCCATAGCTTTACGGTTAATGCTGTGGTGCAAACATTGGCTGTGTGTACTTATGGGCAGAATCATCCACGCCACCAACAGACATGAGCAGCACTGTGATAATATCAAATGGGTCATGGGGTCAATTATTCAGAAATTCACTCACACAGCAAAAAAAAATCGTGAGATATCTTCTTGGCTGCAACATTTAAAGTTAACCTAGCTGCAGTAGACTGTCAGTAGTAAACAACACCTTCACTTCTGGCAGATGAGTGAGCAGCAGTGAGCCAAACTGTACAGCAGCTTCCAAATAACATCCCAACTCTGCTGACCATCAGTCTAGTAGCCGACCTCAGAGCCAAGCAGCCAGTCTTCCAGCCAATGCTGCAGTGTCTCCTTTGCGCTGCCAGCTTTTGTTTCCTTTCAGTAGCTACAATGTGGGATTGTTTACTGCTCTTTTTATAGTCCAGTGAATAAGCCCTTATTTTCTCCCAATCTACCCCTGCTGCGAGTGCCAGCCCAGACAGTGGGAAGTGGCCCTGGGAAGTCGTAATTATATTTGGCAATGCATGAAAAGCCCAACACACACCAGCACACACAGAACAAGGTTTAAACACTATCCCATGCATTTAGGGGAAGACATCTGTGGAAAGAGGTGTACTTACAGATATGCACACAGCGCTGAGAGCCTGTGTGTGGTTAATACACATAACAACATATGCTGCTGCAGGCATGCAATTTGACTCTTAAAAAAAAAACTAAACTACGCACTCTAAAAGCACATAAATATGGAAACGCAAACAGGAAACCACCTGAGCTCAATAAAGGACTTCAGATGCTCCTTTACTGAAAACAAGCTGTACATTTCATTTGACTGGTGCCCTCTGGGATATTAAAGAGTCACTGTAAATATTCATTAACATTGACACGGGATTTTATGTGCTTATTTGTTACATAATCATAATTGGATCACAAAAATGTATTTCTTTATCCTTCTCTCATTGTCAAGTTTTTAAAAGTTGCAAGTTAAAGGTTTTAATTTCTTGTTTGTTTGAGTTCAGATTCATTTCAGCAGGTTTCAGTTCACATTCATAGTTGCAGATGATGTAGTATTAGCATGAGTAGGTTGATAACCTACGAACACCTAGTCCAAAACATCATTTGAATTTCAACTTTGCTTCATTGAATGCATTGATTAAATATGTTTCAAATAAATAATCTGTGTTTCAAGTTCTTGACACAGGGTTTGAGTGAATTAAAGAGAACAGTGGCTGCTATGGCTTAGGCTCTCCCTTAAGTGCTCTTTGTGTCTGTGTAACGTGTGAATGAGTTTCCAGTCCGAGCCTTTTCACAAATGCATTTTTGCCTTTCACTGTAATAACGTTAAATGACACGGATAGGCCATGGACTATGCCACAGAAAAAGAATTGCAGCAGAAGATGATGACACACAACTCCAGTTTGAAATTGTATTGGGTAAAATAACATTTATATTCTGTCGCTGCATCTTCACCCTTTTCTAGTTTGCACTTGTATTTTGAACAAAGAGGTTACACTTAACATTTAACCATAGCAAATACAACGCTGGAAGCATTCACAGAATCATATTCAACACGTTCAGAGCACAATTGCTATGGGCAGACGTTGAATTGGATCATAGCTCTGCAAAGAAACCTCAAGAGCACCCCAGGAATCCTATTAATCTGTGTTTGGTACAAATTATATTATCATAGCAACACGTCCCTCTGCAAATCCACATTGATCTGGACAGCTAGCCTTGTATTCTCCTCCATGGTGCCGGTGTTTCTAATCTAATATTTTACATTCAGGTGTCAGTTTGATTTGAAAGAACTGGTATAAAATTTGTCGGCTAGTTGTAGTCTTGTTGTAGGAGTTCAATAGTATAAATATAAACAGCAACTTACATCCACTTGCAAATATTGTCTGTCTGCGTATTGTCTCTAAGAACTGTGATTGTCCAGGATGTACCACGCCTTACGGCCAGAGATAAGAAATGAATAGACAAAAGTGAAAATAGCAGTAAATCAGACATTTTATTATTTATTTTTGGCCTTTTAGCCTTTAGCCTCTACAACTATTAATGTCTCTGTTGTTATCATTTGACTTAGACAACAGAAATAAAAAGGCTACAGAGCAAATAAGTCCAAGAAAGAGCCTGAAGGCAGAGTGGGGATGTCTGGGATGAGCTCAGCAGACAGGAGGCTGAGTCAGGGGGCAAATATGTAAGGGGAAGTTCCTAGATTCACCCTGGTACTGCTGGGTGTTGAGGCCTGGAGTGTGTCGAGCGCACCCCCTTGTCTTATATTTTCTGTGTCAGAGGGAGGAGGGGGTCAGGGCTACGTACAACTGTGTATATTTAAGGCAGTAGTTGTACAAATAAACACTGTATTTTGCAGCTGTGGCAGAAGTAAGCAAATAATTCTACATCTAATAATGACGGGTGGGAGAATAACATTGAAAACACACACACAACCTGTAGGTAGGTTTTTTGTGTGTGAAAAACATGGGTATGTAATGATTTGAGTCTTTCCCTTGATTTGCTTCTGGTCAAGGTGACAGACAGATAGAATAAAGGAATGAGGAATGTTCCACAGAAATGTAAAATCCTATTAAAATAACTCTAAATGGATGTAATTATCAAAGTAATTTGACAAAAAATGTGTGTGCCATCTTTGTATTGTCTGCTGAAGGCTGGCTGCAAACATCATTTCACTTCTGCCAATTCAATCTGACTCCAGTTTTCTGTTTCGCAAACAGTTTTATTTGAACGGCACACACACAGACACTCACACCGTGTGTTCTATGTTTTGATGCATAAAAGTAATTGTTCACCTAATACAGTAATGTAACATAACAACAGCTGTCAAAACTATTTTCACTCCAACGAGCTGTCAAAGCCACATTATCCTTGTGTGACATTCAACAAATGTGTATTGTTTGTCTCCAGGAAATCACTCGAATATTTCCAGTGTTTCAGAAAACATTTCATGCATTGTTCAAACAAGTTTCACTCCACCGCATTTAACATTTAAATGAAAAAATGTTGGCTTCTCTGGGGGTTAGAAAATTGTTTGTCGTTCACTTTTGCTAATTGTGTTTTTATTTGAAAGAAAGATTTCATTTGAAACAAGTCGTGTTTGCAGCAGAATCTCACCATGCAATTATTTTTGGATTTGCAGCAACTTTTTCTGGAGCTACACAGTCAAAAAGAAAAGGAAGAAATGGCAAAAGAAGTCACACACATATCCATAATCCATAATAATGCTGCATGAAAATCACTCAGTGTGTGATTGCAGGATGTGTGTAGGTCGGATGCAAATGTTCCAGGAAGAAAGTTTTGGACACCTGTGTAAACTGCTGTGTCACTCCACAAGCAGCTCATGGGATTTAAGATCATGTGATAAAGCAGCACTTATCCCTTACAGGTCGAGGGGGACTGGGGCACTTCAATATACTGCTGTTCAGAATCATAAAGGACTAGTGCAAGTGTGTATTTGTGAGAGAAGACTTGGGTAAGTGCTGGAGCAGACATAGACGACCTGAAGGGTGCTCACTGCTATAAGTCTGCGTTCTGGCTCGTTAGCCCTGAGTCATGTGACCTGTTGGGGTTTGTTTCACCCACATAGACAGAACAAGAGAACATGATGGAGAGGTGAACAGGAAGATTGATGGCCGCCATCTCCACGGATGATGAATCATGTACTATCGTTGCTGTTGCCAAAACAGTGCAACTGGCACTTGGGCCTTTTCAAATGTCAGCGCTAATGATGTGGGTCAAGCTGCTAATGTAACTAATGTGTTGTCCCTGTTGCTCCTGTGGGGTTTGCTCTGCTCTTCAAGTCAGACCCAGGAAACCAAACTCATTTATAATTTTATATTGTATTATGTATGTAGATATTTTCACTACTGCACTGGAAACAAAATATAGTTTTTAATATCTGTGTCTGTTATTTTGCATAATTACAATTCACAACAAACAATGTTTGTGAGTTTCTTTTAAGGCACTATATTTCATATAAAGAGAACTGTAAACTCTTACTGAACCACATAAAAACACACTGAAGTTTATGTTTTACAGAATTAAACTAAAAGCCTTAAGGAGCAAAACAAGGAAAAATGCAGTTTCTTTCTTTTTCTTTAGTAAAGCTGTTTCAAATATTTATTTCATTTACTGCTATGTTTCCTTTCAGGGCAACATGAATTCATGAGGAACAGTTCTGATGAAGTGTAATTAGAAAATAATCTGTTGTATGTACCCACATACACATGTCAGTTTTTATATGGTTCTGCTTCCCACATTTATGTACCGCAATCTCAACTCTTTATCACCGAAATGATGAAACTACTGAGCTGCATGCTCACAGGAGAGCCCAGTGAGCCGCATCCTCATTGCACACATTAATGCTTGGCTACTCACTGTAACAGTGTCTCACTCACAGAGAAGTTGGGAGCTGAGATCTTTTTACTGATGCCAGTGTAAACGACAGCAATCACCAGAGCCAGCTCCTGCATCCTGTTGGTGTTGTTCCCTCAGGCAAACCTCTGCTCACCAGAGCATGGCCAGGCACACTGTGAACATCACTGCAGCTCTAAACAGCTTTTCAGGTCTATGTATGTTTGCCCTCATTGCATTTTATACATGTTGCATTTTATGCATGATAGGAGGAGTATCTAGTGAGCTGGGTACAGACCTGAAGAAGATTATTCTATGTTCTATCAGGCAAAATGACTTAGAGGCAACATATTTTGAAGATCTTGAAGCTGTCTGTTATGGTAAAAGTTACTATATGGATAGTGAAATCCTGCAGGAGAGATGAGGGGGGCAAGAATCTCAACACCAGAAGGCTTTAAATATAGCCCAATTATATTATTGTAATATGGTTGTTTTGTATATTTAGAGATAGAGCACATGTTTCAAAAAGACACTGATCTAAACAGACAAACCACTGCCAAGGTTGCCATATGCTGCAAGAGCTTATTCACTGACAGCACTAACACAGCTTTGATCCTTTCTGTAGTTTTTGTCTCTTAATAAACAACACTAGAAGAGAAAAACAAATGGACACCAAAGGCAGTCAGGCTTTGAGGATCTAGTAGTTATTAGCTTAATGCGCTAACAGAGTTCATTTCCTTTTAAAGAGGCCTGCTCTCACAGATGAATCTCCAGTGAGAGTGGGCTGAATGGTTTACTCATGGTGTCGAGTCTCCTGGGAACTAAAGGATAGGATGTCAGCTGCTGCTTCCTGCTTGAGCCGGTAACAGGAACTGGCTGAGTTCCAGCGTGTGTGTACGATGTCAGGCGGAGGACCGGGCAACAAGCCCAGGTGCAGCTGAGCCCAGGTGTTCCTCTATGAAGAACACAATGAGCGTGTGCAAACAGGGAAGGACAGACAGGCAAATGGAGAGGGATTGGTATCAGAGAGCACACCTGTTGAGCACCTGTCCCATCCGCTCCTGGCACACACTGATTACAGACACAGCAGTTGGAAACACACACAAACACATAAATGTAATGAATTATATAACATGTTTAATCCAATGCATTTTGTGGTGCTTGCCTTTTGATTCTTGAGGACTACAGAGATAAAAAAAAATACTATGGATGCATTTTTACAACTTTTTGTGGATTTTGTGGCACACTTTAAGAATATCACAACTCATTTGTCTAGAGTAGACCTTTGCTCTGTGGCTCATGTTGTGACTAACAGGGAAACTTAAGATCCCTGTCGTGGTCAGATGGATGGTGAAATTAGCTGCACTGTTGAGACAATTTTAATAAACAATTTCCTCTCTTACACCAGATATGGGATAAGAATATCTTAAAACTCCAACTGTCATTAAGATTAAATCAACAACAATTTACACTTTAAGTTTAGGGAAATTTTCAGCTTGCCATTGCTTCAAAAGTTGTCATCACTTTCCCTGTGCCCTGACTGCCATTTCGACCTCCTACTGCGTTCCTTACTCTCTGTGTCATTAGACAGCACATCAGGGATTAGGACGGTGATGGGAGGATGTGATTCGCAGCAGCAATCCTCTAAGTCTGGCATTACCAACCACCTCACAAAGCATGGGGAGTTTCTAATCCACCGCACGCCACAATCCTGCTAATGCATTCATATCAGACGCACGGGCAACAAGGTCGGCCACGAATTAAACACAAGGGTATTACTGTTAAATTGTGCACGCACCAGGTCGTCTTTGGTTTTTTGTTTTGTTTTTTTTGTCTAAAAGCCTCCGTGGTAGGTGGAGAGAAATGCCACTTAGAAGATAAAGACAGGAGCGTAAAGTCAATAGTACATACAGCTTTAAGTGGTGATTGTTGGTGATTCTTATCAGTGAACATAAAGCAAGTCAGCTGAGTAGGCAGTAGCTATAAACATGATATACAAATGCATATTTACATTGTGTCAATAACATTAATTAACAATTAAAACTTTTTTTTCTCTTAGTTAATTCGGTGATGTAGCTATCTGAAATGATTGTATTAAGGAAAACAAATCTCCTGATTAATTATGGCAAGAATGGCACATTTTGCTTTTGGTTTGGTTTAGGCAAATTAGTAAACCAATATTGGATAATTTTCTCACAAGTGTAGCATCAATTTAATAAAGGTAAAAATTGTACAAACTCACTGTTTGGCTTTCATTTGGCATCAAGCTGTGTAAATTTGCCATGTAAACATCTTTATGAGAACACAATACACCTAAGGACGTATGATGATGTGAGATAGGAGGAATGTCCAGTACAGATCAGCTTCAACCTCTTGACCAGTATGAACCTACTTATTTTTACAAGCAGCAGAGAAACTTTAATGTGAGGGGTAAAAGAGTGTGTGGATGGGAGAGAAAGAGAAAAAAGGGGAAGACATGATGTGTGAGAGTTGCAGTAGTACTTGGTGACATGCATCATCAGTCCTGTCTTCTCACTATATCTCCCTAATGGGAGCTCAGCAAAATGTGCTTGTGTGTGGGGGTCTGTGTGCTTCACTGTGACTGGTGTGTGTTTGTGAGATAGAGATAGGGACTAAATGAGCTCCTGGCGGGGCCGACCCTCCTCACTTCTCACCGGTCCGTCAGAGAGACTGAGCGCTCCATTGGAGCATGGCCACAAGCACAGCGCTGCATACTGAACATAGTCTGAGGAGAAAAGAGGAGAAAGGCTGCAGCGACAGACAGGAGAAATAGTGCACCAAAGGATCCTGTGCTGTCTAGGAAGTGAGGGCTGCTTCCATGATGTCTGACTCCTATTGACTACTTCTCAAAAATGTCACAATAAGGTCTAGCTTTATACTATTCTACATGTAAAGTTCTGTTCTTATTGTCTTTATTTGACCACTCTTTTATTTTTCTGTGTGATGTTCTGAAGATAGTCTCTAACAGATCTTGAGACATTGGCTAGATCAGAATTACAACATAGATGGAAGGAAGTAAAAGCAAAACAGAAAATGCTCCATGGCCACAGCGCTATTTTGTTCTCATGACGACATAATGTAGAGAGAAAGAGACAAAATGCATGTGTTTGTTTTTGTCAGAAGCAAACTGCGAGCTAAAACTCGGCCGATGAGAGTGTGCAGTGTCAACTTGGGCAGCACTCAATTAAGATTAATGTCTTAGTCAGCAGCAGAGTATGGGAACCTTCCTTATTACCCACAGAGTGAGAAAGTGCATCAACATTACACATCGATATGAATGTGTGCTGGTGCATATAGTCGGGACATACATTTAATCACTCTCGTTGACGTAACGTACATGACTAATGAGTGGGATTTGTGTGTGTGGCATGGAGCTCATTTGTCACATGGAGGGCGGGTAATGCTTCACTGCATTAGACACTAGGAGAACAACGTTAAGGTCACGCTAAAACATATATTTCCTGTAGCTAATTAATACTTTTAATGGACAGAAGTCGATATGCAATTATCAACATTCACAATCTAGTTTTATGAGTGTATGTATTTGCATTTGTCTACACTGGAAAAGTAGACAGGCAAAAATTGAGGCAAGACTCGCAATTGCTGAATGTAAGATATAGGAAAGTGTGAAAAGCCTGATCAATCACTTTTTTTGTTTTGGGTTTTTTTAAATGTCTGTACACACTGATCAAATATAGTACTTATATCTGTAATCAGTAGAAATAAGTGGTTCAGTACTCAGACTTGTTCTAGAAAGTACACTCGGGACATCCTTAAAAAGACACACTACAATACAATTAAAGTAGGAAAAGTCCTTTAGTTATAGAAAACATTTCAAATATGACATGATGCCCATTCAGTGGCAAAGCTCTCCAAAATCATTACATACCACACAAATCTTTTCCATAAAAGGAATAACCATTACATCCCAGTGAAAAATGACTCTTGACAAAAATGGGCTTGAATTAATGGTCCCTGTTGCCAGACCCTCGTCTTTGTGTTGATGTCAGAGCTCTTCTTGTTGCTAATGGTGACCCCTTAGATAACAGGTGTCACGTATGGAGCACCATAATGCTGCGCTGTCTATTGTTACACATGCTGCAGTGGAGGATGTACCAAGGCCAGATAAAAAGCCGCTGGGTGAGGGCGCGGGGCATGCTTATCATAATGGTTTCTTTGACATGTAGTATTTTACAAGAGGTCGGCGGGTCATGGGAGAAACGAGGGGAAAAGGCCGAAACTGAAAGCTTTAAATCTGTCTCACATTTCCAGAAAGTTATCAGCCACAGAGAGCCCTGTTTAAAAAGGAAAACATGTCAGGAAAAAAAGAAGGCCTTGTTTCTTTGGGTCCACTAAAATCCTAAAGTGAAGAAATACCTTAAATAAAAATGTGTGGAATGAAAGGAAAACTTGCACTGGAGTTTCTCACCAAGGCCACTCACATAAAAAACTTGCATTTATTTATTAATCTGATTTTGGTCTCGGAGATGTGGACTGACTTCTGAGCAGTTTGTGAGAAAAGTTTGTGAAAATAAATGACTATATACTAGTGTGTGCACTCTTAAGATTGTTAGAATTGTCATGTGTGAAGTCTTCCATGTTTTTAAATGAGTTAAGACTTTAAAAATCAGTGTGTCGTAGGCCTAAGAATGTCTTGGATAATAAAGGCTTAGGCCTCAATGCTTGATAGAAGGTCAAAGTGTGCATCTTGCATTCACAAAGAGCCAAGCTGTGGGATAAAGACTTCGTTCATGGCCCTTTTCACAGAGCTACATCACATTCTTAAAGCAAACAGCAGTATGTATGAACACTTGACGAGAAGCCAAATAATCAAGGTCACCACACACAAGTCACCTTTATTCAGCCCTCGCCCCGCTGTAATTTCTATTCAAATGAAAAAAATCATATCATATTTGTAATGCTAATCCCGTGCATGTATTGTTTGTGCGGCAGGTACGATGTGTCGCTCCGTATTCTGCACACACGCTCAATCAGGACGACGGCTTTGTGGATCCTAATCTCACACATTGTGATCTGCAGATATTCACGAGGAGAGGGTTTGCGCGCTGGAATGTAAGGCGAGTGTTTGTCTCAATGTGCGATTCAACAGAAGATTTACAATTTTCTATCACTGGAGAAAAAAGTGGGACTCTGACGGAATGGTGTTGGCGAAGCTCAGTAAATCAGAAAGAGGGATGGAAATTTGGAAACAAGTGTGAAAAGGTGCCCTGAGTGGTGGCTTCCAAGGACAGACATGTTGTAAGGTCTTCATTGGTAGTCGGTACATAAATAGTAGCACAAGTTTGGAGAAGCAAAAAGATCACAACCTTAAAAACTAAATGAGGACGGCCGCTAACCTTCAAAGGTACCAAACTAGCTTTCACACCTTATAAGACAGCACATTCTTAATAAATGTTTTTTAAGAAATTTTACCCAAAAAGTTACCTGAATATAGCTCACTTGTCTTGACTTTAAGCAGTATTACTACTGTCAATCCTGATATAATTTCTTAGCTTCCATATTATTACTTTTGTTCTCTCATCAAAAGGAAGCACTGTCTAGACTAGTTAATAATATAACTTTTGAAAAACTATTGCATTAATGTTGTGTTTATCTAAAACATCCTTTATCCATGAATTGTCAGAAGCAGTTCTCTTAAAGTTGACAGTCACTGCCACAAAGTATTTTCTGGGCATTATAGACTTTCAAAAGTCACATGACCAGATGATCCAATCACTCTTGTGGCATGGAATATTAATGAGAGGAAAAGTACATTTGTTTTGGTTCACTGTCCAGAACTTGTTAGTCCAAATCCAGGTCCAAGTCCACTTCAGTGCTGAGGTTGAGGTAGAAGAAGGCGTAGACACAAAGGACAAAGAGCAGGATTGCTGCGATGACCAGGAATGCATCCTGTACAAAAAGGGGGAAAAAAGTGATATACTGAAATCCATAGAAGCACTGAGGGATTTTACAATTACTCTTGAAAATTCATTAACAAAATTAAATAAAAATAAGTCGAAAGTCACATGACCATGTTTTGTGACTTAAAAAATCAGCAGAGAGCATGGACAATAAAAAAAAAAACTATATTACAAATAAATAAACAGACATTATTTCGATGATTAAGAGGTCACAAGTCCAAAAAAACACAACAAAAGCTTTGTGTTCAATATTGAATTAACTGGATTTAGAAGGGGGGTTTCTCCCAGGTAAGTCCATTTGTTCATTAATGCATTCAACTCCAAGAGGTATTACTGGACGTTACAAGACATTTCAAGTGTAGTATTTTAGTCTGTATAATTAAATTCAAAATTTTCTATATAGTCTATAATACTGAGAATACATCAGAAATACATCTCCAGTTTTAACATCTTTGCTCAGAAGTTAAACTTTCTTCAACAAATGGCCTATTTTTTTTAGTTTTCTAATGGTTAATTGTCAAATAAATAGAGGCTTTCCAGAGGAGTGGCATTCAACTTGAAAATGGGAATTAGGAGCGCTTGTTCATTATGTGGTGCTCACACGATTACAATCTTCATCAGCTGGAGTTTCATTAGGGCCACTCAGAGTATTGAACAATGCCAGTTATTCTTTATCAAGAGAACTCATTAGCAGCAAACTTTCTAATCAACACTGGAGGGCTTGGAGAGCTTTTAAAGAGCACACACTGATTGGAGGTTAAGAAATATTTGAGAGCGGAGATCAGTTTTGACACGCAAACTGGGCCACGTCAATGAGGGTGTTGTGACAGTGGATTAAGAACATGTCTGGTTTATTATTACTGATAGTCAGTCCCCGACAATTCAGTGCAAATGACACCGTTTCCCATAACAATATTTGAATGTAATATTCATTTTATTCAGAATCCAAAAGCATTAGACACAAAGGTTTTTCAATGCAGTAACTAGCTTGGCTGTGTTTAATTCAATCCCACTGTAAACCCTCATTAAAATGTACAGTTATGAAGCATGGCCACACAAGGTTCCAGTTGGAAAAAGTAAAAAAAAGAAAAAAAAGAAAGAAAAACAGCAAAGCTCTGCAAGGCGAATTATGACAGATAAAAAACAAATATGTGCGGTACATAATAAAATGTTGAATTGGAGTAATTGGATTGGAAAATCAACCCAGTGGCCACACCGCTGGGTAAAATACGTTTCGAATAAGAGAGAAAACAAAACAACCCAGAGATAAGACAATGGTGGTGCTGGTGAGGGGATAATAATAATAATGCCTCTCTGACAAAGAGGGTGGAGGTGCGGAGAGGAGGGGGAGTGACAATTAAAAGGCGTCCACGGCTATCTGTGTACACGTTGTAGTGCCTAGTCATCAGCAGCATTGGTCTTCATTAGCCCGAGCCTGCATTTATCTACATCCCACCAGCCTCCAAACAGCTTTAAGTCCTTGCTTAATTGGAAAACTTTTAAATTTCATGCACTTTAGTTTCAAATATTACCCGCCAGGCTCACAATGCTTGATTTACTTTTCTATTTTGCCAAAGCCTTAGAGAAAAAAAAGCAGTGTTATCAAATCACAGAGGCTTGATTGTTTTCTTCTGTGTTCTTTCACAGCTTTGAAAAACATGACAAAGACAATAGTAATTCTGCCGACAATGCAGCGAAGACAAGTGTTAGTAAGTAAGGTTTTGTTGAGTAGCGGCTAAAACAAAAAGACGAGTGAAGATGCAGTTGTGTGTTTTCTTATTCCGTTGCTTTGGTTTTCCGAGACAGAGAGAACAGCTGGTTACAGTCACTATGAAAACAAACTGGAGGGGATTTGGTGAAAACACTTGAGCTGGAGAAAGCACCTGCACTTGATTGAGCTCGTGGTAATGGCGCAAAGTGGCCCACTGTGTCGCCTCCTACACACACATTCTGATGGAGACCCCTGAATGGAGCACAACCACATCATCATCATCTTCATCTCCTTCATCACGCCAGCAGCTGCAGCACACTCGGCATGCTGGGTCCCTGTCACCCTGGCGACGCGCCACAGCACAGCAGACGTCCCCTCATCTGGTCCACCTTTTATTCTCCTCGTGGGTTTGTTTGTTGTCTATGTGGGCGGCAAAGACACTACAGACTGCTGTCAGACTACAGCTCCTGGTGGTGTGCGTCATAAAAAACAGAGTCATTTTACATTTGTTTTTTGAGAACTGACTTTGTAAAAGGTGATATGAGATAGTTCCATGGGGTGTAATGATACAACAAGTCATACAATTAGTGCCACATATAAATATCACACATACTTGTTTACTACTTGTTACAAGAGTTTGGAGAAAAGATGGATAAATCATCATAATCATTCATAATGGAAGAAAACTCGTATATTACAGGAGTTGTTATATTATACAGTTTTCTATTTATGATAAATTAAATCAGCACGAAACATTAATATGTTGCTGGCCCATCACAACTGAAAGACTAGCTTTGTGAGATCAGACCATACACATTAATATAATTTAAAATGGATAATTTTAGGTTTACTGACTGAATAAAATTTGATAAGGCTAGTGTCACTGTCAGAGGAGCTAAGCTGAATTGTTATTATTATAGCTACTATTTTAGACTGGAGCCAAGGTCTGGTTTAAAGACACACAGCCTCTACTTCCATTTTGCTACAGTAAGATTTACTTTTGCTTATTTGATGATGGCCAATTAAGGCTCCTAGTGCTTTTTGGTTAAATATTTGCTGTTGCAACATGATTTTTTGGCTAGAATTCACACCAAGATTCAGTTTATCTGCAAGTGTCCCAATTCTGATTACTTTCTTCAGATTTATACACTATACAACTTGGCATTAAACATACAGTGGAAAACAGCCAGAATCATTATCTGCAGCCTCCATCCTCTGACAGTATTTTTTAAACTTCCCAGACTCAGCAACTAAATTAAAAAAAAAAAAAAAAAACAGTGTTGAAAAGAACAGAAGCATAGTGTGCCAATTAGAGAAGGCAGTGGGTTTATTTCCTGTGCTGCTTGCTAGTGTGAGCCCGAGCTACTTTGAAGGCAAGTGTTCTACTGCGAGCAACCTGAGGAGAGTCTGAGCAGAGTTTATCTCAGCTGCTGTGACCTCATGTCACTGTTTAGACAAGCAGTACAGCAAGCTAGTGCGTTCAGGCAACAAAACTATTTCTGTGAAGCCACAACAACAACTCCAGTGTGCACTAATACATAAGAGGAGATTTTTAGGTCACTGTTTGTGCACTCTTTTTTTTTTTTTTTTACATTGTGTCTTTTTTGGGGGGGTTTAGCCAAGTTCTCCACACTGGCCACTATATGAGGACAGCCCCAGGACAGCATGCCATAGCAGCTGCCACATTCCCTGTTCCCTTCATGTCTGAGATGCCAGTGCTTTACCAAAGCAAGAGGAGGAAATGGGAAGAAAAGAGAAACGGGAATAGAGGGAAAAAGCCAGCCAAATCATTGCTGTCAACCAAACAGACCACAGGACACTTTGTACTGTCATCACAAGGCTGTGTAAAAACTATAACTTCATATAGTGTTAAAATGCTGTGCTGGGAAAGCAAGTGTGACCAAATAACTATTACATTTGGACTGAATTTCAATCGAACTTGGGGCCAAGAGGTCTAAGTCAGTTTAATATCCCCGTCCCTGGGGTATTTTTAATCCAACCTCGGAAAATTTCCCTCATCTTGGGTGTGAAAAAGCTGAATTATTCATAAGCAATATCAATATTTCAAGATATGGACTAATCTAATTGGATTAAAGAGGTGCTTAATGAGGCCTTGCGTGTCAAAGAGATGCATATTTTAAAACCTGACCATTTCACCCGGTGTTTAATCCTCTCTATGATTTGTTCATTTCTGTGTATAAGTGCCAACTAAGGCTTGATGAGCAACTCAAGTCTTTTGGCTTTTGATGTACAGTAAACAGAAATCATTTTCACTACCACAAAGGAACATGCAAAAAATAACACTGGATGCAGCTTTACTTACAACTCATTTATGGAAATTACCAAAGATAATGTCTATGTTTAACAGAGAAGCTTAACAGACAGCTCTTTTATTAGCAAGGCTTTGGCTGCATGGGTTAAGTGTAAAATGTTTGTGTGTTTTAAATAAGCAGCCGAATGAGGAGAAGCATAAACAGCAAGGCCATGTCTGCCACAGTGATAAACCTAAAGTCATTCATTTCATCCATGAGGCTGCTCATCGCCTCAGTGTGACAAAGAACCTAACCCCAAAACACACTTTCCATCACCTCTCACTGTTGGCTTTTTCTCCTCTCTGTTCAACTTTCCTCCTTTTCTCTCCGGGACAGTGGGTAAAGGGATTGGATTTAAGAGGTATGGGACTGTGGCATACTGACTCTTTGGTGAGACAGTAAAATGGAGATAGAGGTAAAATATCTTCTCCACCTCTTTCTCCATTATAGGTACTTTTAAGTCTAGTCTGGCTTTATACCTAAGCTGAGGATGAAATGATTTTTGGTGTATGTTTCTGGTGTATAAATACAAATTCATTCTCAGTTGTTAGGGTTACAATTCAATTTGTTGATCTAGATCTTTCACTTTATCCAGAATGCAATATCCAGTTGTTAGCTGTGTTAAGTTGTGTTGTGTTTTCAGAACTGTTTATGTTTATGAGCAGCCATGTAGCTATATTTGCCACATATGACACAATAGGGCTTTTAATATGCAAGAGTAAGAGGAGATCTTGTGACTGTGTTCACTAGCCGAAGAATAAGAGCTACACACACTTTAGTTGTTTTTTCTGCCGTGGTATTGCAGTGGGGACAGTTGAGGGCCATGACATATGAAAACTGATTTCATATGTGGGTCAAGTTTCTGACACTATTTACCCCCCTCAGCAGTAAAAGAATACCAGCAGTCTTACCCGAAATCCAGAAGAATTCTTCTTGGCTTCAGCTTTCAGCCGTGTGGCTTTAAGGACTGACTTCGTCTTTTTATAGTCCTGTTTACCTGAAAGACAAGAAGGGAGCTGAATTACTCATGTTGATGACCGTGACCAAAAACATTGGTAATTTTGAATTTTTTGTGAGTGTATTTATTTCAGATTTATGCTTTTCTATTTATAGAATAGTTTTATTTATTAATACAGTAGACAGCTGCATTCATTAACTTCAGCTAAAATGCTTTTAGCAGTAATGGATTCAGTTATGACTCATCTGCATGCAGAAAAGGAGAACAGAGCCCATTTTTTGTTTCTATATAAATGGGAAAACAATGAGGACAAAACGACTTGAAGTAGGAACAAGAGGAAGGTTGTGTGTGGATGAAGGATTTAAAAATGCACAGACAGTTGGCAAAGGGAGTTTTTCTTCTTTCTTCTATAGAGAGGATGACCATTAGTCCCCATTTTTGTCACTACTGCACATCTCCCACTCTCTCCATTTTCTCTAAAGTTCCCAAGACTTGGTGGAGAGGTAATAGAAATGTGGAACGTGTTGCCTGTAGCAGACAGGGTGCTAGTGGGAATTCATTTGGAGGACCACTGGATATCTTTTCTACTTGTCAGAAAACGAGTGGTGGAAATTTGAGTGGAGGGCACTTCAGCTTTCTCACCATTCCCAGACATTGAGCAGGGAATGAAGCTGCTGGTTAAAGTAATATACGTCACAGTATGATTCATCACTCTACAAATGAAACAGTATATTGCTAGTATATTGTTGGTTGCACTACACCAACCAACACTAAGCTGAAAAATCCACACTTATCTGATTTTTTTTTACAAAAATTCAATGTTGATCTTAACACAAAGTTCATGTCAGTCCATAGTATTGTGATAGTATGTGATACTGTTGATTGTGTAACATCCTTAAGTGCAATAACATCACAACAAAGTTGATATGTGTTTTCAAACATAAGATTTTAGTATTAACTATTAAAAAAACAAATATATTTCATACAGAAAATTACCCAATAGGCACTAAAGCTGTTTTTCAGCTGTTTTTTTAGTCCCACTTTCTTTTCCAGCCTTTTGTTGCCCTTGTCCCAACTTTTTTGAGATGTGTTGCTCCCATCGAATTCAAAATTAGCTATTATTATTCATGAAATGGTAAAATGTTTTAGTTTCAACATCTGATATGTTGTATGTTCTATTGGTTTTATGAGATTTGCAAATCACTGCATTCTGTTTTTTATTTACATTTTAAACAGTGTGCCACTTTTTTCTTTGTAATTAGATTAAGTTAAACCACTCAGATCCCAGTCTCGGAACAAATGATTGTACAAGTCTGGTCGTAGCACTGATGTTTTCAGCAGTCAGCATGTGATTGTTTGCGGTTTGTGTTTATGGCTGTTGTGCACATTCACCCAAACCCCAAGTGAGAGATAAGGGCAGACTGTTCATCGTCCTGCACTTTCTCAAACCCTATAGGGACCACTCGGCCAACACCATGACAGCATGTCATGCTTTGTTTTGCTTCTGTGTCTATTTGGCATTGGAACCAAACAGGCAGCAACCACATGGTGCGGATCGCTGGCATCTGCCACAAAGCAGGCACATGGAACCAGAGGGCTAATGCTGGACTCAAGGGAGATGTTTTTGCCTGTCCTCTGCATGTGAGTCAAAGAGAGAGAGACAACACCCAAGGTGATGCCCATGGTATGCCTCATCAGCAGCTAATATGTACATTTACAATGTAGTATTTCAAAGCAAAGATTCAACAGGCACAAAACACAAAAAACATCTAATATTTCAGCTTGTACTCTCAGAATGTGAAATGAGACCAGCTCTTAAGTTGTGGGGATGTGCTGCACCATGTGAAATGGGTTTAAACACTAATATTTAGGGTAGTCTGAGTGCAGCCAATTTCAGTTGGTTTGTTCAGCAGGCGGTGGCGATCATTGCACGAACAAAGTGGCTTACTTACACCTTCAAATATATGTAGGAACACTATAGCTTTACCTTTTCATGTGGGCAGCTTGGCATGGCCAATTATAAGCAGCTTAATAATGGTATTTAAAAAGAGTGTCAACAGTGGCCCCTTGATGTCCATCTGACATGACAAAAGCACTCCAGCAGAGATGATGGTACAGCTCAACAACTAGCCTGGGCTACTGCTGATGTGCCATGAATAGGGCACTCTATTACTATTTCAAATTACCATGTGTGGCCCATTGCAGCTCTCACAAGCCAGAGCCCCATGCTATCTTTGAAGGCTTCATTTTCCTCACTGACGTCCTCTCCCCTTTCCTGTTTTTTACCTTTGCTGTTAAACAGCGGTTCACTCAAATTGCCTGATGGCCATTCTTTTCAAAAGGAAGGAAAGCTGTAAAATTGAAGGGTTGGAAGGGGGTAGCTATACAAAGTGTCCCTGACACTAGTGTTACATATTTCTGAATTGATGAGAGGGAGAAAACACTAAATGGAAAATAAAAAAATCTCTGGTAGATGTCATAGTGGGAGATGAGCTTGTTATTTGATGTCTGCCTCTCGTTTGTTGAACCTGCAGAGTTTTACACAATGACAGACAGTTAAGGGATGTGTGCAAGCTAAATAATCCTATTCTTCTTTCCCAGTTTGAATACAGATGAAACCGTCATGCTGCTTACAGCCTGGTGGAGTACGCAGCAGGCCGCCACAAACCTCACAAACCTCACAAACATATTACTACAACCCAGAAGGAAAATCCTGTTAACTCAAAAACACAATATAAGCTATAAACAGAGGACGTACGTCTCTAAATGTATATTACTAGGGACAAACAAACCATAGTCTACCAACAACACAAGAACAAAATGATTTTTACTAATTTTTCTCTATAATGGGACTAATTCTCACATTTCAGCTTTTTCCCAGCTTCTTCTAAGGCTATGGATCTGCACAGACACAGCTTTTACCTTCAGTTAGTCCACAGTGTGTCATCTCTGGAATAACATACAAAAACGTATGAGTGTTCAAGATATGCATCTGGAGACTTTTTGGTGAATTTTCTCATGAGTAACAGGAAGATACCCACCATGTTGTCTCAGATAAGTAATTGTGATTCAAAGGTAAAGATGCAAAAATAAAACAATGCAGGATTAGGGATGTAATACTTTGACAAGACAAGCTCTGATATAATATCAAAGAGGCTGTTCAGGAACTGTGGGAAATGGGTTAAGTTTCTAAAATGACACTGTTCAAAAAGAGTTTTGATGTTTTGGGAAGAAGTGATTACATTTAGAAAAATAAATCCTGCAGTAAAAAATAGGAAAAAGACTACAAAATATGAGCCAAAAATATAAGCCTAAAACTGAGCTCTTTTATGAACTTAAACTTAACCACTACTACTTTAACCATCCTATTGCCATTTAAAAGTAGACTGTGTTCCTTTTTTCCAAACTAAAATATACACTTTATGATTCCTTTTGTATAGGATTTTGGGCAAAAGCCACCATATCATCTTATTAAAAGGTCTGAATGACTCTGAAAGCCTCTAAATCATCAAAGCAAATAAAAACAAAAACATTATTAATCCACATATAAATGCTAAAAACATTTCTCCGAAAGCGATGCTCTGTTCAAGAAGTGCAATAAATTTGGCTTATATTTAGTCAACATTTTTCATCATTTGTTTGAATCTCATGTTAGTGGATTTGTAACAAATGAAAGACCAACCACAGATGTCAAAACATATAATAAAGTTATTGCTTTAATTAACAGCAAATTTTTTTGATTAGTCAAACAATGGAAAAAAAAATGGTCATGTCTGTCTTAGAGATGCCACACCAAGGTTTTTTTTAATCATCTACAAGTCAAAATATCATTTCTAAGACAAAATGACACTCACCAATCTGTTTTCTGTACTGATCCACTGGTAATTTGGTCCCACTTGCATCTTTCCTTCCCATCGTCTTTAGTCAGCCTGGCAAAAAAAAAAAGTAAAGAGAACACTTCACAGCTGAGTTTCCGCATTACACTTGATGATTTCATTTGATCAAACACAGTATTCCTGCCACAATAGCCCCGGATAACTTTATCTGCAGAAGTTAATACACAATCATACACAGACAAGAAACAGTCAGTTTTGATCAAGCAGATGGTTTATCTTTTACATGCATCTGGTAGACATAATTAAATAATATCTCACCACCTTCTATGTGCACTATGTTCACAGTATGCACACTTCCGATCCATCTCATTTAGTCTAACACTATTTCCCTTCACACCATGAGCTCCCTTTGATTAACATGACAGCTCACAGGGAAGATGGAAAGAGAAAGAGCTAAGAATAATAGGAATAGGATCTAAGGCTGGATTTGTAACTACAAAGTGAGTGTCAGTGCTTGTCAAGACAAAAATAATACAACAAAGCATTTATATATAGATGTGTAGTCACTGTGTGTGTAGACACTAAACAACAGCCTGATATCTCACACAGATTACCTTTGAACATGTATTAAAACACATTGTAGTTGTTATTCAGCTGGTAAGTGTTGGTGCAGGAGCTCCCCTCTGATCATAATAATGCTACTTCAATTACTTTCATGTAAATATTCACTAATCATAAACAATAAAATCTGATTTGAACAAAACAATGATTAAAAAATAATATAAAACTGCCCTGGTAAAATGGGTTAAAATATAAAAAAATGTCTTGGAGTGTGCATTGAAGAGGAACAACAGTGGTGCAGAATGTGGAGATGTGACGAGCGAATAGAGACTGAATTAGCATGATCAAGAAGCGTGGCTGGCTGCCTGTGCTGACTGATGCCTTCTCATGGGAGACTGCTGCCTTGGGAAATGTGAATTTTACCTGGCACAAAAAAACCCTCTATTTTCAGCTCCATTTTAAACACTGTTAGTTCCTGCCAAGACGGAGGATGAATGCACGGCTATTGTTCTCCAGCAGCTGGAAACCAGAGTCAGCAAATTAAACACTGAGAGAGCAGGACAAAAGAAGAGCAAGAATGTCCAAATGTAATGTTTACAGTTTGACACAGTAGGCTCTCATATTTGCTGTCTATGTTGTACTGCGCAGAACATCACCTTCCAATAACTAAACTGCAGAAACCAGCACATTTGAGCCGTCTGTTTTCCCAATGGATGCCCTATTCTGAAATACATTTTTGTATTTTTCCAACAGAGGATGACCAAGACATACAATGACATCAGGATAGCAGTGGACTTTAAAAATGCATGAAGATATGTGCTGCAGTGTGCATTGCAAGTGAACACATCTCTGCAAGTATGTTATCCAAAAGGTCAGAATAACATACACTACATCTTATTATACACATCTACTTTATTAACTGTCTTTCAAAAAATGTTATAAACTAAACAATATGATGCTAAGACCAAAATAAAATTAATTTTAATGGTATCCAATAAGATTTTAGTTAAAAACCAAGAGAACCAAACTACATGGCTTTCATATTAACAACCAAAAGACAAGGCACTATGCAAATAATGCGTGAATACACTATCCCCAAATGAAGTTGGGATATTTGCAGAAATGCGAGCAGGAGTGCTAATGAGTGAATGAAAGCCGTGTTCAGATTACTGACTTGACATACTTACTTTATCGATAGCAAACGCCGTTTAGAAGAAGAGCATTACTGTTTCTAATGACTCACGGGACGCTGCGATTCTCAGTTTTAATGCACTTTGCTCCAAATTTCTCCTGACTTGCCAACGCACCACTTCGCTCACATCTAGTTCCTGGTTCTCATGACAACACTGGTGACGGACACCGCCACTGTCCAATCAGAAACAGGTACGTGTCGGTTTGACCAATGGCACAAGAGAAAGAGCGGGACACGGAGATAAAAACAAAAACACTGGAACAGCACGGGACAGGCGGACAGTCAGTCCACTCCCTCTAATATCTACTGCACACAGTGACTGTGTTTATTATAAGGACATATAACTAACCATTTCGGCGGCCAGATCTAGAGAAGTTATGCCTTAAAGTGTGGTCGAATGTGCAGAGGAACAAAATGAGTCTTGTTTACATCTTGACATCTTGAAAAGTATATTCTGTGAGAGATAGGCTTTTAATTAAATGCTATACTAGTTGAACATGTTATTGTTGACCTAAAGTCATTTTTGCCTTGTCAGATTACTAAATTGGCACATTATCCTTGTTGAAAACAGCAACATTGTACTGTGACAATTAAAATCAGCAACAGACAACCTCATCAGAGATAAGGCAATCTCACTCCAAATGTTAATTTCTCTTTCATTAGTCTTTTACATTTTTCTTTGTTTACTGTGTGGATTTTTATTTCCTCCTAATTGCACCCAGCCTCATTGCTGCCTGGGGCTTTGTGCAGAATGTGTGTAGACTTGCCACCACTTGTAACTTATTGAAGTTTAACATGATTTTCTGCTCTCCCATGGGCACACATTTGCATGCTGCACAGCAGTCCCTAATAGATGTAATCTGCCCATAATGTGCCTGCATTATGTTTTATATGAACTGCCAGTGATGGTGAACACTTTATCACTGGCTTGTGATGTATTTCAATGACATTTGTCACCTACATGTGAATCTTGTGATCCTATGGTTACAGTACCTCACACTGAAGTTTAAAGTACACATAGAAAAATACTATCTGATGCTGCTATAACTCTTACATTACAGCAGTTAACAAATAACCTCAATAAGAAGCCTCTGTATGTTGTCTTAATACAGGCACCAAAAGCAGCGTGAGTGTAGTTAATGCAGAGCTCAAATGTTCTCTTGTTACACTCGATGTGTGTGATTAATTTCTCCCGTTGTGTGAAACAAACCAACATGCTGTGCCTGTCACATTGATAGATATGTAAAGCATTAGCCTCAGCAGCTGATGCAAAAGAGAACTAGACAGGATGGATATGTATGACAACCAGTCAAGGTGGTGTAGTGAGTGTTCATCAATGGCTTGAATAGATAAGATTTGAGAGGGCCTGAGAATGTTCTCTGGGGCCGATGTAAAATGTCACTGCAAACAGAATGCACCTTAAACTTGCGATAAACACAATTTCAGCTGCTGGACTGCATAAAAGTAACGGAACAAATCCTACTTTATACTTTCCCCCCTTTGGTCTTTTTGAATTTCTTCTCTCGGTCCCTCCAACTCTCCTTCGTCCCATGTATCACCCCATCTCTCATTCTCTGAGGCACTTAGACGGCCTTTAATTGCCACACATTAAAAAGAATGCTGGAGAAGAAGAAGAATCCCCCGGGGCCATTGGCTGCTAAATGGCAGATCAGCTGCCATTGCCTCCTCCTCCTTCTTGCTGCCATAAAGACATGTCAACATAATCTCATGCAATTTGCACTCATCAATGGGGGACTGATTAATTTTTTGTGTTTCAAAGTTGGGTGTAAGCAGCAGGGCCACATTAAAGGATCTAAGACTAAGCAAAGATTTAAACTCTAAACAAAACGAACATTATGGTAAATCAACTTGTTCAAATCAGTGTAAAACTGCAGTATTTTACAGGTTAATTTCAAAGTACATGTCAAAATATCACTGCTTTAACTGTCATGTATTATGTCTATGAAAGTATGCCGTGAGTTGTTTATTTGAATCACAATGCTGGGCTAGTTATTTTATAAATCATGTAAAGTGTGCTTGTGTGATGAGTGACACTCGGTCTAATGTAAATCTTAGAGAGACCTAACAGACATAAGACATTTCAGGCAAAATATTCTTGTATATTTTACCTGTGTTATTTATGTTATATTACATATACACATACATTCTCAGACTGAAGTTGCCTTTTTATTCCAGTCACAGTTATAATATTGGTTTGCACACAGAAGACATGATTCTTTCTCCTGTTTAATATTCTTATCTCACTTTTCCCACTCTGCCTGCAGTGTGCAGTGAATTCTCTGGCCCCTTCTATCTCTCAGCCCCAGAGTTTCCTCTCATTGACGGGAACTGTATCAGCGCGCTTACACAGTCAAATGAATTTAGGGGTTTATGAAACGCAATGCTTCATATGAGGAAAAAAGTGGCTCAGACTTGGACAGATAAGTTATCATACAGTGGATTTAGTGGCGTTTGGCTCCAGTCATTATGCGCTATCAGAGTGCGGGAACGACGATGGCTGGGTGTTATGCTACAGACTGCACAGGGTTTGGATATGACAGGGCTATTGCTGTACATCCCAGTGTCACCAGCAGCAGTGGAAAGAAACATTCAGCAACAATGGTGAGTTTAGGTGGAAAATATACACACATATTATTTATTACAAAGCAGACAGAATATAATGTACAAGAAAGTAGCTTTATTTTAAAGACAGTTGCTCCATGTAACAAACAAAAAGCGGTAGCCCAGTTAACATACACCAACAAAACCAAAAAGCACAATACAAAATGGAGAAGATATTAATATTTGAAAAAAAAAAACTTATATTACATTACCACAATTAAATAAATTCACATTTTTTTTTTTGTATACAGTTGTTGATGAAGAGTGTAAAAGGTAACACAAAAAGGTGGATTTGGATTGTTTGATAAACAATAACAATCTACATATATACAGTGCATTTTCTGTAACATATGTATTTTAGTTTATTTCCTACATTATGATTTTTGTTGAATTCACATTTTAAACAATAGTGCAATAATCTTGTCTCTAATGTCTCTATACAAAATCACAATGATCCTTTTGCTAATTTTTATTGTGACGCAAAAAAAACCCCCAAAAAAAACCTTTGCTCAAATACAATTAAATGTTCACTGTCTTTTTAACCTATTCACAAAGCCTCTCATGGTTTTAAATGCCTTAACTCCATGCATGGATGATATATAGTACTTCCCTATCACTGTCTCCTAATGACATCTCCATTTGGTGCCTAAACATACTGTAGAAGCCTCCAGTCAGCCGGTGTGTTTTATACTGCACTCTCCCTGACGCAGACTGAGGCTCTGTCCACAGCTGTGTGAGGCACTGTTTATGCAGGTGCTCCAGCTGGGTCTCTGCTGTGGTCCCCTGTGGACACACCGCAGACTGACCGACCGGGCAGCCCAGTATTTCTTTTCACTGTTTACTCTGGCGAGCTGAGTTGAGACCCTGCTGAGAGCTATTCTTGAGGTGCTTAATTTTTGTCACATTGACTCATGCTGCAAGCCGCTCCAGGACTCACACATAAACACTCATTCTTTTCCCAACTCAGTAAAAACCATAATAATCCACACAGCACACACACTCAAACACACACAATCTCATGATTTAAAATCCCACGCTGGCCTGCCAGAGAAATTTGGTACACCCACCGCTGCATGGCTCCCCTGGTTGTCATGAGACAGCTGCAGAGTTCTGACATGTTAATTTGAGCCCTGAGTTGACCTCCAGCTAATTATCCTTCAACTCTGTAAACACTAGTAGCAACAGTTAACACCAATTAATGGCCACTAATCATTGCCAGATGCTGCACCTTGAGTAATTCGCCCCACTTCCTACACTTACTATTTCTCACATTCACACACACACACTTCTGCATCTGTATGCTTTATTGGACTGGCTATTAAACGTGATGGGTTGAGCATACAACACTGCGGTAACTGTGAGATATGTGGTCAGTGGATGGACAATGCTGTGACATATCGCTAATTTGAAACAAAGTAAAAATATAAAATATAAAAGCAAATCAATTATTTTACCAAACCAAACAAAAGTGAATTTAAACAGAGCCATCCCTGTTTCAAAGTGTGCCACAGCCTCATCTATCACTACCTTATTTGACCAAAGCAGTGATTACTGAGTGTCTCTTTGTTTTCAGCTAAAAGTCCCAAAGTCCACAGAAGTGAATACATAAAAATAATAAAAAGTCAATAATACCAGTTTTATCTTAAAGCATGGTGGGTTTTGAGGATGCTTCATGGTATCAGTTCTACATCAGGTATAAGAGCATGTATCGAGAAAATTGTATGCACTAAATCTGGCTGAAATCCTATGGTTCCCTCTGTTGGGCAACTTCTTACTTACTTGTCAGTTTTTGTTGGTATTCTGCTTTTCATTATCAAACCCAATGTGACCCTCATGTCTCAGCAGTGCGTCATCCCCAGCATTTTTATTTGAACACTTCAAACTGCCATATACCTGTTACTTAAAAATCCTCATGCCACAGATCTAATATCAGGCTTATTTAAAAGGGCTTGATGAGAATTAAAGGATTTACTGAACAAATGCCATGGTTTATACACAGCTATCTGTTGTTTTACTCAGTGCTGAAAAGTGTCAACATGTAGCATTCTGATGAATAGGAGCGTATCATTAAAACACACATTCAAAGAATACCACAGGATGACAAAATGAAAATAAAAACACCTTTATTTCCCCAACATTCCTCTTGATTTGCTGCTTCATTGTTTGTATTGATTACTCGAGTGCATACTGTGTGCTGTCTGCCTGCCAACTGTACTGTTGCCAAGGGAAAGCGTGAACAAACCTCTGCCAGCACTTCCTCCTTTGACAACAGCTGTGCCACATATGCCTCAAATCAATATAAACAAACATGGCCTCCGCGCGCCAGGGAGAAGGATTGACAGGTATGATTCATCTTCAGCGCCGTTTGTGGGAGGCACCAGTAATAATAAGCAGAGATGGATCTTTTCCCTATGCAGCGAGACCACTGGGGTTAGTAGGGGATGGGTCGGTAAGATCATTCACCCCCCGAGGTAAGTGGCAGGGTTCCCCACACAACCCCGCACAGTTTGTGGAGGATTACAGCAGCGTGAATCCACAAGGGTTGTGATTTGTGGCGTTCCTTACACAGAGAGAAGATGAATGGGGAGCGGGCACGGCTCATTGGAGCTTTGCCAGTTGCACTACAACTGAGCATATTCAATGAAGACAGTAGGGAACATCATAGACCCCAAATGATTGATTGGTGCTTTGTAAATGATGCAGTTTCAGCATCACATAAAAGGTGTTTGAGGCCTTTCACTAATGTATGTGGTTGTCACAGGGCACAGCTGAAAACACAAGCCGAAGAGGACAATGGCTACGTACTGGGCACAATGTCCCCTGATGAAGAGTAATGGCTTGAAACAATATTTCCCCATGGAGTTGAATAGGGATCTAAAAACTGTGTTATGGTTTCATCGCCACACAAATTGGAAACGTCAGCTCAGTTTTACCAAAGCCAATGCTGTTGGACAAAACAAGCGCAATACGCTGCAGATATGGTTATGGCTCAGAGAAAGAGCAAAGAGCATGCCAAGGTGAAAAATGGAAATTATATGCAAAATTACACAACAAATATTTTGAAATTGTACCAATCCAAATGATAAGCACTTTAATAAATATGGCATCTCATAAGTTGAACTATGTGCTGTATTAACATTGGTACAATTGTGGTTTATGGACAAATTTTATGCTGTAATTTGAGCAAAGACATAGTCTCAGTCACAGACATAAACCAGGAAGAGGACGAGTGCAGTTTGAGAAGACTAAAGCATGATGATCACAGAGTTGCTGAAGATGTTTCTACAGACTACACTGAGGAAATCAACTTTTGTAAAGTGTTTGTCACACTCTAAGCACAGCTAAGCAAATAGACACTTTGAAAGTACACTGTATGAAGATAGTTGGAGGCAACCACCCCTTTTATTTTTCTGTGACCTTTATTTAACCAGATTAAAACTCAGTGAAATTAAGAATCACTTTTACAAGAGCCTCGCAGATGCCTCACACTACCAGTTTCATAAACAGTATATTATTTTATTTTACTATAAAATGAGCAGTAATATTTCTTGCAATTAGAATGGCATTTTTATTGTGATGACCAATATTATTTCTTAGGTTTCTTTGTGAATTTAAACTAAAAAAGCTAAATCTTTAGCCTAACAATTTTTCAGAACTAGCCTTTGCTCTTTGTTAGTCGGGCTTATTGCAGTAATTAAGTGTCTTTAATCAGCACTTCTGATATGCAGCCACTTAATAATCAGCCTTGATATTTAGATAGGGGTTGATTGGTGCATTTAAATCAGGCCCATTGTGTGACGCTGTCAATAACAAAGACCATGGCGCTGCTGGAGACTGCTGCCATGCAGTCGAACTGTCAGAAATCACTATGACACTTTCCAATGACAACCCTTTGTCACCATTAGTTCTGCTTGCGGGGTATGAAGTCAAAAGACAAAGTTGTGTTAGTTAACTGAGTCAGTGAGCTGTGGTGATAATTTATTTGTTTGCTTTATTTACCAGTCAATTGCATTTTAATGTGACTTGCCTAATGTCCGCATTTTGTCTTCAGATGCAATGATGGCAATGGATGCAAGGCATTTAATTACATGAGAGTGTAATTGTCTATTAAAGCAGCCTTACACCAACAAATAATGCATTTAATGTTGATAGTGCAAATGAGCTTATTTAAAGGAGAAGAAAGTAACTTTAGCATTACATTTCAGCATTAAACAAAGCAGTTCACTTACCAAACGAAAATACTGCAAACATAAATCCTGTTGTTATTCTATCATGTTATTGTCTACATTTTTTTGTAAACTTGCAAACATCATATCTGCTTCCGACTTGATGAAATAAAAATGGATACCAGGAATGTACCTTAACTTTGTGCGGCTGTGAAAAAAAGTGACAGAGGTGCCTTCCGCTGCAACAATAGCTCACAGTCCTTCTCTCGCCGCAGTCAGATATACACAGCAGCCTCCCACTCAGTTATCATTCTCCCTGCACACAATCCAGAGCAAGGAGTTGTTAAGAGGAAATAAAATATTCTGGTCATTCCTCACTGTTGCTGTGGTGTATTTCAGTCCCAGTGTGATGCCATTCATTACTGCCCTGTCAGAGCTCTCACGACTCGGGCCTCGACAACTAATTGAGATGACATTTCCAAACACACACACACATGCACACTGGCCACGCTGTTGTGAGCTAGAGGGACTCACTGCTGCCCCAATCTTCTCTGTACTTAGACAATGACATACCACAATAACTAAACCTCTGACCTTCAGCTGTGTTTGCATTCAGATGCAGTTTACTCTGTATTCACACATTTTTAGACCTGTTTTGGAGACATGCTGACACAAAACCTATGCACAAAAACTTCAGGAAGAAAAAAGTAAATAAAGTATACTGCTCAGTAAATATGGATATGTTATTCTCTTTACTGAAACACGTGGTATACATGTAGTGATGTGATTAGACACAGCTTCATTCCACTCGCAGATTAGTTTGAGCCTGAACAAGAATTTCTTAAACTCAAGGTATGCCACGCAGTTTAATTTAATTCCACTTATTTAACTTCTTAATTGTTTTCCTCTATATTCATGTTCTTATCTCAGTCTAATGTTCTCTCAGTGTTCTGGCCCCTCACCGTTCATACGTCTACGAATGAATCAGTATTTGCATGTCAACTTCAATCATATCAGAGCAGTTTAAGTATTTAAAAGTGAAGCCCAGCTTGAACAGAGAACACACTGTAGTCTGGTAAGTGAAAGGTGCAGGTGTTAAGCTCAGATGACTTATATATAGCTCTGTGGAAATGAAAAGACTACAGCTTTGTTATCATATCCTCAAATGTAATCATTATAAATAACATACGGTAAAATATATGTTAAATAGTGTGTGCAGCGGCAACATTTAATTCAACAGTATTTGCCCAAGGTCAGTTCTTTTGGCTGCTTTGTTTTGCGTCAGCGACAGGACAGTGGGAAAACATTTTCATTTGTTACTGACTGAGGGGCTGAAGAATGATTTGATTAAAACAGTGACTTGTGTGTTCAAGTGAGCACACACACACACACACACACACTCGCTGTCCTCAAAAACTGGGAGACACAGCACATGAAAGGTGCTCGACATCAGAGGGAGTCAAATTGGCCTTGGCTTGGATGATTGGTCCAATCAACCTCCAACCGTATAATTAGTAATTAGATTGGGATTAGAGTCAGCGCTGAGTGGAGGAGCGTGGCCAATTCAAATCAGCATATGAAATGTGATTAAATTAATAAGAGAAAAATTGAAATATTAATGTCCTTTTCCACTGGGTCTCAGTTGAATTTGTTTGAACTTTGGTTAATTATGGACTCACGTGGAGCGGAAGATTGGTGGCTACTTTTTCACTAATGTTTGTAGTTGTTGTCTTCGGTCAAACAGGACAAAGGAAAATGTGACATGTAAAGTTATAATGTGTTTCATTGTTAAAACTCTGGAATGGGATTAGTTTATTAGGATACTGTTCAAAAAATACATCACAAACATCTAATACATGGGGTTTATCTTAAGTCTTGTTCATTACAGACTATCTAACTATAAATTAACCAACCATTCACCCATTACCAGATTTCAGCATTAACTACACCACCGTCAGTAACACACACCAAAGCAGTTTGTCTAATGACTTTTACCTTTAAATCCTTGTGTTTGCAACTCATAGGTTATCATGCGTCCAAAAACAAGACCATTTCTAGCTATCTTTGTTGCCAAGAGCAACACGGGAGCTGCTAGAGTTCAATTGATTCAGTTTTCCACACAATCTACCTGATGACCTTTACGGAGCGCTTGGCTTGACTTTGTTCCCTCTTTATTGCCAATACTAAGAAATTACCACAAATTAAACTAGCAAATCATTATCAACAAGCACATACTGAAATGCAAAAACATATGTGATCAGGTACATTTGCTCTAAGGCATCACAAAACTAATGTAAACATGAAAATATGAGAGATTTTGTTACAGAAACAGGTTTTTCTTCGTGTTTAGCAATTGTGACCTTTCCAGCAAATTTTTCACAGGATTTTTGTGACAGGTTTGGCTGAACTGTAGAAAAATGTTTTAAAATTAACTGGACCAACTGTATTTCTGCAGAATAATCCCTGGCCAGGTAATTATTTTGGAATAGGCGGTGGGATAGGTGTGCTGCTGGAGCCCCCTAAGGCCTGTCTTTCACCCAGATTGTCTAAACTTCTCTGACACGCAGTAAAAAAAAAAAAAAAAAAAAAAAGAGTTTTCAGCATCGTTCAGTTTCCTGAAGTTTGTATAGAGTCAAAGAGGTCAGCTCACATTTCTTGGACTAATGGCCATGGAAACAGGGCACAAATAGGCACGGTGATTGAGCCCCCTTTGATTCAAGCCATAGGAGCTGCAGATAATTTACAATCAGCCTCCCTTTAAGTTCCCGCTAACCACTGTGTCAAAGAGTGACCATTTATGTCAAAAGTTTCCTGCATGATTAGCGCTTAGGCATTAAAAGAATTAATTCTTAACAATATACCTGTCATTATGAGCTGTATTTTTTTAAGATTTAATAGGCACACTGACTAAAGGGGTTCTTATAAAGCTGACAACCATTCATTTGAAAGGGGCAGGTATTTCTCCATACCTATTAAGACCTAATTTATAATTTGTCTAAATCCCATTATTTAAACTTACACTTTAGCACTTCTGAAATTAAACATACAAAGGTCTGAAGAGATTGTTCCTCCAAAGAGACACTCGACTTAAGATACACCACTTTGAAGGGGTTCCATAATTTACATCATGTCTGAAGCCTCGGTGTAAACCTGTGCAAGACAACATGAGTGCTCCAGAGACTTCAGCTCAACACTGGTGTAATTAAATATTGAAAAGGTGGCAAAGTAAGATGTGTTGTCAGTGTGTTGAGCAATGGCAGACAGGAATGTTACTTCAGCAGCCAGGTGGGTCTCACCGACTGCAACACAGGTAACAAGTGTCATGTGGCATCAGGAAGGAAAAGGAGATGGGAAAGAAGAGTGTGAGGGAAAAGTCATGATTTAACAGAAGTGAAATGTTGATAGATAAATTGTTATTTACAGTGACCCTTATTATATGTAAATTACTAACAAACATTTACATTTATTAATAAACATTTACAAACAATTTACACCTGAGTCTTATTATATGCAGTTTATAATAACAATAAGATTTACCAAATGGCATTGAATAAAAATCATTGACGATAGATGTATTTATTGATTATTTTCAGGTAAACATATAACCTGACTCTGTCATAGTACCATTTGGGGGGGGCTTCCATTGAAAGCATTTGCAGAAGGGCAGGTATTTATACCTGGTTCCTGATTGGTTTTTTACATTCACAATGATAAAGCGGTCGCTACATCTTCAAATGTAAATCACGCACAGAACTGTCAGTGCTATACTCCGGTTGGAGCAGTTCAAGATGGATTTTCATTAGTAACACTCACAAATCTTGCGAGAATCCGGCTGCAGTGCAACCTTAGTAAACCCAATATACCACATTTGCAAAGAAATAATTCCAGAAGAATTGTACATGATTTCAAACTGCACCTAGACACATCAATGATTTGCAAAAAGTAATTATGTTTTGCTGGCCAACTTAGTCAGAATATCTCCGAAACCTCAGCTTTCCAAATAATAATCCTATGGTCTGCATTGTTGAGTAAAAGTTGTGCATGAGAGATCCTTGAGCAGTGGTCTATTTACTAAAGGACTCAAATGGTTTGGAGCAAAATGGAGACCAAAACAATTGTAATCGATCAGTGTTTGTCTCTTTAATGATTGTTTTCAGTTTTATTATCACAATAACATTTAAATTAGTTGAATGGTTTGATCAGAACAACATAAGATGCTTGTCATTTGTCATTTAAATAAATAAGAGCGGTTGTGGCGGCTTGTTGGATAATGTATTTATTGGAAGCGAGTGATTCTTGGCAGAGGCACCCGTTATGTTTTATTAATGAAGATGCTTGTTCGACGAAGGGAGGGGCAGAACAACTCACGCTCACGGGACACGATGGCTCAATGCATTAAAATGTATGATACAAGGAACTAAGTCAGACGGTTACCTACCAGAGAAAAAAAGATGAATAAATACTCAAACATCTTTATAAAATATTAACACCAACACAAACAATGAAAGTAATGAAGGGATTTAGGAGTGGCCAAAAAAGCCCACAGGGGGAAACATTTTCAAAGGCTGCAAAAGCTGTGCACAAGTCTCTGGCTTTTTTTCACTAAGAGGGAACAGGAGCAATTTTCTAAAGCCTCTCAGATGAACTGCTTCACAGCGGGAGAAAATAAATATTTCTTTGAGATCACAGGTTTCCCTTCAGAGAATCCACTGTTTTTAATGCATCGCTACAAGACACAGAGAGGCGGAAAAAGAGACGTGTATTAAATATGATCACCCCAGAGATGTTTGATTTATGACGGCTGTGTCTTTTGATGCAATATTTATCTAAAAAAAATGTGCACGTGTGAACAGAGAGGGTATTTCCTGATGGACAGCTTTGTCATGCGTTGCTATTATTATTGTATTCATTGTTAAACTGCCCATCTGTTCCTTTGATTTGCTTGTCATCCTTTCACACAGTGCTGTATTGATAATGCATGTCTCTGTGTGTCTTGTCGTTTGCTTTTGTCTAGCCATATATTGCAAATAAAGAACCCAACAAAATACAGCTCAACAGGTTTGTTCTGAAGCTTCCTAGCACTGTCACAGATTTTCACGTCCTCGAAGTTTTCGCCGCATCCTCCAAAAGAGTGCTTCTTTCGCAGATGTTGTCTTGCATACTGGTTGTAGCATTGATCAGGCTGGAAAAACTATGTGGAATACAGAGAGCCTTTTGGGATTAGAAAGGGCAGAGTAAGTATAACCTCCTCAGACAGCCGCTCTCAGCAGGAGACAGCGACAGTGGCAGAATACTGATTGATGCACGTTTATCTGTGGACAACTTGCACCAGGGAACAGTGGCATCTAAAAACTTTCCTTTAAGATCAAAAAACCCTTTAATATTTGCCATTTTCAACTTAAATCTGTGGAAACAATAAAAAATGTTCATCAAAGCTTAATTGTTAATCATTTATGCTTTCTCAATCCGTTGCTGTCTGTTCTTTCCATTTCTTTATTCTTACTTACCTGCTCTTGGGTTTGGTAATTGCCTGCTGGCTGCACACTGCTCTTTACATTGCTCACTGAACTATAGGGACACAAAAGGACAGTGGCGAGGTCCTGCTGTGTAGCGAAGCCGTCAGAGCACAAGGTGTCTTCATTTTCTCCACCTGAAGGGCTCTGGAAAAACACTGCTACAGAAAAATGGGATGAGGGTAAGCTTCGGAGACTAAAGGCACGGTGTACCTCTGCAGTTCATATGATGTTGCTGCCCATAACTATCATAATTAGTGTATACTTAGTTATTTCATGCTGGAATTGTGGATATTTTTTACTGTTATATACGGCTAAGATTCTGTATTTCTATTAACTATCCCTCTCAACATATCACAAGCTTTTCTATCTTATGATAAAATAAAACCAGACAATACCTACATATCTACCCCACCCCTGTGTGTTCCTCTTCTTTTCCTGCTGCCACCCCTGGGCATCAGACACCTCCACCCTCTGTCTTTTAAGAACAGGCCTCAGGTGGGAGCCCTGTAGGAAAAAGGAGAAGTGTGCCTGGTTTTGAGTTGGAGAATGGTGCAGGCGTAGGAGTCCACAGCTGCCTGGCGTGTGTGCTTCCACTGCCTGTAGACATGCTGCCATTCATCGCCTCATTACCATGAAGGAGCCGAGCAGAGGATGGGTGAAGGTAGGCTGCACACGCCGCAATCAGCTCCCTGTTGCTGACTTTTTTATGCTTTGCATTTCATACTTTAGTGTGTGCAAAAGTTGACAGAGGCTGGCAACGAAAACACTGGAGATGGAGAAGTGAGACGGTACAACTCGATGAACTATTATTACTGCATGTGTCTGAAGGATTTTATTTATTATTTTCCGTCTTAATTTACATTTTTTTCACGTTCAAGTTTTTTTTCTAAAGGTTGATTATACATCTGTCTGTACAAACTGACTTCTTGAGTTTAATGCATGGGTAACTGGCTTGATTTGTGTTAACGTCACACAAACTAAATTCTTTAAATAGTCATGTGGACATGGCTTAAAAGCATTTCTTCCTCTCTTTTTCATCTTATCTCTTAACATTTCAACATCACAGACCCTCCCTGTCTTATAAAAATGGTCCAAATGCCTGTCTATCCTAACCTGAGTGTATTAGTCCTATTTATAAAACCTATAGACCACCAGATGTGGATGTCCATGTATTTTAAGTCATTTTTCTATGGACATATTGCACAGTATTAATATAGCATGTTCAAGGTGGCAATCTGTTCTTATAATGTTAAATGAATTGTCAACACACAACGCAAACAAGATACAGAATTATTCCATTTATCAACAACAAAATAGTGTTTAATTAGATCCGATCGTGGATTTGAACAGCATCTCTCTAAACAAGCCCTATTTCAAGACAGAATTTCATATAGCGTGTCTGTGTTGCGGCACTATTTAAAGTTTGGCCATAAATTAAGAAGCGATGCATTATTCATGAAGCCACTTCTGCGCTCTCCCGAGGGGGTTTATGCAAAGTGAGGATCTCTCTCCGTCTCCTTCTCTGTGTCTCTGCATCTATCTATCTGGCTCCCTGGCGACTGTCTACATTATCTCGCTAATGGTCTGAGTCAATGAGTCACTCTTACACTCACACGTCAAAGCGGCACAATCGTACAGGTTGCCCGAGACGAAGTTAGCAGCGAATTAATTGTCTGCTCGGAATACAGAGTGGCTCGTTGTATGGAATAAATAGAGTTGTGGTCAAAACAGATTTTAATTGGACGAAAAGTACTTGACATGTTTCAGCATTTGAATGAAAGTAAAGTTGGATTCTGAATGACAAAACATTAAATATCTCCATGCATATTATTGTTTTAGTAGATTTTCATTTACGTGCGTCCACATAAACCGAAACTCACTGTGCATCCCTAAAACGATTGCGTAGTCTGGACATAAAAAATGCAACATAACATTTCCGTGTGGACACAGCCCGGAGCGAGCTGTGAAACCAATTTTCTTTCGACTTTTGTGCAGCCCTTGACCGAGCGAGTGTAAATGATAAACAGTGAAAGAAAGCCAAGGTACAGAAAGGCTACAATAGAAAGAACAACAACATCTATTTTCTCCAGGTGCGTTGGAGATCCGGAGGTAGTAAATGTGGACTTTTGAATGTGGCATGGTGTTCCTCTCAGTAGGGGAAGCCTGGATAGTGGACACAGTCAGGGCCTCAGACCATAGAGCCCACCAGCACTGAAAAGGAGGGGAAAGTGTTGACAGCAATTTCACGGCGGGGCGTGAGCGCACACAGGGCGCCCCAGGTGCCTCGGCCCATACACAGTGTCTGATGGCAGTAAATGTGGTGCCGTTTTTAGTACACAAACAAACCTAACTGTGTGACTGGCTGCTCTGTTCACTGGGGGTGTCTGAGGAAAAAGAACAGGTCTGTGAGTTTATTTAAAATATATATATTATGAACAGGTGATGGTCAAAAGATGCTTTGAAAAGGATGAGGACCTAGATAGGCATCGCATCCTTTGTCCCAAGAAGTATCCAGCTGCTCAATCAATTCAGATAATGTTTTATTCTTATTGGCCCTCTGCACTTTACACACACCTGACATCCCAAAGTTTATTCCTGTGATGCCTACAGATTTATTTATTTATTGCCTTGCTGCTTGCTGTTTTTAATAATTTTGTTATGTCCACTGTGTTGTCAGACAAATTCCCCTTGGGGCAATAAAGGTTAAATAAAAATGCACCAAAGATTTAGATTTCTTAAAAAAAAAACAAGCATTTATCTGATTAATTACCAATCTATTAGAAAAAAAAGAAGAAAAAAAACACAAAAAAAACAATGCACTCTAACTCCAGTTACAATTCAATTTTCCACCTTTTTATAATCGCGCAAAAAGCAAGCTATGAACACTTCAGAGTTATTATAGCAACACATTGTATGAAAAATGAAAAAATGATGAAGTATGACCGCTCTAATAGGCAGCGACATCTCATCTGAGATTCTCCCTCCGTCGACGAACAGTGCACTTCTTTTCCAAAGCGGGAAGAAGTATTTGCCTCGCATCTCATCCATCTCCCTTATGCAAATGAGGGTCTTAATTTGGTTAGGGGCATAGTCATGGGGGAGATAGAAGAAAGTACAATCTTGTTTACCATAATGGGGAATGTTTTCAGCCCAGTTAACCAATACAGAAGCTTATTTAGCCATGCAAGATATGAAATGCAGCAATAAAGTGGAGTCATAAGGCATGCCATGTGTTCTAGCAGACTGAAATGTTTTGTGTTGGAAATAAAAAGACAGGTATTATTTAAACTGTGTAGCCTAAATGGAAATATTATTAATACACATGATATTTGGCCCTCTGTTGATTATTACAGATTTAATTAAAAAGAACATTATATCAGATCATTATATCCTCAATAAGCCACACTCTTTTGTTTTTGCTATTACTACAAATCCTGCAATGTACCCAAGAGGGAGCAGGTAACCATGGCAATGTGGGCAGTTCCTTAGTAAAAGGTATCAGTAATGGTCATAAATGGTCTCGAGAACAAATGGTTGATGTATAATAATTACAGCTGCCACTGACCCCTTACGTGATGATAGTGCTGTGTGGCAAAGGAGCATGGGTAATAATTACAGTGAGTTTAGTCTACCGGAATGTGCAGGGAATTTGCGCTCGCTGTGTAAAGTGTATACGGATACATTTTCCACTCTTTGAGAGGAGAAAGTTGTATTACACATGCAAATGTATTACAGATGCACCAGTGGAGGAGGTTTGTTGTAGAGTCACCAATTCTTTGGATGGTGGGTAAAGGCCGGAGTACCCATAAGAACCCATGGGTACTGGGAGGGCATGAAAAATCCACATAGAAAGGCCCTAAGATCAAACCCATACACTTCTTACTAACCACACAATTGTTTTGAGTAAATGCATAATCATCGGCCATTACCACAAATATACAGCATTTAGTTCTAAGTATATTAGTTAAAATAAATACAGGGCCACCTGAGCATTGTGTAACACATTCACTTGGCTACTTGGGGAAATATATGTGTGCCATCCTTGACCTTTACACCAACAGCCCCCCGCACTGCTCCAGTCTCTTCATTGTGTCTCGCGTCTGCACAGCTCTGAGCCGAGAGCAGAGTCACACCAGCACGCTCCACTGGGCCCGCTGAAAGACGCCAGAGCAGTGTGAAAAACTGCCCCAGGGACCAAGGCTTTGTGTGGGCAGGTAAGTGGACATTCAGGCTGTCGCCTCGCCGCTGCAGTGCATCATTACCTGTGCACTTTAAGGGCTGTGACGTTCATCTCTCACTCCACTCACACACACGGATGCACACATACAGTACACTATGTTAGAAACAAAATTATACTATGTTACAGGACAGTTGTGTTGAGGTGTGTAGCCTGCCCATTGTTGTGTTGGTTTACAGTTGCTGCAATCTCAGATCTTAAGCAAAGGTCAATGTATAAAGATTCTGGAAACATGATCAAATATCACATGAGTAAATATGCTTTAATGGAGAGTCATTCAGTGGCATTAATAACAGTTTTCTTTGGGCTTTTAAATTCTTTTCTGAATGTGCCTAATGTAATATTTTAAATGAGGCATTTCAAGTTTGTATGAGATGTAGAGCAAACTTTTCCCTTTCCAAAACTATAACATGAACTATTCCAAAACCTTTCAAATTCTTGGGTTTCAAAATTCATACAGGGAAGTAAATGCCATCTTGGTTGTGGCTATTTGGGTGAAGATGTGACTGTATACAAGTCTGAAAATAATGATTGCACCAATACAATGCACATCACAATCCCATCCCACTGACACTATCGAGTCGGTCGTATCCTCGCGTCATGCTGTGTGTCATTTCAGCAACATGAAGGCTTCACCAAACTCTTCTTTTTTGATATGCAAAGAAAACACTTCAAATCACTACATGATGAGCTTCAGCTTGAGACCAAGGTAACATTCTCCTCACATCTTTACACTAAAACAGCAGTGATTTTGTTTCTAAGATTTATTCTCAAAGTTTTTATTGATGTCATAATAAAATCACTTTTAACAATTGAGCAGCTCAAGAAGAACTACGCTGTTAAGATAGTGAAAAGACACAGATGTCTCCACAGATTTTTTTTCTCTGAAAGTAAGAGCCCTTTGACCATTTTTCTTCAACATTAGACTTTAAAGTTTGTTTGGATTGTTGTGTCTTAGTGTCCTTTCAGCCCACACAGCTTTTCCTAGCATCTCATTGTGAGCGTTGGAGCCATCTGTTGGGGTAAACGTGTTGTCAGAAACACTGAAAGTGAGATGGCAGCAAAGAGACGCTTGCCCCGAGGCGCTTCCGCTGTCATCGCTCTTCGAACCCTGCTGTGCAGACCGTGAACATTAACTTCCCAAAGCACTCTGGGTAATCACTCGCCGCCTAGCACAAGCCAAAACAAAGATTACAGGAAGGAGATGTAGACTGTTGGCACGAGCCTCTGATTGACGGTAAATAAACACTTCATTGTCATCAAGAATGTTTTATGCAAACTGGAAAAATATGATGTGTGTGTTGTGAGAAAATGATGATGGTAGAATTGCCAGTGTGTTTGTGACATTACAGGGCAATCTTTGGCATCAAAAGAATAAAAATCTTTGTAAAAATGTTATAGTTAATGTAATTACTTGTCAGTTTACTCTGTTTGTAGTTTGTGACATGAAATGTCTGATGGATTTAGACGTTCCTCAGTAATAAGACAGAGAGCAGTCAGTGACATACCACTAAGCAAACACACAGTTCAATTGTCTTCGATCCAGTCAACAACCAGGCCATTTTATTTTGCTCAAACTCCATCTGGACATGAGACAAATAGAGTCATCTGTCGGCCAACAAAGTGGCTCTAATTTGTTTGCCTGCCTGCCTATAATATTCCCTTTCTCTTTGGGTTAAAACACTATTACTTCCTAGCAAACAGGAGTGAATTAAATTGACCACAGGACGCTGCCCTGCCATCTGTTGCTTGTGCAGGATGTGAGCCACAGATTAGCCAGGCCACTGGATGTTTGGTAATATATGTTCTCACATGGTCCTTCTCTAGATGTGACATACAAAGAAGAACTAACAATCAAACATCATCAGCAAGGATTTGATGTTTGTCTGCAATCTGGTAGAAAATACAGCCTCTTCAGAGTCCCCTTCCACTATAGGACTCAGTACTTATAGAATGTGTTTGCAGCCAGACTCGGCTGGATGCCCAATCACCTGAAAGTGACTTGCCTGATTCTGCAGAACTGTCAAATTCAGCAAGAGAAATAGCTTTTGAGAAGCACTATTTCACATCCAAGTTTTTTTGTTTTTTTTTTAATCTTCAGATGCAGTATCTTCAGCTATGTTGAAATTCTACTCTGGAACCTTATTTTCTGAAATACCTAAAGCTGTGAATTTAAGGATTTATGTGCACCTATTGGCAGAGAGGAAATATTATATTTATAACGATGCATTATCATTAGAAACAAGGAATTGTTGTGGTTTTACAAGAAATAAAAAGAGCCTCTTATAATTAGGATGGGATTCAGCCTCAGTCCCTAAATTGAGTGTCAAAGATGGCTGTGGTGGATTTTAATAGAGAAAGAAAACTGCAGGTTCTATGCCGCTCATGTTAGGTGTCTCTACAGTAGGCTGTAACCAACAAACCACACACTGCTATGTTTTGCTTTTGTACAAGGAGACTACAACAGTTTGCACTGGAGCACTAACACATAAACTGGTCATAATGTCAACTGTACTCTCTTTAAGTCAAGAATTAAGAGCCAAACACTAAAGGCATGTAATACATCCAGCCGTGTAAGAAAGCCTCAGCACTTCCAACCCTTTGTGTGCAAAAAGCATAGTAAAAACAGCCCCTTTTCTCATTCCAAAGTAAACCTTCTTTGGAGAAGCCCGTAAAGAAATTGAATAAATACAATATGCAAAACCATGCCTAAGCTAATTAGCAGCAGGCTGCATCACAATGAATAAAGAATACAATTAATCAGGAAGTGCGTGTTAGGGGCTTGTGGATGAGCACATATGCCCAGTTTTTATTGACGCTTCTTTTGTTTGGCCCCTGCTAATCTTCAGCCTTGTGTTTTTATTCGACAACATTGTTCTATGAAATCAGTTGTTTGCATGCTTACAGTTCTGCATTTGCATAAACAGAAGCACTGTGGGTTTATTCTGAACTCCATTCACACAACAGATAATGGACAAGTCTGCTTTAATAACATGTCTAGCCCCTAACGTAATATTGTTTGGTATAAGGCTTTCTGATTGGTTTTAGCTACGTTGAGATGGAGCTTTATGATTGTCCGCTTTCCAGAAGCAAATCAATATAATGATGTAGTTATTAATAAATTTGATATAGCAGGGTCTTCTACTATTTATTAAATAAGATTAGACATTTGGGCAGTGGTTCCAACTGAGATTACATGCTTCAAATGAGAATGTCCAGGAAAGCACCAGGAAGCAGACTTGAATCTTTCAGGTTTGGCACCAAAATGTCAACATACATCAACATCTGCAAGTGTAAAAGGGTCACTGGTAAATATTGGGATGCTGTTTGTATATCCTTATCGCTGTAAAGTAAATTATTATGAACAGGTAAGTGGATTTTATTTGTTGGTCTTGTCATTACTGCTGTGTTCTCCATGGTCAGTGAAGCCTTGTGAAAGTGAACAGCATCAGAGTGTTTTGCGGTGACAGAGTGTCATCTATAACAAAGAACGCTTTATGACTGGCTTCGATGGATATACCCCCCCCCCTCCATCCATCTCAGCCCTTGTAGGCCATCAGCACATCAGAGCACGGCAGACAGGCAGCAGAGGAGAGGCCGGACCTCATCTCACCTCTCAAAGAGCTCCGTGACCCCAGACTCCCAGTTGCATTCACGCCTCCTGACACAGAGTCAAAGTCATTTCTTCTGTGTGTGTGTGTGTGTGTGTGTCTGTACGCTTTCAATCCTTGCTGTATAGACGTGTCTTTATGAGTGTGGTGTAAGAGTGTGTGTGTTATTACAGCTCCTGTTTAGCTGAGCTGAACATCTGTCACAACAGCCTGCTCCCAGGTCGATACGTCTCTAGTGGAAAGAAAGTAAAAATATTCTGTGTTGGTGGCAGTGGGGTGAGCTTACCCATTGATATAAACTAATCATTTTCTATAGTTTTTAAAGTTGATTATGGATTTTTTTTTTTTTTTTTTTTTAGGAAAATGGATGCGGCATTTTCCCAATATTTTTGTATTAGTGTCTTTAGTGCTTGAAAATGTATCCCCAGACTGTCAATCCAATGTGCATGCAGCAAAATGAAATACAATTCACTCTTTTTTACTCACAGCAACCTTCACTGATTCATTTTCCACGGTTTATCCTCTCACGGGCCTATCCCACCTGCTATTGGCCTGAGGTAGGGTACACTCTGGACAATCACCAGTTAATCGCAGGGTAAACACTTCGAGACATAAGCTCTTTTCACACATGTCATCTCTGCAGGATGTCTGGTGATCTGCTGCCTTTCTTTCTTCTGACCTGTGCAGCAAAAGTCTGGAGGATGTTCACAGGATTTGCATTCATACATGTCAGGTGATTGTCCAGGTGCTTTCAGGGACGGGCAGAGAGTGTGGTACACTTAAAGTTCCAGTAGGCCCTTTTGTCTTTGCCGTCCCCGTCACAGCCTCACCAGTCTCCCCCAACAGCAGCGTAGTAACCTTTCCTGCTTCTTTTATGAAAAAAAAAGTAAAATTGGACCAATTTTCCTCCCAAAACTACTGACAGATTATATGAAATTGAAGTTCAGAGCTTACCTGAAACATTTAGCTTTGGACTTTACCGTTGTTGACTGTAGCAATCCTGTAATTATCTTTGTGAAACATTGCGTTGAAGCATTGCCTACATTTATCCATTTTTAATTTGCTTCCCGTTTCTCTATTTTTATCTTTTTTGCAACAGATAACATAACCCATTCCCTGGTATTTCCTTGGTCCTTTGTTGTTGACATCAATGCCAACCAATGGGAGCGCTCCTTTTTACTCCTTTTATTGGCCCAAATCACATTGTAGGCTGATCATTCTCATCTATTAAAATCTTTAATTATAAAGCCTAGCTCACGTCTTAATAATTTTTTCACAGATGATTCCTATTACAATAAGCTGTTAGGTGATTAAACTGTCAACCTAAAGGCAACAGTAAAAAAATTAGGTAATTGCGTTGTAATTAGAGTGTGCATATTCAAATGAACAACAAAACCAAACAGTGAAAAGTAAAGTACAAAAACACTGCTGAGAGTATGAGACTTCCAGGCTTCCATAAACTTGAGTGGATTGTTTTCAGACATGCAGCCCCTCCAGATAAAGTAAGGACAAAGTCTGGAGGATGGACAGTCTAGGGATACAAAGCAATAACAAGATACAGGGGATAACACTTCTGTTGATAACACTGCATTACAGCACAATGATATCTGGCAAACACACAGATACACAGAAACACTTTTACCGTAACCGTGAAGGCACCATTTCTTTATTAATGCGAACTATAAATAGATCTGTAAAGCATTAAAAGAGAATTGCATGCTTGAGGACATTCATATCTACTCAATAAAAGTATAAAAGTGACAGACAGTGGGAGAAAGTGAACAACAGACATGGACCGATGCACCTCGCCTTAACCCCATTTTTTCTCCTCCATTTATTTCAGCACAAAGGCAGTTTCATCTGTCTACAAGACCCATTTAACACATGAGTGGCAGCAAGCTCGTGAGGAGGGGGTGAAGGTTCATAAAACTGATGTACCTCGACATAATCTGACCTCTGTCCGATAGTTCAGTCCACTGAGGCATTTTTTTTTTTTTCTTTGATACTAGTCGAGCTCCATTTAAATGTTTTGTAACATCACCTCTAATGCATTCTGATTTAAGTCCACCAAAATGCTTTTATGCTCAAGAAGCCATTTTGTGTATTGAAGTGGATGGCTTTGGCATTGGCATAAAGAAACTCTACAATAAAAGCCAGTGGAAATGTTCCCAACAGAATGGTTTGACTAAATAATACTTGCCAGAATTCAAGGGCTGAACTCAAGATATTTCATCAAGTCTATACTGACATGGCTAAACTGAGTGGAATAAGACTATTTCATATCAACTGTGGCTTTTTGACAGTGTCTACCAAAATTACCCTTTCTATGTAAATGATTTGCATGTGAATTTTCAAAGCACCATTGTATAAACCAGCTTTTCTTGCAGTATCCTACTCCTAAGAACATGCTTCCTGTCGCTCCTTTACTAGTTCTGATAAAACGTTAATGTAAACAAGATTAATTGCATCAACCCCGAGTTTTATGGCTGCACTTTTGCCTGTATTTCATTAAATACGTGTCTGAGCTCATTCAAAAACCTTGATGAGACTTGGATGTTTTAATGCATTGAATCTAAATTGACTTGAGTGAAGCAAGGACGAGCTACGAAGGGTTGACTTGGCTGGCGCTCTTTCAAAGCCAACAATAAAGCCTCAGACCTTCCATGTCATTGCCACGAAACTAAAGCGTTAATTTATCATTGTGCGCAGCGCCAGCAAAACATGCCAGCAAAGGAAATAAATAAGACACAAATGAGTTCCTCTAAAAAGAGCCACGGCGTATAGATGCTAGCAGAAGTAATTGACAAAACGCCTCTTAATAGGCTTTTCATTGTCGCGAAACTCAAATGCCGGCTGAATTTCTGCTACCGCATCAATTAGTAAAACTTTTCTTTCTCTCGCCCTCTTTCAGCTCTGAAAAGACTCTATGAAATTGCCACCACCCGGCACAAAAAGAAAAGCCTTTTATTTCGCTTGCCTTTCAAACAGCCTGTCGACAAAACAAGTTTTCCACTGCAAGCTTTTTAAGACCTGAGAGGAAAGAAGACACAGCAGTCACAGCATCTTTCCCAAAAAAAAGCTTGAATTGAGTGTGACAGGCCTTTCTCATATACGGTGCTTTAAGGTCAGTGCGAATGTGGTTTTAGCCGCAAAAGATGGACTGGTCTGTTCAGCATGGCTCTAGTTAAAAAGATCAATAATTAAAACAAAAGGAACGTGTCAAAAATATAAATGATCAAACACGGAATCAAATTGTGCCTTTCAAAACAGACCTTACCAGACCTAAACAAGCTAATGAACAAAGTCTTGCATTGTTTTGTTTGGACCCGTAAACCAAAGATACATAATATATCTATTTAATAACAATCTGAATTGCACATATCTTAGGTTTCTTATTCAGTTTTAACTATACTGTGCAACAAACCAACTACAGAGTGACTTAGGCTTAATAATACTCAACCTAAAGGCTGATTAAAAGAATATAATGTCCATTTTGGCTGCAGCCCTTCTCTGGACAGTGCTAAAGGCAGATGACTTTGAGTGTGTAGCTTGTGAGGCTACATGCCCACATGAATCCCACTTGCTCCTGGTGTCCCCAAACGGTCGGCAGCTCAAAGCGCCCGTGCAGTGCAGCACAGGGGCCAGAGGACCAGCTGGCCACCAGCTCTCAGCCGTCCTCCCAGCCCCAGGACAGGCATGAAAGGGCCTCTCAGACCTCTAGGGAGTGCTTAGTGTCTTGTCAGCCATTGTGGCCCTAATGGTCCCCTGCAGTCGCACTCAGCATTCATAGCTGGCCATTATACTGGAGCGAGACCAATCGCTTTGCCATGCCTGTTGCAGTCAAGTGGACGCAGCCTCCTGTTGAAACTGTGACAGTGCTCACCCTTGGACATCACACACTACGGGTTATTTTGGACCTGAACTTTCACTTTTCTTTCTTTTTTTTTTACCATATCCGCATTCCCTGTCCTTGTCTCTCACTGTGGTCAGCTGCTGGACTGTATGGGGTTGTCAGAGCCCTCCAGGCCCAAGAGTAGCCACCACCTGTCCACTTTCAGAATATGAAGGGTCACACAAAGACACAGCAGACGTCCATAAGCCTGAAAGGCAAAATGAAATTGCTTGGAGACCTGAGCTAAATTGATTTTGCACACTTTTTTAAATGGTACACATTAATCTTCAGTTAGATTTGGTTATAAATCATTTACATTACACATACAGACGTGGTTGGATATTGCTGTACATCACACTAGTGTAAATATTAGTTGAGAATGATTACAGCTTCTCTGTCAGGCGTGTTATAGCATTGTCTCTTTACATCCACAAGAAAACAAAGAAAAGTAATGTGCAAGTGAAACAACACCATTTTTCCCTGATATCACAGAGACAGCTCATGTGAAACGTGAATCAATGCTCTCAAAGTCACCCCATCAAAGCTGTTATGAGCTGGGAGGTGAATCACTTTGATGTCCCAACTGTCTGTCAGGTGCACGTGGGCCAATTAGTGCAGCTTGGCTTTGTGTGGCGACATTGTACACAAGTGACCTGATGCTTGATGTCACGGTGGGTTCAAAGGCCTGACAGTGTCAAAGAAAGTCCCCACGGGGTGCTACACCAGTGAAGAGTGCAGCTTCTGCTATGCAAACACCGCCTCCTCCCCTAAAGCCCTCGAGCTCCAGGCAGGAAACAATATCATGTAGAGTCAGTGAATTTTAATGGAGAAGGGAGGAGACGCGCACATACCCACAAACACAGAGACGAGGAGTTGACTTGGAGTTAGATTGAAGCCAGACTGCAGAGATTCTGTCTGTAGGGAAGAATAAGAAGTTGGAAAAGTTGCTTGTATCGACTGAACACATGGCTTCAATTGTGCAGTGCAGAAAGGGAAAACTTTTTTTACTATCCATCTATAGAGTGCCTTGTCGAAATCCGCAGCCGTAAATGCCATTTAAATCACAGATACATGCTAAATATCCTAAAGGACTCGGGCCCTGAGTCTGGAGCTGGAAATTTTTGATCTACGGCGCACAGTAATAAGAGCACTTGTCGGTGAAATACCAGTAGTGCTGCTGCTGCTGCTGCACAGGGAATCATGACGCATATTAAAACAAGACTAACCCTGCCATTGTTTTTCTGATTTGTTGAAGATGCCTCAGCAAAGAAATTGTTTTGATCTTGTCATCTTCGGGGAATAAAGGCTATAAAACTTCAAAAGTGAGTTTGGCTTTAGTAGAACCGAGGAGTCGAGGAGGGTGTTAAAAATGTGGAACCTATAAAATTCGTCTTATTATTAACATTATTGAATCAGAAATACTCAAATATAAAGCTAGATATAGGGAAGAAATATAGAAATAGAGACATAGGGAAGAAACCCCGGACGGTTTTGACTTACAGTGACTTACAATCTCACGTTCACACACATCCACACACTTGCTGTTTCCCCCTGAGCGCTGGGATAGGACGTTGGCCCCCCGCAGCATTACCTGCAGCCAAGTCAAAGGGCATCATTAAAATTCACCACGCTTCGGCCAACCTCCCATGACCCAGGAAGTATTCAGTATTCTCCTCACAATCCTCACCAGACATCTTCAACCTGCATCCAGCACAGAAAATATAGTCCGTGTGCATTATATCCTGCTGCAGAACTCATTTATATTGCACACAAACTCTATATGTCTGTTTACATCTTCCTTCTGCGGTTGCTTTGAGGTTCAAGGACAGTGCACTCGCGGACAACGGAGGCAGACTCACTTTCTTTTTTTTTTCTTTCTTTCCATTAGCAATTGTAATAAAAAACTTGTGACAAAGACAAGACGAGAAAAAAGCCTGTGAAGGATGTTAGAAATAAGTTCACATTGGTTCTTGCTGTTCCCCAGAGACTGAGAGAAAGAATAGAAGGTGTAAAGGAGGCGTGACAGGGACGAGGACACAGGCATTAGCAAAGGAGAGAGGGTACATTCAGTCCAGGGCTGAGAGATCTGATGAGTAGTTAAAGTGCGCAGAAATTCAAGGAAAAAAATTAAACAGTTAATCAATAATTCACTCGATAAAGGCGGATTTTTCTGGCAATAGCATATCATTTAGCACTATACCGAGATCTTTCATCAAAACCACTAATATTAAAGTTAAAATACAAAACCACACAAAAGAGGTTGTAGTATTGATAAAAACAATAAGACAAAACAAAGATGGAATGATTTAATGAAAAGTTTGAACAATAAACAGCAAACATCAAAGACTATTGTTCCCTTGACAACTGAGATTTTCTCATCTCTCGCCAATTATCCTGGATACTCATTACAATCTAAAAATATATTGAGCAACTCGCCTTAAAAATGCCTTTTGTATTAACACGTGTCGGTCAAGCCTAGTAGCCCTATATTTATGTTTCTGTGGCATTATTCATAGAGACTGCAGAACGGATGCAAAGCTGCAATGAGTCCGTTCTCTGTAGCGAGGAAAAAGAGGCACTCATGAAGATTTCAGCAGACCTCAGTACCTTTGAAATAGTTCTTTTCAAAAGCACCATGGCGTGTATCCATACATATTTCATCTCTATTGGCCTGTGCGTGCTCTGAGAGGCAATGGGAATTATTTATGTGGCCCGAGAAGAGAGGGCGGATAAAGGAACACAAAAGACAGGCCTGACACCATTCACACCAAACTTCATCACGCATTGTTTGGGGCAGAGAGCTCACCTAATTAAATGTCTAAATGAAGTCATTAAGTCTGTGGCCTTTTTACCCAACAGCCTCTGGTTAAAAATAATTAAATCTCCCACAAGTTTGCACTCACTGCCTCCTTTAGCCCTCGCACCTTTCTGCTGCTTTGTTGCATAATAGAAATAAAAAGACATTGGCAGAAGGCCCAGAAACGCTCTGTTTGTCTTGTCACTGTAGGGCATTTGCATGTTCTGTTGGCATTTGGACAAGTGACTAGCAACAATTTGTGTGTTTAATGACACGGTGAACATGTTTGGAACACGGCACAGACTACAGACTGTATGTGATTGATAAACACCACATCAAATTTAGGATGAGAAGCATTTTTAATCTCAAAGCAGCTCATGTACAGTAACTGCCTCCCATTTTTTCCAATGAAACAAGTTAAGAAGTTGTTGTTTTTTTTCATGCATTTTCACACATTTCCAGTTTTTGGCTCCCATGATCTAAAAACTGGAAAATGGTGATAGGAAAATTGTCTTACACTAAACTAAATGTAAGTGGACTGCATTCTATTTCCATTAACATTTGTCGCTTAGTAAAAATTTGATTAAGGGTATTGTTTTGGGGTTTTTTTTTGAATGCATGGCTGTTTTGTGTGGAGACTGATGGTAGGACTTATAAGTAGATAATGAGTGTGTCCTTGTGCGCTCACTGGTGTGGGAATGCTGTGACTGTGTAGACATCTGCTTGGGTTGCCGCAGTTCGGCCTGGTGTCAAGTCTCGGAGGCGGCTTGTTTTGCACGTTCACAGCATGTTCTTCACTTCTGTCTTTAGCACAACACAAATGAGCAGCTCTTTTTCTTTTTTTTTCCTAACTCCCGTCGCATCACATTCATTCAGACCATACTTTAAGAAGCTTTAACATATATAACTGTTGGCATCACAAGTAGTAAGAAACAAGAATAAACCTGGGGAAAGATGCCATGTTTGCCAGCACATTAAACACCAGAGGCGTGAAAGTGTGCAGTTCAGGTTCTCGTAAATTTATTGAGTGGTGGAGAAAGAGACAAAAGGATAAATGTGTGTGCGAACAAAAGGAAAGAAGGGGAGCATATTTGTCAATTAGTATGCAAATGGATGCGGCTGCCACCCTCAGATATCCAATCAGGCTGTCACCTCGACGGGGGGTGTGATTATGAAGTCCCTATGAAGTGTGGCTCTTGTGGGTAATAAAGGACGAGGGGGGGCAATACAGTAAAGGGAAGAGGTGCACTGTTTGGATGACCGCTGATTGTTTCAATATTACATATCACAGTGATACATGAGAGTGATATATCAAGTGATAACAGGGCTCACGTCTGCAAAAGTGCAAATATTGAAATCAAAGCCATCAAATGTCATCCAAACAAGTCAATGCAATAATTGAACATTGGTTTTATTTATTGGTTTAAAGAAGCAAAAATCTACCTCCGGATACAACACAGAATTATGACTAGCAGCTTTCGTTGCAATAATTTGGTGCCTTTTAATCGGAAGCCATGTTTCTTCGAGCCAGTCCTCCATGATTTCTACTGTCATATCCAGCAAGAAACTAGCCATGTATTTTCTTGGCCTGGTTCACTATTTTGATAACTCTGCCTTGCTAAAAGCTCATCTTTATTGTTCCTCCTCCTCCGTTTCTTTCTTTGTGACCATGTGCGGCTCTGGCTGGAGTCCGCTGTGGACTCACCTACATCACATGAACACACCTCCTGAGTGTGCTGCGGTTGTCAGAGCTCACTCGGCCTGTCACAAGAGGAAATTGTTCGTGAGAGATTAAAGCTTTGTCTTGTGATAATGGAAGGTTACGGTGATGGAGAGATGCGAGTCAGGACAAACAAGAGGGACAAGACAGACAGAAAAGATGTAGAGAAGTGAAAGGGAGGAAGAAAAGGAAAAATAACAGTGGTGGGAGAAAATGAAGATCAGAAGCACTCAAGCGTTGCCCTGGAGGAGTCGCAACGCTTCTTTCTCCATGAAGTCAATCAGGCAAACAACAGACTGCCACTGACAAATGTTACCTCTGAGTTGTCTCTCACTATCTGCCCCCCTCCTATTGTTAAGACCACGGATCAAGAGGTAAAGGCTGGCCCGGCTCTGCAGGATGGCTGTACAAAAAAAAAAAAAGCAATCACAGTCAACAAAGCATCCTTCTGCTCAAACACAACACTGAAATATAAAGTGTCCTTCAGAAAATGTTTTATCTCCACGGTCTTTTTATGCATATCTCACATGCTTGATTTACATGTTATGTTTTTAAGAGGTTTTTCATCACAACACAATCTAAGTGCTCTATTGGTATACCACAGCTCCCCCTAGTGCACGGGAGACATAAAACCATCCAACCATCCTCCCAAAATCTTCAGCCACAGTTTTGGAGATTAGTTTGAACAAGTGTCAATCAGCTCTTTGTCATTTGGAGATTATAAATAATACTATTTTCTCTATAAGAATAGAATAAGAATAGCTGCAGTTGAAACTTATAAATATGAATCTTGGAAGTTTTATGAGTGTAATCATTTATGCTGGAAAAAATACAAAGCTACAAATCAAGCAGTTTATGCGCATATGGTGTCTCACTGTGATTTATGAGAGCAGCAGAAGGACTGAGAGACTGTGTGAGATTCATTCGAACCATGTCACGACCAGTGTGGCTTCTCAAGCTCAGGTCGTATTTTGGCCCTCAGAGCTGGTCCCAGAGTGGTACTTGAACTACACACAACGGCGCTTGGGACCAAAAGTGCACTCAGGCCAATCAGAGGGACCTGTGGACTGATGAGAGGGGCACTCTGGATAAATGGAAGAAGGACTCTTATGCTGCTCCACATCTTGACAAAAAGTTGAACATAAAACCCAACAGGGCAGCGAGAAGAGGTGCACATTCAACTTCCACAAAATAAGTCTGATATTAGTCTATTTAAAGCAATGTTATGTCACTTTTTAAGACTTTTTTCCACCCTTAAAATTATTAAATATGTCACCTTGGTCATTTTGTTCCTTAAAATGGCAAAAAAATAAAAACCCTTCTTTTAAAGACAGGCTGCAATTAGCTCACCAAACTCCAATGTATAAGTTTGAGTGATAGGCCACTGCATTATCTCTGGAGAGCACCTATTTGGCCAGAAAAAGACAACTTTCCATATATGTTTTATGTATAGGACTTACGTATAAGATTTATGTATTTATGTATTTAGACCTAACAGCAGCATGTAGTTTGCGTGTGTTGTTGTGATAGAGACATGTTCTGCCAACGTTACTGCAATGTTGGAAATACATTTTTTTCATCCTGTTAACAGCGCTAACATTATGGTCATGAAGCAATAATGGCTACTACATCTAGATCTTACTGCAGACCACAATATAATCACAAAAGCTTCGACAGTTGGTAGTTTTTATGATCATACACAACGTATCAACATAAAGCATTTAAATACAGCATGTTAAAATTGATTATGTGCAGCTGACCAGTAACGTTGTGGTCACCTTTATGGCCCTAATATAGCCTTTGACACATGCATGTATATTTTATTCAACATCTCCAAATGAGGATAGACAGTTCATTTGATATTCAAGAGCAGTTGAAGGACAGTTCATCATTCAACACGTTTTCTCAGCGGACCGATATCCCCTGCAGCGACATAAAGACACGTTCTTAAAAGAAAACCACCCGCACACATCCCCTTAGGATATTAGGAGGAAGAAGAAGAGTTTTTGCTGGAACAGCTCGGAGAGAAACCTCATGTCCCAGAATGCCTCAGGGCAGGCTCTGTGCTAAGAGTAAGGACTTCCAGAGTTGATGCAAATCCTGGTGTGCTTCTGGGCAAGTGGCAAACACAAGCATGTTCTCATTAGTTATCACAAACAGAGGAAATACATGATGTTTGTTGTCAACATACTGACTTTAACAAGGTTTAACAGCAATGTTTAATGTCAATGGTTCATTCCTGATCCTGGTCAGTCAACAAACAGAACAATCTGCTCATTCTCCTATTGCCTTTTTATTGTGTACTTATTGTGTACTTTTATTGTGTAAAATCCATATAATCTAAAGTCTGCCCAGTTCATACCCAGTCTTCCTGATGGCACTGACTGCGCCTAAAATTATACTGTTAGCTACAGTTTATAACACACATTTATCCTCTTTTACTTTTTATAGTCGTTGCTATATATATCCACTTATTTCATATGTCCTGTGTACACAATGCACAAACATTTTATTACCACTACATGTTGTGTGCCTCTTTGTACTTGCTTGCAATGCTGTTGGAAATCTAAATCTAGCTGTCTGTAAGTAACAGGCTCCCAGAGACAACCCAGCAGTAACAGCACAGCATCAAATCCATAATTAAGTCTTCAGACATTCAGACAAAAAAACAAAAAAACCTTCAGAAAAACAAGAGACAAGGAGACAGTCCTCAAAATGTACACACATTCTTATTGATTGCATTTATTGTGAAAATCCAGTATCCTGATGTGGAGTTGATTTGTTATTTTTTTGTTACTATAATAAACAAATTTAAATACACACTTATTGAGACAAACCTTGGCTGTGTGTGCTACTCTTCCACTACTGTGAGCCATTTGCATCTTTAAATAAAAATAAAAATTAAATGGATGTGACATTTTCCACTGTTTTCACTTCTAGTGCAAATTGCCTTTTTTTCCCTGTCATCCACTTTGCAACATGGGAAACCCAAACAACCTAAGCTTGTAAAATGTGCCCGGCCACTGCTGGCACCGTAGTTTGCTTGAGTGGTTAAAAAGGAAGAGGGGGAGAAAAAGCTGGTGTTGTCTCTTCTATTTTGCAGCCTTACTCTGGCATTACTATTTTACAAGCAAGCAGGCTCATTACAGTACCATATGCTTGGTAATGATGAAAGCTGTGGGTGCATTCCTTGTATGAACTGGGATGCTTAAATTATTAAATACACCGCCGAGGCTTGATTCAGATGTGGCAGACAGCCCAGTTCAAACACACACACAGCAGTGAATGAATGCGTGGGGGGAAAACTTCAAACACCTTTCCTGTGCATTTAATGTAATGAACAATGCCTTAATTGAGATTGGCTAATTACCCAATTTCAAGATAATTAATATGATCCTAATTAGCATATGTAAATGGCACGTTGCATAATTGAGAATCCCTGTTTTGAATTAGACGGCTCTAAAGTGAACCCGCACGTGAAAAGGTACAAAGCAGCCATTAAGAGTTTGATGCCGCACTAAAACAGGCCATCATTTATGACACGCTGATGAAATGCTCAGCGTCACACAGATGTTCCCAAACATTACGGGACGTCGTCGATTATTGCTGATATGTTTTTGGGACACTGCTAATTACAAGTCATTACATACTTATTGCTTTTTTTTTTTTTTTTTTTCCAAGGAGCACTGAAAACAATCCTGATGCAAGCGCACAAAGGGCAAGCGGTGGCGATGTGCACAATCAGCACTCAGCTCGTCTGTGTCCTTGGCGCTTTGTCAGCAAAAGTGTTTCTGCAGCCAAGACACTCAATAAGATAGTATAGCTATTATTATTCTTATGGAAAGAAGCGTGCAGGCAGTGGATGTGTGTGGGTTGCTAATAAACAGATGTACATCCATGTCAGGGCAGCATTCACAAACTGAGCCAGCAACCTCTATAGGGTTTATAAGTGAGCAGGATCATCACTTATAAACAATCAGGTGGCCTATTTGAACATACATCTTTATTTTACAGTCTGTTGAAAGAAAGATACTCTCTCTGGGCTCTACAGAATAAGTTTTCCTATTGTGCAGGAGACTAATGGAACATACAGTGCAAGGTTAAATGGCAACAGATTGTCTGAAGATCCACATCCAACGATTTAGGTATTAGATTTATGTAGCTTTTTACCTGGAAATACATGCCTTAAAACTATTTAAATACATAGCCACAAAAACATTTTGCTGGTTCTCTGACATGAAAAGGGAAGAACAACCTCTCTGTCATACACTCGGGGCACAGTGGTTCATCCCTGAGTGACAGTTCAGCAAATTAACACAACTTTCTGCACCAAAACAAGCAAATGTAAAAATATTGAGATGTAGCAGTACATTTGCAGTCCGTTAGTGGCTGCAAATTCTATAAAAAGTTACACAGTGTTGCTTTAAGGTCATATCAGGGCATTTGTTTTGAGAGACTAGTCCTTTTAACAACATTTGGATGACTTTGTGCTCTCAGACATGTTGGTATTACGTCCAATTGAGCCAATAAAGAGAATAACTGTGAGAACATGTCATAGACGGCATTGATCAAAGACTCTTAGCAAACCTCCACATTTATTTAAAAACAATACTGTATGCTATAGAACTGATATTACAAAAAAAATAAAAATACAATTCCTGTCTATTTCCCCAAAAGCTCAGTGGATTGTGTGACCCCCTCAGTGGTGGAATGACACGTTGTCCTCAGTGTGAGATAATATTGATCTGGTAGCAAGTGGCAGTTGACTGAGCAGGCCTGGAGGGCAGCTGTAATGGGAGGGCTAGGGGGCACGTGGGGGCAACCCAGCACCTGGCTCACCCAGCTGCTAGAGCCACTCCTCGGGCAGAAACAGGGCGCCCACGCCAGTCACACAGATACAAATGTGGTCTTTTCGGCTCACTCTCACTCTCTGGGACACTCCAGGCCATGTCCGGACCAGTGGCATCACTGCTGTCAGGACGCAGGCCTCTGTGTTAGATCCAATCAGTCGTGGTGTCATTCAAACTCTCAGAGCTTTGCATCTCGACAGAAAAGTTAGCCCTTCCAGTATGATTCTCTGTTTCCTCCCATTCCCTTGGTTCTGTCAGCTTTGCCCCCTTCTCCTTGTCATTAGCCATATGGCAACACCCACTGAACCACACTGTGTCACCCTCCGACCATTTGCCCTGTCCTCACTGATGCTCTAAATGCACCGTACTTCCATAGGATTTCTGGACTTGGACACAAACGTCACAAAGGTAAATAATCCATTTCCCTATGTCCTATATCATTCAATCAATTCAATTAGAAACATCGACAGAACTCTTTTAGATAGACCTTTATTTGTCACATACACTGTTAAAACAAAATGTGCAGTGAGTGGCACACTTTTTGCATTTCAGCAGCATTTACTTTAAGTTGATTCATTTTATGGTTATGTGGACACTTGCATCCTTTAACGATGCTTTAAAAATCCAGAAAGGCCAGAATTATACTACAAGATCCTCATTTTTACTATGTTACTAGCGAGAAAGGTCTAAGTCCCATCAATCTGAGCTGTTTGGAGGAGTGGCTGTGTGAATGGATGGTGTAATGGTGTCTCCTGTGCAGACATTCGACGTCAGACAGACGAGCAGAGGATAGAGAAAGCCAATCAGGTTGCTTCTGGACGACAAATCTGCCGCTGAGACCCGGGGCTTGTAGAAATGTAACAGCTAAAAGCTAATGTCAGAACTTATGTGGAGCTGTCATGTGCTATTAGAGAGTATTATTGCCACCATCTTGACTCTGGGAGAGACAGGGAGATAGGGAAGAAGATCGAAGCAGAAGTGATAGAGACTTACAAGACAGAGCGACAGAAAGCATACAGGAAAAAAGACCCATTTGACAGGGGACGAGAAGTCAAAGAGGAAAGAGTAGACATTTTAAATGATTGAATATCCTTCAGCGGCCACTGACAGACTGAAGGCTGCTGTGTGTGTACTGATCAAGGCTGGTGTCTGAAGGCACCCTGCTCTTAATAACTGTCACAGCACATCACATCAAGCCTAACTGATCAGCAGCGACAAGATCCTTAGGTCCTAATGGCCTCCGTCTAGTCCTACAACTCAATAAACAGTTTTATTGAGAGCAATGGGGAAATCAGGGTTAAATCTGATTAGCTGATGCAATAAACAGTAGGAAAGATTATTATGATCAGAACACACAGGTCCAGACTGTGAATCAAAGATAGACACTAAAGATGCTCATTGTTTGATGTAGTAAATGGACAGATCCATGGGGAGCAAAGCTACAACTAGTTTCCAGAAAACCTTAATAATCAGTAACCATTTTTGTTGCTAATGTAATTCCTATGCATCCTTTCATTCATTCATTAATTCAAGACAATGTTTACAGTATTTTGTTGTTTTTTTCCCTGTGATTGGGACTTAAAAATACCGTAAAAAATTAAAACTACTGCTAGATATATTCAACAGATTCCATTTATCAGGAGACACAAGACTGAAGCCAATTACAGTATCTAATTTAAAGAATCCATCATCCTTGAAATGGTCCTTTGCCCACAGCACCACACAGGCTACAGTGTGTCCGTTCACTGTGGCCAAACATTACACTGAGCAAGTTTTAATTGAACTCTGTTTACTGTTCTGTTGATTCCATTAAAGCTGCCGATGAAGCACTTTTCCCTCTTTGCAGCCAGATGCCTGTCCGTCATTATCACCCGCCACATTCCAGTACCAGCTAATACATAAAAATGACGGTAAATCTACAAAGGTCTGAACCACGGGAGCCATAAAGTGAAACGGCCGCTTTATGCACACTGTGCTCGGGGGTGCGGGGCTCTATAGGGTGTTAGCAGGCACTAAATCAAGCGTTGTGCAAAAGGGGAATGAACAGCTTAGGGCATCAATCACTCCATGTATGTAAATGCAAGCACACACACAGGACACGAGCATGCACATGATAGTAGCATTAATGGTTATTAAAAATGACAGCTGCCCATTAAGATATTGCTCTAAATTGAGCACACACGTAGAAGTAGCACCGTGTCAGCTGTGCTTCCTCACACAAACACACACAGAGGGGCGCTCCGAGGCTTCGGCGAGTGCAGCGCTGTGCCTCCTGCCGAGAAACTTCCTCATAGTTATGATAATGGGTCACATATGGGTGTGACAAGTGAACTTTGCAGTGACAAAAAGCCTGGTGTCATTGTGTTGGATGTCATGTGTTAGTGTATCCTAATAATTACAATTGTTAGAAATATGAACATATAATTTTCATAGTTGTGAAACTTAAAGTAAGCAATAAAATGTTAAATATGTTATATATGTACCAAAACTATATACTATAACATGTAATATAAATTGGTTGTGTAGCTAAATGTAAAAGATAGATGAATAGAAGGTTTTATACATTAATTTTCAACTTAAAGCCATTTTTGGTTTCTTGCTGCCATTCCTTGGCTTAGGTTTGTGAGAGCTTTCTTCCATGAGCCTATAGTTATTGCTCATTGATTTAGGGGTTTGTATGTAAAAACTGGATATTGCTTCGGGAGGAAAATTGAACTTGAAACTACAAAGGGGTATGGTTCAATTCTAGGTACTACATTGTAAAAAATATTTTTAAAACCATGCATGGAAACTGATGCACAAGCTTTTGTTAAATATGTATTGCACCACAGTTAAAACAACCCTGTATAACATTTTACCTTAAGACGTGGAGCCTAAAAATCCATCTTTTAGCCAGAAAGTGCAGCTGGTTTGACAGATACTCCACAATGTAGCAATGGCTGGCACGGCTCGCCTCCATCTCATGAGAATCTTGCCAGAATCTGTCACAACAAATTCACATCACAACTTAAATATATATTTTAAATGGTGTTGCTGTAAAGAAAAAAGAAAAAAACATAACCTTCAATTTCTGTTTTTTTTAGATGTAGTAGTTTAAAGTGTCCATTTATGTCACCAATAAAATATACAGCAGATCCCACATACTACCGAGCGGTTTCAATGTTTTACGCAACATAGATGCTCACAAACAGAGAAGGTTTAACCCACAGTAACTGTCACAACTAAATAATGTTGTGCATAGAGTGTGCTATAAAATCAGTGGCTATAACCTTACAGTGCATTTACATGATTTATGCATTATTGCTCTAATAATGTATGGAGCTGCCCACTGCTCTAAATCTAGCCACACCTCATGAAATGCTGTATTGTCATATCCAGTTATTATGTAAGGGGAAATGCTAACTATGCACAGCAGTATTGCATCCATATAAAACATATGTGTATAATCTATAATGTGCTTTGTATCTGACCTACACATGTACCTTTTTGTGCACCAAACATAGTGTTATCATTAATTACTAATGAAGTGAACGTGACTTTTCTTCAACACATTTGCATACAAAAAGCTTTGCATCGCAGTAAGTACTAGTTTCTTGTTTGCTACAGCATAGCCAAGCTCATTAAGTCAAACAATAACAAAGGTAGTGCATTGAATAAGTGACTATATGGTCTACAGTCAAACAGTTATGGATTTTACAGCAATAGGCAATTTGTAAAGAGAAAAAAAAGCCGTCATATCTCAGTTGATCTTGAAAGAACATAATATCAATGTCCTCAATAGGAGCTGATGATATACACAGAGAGAGATCAATGACAGCTGGATCGAGGAAGCAATGCTCCTCTAAGTACTCAGAGCAACACTTCTGTGGCTTTTTATAAAGAGATTAAGGTTACCATATGCTTCCGCTGCTTGAGGGGAGAAACTGAGTTTTTCACACTTTCATCAGTAAAGGATTTTCTATTTAGCAAAACTGGAATCTAAAGGACACCATCAAAGCCAGCAATTCGAGCAAGGCCTGTGGTTTAACAATACCTAGCAGATTTAGCACCCAGCAGCAGTAGTTCAAGGTATGGCATCACACCTCCCCAAGTCTGTGTGTACTGGTCTGAATTATACACCAGACTCTGAACAGTCAGACAGATATTTGATACAGATATTGTTTAAAACTAAATGAGTTGAAATAAGCAGAAAAAAAAGGAAACCACAGCACACGTCTGGTTTGCCTTTTGTCCTAAGTCCAACTCCGTCTGTCCTTTTGTCGTGCTCCGGCGACAAGTTACTGATCTTCCCAGTAGACACCTGATACTGACCTTGTACATGGAAATCAGAAATGTACAGAGTGAGCAGGTGGGAGCAGGAGACAGTGACAGCAGCAGGGACCAAATGTGTGGATGGTATAAGTCTATGTTAGTGTCTGCAGATGTGAACAGTACATGTCTCTGCCTGTTTGCTTGACTTGTTTGTGACAAATGTCTACTGTGAGTGTTGGTGTGCGCGTGTGCGGATATGTGTGATGGCCACATCTTCCACGCAAACTGGTGTGTGCGTGCGGCAGAAATGAAAGGCAGGAGTCCCATCTGTTGTGGTGTAATGACTGTGCTATTTGGAGGCAGGAAAGGTTTGGTACGGGAGCAGCTGGTACCTCGCCCGGTGACCTTTTAGCATTCCTCCTCTCACCATCTGACAGATGTGTCAACTCGATTATTTCAAAAGGCCCTGAATAAATAAGCGATTGTGAGAGAGCCCCTTGCGCTAACCTGAAGTCGACAAAACATAGGCTCCACACAAACACTCAGGTGGAATGTGCCGAGAAACAGTCTGCAGATACAAACACAATCCTAATGTTTCCTAGATGCAGGCAAACACTAGCACATGCACAGCCAACAGCACAATCAAATTCACCAGCGCTGAACAAAGTAAATGATGTCAGAGGTGAGTGCACGCCTCAGCCCTGTTGTTGCGCTGCAAATTTCCCACTTTCCCTCGCCTCCTCTGCGCTCTTTCTCTTCCTATCATCTGCTAAATAGCTGTTGAGTCTCCGGTATGAGGCTTGGTAAAAGGGGTACAATGGGGTTGAATTGAATGCCATTGTGGTTCGGGTGCCCTTGGAGCGGTGCTATTAGCTGACTGCTGGCAGAGGGAGGGGCTGCGGTGGGTGGTGGGGGGCCTCAGGTGTTACAAGAAGGCCGCCGATGGACTCTCATTCCCTGGGCAGTACCCACAGCGGACTGGGGGAAATGGGAGTCTGTTGTGCATGTGTGAATATTGTATGTTGTGAGTGTGAGTGTGTCGACAGGGGCGGGGGGCTAATTGACTCACTGAGTGATTGGGGGACTGTGAAGAGGCGACCGCAATCAGACCTGCCCTGATAGAGTTTGATGCCTCCCTAAATAGTTTTCAAATGGAGGAGCAGGTGCTGTTTTTCCGAAGCAATCCCCGTTGCCCGTGTGTATGAGACGGGAAAGTGAGAGTACGTGTGTGAACATGTCGGTCCATGTGCACGAGGAAGACCGTGTCCAGCTGACTGAGAGCTTTTCTGTTATTATATGATGCTTTTTTTATCCAAGTAATAAAAGAGTGTAATCACAATGGGGATGTGTGTGTTTTCTTTTGTTCCTGTATCCCATCAAGTTAAAAATGAATGTATATAAGTGTTTCAAAGATGGAGCTCATGAAGAATTTAGCCTGAATTCTCATCCAGCACTAATGTGAGGTTCCTTTTACAGAGTGTATCAGAAAGTCTCTACATCTGTATATTTTAGGAACACACATACGTCCACAAGACGTTAGCTTAGTCTAGGATTTCTTAATACAAAATTATAAATATAAATAAAAAATATATAAATAAAAATAAGCTGATCACAGTCCAAAATCTCTCCTTAGATTAAGTGAAAGATTTTGAACTGATCATCCTCACGAAGGGAGAATCCCACAGGGCAGTTCCTGTTACCTCAGAATTCAATTTTGGTGGGTAAAATTGGAGAAAAGCCCTTCATTTTTTCATCTTCTCCTTGTGTTAGAAATGATTTGTGTAGAAAATCCTCTGATGCTCTTATCCAAACCCCTCAGGGGTTTCACCAGAGCCTGGACCGTCCATTTCTCTCAGCGAGTGTGAAATGGCCTTTATCAAATCATGTCCAGTCCTTGATTTTCTACCCAGACGATCCAGACTGGTTTGGACTGGTTACAAGGAGGTCATGCTTTAAGATGTGTAGTTGCAAACAGGGCAAAGTCCATTCTCTGCTGGTTGTTATTGCCTTGTTTTTCATAAAACACACATAACACGGTTTTAATAACCACCAAGTGCTCAGACAAATTGATTATTTTAGGCCGAATTTATAACATTTTCTGCAGAAGAGTAAAAACATGTAGGTGCATGTAACTGTTTGAATAACTATTTTTTTTGACAGTGTCTTTTTTGACAGGATTACAATAACCTAATAGTACGAGAGCTCATGCCGCTAGGTCAGGACCATGTGCCATAACTGTGGACGTCTGCAGACTCTTGTTTCTGTGCTTCTGTCAGCGCAGCGAGCACTCCCCATCTATCATCTCCATTGATCTGCACTAATGACAGATGGTCGTTATGGGTGGGGGAGACAGATTGCCTTCAGCGCAGCGTGGCTTCACAGACGGTGTGTTCTCTGGAATATCTGATCTCTTATTTCTTCTGATAAACAAAGGCACAGCCGAGGTCTATTTCACACTCTGAATAGAAAAATAAATAATATATTTTAAATAATATATGGGTCACATATATACGGTGTATAAATGTTCAAATAAACATTACTGTTGCTCTTACAGACATCTAGTCTCGCTGCTTCACTCCAAACCAAAATAAACTTGGAATACATTTTGGCCTGTCTCACTTTATTCAATCAGAAGAAGATGAAGAATGAAGATGCAGAAGAACAGCACATTTACTGTTTTTTATTGGTTTGTACTTGTTCAAGGCTTACAGTAAAATCCAATTCTAATTATAAACAAGAACTGTAAGAAAAATAACCAATAGAAGGACACATAGCTCTATTTACAGGCATGAAAAAGGTACTTGTATTTGAATTTAAATAAATAAAAATAATTTGAATTGAAACAACAGTGTGAATTTTAGATACCTAATGCCTCCTGAGTGAATGTGGGTCACAAAGCAGTGACTCATGTAATAAGTTCAGACACTGTCCAGATGTGTAGCATGTGGATAGAAGCAGTGCTGCTTACTTCACTTCTTCACAACATTTTGCTGAATTGTTGCATGTCATGCATTTTGTATGGAGTGCTTCACAGACAGAGAGTGTGTTTAAAGATGCACAAGCCATGTGCTCCTCTCAGCTGCTGCTTCATAAATGATCTGGGTACAACTTAGACTCTACAATGGCTGCAAAATGACTTTTAAGGCTTTTCACTGTACTTATATCAGTTCATAAATATAGAGCTTATTAAATACACTGACTAATGGTATCTAAAATGTAAATTGTATAAACTGTGATGCTTCCTACCAAAACTTAAATTGTGGTAAATTTAATCCAAGATAGTTGAGTCATCCAGTCCCAGGAACTATGTGGATAACACATTAATTATTCAAGAAAAATAAGAACAACAACTCTCACTGAAGTGCTTTTCATGTTAATAACCTGGATTAAAATGTTTGTTTTTATGTTTTGCTCCATATATTTATCTCTGGAGTCATTTAATTTCAGCTAAATTAAAAAAACTAGACTTTCTTTCAAACCTTTTCAGACCTATGTCTGAGGTTCATGACCAAACCACTGTGTTTTTGCAAGCAAACAATTATTTATGACTTAAGATACCCTCAAAATAATCGCACACTCTGGATTTACTGCCCAGCATCTGTCATTAATAAATAACCAGCCATTAAAACAATCATGTCTGTTTCAAACTGACTGTTAGCATTCTGTTACTTTTTTCTTCACTTTTACCGACTTTTTCACAACTTTTCTAATTAAATCTTTGGCTGTTTGGAAAACAATCACAACAAGTTATATATAATCAGCAATTAGGAAGGATCTACAACTCAGAGATGCTGACTTAAATGCCAAACGCTGCAAACACAGAGACAATAATGATGTTTTTCATGTATAAAAGTCTGATCTACTGTCACAGCTTCAGAGGCAATTAAAGCAGTATTGTCTTCCAGGTCACACAATTGCGGAGCTGCTGCTTTTGTTTATTAACTGTGGACCTTGAAAGACTGTCTCTGACTCGCGCGTTATGATTTATTCATAAGAGCTTGGGATCTGCATAAAAAGCCACATCAATTCAGCAGTGCAGCTCGAGGAGGTCAATAAGTGGTCGATAGATATTGCGCTTACTGGGGGTTATTCATCATTCTTTTGACTGTTCCCTCACCGTCGTCACAATAGGTGCCAATATTTAACTTAGGTTACCACGCTAATTATAATGAAGAGGGTTAGTCAAATGTCATTATTTGGTCCCTTTTGGATGATAAATGTACATGTTGTGGGGTTAGGAGGTTGGCTTAATCAATAGCTTTTCCTCAAGGATTTAAACTGCCGACCTACACTTCAGTGATTAGAAAAATCTACGGCTAGCGCTTTAAATAAAATAGAAGCTAAATCAATACTAATGAGATTCTGTCTCCTTTGGCAGCAGTGGAGCTACGAAGGCTACGCTCCAAATTTTAATCTTCTTTTATGAAGCATTATATTTGTACCGAGATACATATAGAATTAACATTGATTAAAGTATTGTCATCTCTGGGTTTTTCTGGGTTTGGTGAGGACATAGAAATAGATCTATAAAAGATAGGTAGTTGTCGTCATACATTGCATCAAATGGAACTTCCATGCTTTAAAGCCTGCGACTGCAAGAATAACATCTATAATTCAAAGGAGTTATTAGGGACAAGGTGGGGCTACAATCACAACACTGTCCCGATCTGAACCATGAAGTTTCTCTTTCAAAGCCCCTGCCCTTGTTGAGAGCCACTGGGGCCCTTTGGACTCAGCACCAGCCCCATGATTTACATGAGGCCATAAAACTCTAAATGGAGATGGGAGGCTAGTTGCTTAATTGACCTTTATTGGGCTTTCTGCTTCATTTGAAGACTGGATATTAAATTAACATGATAATTCAGACCCAGAGTGTTAATGCCCCCCACATTTTAATACCAGCCTGTAACTTTTATAGCTCAAATTGATTTAGCGCTCCTTTTTATTAACTGCCTTTAATTTTCCATATTGGAAGACACTTACACAAAGAAGGTTTTATTCCAGTTGAGCAACGCGATTGGGAGTTTATGAGCCTGTTTATATTAAAATCCTTCCCTATTCTCACTGTGACAGATATAGGCTGTAACTTGTAGATGTGATTTGATCTGTACAGAGCTTGAGTGGACTGCCACATTTAATTACACAAGCATCAGGACAAGGAATGAGTAAATACATATACTGTCACCTCTCAACTACAATCTTATACTTTTAAGCTGTGAAGTAAATTTGTGTTTATCTGACGTGTTCTGGCTAGACACCTCTTCTCATGAGATAGTGACGTGCCCTGTCACATAACGTTACAGTGGAGTGTCTGTCAAACCAGGCACGTTTTGTCTTTAATGCAGGGGTTAGGTTTCCTGTTTCATGTGGAGATTAATTTGAGTTTTGTATTTGAGTATTTTTACTCTCCATAATTTGAAGAAAAAGGTTACATAGTCATGAGTAGGGCCTGGTATAGATATATTAAAGCAAATTCACACTATAAACAGTATACATTTCTTGCATGTTTAATTTAGCATGTTTTTACACCCATTGCCCCTCCTGGCGCCACTCTCTCCATTTACCCCGGATTGGGACCAGAACAGGTTAACTCTTATGGCTGGATGGAGAGGCTCCTCAGGAGAATCAAACGCACAATGTTCTCCATCAAAAGCAGATGTCCAAACCACTTCATCAAATTGGAGCCACTATATACAGAATGAATGGGCTTCAATATGATACCTTTATGGTATGCTGCCATTTGATGTGGATTTTCCTCTTAGTGATAGAGAACAGAACTCCATATTACGTTCAATTTTCTTTAGGCAAAGGACGAAGGTAGGTTCTTAATTAAAATAAAGATTTCATGCCATAGTTGGGAAGATAAAGCCTATTCTGGATTTTGAATGCAAATCAGTATTAAATTGTTGCAGATTAAATATTGTGCTGGTATCATTCCCTTTTAAAAGCTCTGAAAGTGCCAATGTGTGTGTACACATAAAAAGTCATGAAAAAGAGCACTTAACATGGAGATGGGAAAGATGCATAAACACACTGCCAGTCTGACACAAAACCATAATGCCGCAGCACATTAGAGGTGAATTGCTTCCCGGATGCTGCCCCCTTTCCACTCTCCTAAGTGGATGCATTATCATTTTGTCTGTCACAAAAAAAAGAGAAGCCAAAGAATATGAATATGCGTTTACATCTGTCTTCCATTAATATGCATGCCTGAATCCACATCTCAACACAAAGCCAATTTTCTGGCCATCTGGGGGATGGCTGGTAGAGGTAATGAATATTCTTTATGAATATGTTTTATTGTGCAAGGTGGTGATACATCATGAGCATGGCGCCATCACTCTGTCTGAGAGTGTGCCTCTCACTCAGGTGTGGGGAACCTTCACGGCAGAACTTGATGATTTTAATGAGACTATAAAGAGAAGGGATGGATGGACAGATGGAGGAAACACAGAATGGAGAGAATGAAAAAAAAACTCTGTGCCATCTCTCTTTTACTAATAGAAGCCTTAATAAGCCCCACACCTGCTCTGAATGGTTATGCCGCTGAGATAAATACAGCAGAAGCTAATGGCTATCATGACTTGTGCAGTTACAAGTCTCGAGTCCTGATGTTCCCTTATTACAAAAGCTATGAGCTATTCCTCGTAAAAAAAAAAAAAGTTAGACAAAACAGAAACATCTACATCCCAAATCAGTCCCGTTAAATGAAGTGTTGTTATACAGGATATTATAAAAAATATATGTATCATGTTGTTAGTTTTACCTCTGTGTCTTCAACCAAACAATGGCATCACAGAGCATCTCCTCACATAGAAAAAGATGATGCATTACACTCTAGGGTCGGGTACATACGCTTCATGACACAGTTAAGAAGAGGGACGGGAGCAGGGTGTAGGATCTGTCAGCCTGTAGGCACCTTCAGATGTCACATTGATGATTAAGACATCAGTGACAGTATTACTTTGCACTCACATCTCTGGGGCTTGGCACTGTCCATTGGCCAGTGGTGTCCTTTAATGATTTATGATTGAAGTTAGCCCATAAAGTCTCCAGAGGATGCCCCACAGCGAGAGGTACAGGGAGTGACCGGTTTTATGGCAGCACTGGGAATCAATTATGCTAACTGTGGCTAATGAATGCACTTGTGGGAACTGGCCCCACACTCACGGGCCATTTTGTCTTTTGCATATTGATGGCAGACAGAGCATAGCCACTGTAATCCAGCTCTGAGGGTGCACCATGGAATTAAACTTCTGTGAGTTACTTCCAATCAAGCCTTTTTGAGGATTGTGAATATCTTTAATATATACAAATGAATTAACAGGCACTTGTTAAAATCCATTCGAAGTTCAAAGTAATTTGTTTTGAGATTATGCTCCACATAATCAAACATAGTGCCAAATAAAGATTGCAGGGAAGAAATAAATGTGCTACAATCGTAATTAATAAATGAACAAAATGTGCCAATAAGGAGTTTCTGTGCAAATGATAAAAACTGATAAGTGTCATTCAAGTATTTTACAGCTGTTGGTATAAATCTTTTTGTCCTACAACCAAAAGGAAAAAAAACTGACAAAAAACAGATTCAATATTTTCTGTACAAACATTAAAGTGTACATTTTACTCATTCTGGCAGACTTTGAACATCTAGATAAAACTGATGACAGCATGTATGGACAAATGATGACTCTCTGAAGTCATTTTCAATTACGATCTTTTTGTGGAGTACTGGAAGTGCTCCAGATTCAACAGACTCCAATAAGACTCTATATGGTTTAGGTGGAATAATGGCGAGGCATTTTATTGTTGCCAAGGTTAACGTGCATTAGCGGCATCTGTTTGCAAAGATGGACGTCTGGCAACAATCCTCTTCTGCCCACTAAAATGCATTAAGGTAAATAACGCTCAAACCGAGAGGGAAATCTCTGTGTCCGATGCATCTCGGCAGGGTATAGGAGACTATGAATATGAAATAAGCTATGAATAAGTGATGTGGTGGTGACAATGCAAAAAGGGTTGGCTTTTGAAAGCTTTTTTTAAAGATTCTTTCTGTTTGATTCAATGAGATAATAAAACATTACTGACTCTGTTTATTGGTAAGCATAATTTACAGCATAAGAAAACTAAGCCAGTGAATGGCAGTCTCACAGAGGTGGAATACTTAGATAAAACCCCTAAAGATTTTTTTTTTTTGTCAAAAGTTGGTAACACTTTGCACATTTGCAGATTCACCGAAACCAAGCCTACAGACTTAATTATTTTTCATGAACAGAATTACTCTATACCCCTCTACTAAAATGTATAACTGTCTGAGGGATTTTCAAAGGGTGGCTTCTGATGGCAGAAATGATACGGTCGAGGAAATATATTCACAAAAGTCATCATTACAAGACGTTTTGAAGTGAAGAAGTTACACACCAGTCAAAGATAGTTTGTACACACATAAACTTCTGAAAACATCCCCTGCTTAGTAAAATACACAGACACAGGCAAACAGGCAGAGTTGGAGGCTTCCACTAATTTGATCTAGTGACATTTTCTTGGCCAACTCCTTGGGGTAAAAGAGCAGCAGAAAGAGAGAAAGGGGGAGGTTGGAGAATGAGGCGTTGGAGCGAGGGAGCAATGGTGAAGGAGACACTAATGAACGCAGACAACAAAGGCTCTAACCTGAGCTGCCTGCCCCTGGAGACACAGTGAGGTTTTTCATAGGGTCAATAAAAGCATTGGACCGTGTCTGCATTGGCTTGCCCTTCAAGCACCCGCTTAACTGCAGAGGGGAGACTTCTGCTCAAGGTTGCTGCTCAAGTTAAAAAGGCACATGACTGAAATTCATATTTGATGTGCAGTATGTTATTCAGAAGCTGTACATTACAGGCGGCCCACTGCACCAGAGAAACAAGCTGTGACATCTTATTGTTGTTTAATATTGCACTGTGAAACATGGCATGTTCTGTTTTTATTCAGAGACAGCAGAGAAGTCAAAAACTTATTAAGTGGACTGCTATTGTCAAGTTTTGCTTTATTACAAAACCAGCCATAGCAGGATTTAATTGCATCCCTGAACAAATCAATTTTTAATTTAAAGTCATGTTTAAAAGTTTTTAAACTGAGTTTGAAGATACATTTCCTACTGGGTATTTTAAGGATAATTTCAGCAAGAAAGCAGCAGTGCTATAACCCTCTGCCAAACATAGCAGTTAGAGGAAGGAGAGTGGGGTTAGCCAAAATTAACAAGATTAGATATTGGGTTTTGGCTCAAAAATGTATTTTATGCACTGAGTGGCAAACCAGATACCATGCTGTTTGTAATCTCCATCGTCCCTAAACACACACCTTCATGCCCACAGACTCTTGTGTCATTATTGGCCAGGGGTAAGGCGTTTGTGGGTTTCTGTGTAGGAGTTGAGGGGACTTTACAGCACACCTGAGAGGAAATAAGTGAGCACACCCACATACAGAAGCATGCTGGGGGCCACATACTTTGTTGCCCCGCTAAGCCCCCAACATCTGACATATGTCACTCCCAATCTGTTCAGCAGTCCACACTTCTCTCCAGCATCGCACACTGCCACCAGTGAGGGCTGCTGAGAGGAAATGTCAGGAGGAGAACCAATCCAACATGATCTGGAAAGGACACAGGGATGAGCAGGAAGGAGAAAGAGGCAATGTGAGCTCTTGCTACCTTATTAATGCTAAATGCTGGTTTGGAAACAACACCATCTGTTATTTAAGAAAGTCAGATGCACAGAATAGAAAACACCAAGTTGAAAAATATTTGCTAGCAGGAAAGACAAATATGCTCTTTAACATATGTATCTGTGAGTGAAAAGCTGTGTAATGTAAATATAGACTGGAAAAAACTCATGATTGTTGGACATAATGAAATTCAGTCTTTTTTGCAAATATAATAATGCATGCAAATAGTCAAGGTCCACCTGTAGCCAACAGTGCAAATATGAAGGCACTCTGAAGTGAGATGGGTGGAAGAAGATTGCCCTCATGTGGCAAAGTATTACAATTGAAGCACAGACCTTCATGCTACACATTTTAAATACATAAACATGTTTAAGGATGTTTATTTTTTTTTCCCTAGCGGCACATAATGCTTCTGTTATTTGGCTGTGATCATAGGCAGGTCTGTCCCATCTCAACTTAGACATGATTCTATATTTATTTTGGTTTTGTTCGGCCTCTCTTCTTACTACCAAGAAATTCTCATGAGGGCAGTCTTGGCCCACTCTGGTAGTATATACACATTATTAGAGTAAATTACATATGATAAAAGACACTACATTTGGTGTTCCTCAAAGATATTTTGATGAAAGATTTCAATTATTTCCATAATCATGACCTGGAATAGTTAAAAACAAACAGTAGTTAAAGTGGGACATGTTTTACTTCAAACACTGTGTAATACCAAACTAACATTGGACATTGTTACTGACACTGATGCATATTTACTTGACGGTACATTGTGCTATGCACATAGACCACAATCATGTTGTCATGAATCCTGGTTTAATGAGTTATTTAAATTAAATGAATGAAGTCCCAGTGTAATGATCCATCACTCTAGCAGAGGCACATTATATCAGAAGCATTTAACAGAAAAATGAATCCACCAGCATCAGCTGTAGCTTAGAGTACAAACCTCATCCTCCTGGGACTCCAGGCACACAGCTCACTGCAATGACCGTGTTTTACATCGCCAATCTGTTACAGTGGGATCTCCCCAGCTTCAATCCCATGGATGATTAAGCATGATAATTAAGGTTTTTGGACATTTTCCACAGAGGAGCAGACGTGGCAGCTGGTGACATTCATGCATTCCCAAACACAGAGGAGGGAATTATAATGAAGCTCCATTCATTTCAGTGATCACAAAGTCTGCTCTTGGCATCAGTTCAAAAACATTCAAGCTGTTGTTGAAAAGGACTATTTGTAGCCTTCTTTGTTGCAATGTAGGCAATGTACCTTGATCTATTTGGGGAGTCATTTTAACCACAGAGAGCAGCCAAATGTTTGGCTTTTGCAAGAACATTTTTTATTTACTAGGCCCGTGTAAAGCCAAGCTAAGCCCTCAGGCCAAATAACTCAATGGTTTAAAACCCTATTTTTTTTATTAAAATTTTTTTTTAAAAAAGGCTACATAACCATAAGGCTTATAGTATTATCTTTAGACTTTTTCCAACTGATTAATTTTAACATACCTTAATTCGAGAAAGTTGAGAAGACTGTGTTGAGAAAGAGTTGTTTTCATCGTTGAAGTAAAATTGACTCCATCTCCCAGTATGCTTTGCCTTAGCGGAAATTCAAGGGGCTCCATGGAAACGGCAGATTGGCGTGCATGTATCACATCCACATCCATGGATAGTAAGGGTTAGTTTAGGATAAATCTGAGTATCTCTAAACCATTGTTTGTGTAAATCCATTAAAGTGCGCATCATGAGCCGAACACCGGACGCAAGAGCGCGGTACGTATCAATCAAAGCTAATGCCTTGTATTTTAGCACTGCTATGCTAACTGCTGTTTGCTCCAACGATAGAGCTACTGTTCATATTCTGTAGCTAGCTTATGTCATTCTGTACAACATTACATTTTTGACGTTTGTTTAAAATCACCTTCTACAGAGACGTGGAAACCAGGAAGATCCAGGAAAGCATTACCAATGTGGAGAAACATTTTGGAGACATGTGCCAACTCTTTGCTGCCTATGTGCGTAAAACAGCCAGACTAAGAGACAAAGCAGACCTTTTGGTGAAAGAAATTGGGATGTATGCAGACACCGAAACACCGAACCTTAAGAGGGGTATGAAGCAGTTTGCTGACAACTTGGCCAAGATACAAGACTACCGACAGGCTGAGGTAACGTTACATTTCAACCATGTCCTCAGTTGTCAATAATGGTGTGGTCCTGACTTCCATTAATGTGCATTACAGGTGGAAAGACTTGAAGCCAAAGTCATAGAGCCATTAAAAAGCTATGGAGCTGTAGTGAAAAGATCGAGGGTATGTGAGTCTCAAATGAAATGTCAGCAATATTATGACCTGTATTAACTATATTGTTATTATTAAGTGTTTAGACATGGCAATGCATGAGAAGTAAGATGGCTATATACGGTTATATTTTGTATTATTTCTAAAAAGGTCCCTATTCTTTTACACAGGAAGCTCCTTTCATTCTTCTTACAGATGAAAGATAAAAATTTAAATGAGACTCATCTAATTGAGTTATATAATCCTTGCAGGAGGAACTGAAAACAACTCAGAGTGCCAGAGACAGAGAAGCCAAACAGATGGCTCAGCTTGAGAGGACCAGACAGAGAAACCCCTCAGACAGACAGATCATTGTATCCTTGGCTTGTATTTTGGTATTATACATCTCAGTAAATCATTATTGTTTTAAGGTAGTTCTCTATATGACTATAAAGGAAACGTAACATTGGATTCCTTGACGAATTCTCCAGTCGCAGGTTTGTCTCTTAAAACTGTGCATCACTGGTAATGTATGATAAACATACTAGGACACTATCTGAATGCATCTGCTTTTGTGATTGCTCACATGCAAATACAACAATAAGATGTCTTAATAATCTAAAATAATGAGATTTCCAACACATAAATCAGCTTCTCCACCAGGGGGAGGTGTTTACACATGCAAACCCTTAACCATGGCTAATTCTTTAGCAATATTAAAGTTTTCTGTTTTGGGCATATATAGGTCTAAAACAGAAACAACTCTTATGAGAATTCATTGGACCCAAACTTGTTTTTAGATGCTTTTTATAGCTTTATACATTTAATTAATTTTGCTCTTAGGCTGAGAGTGAGCTGCAAAGAGCCACAATGGATGCCACACGGACCACCAGGCATCTGGAAGAGACTATAGATGAATTTGAGAAGCAGAAAATTAGAGACATTAAGGTTTGCACTACTTAGATTAGCATCTAAATACATTAGACCATTCTTTGTGTTGCATGAAAAACACTGTCTCTTCTCTTTTTGTAGAAGATCTTTGGTGAGTTTGTGACAGTGGAGATGTCATTCCATGCCAAGGCCTTGGAGCTGTACTCTTTGGCCTATCAGAGTATTCAAAGTGTGGACGAAGAAGAGGATCTAGAGGTAGTTATAAAGTTTGGTTGAGGTTTTTAATGTCATTTTGCATTCCACACATTTCATGCGGTTGTTAAATATCGTTAAAATGAAGAGTCATCTTGTTTTAAGCCTAACTATGTCCTGATGCATTGCTCGTCCAAAGAGTGAGTGTGACGTTGAAAATGTGGTATGCCCAGCCTCCACTGACGACCTGATAAACATGAATCACTGCTCATACGCTCTTAAGTCCACACCCTGAAATGGATGTGGCAACTCTTCCACAAGAGTTATGCAAGTTACTTTCTTCTGTTTGCAATGAGAGGTTTACCAAACTATTTTAAGCTACACATGCCTGAAGTTTGGAAAAGTATGATCAAAGAAATCCATTTTGAAAGCTTCTTCTGCAGATCCCCCTGTGCTGTTTTCACCCTGTGCCATGTCACCTATCTTTTTACTCTGAATCATCTCCATTCATATTGGAACGAAACTCCTCTTCCAGACAAGGCAGTTTTTCAGTGACTCATAGTCCAAGGCAATTGATTCATCTTTAAAAGACACAATGAGAGGCATGAGGATAATCCTGATCAAGGGCCCAGGCAAAAATAGTTTGTGTGGTTTAAAGGTCACTGAGTTGTCTGTCAGATGCATTGCCTCAGAGCAGCTTCGTTTATTTCTAATATGTTGTGATCATGATATGTTTTTAGGTTTTATAGGTTGATTTTGTAGGTTGTAGGACATCTTTTCCTGGTAATTCCCCTCCAGGCTTTTTGGCTTCATAATAACTTTAGTGTTTAGAACAATTAACATATTAGTGATAACTGTGATCACTACATTAGGTGTTAATCAAATGTTAATCAAATCAAATGCTCAATATGTAGACATTTTCTTTTTGCCAATGAAAAAGTACAGCGCCTCCTACTGTTTTGGCAGGTGTTCAGGAGTTCGCTGCACCCCCCTGAATACCAGTCACGCTTAGACATAGTGCGAGCTAATTCCAAAACCTCCCTCGATCGGACTGAGTCCTTCATGGGTACATCAGGGACCCTACAGGTAAGATATAGATGTCACAAAGACTTGTTATTCTCATGGACAAACTATAAGGAAAATTATACCTTATTGATTCAGTTACCGTTTTTCTTTTCATAGCTAAATGGGTCTTGACACAGTGGTAAGAAATTTAGCTGAACATATAATAACCAGGATCAGTCAAATCACCACCATTCTTTGCTTGTCATTCCATGCCACTATCATATACATCCTCCAACATTCACACTTCACTGCGGCTTCTTAGCAACATCTGTTTCGAAGCTTATGTTAAATGGTGTGTGTGTTTTTAATTTTTCAATAAAAAGAAGAGTCTGAGGGTGGATACTTAGAGGACATCCAGCCTGTATCTAGCAGACACAGATAGTAGTTGACACATGTCATTAAAATGTGCATCAAATGCCTGCTGCATGACAACATAATGACTGACTTTTGATTTTATCCCTAAGAACATGTTAGCTGCTACTGAATAATAATATGAAGATGTTTGCTAGTATACCAGTGCTGCAGGGCTGCGTGATAGGACCTCAGCTCAGTATCAAACTGGATTGGACATTTGATTATAATTTGTCAGCAATTAGACAGAAGAATTTGAGTAATAATCATTTATATTGCATTTTGTTTTTTGTAATGGTACATATTTTAATTAATAGTAATTTATTTAATATTTCCAATTAATATTTTCCAGTTACTTAAGTATTTCTATATTAAAATATAGACATGAAACATAGAAACTCTTTTAAAGAGAGAGTTTAACAGATACTCCATGAACACAAATTTACATCTCAACTTGCTTTTCTAAAAGTACTGTGATTTTGCGGCATTAATCCTTTAATGGTTACACATTGTTAAGTTGCATAGTGAAGCCTAAAAAATATAAAAAATATATATTGATAAACAAAATCAGACATTTAGGGTTAAAATGCCATACAAAGTATTATGGGTTTACAGCAATTCTCTAAGTCCAGGTTCTAAAATGCTCTCTGTGGCTTCCTGTTTATTTGCCCTGTTTGATTGCTTGTGTGTTGCAGCAACACCGAGCTAATCGGCAACAGTTGAGAAGAGAGGCGGAGGAAGACGATGATGATGAAGAGGAGGATGATGTGGATGACAATGATTCTGAAGACGAGGATGATGATGATGATGATGATGAAGAAGAGGACTAAGAAGATACAGTTAACACACTTGTCTTTCATTTTACATTTGAACACTGATAGGTTTAAAGAGAGCCTTGTAACCAGTGCATTCATAACTTTGTTGCCAAAGTCATTCCTTGACAGTATTTCTTGAGTTTTAGTGAGAGGTGTTTTAAACTGTACGTGCCAGTCTGTTTCTTTTATTAACTTTGTGTCCTACTTTTATAATGTAGGTAAAATATTGACTAGCCATTGACTTTTTTTATTTTTTGTATTTCAAACACTTTTCTTTAATATTAAAAACTATGTAAAAAAATATACTGTATTTACTGTACTGTATTCAATAATTAGCATGAGAAAACAAAGCAGAAAGATTTGATTGAAGATTGTTTTTCAAAACTCATTCCCTGTGCCTCGAGACTGTCGTGCGAAATTACCACAGAAGAAGCCAAGGACATTATCCACAATAGCATTCAGCTGTAATTTCTGTGCTGTTTATGCAAATGTTCTACTTCTTTATTTGCATGTGGCACTTGAAACGGATCGTGTTCCTGTATGTGTCGTCTGTCAAAGTGAAATCTGCTGCCACTGTCTGTCTCGCATGAGTCACTCGACACATTTATCATTCAGCCGCTCGTGTCATCGTGGATCTCCCACAGGACACACACAAGCACACATCAGTGATGAAGGGACAGAAGGGTACAGTTTGTGAGGCATTTCGTTTAAACGGCAGCTAAAAGAACATGTATCTATATCTTTACTTTTTTATTTATATAATCACCTGTAATATGTACCTGCTGCTCTCATAAAAATCTTCCCAGAGCATATAAAGGAAAATGTATGTAAAAGAGTCACAGTGTCGTGTCCTTACAACCCAGCTTGACTTTGTAAATTTGATGTAGCAGTGAGTCATCCCCTATAAAGTGTGTTTGTGTGTTTGAGTGAGGTCATGACTCAGAGAGAGCTTTTTCAATTGCACGATAACCTGAGAGCTCCACACCCCGATCCTAAAGTGGACAATGGATGTTGACCTGTCACCAAGAAGGAAATAAATAGATCAAGAGCAGTGGCAGAAAGACTAATCCCCAGTGTTTCATCAAGAGTCAAAGCTACAAAAGGGAAGCAAAAGGGCTGCGGTGAGTCACCCATTGTAAAAAAAAAAAAAAACAAACAGGGAGATCCTTGTTGCCAAGAACCAGATGTGAAGAGAAAGGAGGAGGGGGCAGTTGAAAGAGGTCAGTCATATCCTCCAGTGCTTATCGTTGACTGTGACTCACTGCCCATCAGCACCATGCCACTCCTGTCAAGCCCCAGAGCACGTCAGCCGCTGCACATTCACACAGGGCTTCATACAAAATACCTTCCATTTGAACCTAGTAGATTATATTTAGGCCAATGCAAAAAAATAAAAACTGACTGCTTGTTGGTGGCTTTAGTGTGAAGTTTCTCTGAAGTGCTCTGAACCATGTGAAGGTTAATGGGCTCTATTAGATGCACCTGCCATGTTTTAAAATTAGGCCTTGGCTTAGTAAAATATTTTCCATAGTTTTAACCATCAAATTTACCTTTAAATTCGCATTATCTTAATATTTATTAACTACTGACTCTCCATCAATTACTGTTTTAAATGGACTTTTTTTTCGAAAATGCTATTCAGCTTGTCACCACCAGAGGGGGGTATTTTAAAGTCTTCTCACCTGGACTGTGTAATTGGAGAAATAGTGATATGGAGACACCGTGTTCTTTCAAAACTGCAAGTACTTGCAAGTATTCACTTTTTGCATTTACCTATGCTCATTACAGAGTGAGAAGATATATTTTGTGGCATAAGATTGCACTTTAGCAGTATGGTATGTTTTTAGTCTCCAACATACACTGCTGACACAAGCCAACATTTGCATTCATATCACCCACTTTTGACAGATTCACAGGTATCATATATTCAAACAGTAGTTCCTTTACGCATCTCACTTTAATACCTCTTCCAAAATGAAAAGTGATGCAGATTGCAGGTAAAATTGCAGCAGTCAGTATGTGCCACACACGCAGCTGTGATTGGCTCTCCTGTTCTGATCTGGCACACAAAGAACTGATGTTTTCCTGGACTGACTCATCTGCAGCCACCCCCTGTAATAATAGTGCTATGTATTTGAATAAAAAAGGCACTAAAGCCAGTGCTCTGTTTTTGTACATGCCAGTATAAGTTATAATCTTTATTATTCATCCTCAGGGGATATGTGAATATGCATATGCACATGTGTGGCGCAGAGTTCACTTCTGTTGTTTGGAAAATTAAATACAGTGCCGTGCTGGCGGCTGTTATAAAATTGTGAGGCAGCATAGCCCGAGTGTGACTCACGCACTGACTCACTGACAGCGCTGCCATGGCATGTGTATGTTGTTTGCGTGTGTGTGTGTGTGTGTGTGTGTGTGTGTGTGTGTGTGTGTGTGTGTGTGTGTGTGTGTGTGTGTGTGTGTGTGTGTGTGTGTGTGTGTGTGTGTGTGTGTGTGTGTGTGTGTGTGTGCTATAGCTGCTGTGCTGGTGGACTCAGTGAGTTAATGCTGGTGTTCTGGGAACTCTGAGCCCTGCCACATTCCCAAAGTGTCAAACTAAGAACATACTTAGATGTTTGTGTAACATCCATGTGTAAGTGTAAGAGGAGGGTTATGTTAACTTCCTTAAGTTTTCTTCAAGCAACAGTGTGTAAGTTTTAAGGATTTGCAGCCAGTAAAGTTTTGTCTGCATTGCTACAAACTCACTGTTGCATCATGACATGGATCCTGTGTGTTAAATAAGTGTGGAAAGTTGTGCTGATATTGCAAGATTTATGTTTTCATGAGACAGTATAGGGCTCCAACACTCAGACTTACAGTACATAGTGCAATATGTGGACGTCAAACAGATATTCTTCCTTATACACACCTTGTCTCACATCTTTACGCACTAACATTTCTTGTGTGCAACTGTTATTTTATGAGCTTCTAGTCCCATGTTTTTGGTCTAAACAGCAGCCATCATTATGCAGTCCATACTACATCCTCCCATTTCCCTGATTGATGGACCAACATGAAAGGCAGCGTACAGCTTGTCTGTGGCAGTAGATCACACCAGCCATTCTACAGCATCTACTGTACCTATCTCCGCATTCCTACATCACAGGTAAAAGCATCAATCACTGGCGCTGCACTTGAAAGAGCTGCACAGTACAGTAGGAGCCAGCAAAGTGATTGTGTGTAGGTACGTTATACGTGTCAGCTCCTACAGTACATCATGTGACGGTGATAAAGCAGAAAGTGACTTGTTATTTACTTTGCAGGGAGCCACTTGGATATCCCCGCTGCACATAAATCACAGTGAGGGGGAAGTGAGAAATGTGGATTAGGTCCTGAAACAAGCTGTTTACAAAGAACTTTTATATCCAGTTTTCTCAGGCTATAAAAGGGCTCATTTCTTCTTTGTAATGTCATCTGAGGGTCAGAAATCACAGTAACCCATAATATAATAACCCATTTCATTAGTGTAAGCCTCAAAGAAAGACAGCTGTAAAATGCCACGCATGTTGGAGAGAAACATGTACAGGATGAGCGCTATACAAAAGACAAAAGAACGTCGTCCATTCACTGCATGCTATCTTTAAGGAATCAAAGGAACTCTAAAAATTAATGCAAGTTTTCATAAGGCTGTAATTATGCCTAAGTATGAGATAGCTTCTGTCCCACAGTGCATGTTTTGCTGATAGAAAGGTTAGGTTCATCAGTCTATTCCGCCCTGTGGCTGTTCTTAATGATTTCGAAATGTTAAGGGAAGATTGTGCGTGAGTGCATCTGAATTGCGCAAGCGGCTTATCACTTAGAGCTGTTCTGTGATCAGTGAGGTAGTCCTGGGCTTGACAGCTTTTTTTAAATTTTTTATTTCTGTCTGGGCTGTCCTCTCGGGCCATGTACTCCCTGGCTTCTATAAGTGGCTCAGATGTGTTGTAAGTGACTGCCCACTTCCTGGTATAACCCGCTCGTATCAGCCATAACCTGTAACACATTAGCCTTATCTCCGCTATTAGAATATCAAACTGTTTTTATGAACTTTAGCTGCAGCTTATGAACCTTGGCCATAGATTATTTTTATACAATTACAAATGAGGTGTTTTATGGCTGGGAATCTTGAATGCAATAAACAAAAAGCACTCACCACCTGCTCTTCGCACTGAAGCTGAAAAATGAGCTGTGTTTAAAGCGACTAAAAGCACCCATCTGGTGATTGTGGCCCACTTAGAGAGAAAATTTTAATGGAGTCACAAAGAAAAGGCATATATGAACAAATGATATTCAACGCAAACATTTTTCGGCTGATATTATTACCATCATAGTCTCAAGTGTCAGCAGAGTCCTGATTCATAAAAACATGCAAAGCAGCTGACTGTGCACACCAGGTCATGAGGAGTAGAAAAAACTATTTGTCTGCTCTCTTGCGCAACAACAAAGGCTGCATTCTTCTTCCACATTTGAAAAAAACACATCTGAACGGAGCATTTCCCACACGTTTAGAGGCTGCAAAATAATGTGAAACCAAAGACTGGATGTGACATGAGAAGCTGTCAGGCCTCAGCCCGGGTCAACTGTGTGGGTCAGAGCTATGTCTGGAACCAGAGAGCCACTGAAAGGGGTGTTCAGTGTCTCTCAGGGACACTTTGGTACATGTCAGCAAAGAGAACGGGACTGTATTATACGCTTTTTCACAATTGCTAAAATACATTTTCTGAAAGTTAAAACCCATTTATCTACACCTATAACACAATTTCTAAAATTCTGATAAACGTCTCAATCAAAAGCTCACACTGTTGTCATATTTTACATTCTGTCGTCAAAATGAACACACACCGAGAGAAAAAACTAAACACAGTTGTCAGAATATCATCAGAAACAAAATGATAAGTCAAGCTCAATCGAACAAACTGAAGTTACTACAATAGATAGCTTCATTTTTTTTTTTTTTTCTGTCTTTTGGTGAATATTTGTAGTACATTAAAGTTACTGTACAGGTTTCTGTTTAGTTTTACAGTAGCACACAACCCTTTTTTACACAAATGCACAACTTTCATTTTACGATTAAAAAAAAAAATTCAAAATATCTTGACTACTATAACCTAAATCATGTCACTGTATCACTTGAACATTTCAAGATTCAAGTATAAAATCTTTTTGGAGTCCGTAGTCATAGAAGTTTCAGCTCAGAACTGTCTTCATATTGGCTTCAGTTCATTAGCAGCAAAGTGTTTTAAGCTTTGAGTGGTTGTGTGTTAGTGGAAACAGCAGTGTGTTAACTGTGTCTAACTTCTGCCTCCTGTCATTATCTTTTTGACTGAGCCTGAGAATGTCAAATGTGCACTATTTAGCGAGAATGTGTTCAGTGTCTTGACAGAAGAGTGACTAGTTTGATAAATTTAAGCAGTTGACCGTTAGATTCAGAGAATGGCCGCCAGTTTTTATCAATTGTGAAAACTGTAAAACAGACTTGTAGTAGTGTAGATGGAGCCGTCAACCTTTCAGGACTGTCACATAACAAGTCAAAACACAGGCCTCGGAATAACAGCCAGACTTTCTTTTGCACTGACGCAGGAAATAATAAGCGCAGACAAAAAATGTTACGGCATTTACAAATTCTCCTCTGCACACACACACACACACACACACACACACTGGCCCTGAGACAGCCTGGGAACAGCCAGTGCACTAATGAGGTCTATCCCATGAGGATTTAGTGCTGCACAGAGGAATGTAGACTCTCATGACTGACCGCCAAACACACACTGAGCTCGTCCACTGTCCGAGAGCCACCCCCCTCCTCTGGCACATGCACGAGAATTGAGAAAAGCAGTCCAAGAATAGGACACTTGTTCATTTGCTAGGTACTCCATTAGAAACAAACATAATGAGCCCACTGGGGAATTTGACACTAATTCGAGACCAGAGAAGAAAAAAGGGGGGAAGGGTCCTTGAAGATAGTGCTATAATAAAATAAACAAGAGCTCAGAGAGGTCAAAAGATGGCACAGACGGAGCGAGAAGACTGTTACGAGGAGATGGATCTCGCAGCGTTTATTTGCACTTAGCATTTGTTCTTGGAAACGGGCTCGTAGCGCTAGTGTGAAAGCCAAGTGGAGTGAGTTTACTAGAACAAATCTGGTGTGAAGCAGACAGAGCTCGACGTCGGGGGGCACGTCGACGAGCCTGCTGCTCACTGATAGACACACAGCATGGGTGTCCGGCTCCGTCACGACTTTCACTCTCAAAGCACGCACAGAGAAGTTTTCCAAAAAGGGATAAGTTCACATGCTTTATTTTATTTCTCTAGAAGTGCTGCCTGGAAGAGGGTGTAAAGCAGAGCTACCCAGTTTTGAATCCAGGCTGTGGGCAGTTTGCTCCATGTCATTACCCACAGCAGCTCACGATATATCCTCCTCTATCTGACTCTGAGTGACAGGGCACATTAACATCTCATGAGAACTCATATCTCGTCAGATCAAAACAGATTCCCACACATGATGCACATAGAGACAAAACAGTCACATGTCAGCTCGCAGCAGTTCAGCTGCAAACACGGTGCTTTGGTGGAAAGTAGTGTTTGCTTTAAATGGGAGTAAAATGTGTGAAATAGAGCATCTGTTTTGTTACTTAACACCTGTCTGATGAAGGTAAGGGTAAAAATAAACATAAGACACATCCAAGTGAATCAAAAAAACATTTATTCAACTTACAGTTTTTGTCTTTTTAACTAGCAACAATGTACACAGGCTGATCATAAGACTAATATGACTAGTTCCTTTAAATGGGTCGATTAAAGTATGTAGAGTTCAGTTTATGATAAGGGTGCAGTTATTATTAGGTGTGACAGGTTTCACCGGTGTATACACTACTGACAGCTGCTCTTAAAATGACAGTATGCACCCGTCCCCAGAAATAAACAGTGAGCTGCTGCTAATCGGCCTGTGTCAGCCCGAGCGGAACTCCGTGTCACCGCCGCTGAGTGCCTCGCCGCCTGTGTTTTGGAAAATGTGGCTGCGGTTGCCATGGAGCTCCTGTTTGATCTACTGTAATTAAGTGAGCCCATTGATTGCACAATGCAGGCCTCCGTGAGCAGGCACTGCAGCACTGACTGGACATCTCATCAAACACAGAGTTAAACCAGCATTTATGCGCTCAGCTCGCCACAATGCCCTGTCCTGACATGGCCTGGAGGGGATGAAAGCAGCGTAGGAAAGGAAGAGGCTCGTTTGAGGGTTTAACCGAGATAAAGTTGACAAATTGAAAATGGATTTGATAGTGAGCCCACAGATAAGCCGGATGATTAGTCTGTGTGTGCCCGTGGCTAACAAGCATTACCTGAAAAGCGAGAGCCTGTGTTAACGCCGGTTCTTCAAGCTCAGTGAATGCAATATTTCAGAGTGATCCATCCAGTTTACTTGCTGCAATACAGTGCAATCATCCTGAATCTAAAACCACAAATGTCAGCAGGAGCACAGCCAAAAAGCACAGACCATGGGTTTTGGTTTTGTTCTCTGGTGGACGCCAAGAAAACACAAGATGCATATGAGAGGAAATTACATTTATTACACCATCGTATTCCATAAATTCCATTCTTTTAGCTTAAAATCATTTAGTTGTGATAGATGTTGGGTTTTATTACAAGATCAGTCAGTTAATGTTAACGTTACAGAAGTCATGCGAGGGACAGGATATGTGTTCATGTGTCCTTCATGGTGCAGTCATGCAGCTTGGTTTTAAGTCTATTAGGCCTTTGTGGAGCCCAGGGCTGTGGTGTGGGGCTCACATGTCCATCAGGGCTGACCTTCACATGAGACGTGCAGTCACATACGGCCGGGCCCCAGGGAAAACTGCCTCTGTGCAGTGGACAAGGACAGACAGCGCTGGGATTTAAGGGCCACTTACGGAAGAAGATTGACTTGTTTTAAGTGAAAGAAAAATTCTCACGGCACACACTGCTGAGTATGCATATTAGAGTCATACTTGTGAAAGAGTCGGAGCCAAAGTACCATGAACTGTAGTGATCTGTGGGGATTTTCCAGTGTGGTTTTCTTATTAGTAGGCTTGTTCTTTGAACTTGTGTGGACAATAGTTCAACAGCAAGGCCACATTTGACGTCTTTCTTTGGAATCTGACATACAAAGAAATAGTATTCATGAAATTCTATTATCATTTGAAAAAGGGTGTATGGTTTACCAATAGTGTTGTTATTAAGACCAAAACTTGTAGAGACTGAGACAGAGGCAAGACGTTGTTAGCTGAATTTAAAGCTAGAGTTCAAGTTTATTTATTATAGTTAAATCAGCTGCAGTCTTGGACAGGCTTGATTTAAAACTGAGTCCTCTGTATTTAGAATAGAGACTAGGCAAACTACATTTGATTCCAGTACAGGGCTGGTACCTTTAAAAAAGAGGTCTTAAGGCCGTGATTACTACAACACTAATATCTTAAGACCATGAAGTACTAAACTATTGAATATAAGACTAACTAATCCCAGCTACACTTTTGTAAATATATCTAAACACTGAGCTCTAAAGCAGCTTAAGTGCCTGAGAGTATTTCTGTGACGTAAGCCACAACGTGAAGATACATAACTTTTCTGACGTTATACAATTTGCCACGCGCTGAAGGGCAGTGTGCAGTGGCTCTTTATGAAGCCGCACTCACATGTTCCAGATTAATAAAAGCATGGGAAGAGGTGTAAGGGGAGGTTCTCTGCAGTAAAACTTTCTTTTAAGGCTCAATTAAATCGAGCCGAATGAAAATACAGAGCAGAAAAGTCTCTCCGGCTTTGGCCACAGCGAGCGTGCATCACTGAGCGTACGTGGTGAGTGTGGAAGCGCTGGTCGTGGCTCATTGTGCAACATCAGTGCATTTGTCCAAAGCAAATAACAGCATTCTAAGAAAGAGTAAAGGGGGAGGTTAAGCTTTAAATTTGAGCATGTTTTTCCTTTCCGTTTTCCACTGGTGTCACTTATGTTTAATCTGCAGCATTGCACAAGGGTTTGGTGTTGTTGATATTGAGCAACACACAGTTAAAGGTCAGAGTGAGTCTCTTTAAAAACATCTTAATAAAAACCTCACCTCTGGAACCATCATAAGTATTTTAATCCCATTCAGTCAAATAGCTATGACAAGCTGCCGGTGGTTTAGGCGATATTTTAAAGGTCATCTGGTTTAAGAGGTGAGTAGTTTTGGCTCAACTTGTAAGAGCCTGTGCATTTGTTCACATTCCTGCATAAACATAACCTCTGGAGCCAAGGCTTCCAGGTGAGAGCCTCAAGCTGCAGTCCTTTCACTCTTCTCAGGCAAAAATGTCAACTATGGAGCAAACTGACAGGTGCTTTGTGCAAAATATTGGCCTCTACAAATGGGTTTGGCTCAAAAACAAAAAGGAAAGATGAAGATACAAACAGAGTAATAAGCAGACGGAAAAAGAATGGACTCTATGAAGTGAGAATATGAATAATACAATACAAAAGCATCACATCAAATAAAGACATGCACTTTCAAACAGAGAGAAACAACATGAAACAAAAATTCACTCCACATACACCCACAGTTCTCCCATCTGCCCATCGCTCACAAACTGCCCGCTCTGTTAGACACGAAGCCGAGCTGTGTTTTTGTAGCCATTTTGGACAGAAAGTATCAACCTGCCACAATGTGAGAGACAGTGAGTAACACTCACAGTACCAGTTACTTCACCACAAACAAGTACTGTTAGGCCTTTCCCTGGAATGACCCCTTACAACCACTTGTTGTCTGTTTATTAAAAATCTTATGCCCTAAGTGTGTCACTATAAAGATCCATTGACCAACCAATCACAGAGTAAACTTTCACTGTGTTATCAATGTGAGGTTACACCAGACACAGAGCACCTTTGGTCTAAATGTCTATTGGGTGTTTTTCACTTGCTCACTCATTTAAATGGAAATCTTTTTGATGGCATTCCTAAAATATATATGTGTCAATAAGGATGGGGCTTATGACATATAGTGCAATGGTTTTCTTACAGTGGTTAATGTGGTTCATACAAAAATGACTCACTTCAAACCTGTGTCAACTCTGGTTACCTTATTTAACACTTCTACTCTCAACATAAATGCAGTAATACGGACACAAACTCTGCTTGCAGTTGTGCTGTGTGAGATTTATTGCAACCTGCAGTAAAACCTGACTCAACCACAGCAAACAGGAAAGCGGAACACCTGTGTTGAAAGACAAATATTGAAGATGATGAAACAGATGTTTCAGTAACAAGGTAACCCTGTCAACAATGAACTATGCACGAGGGTATGTATGTTTGTGCTCTGGCCAGGGCTAATATCCTCTCAGACTTCTTGGTAAGTCTGTGTTTATTGTCAGAGCTTGAAAATGCCAAGAGTTATTGAAAGTAATAAAAAAAAACACCAGCTATAGTCAGATTTCAGGTCACTTTCTCAAATCAACAACATTATCCAGGCCAGTTTAATTGTGTTGTGACATTTACCCTGAACCATTGTAATGGCTATTACCTGTGCCAATGGGAATCCTGTGTTTACTGACCACACAAACACCCATCAGTGCCTGGTACCAACACCATTTACAGTCACTAAGCACACATATGTCAGCCTTGTTAGTCAGTGCACTTCCCTGTGAGCTGCGGCGACATACGGATGTCTGCTCCTCCCTTAATCAGGATGTAAGTCAGTCATCTGTTCACTGTGTCTCCTCGCCAGCTCCAAACCTCATCCTGCTCACTCGTCACATGTCTGTCACTCCTGTGTGGTGCTGACAAACCAGGTTGTGCTTGATCCATAGTTTGGATTCTTTATCAACAGCTTTGTAACATTTCTTCAGCACAAGTTCTTCCTCATTTATACTTATCAATCCAATATAAACCTAAGTGATTTTCTGCAAGAAACTAGTCAACATTTAAGTGAGTTCCATTAGAGCATCAACATCAACAAACTGGCTTTATTTGGTTAAAAGACAGGGTTATATCTACAAATAACCTTTTATTGAAGGCACTCACTTATAGCCCATTCACATTGGGTCACATACCACTATTTCAATTATTCAACACATGATGCAAACTCTGTCTGGATGAGCAGCAGCATGCGCCGACACAAAAACCCAGGGTCAGATTTTAATTGGCTGGAGTAGAGCTATGATGCTCTCATATTCCCAGTAATGATGGGTTTCCGAGCGGAGCAGATTCCAAACCACCCGTTTGTCACTTGAGTCATCTGGCCCTGTGCAATCCTTTGTCTGCTGGCTCCATACAAAACACAACCCAGACACTGGAGCCTTTGAAATGCAGCAAATTTGAAATGTAAAAATGTTCCCTTTTTTGTTTGTTTGATTAGTGCCCAGGACCACACACTGAGTAGGAGTGCAGGAATTTTTCTCCTTAATAAGCGTGTTTCAGGTCAAAGCGAGCAGTTTTGTTCATATTGATGTTGTAGCTTCTATAAAAACATGCATGTCTGAACCGCCATCACACATCACAAGGCCACAGAGTAAAGATGTTACTTCAAAGTCCGTTAGTTACTTCCCAACATCAAACTCACTGGGAATTATATTCATTATGTGAGGAATTTGGGATTCCACAGCTTCATTAAAGTCTCCTGTGAAGTTTTACATTTTCTTTTAACTATAGATCAAAACAGTCACAAAAGCGAGAACACGGTTTTTCTCATGTCTGAATTAACAATCCCCATGAATAATACAATCCTCTGTAATAAATGTGTCTCTTTGTGGGATAAAAGAAAGACCAATTTAAAGTGTAGTTTACCTTTAGATGAGACACAAAGTTATCCCCAACAATATAAAGAATCCTAACACTGGAAAATAGACTCATTGCTTGCATCATACATTCCAGGCTTCATTTTTTCATCTTATCTTGACAAATATGTCACATGACACATTTCCAGTCCATACTAAGCCTGGTATGCTGTCTGGTAGTCAGTCGAGAAACAAAGCGAACATTAATTAACATGTAAAAACTCAGAGGCCCAGTACACACCAATGAATTGTGTTTTTATGCATTAATTTACGCTAATATACCTTCATGGAGTCGGATCTAGGTTCAAGCCAAATGCTTTTTAGCTGAGTCTCCTTTAATCAAATCTGCCAAAAGAAAAAAAAACACCAGACAATCGTGGTGCCACAATTTATAAATAAAATTTTTTGATTCTTGTTCTGTTTTTTCGGTCAGTTTTAGTTAAAGTAAATGCACTTCACCTTGGATCAGTGGAGCCATTACTTCATCCCTGCCTCTATTTCCTTCAAAATGTAACCGTACTCCCAGACTCTGAGGGAGATGTGTGTGTTTGATCTACAGCTACTTGGAACGTATTGTGTCTGTTCAAGGTTATAGCGTTTCATTACAGCTCATCCATCATTGGACCTGATGTAAACATCCCCCGAGTTTAGTCTTTTGTCAGATGCCATTGGCTTTACAGTCAGATGGAGTAGAGACGAGGAAAGGGGAAATAAATCAGAGAGGAAGAGGGACGACAGATGATAAGCACAGAGACACTGAGTCAGAACCAAATATCCTGAAGTATACAGAGATTCGCCTTGTATCCTGTTCTGCTTGTGAAAGAGGATTTGTTTGGACTGGGGCGGATACAGGATGGGAGGGTGAGGGCCATGACAGATATCTCTTCCTTCCTTCCTTTTGGAACAGTGGTCATCATCAGCATCACCAGCACTAGTCTGGGGTTTTGGAAAAAGATGTCGTTTAGTATTATCCGAGATCTGTGTGATCAACTCTCTCTGTAGAAGTCTGTGGTGTCAAGGCGGATCGTCCATGGGTCCTGTTACATCCTGTGTTTGATAAGCCATTATGAATGTGCCTCTCAGTGGTGTAATAACATTAAAAAACACTTGTCAACAATGGACCATCCAAACCCTAGAAATGTTAAGAGTAGCAAAAAGACTCCTTCAGCCCAAAGAGTAATACTTCACACAGGTTTGATAAGTCTGTATTGCTGTGGTACAGAGCGACCAAACATTCTCATACATCACTTTTTGATCTGATTTAAAATGTGCTTAAAATGAGAAACTCTATTGCAGTTTGCCAGTGTGCACCTGAAACCAGAGCCAAACCAGAAGAATACTTGGGTTGAGTTCACTTGCACAGGATTAGACGTGTCAAAATGCTTGTAAAACGTTGGGAAAACTGGGGTGTGTAAGCGATCACGGTGGTCTTGCTTCACCATCAGTCTTCTTACTGTGATCCGAGCAGGTGAGAAAGCGTTACATTTGATTCTCCCCTTGACTCCCTTGAACCTGCAAACTGTCCTTTTGGTGTTTTTTGTGTATTTTGTGCTTCTGCTGCGACTGTTTCCAGTTACCTTCCAACTGGTGAAAAATATTTACCCCTGAAAATGAAGAGGATAGCTCTCTTTTTCCAACACTGTTCCAGGAGACATCTGGATTGTGTTAGAGGAGCTTCACTGCTGTTTGTGTGTCTCTCGTGTGTGCAGTGACAAAACCTAATCAGAAGAGAAGTGTATTGTTGCACTGGATTGCACACAAACCTCTACCAAACAAAGAGACACTCAACAGACCACTCTTTTGTGTGTATATAGATCTATAAATAGACATATACAAGCTCAGATACAGGTATACAATCAGCTCTATATCAATCATCAGGTTATATCCTTATATTTACATCTGTTTACAATCAGTCGCAGTGTATTTGGCATTTAATTTGTCAGGGGTGCATCACAGATTTATTTTGGATTATTAAATGTTTTACAACAAAACACTTTCCAGCTCTGGAGGCCAGGCTGAGGGTTGCCAGTTTGGCTCAAAACATATTTACTTTCACTGAAACAGAAAACAATTTGCATTGAACTTCAAAAACCTACCGAATGGTTTACTAGCTTGGTTTCATGGAAATACAATTATAGCATTGTTATTCCAGGTTATTTCACCAAATAAGATGGCTTCCTCGAGATTCTGGTCTTAGCCTTTAATAAAAACCTCTTTATAAGTGAGTTATCTCTAACATATCTGATTTATATTGAGTCATAGTATAAGACTTCAGGTAAGACGTGGGTAAGGTTCAACATCCAGTAAATCAGTGTACGTATCTGAAAAGTGTAAAAGCACAACTGACTTCTTGGATTTATGTCATCACAGGACAGTCGCCAGGCAACCGGGAAACTTTTGAAATTCACTGCACCCCAACGATAAATCAGCTTCGAAGACAGTAAAGATACAATCATTGTGCACTCACTGAAAGCAATAATAAGACTGTAATTATTTTTAAACACAGTAGTTGTCGTCTTGTGTATAATCTTAGCTTTGATTCTTTAATTGTTGCGGGAATTCATTAATTTTATGTCTCTTAAGAAAGAAATACGTGCAAAAATGAACAGGATTTGTGATGCATGTCCCAGAGGTTACTCAGTTCTCTGCTTCTCAGATTTAGGCTACTGCACAGACCCTGGTTTAGCGCAGTAGTTTAGCACTGGTTTCCACAGATGTACAGCCAGGTCTGCTAAAGAATAATAACATGTCAAAGAGGCTCCCGGCTGCACAGACCAGAGAAATGGACCATGCCTGAGGGTGCTGTGCTTTTGAATTTATTAACTGCAAAGGACCCCCATCTGGTGATACAGATCTGGATAAAACAGGTACAAAAAAAAAAAAACCACTGTAAAGATAAACCTGGTCTCTTGTGCCATCTTTCTTCCTTCCTGTTGTGAGGTCAATGTGCAATACTAGCCAATTATCCTTATCATCTTCTATAGGAACAAACTAAGTTACAAAATGTTCCCTTGCACTTTGTAACATTTACCGTGTGTGTAAAGGTAAGGTATCAAAAACAACTTTAAAAATCAGCTTTCCCTAATCTTTCCTGCTCTTTTGTTTTCATTTGTTGTACCTGCTCAACGTGGATTTAAGATGCCGGATCAACCTAACCCCTTTAGAATTCGGCCTTAGGGGAAATGATGTAACGTAAAACAGTACGGGAAAATCAACTCTAAACATTGAGTCACGGCCTGGTGATTTGCCTGACACCTAAGCCTTGTCTCCACACCGGAGTCTAAACAAGCCCAGCTCCTCTTCAGTCGACAGCGCTGGAAATAGACAGTTTTAGTGTGTACGTCACAACTACATTCAGTAGATGTCCATTACAGTTTGTTTTTGTTCCATTTTGAATGAGAAATGACATCATTAACAAAAGCACAGAGCTATCAGAGGTGGGACACGCACAGTTCAAAGCACTCGGCTGAACTGTAGGTTTATGAAGCACCTATTTTTTTATTACTCCCACTCGTTTTTTGTTCTTTTTTGTCTGTGCAATGGAAACAAGTGCATACTGAATGAGATTAAGACCAATACCAGTGCATGATACCAGAGAAAAGTCCAGTGTTACTGCTGCAGTGGTTGGAGGAAAGGTTGGATTTGTCCAATGATGTGGCCAGAGATAAGCTTAAATTGTTTTCCCCAAAATGATGTGACAATTAAATCAGCTGCTGGACTCAAAATCTCTGAGGCCCAGACAAAAGCACAAATGCATTTAATCCCAAGACATGACAGAGACATTTAGAAGAGATCTTTAGATCAAATTTAATAAGAGGACAGTGCAATTTCATCAGGATTGGATTACAAATCCAGAATTGGCCAGAAAGACTGCAGCCTTGAGTGCTACAACTGCAAAACACACACTTGCACACATCCCCAGGCTGTTAAAGGCATGATAGATCACGCTGCCTCACCATTATTACGCTGTGTTACAATGAATAATGCATGTCTCCTGACACTGTAATTACCTCCAAACACACACTAAACACAACAGAAGCTGTCCGTCAGCACCCGCCTCGTGTGAGTGAATAGAAGTGAGATACTGCTGTCTGTCCCTGAACGCTGCTGGACGTGCTGTTCTCTGCACTGTTCTCTGCACTGTTCTCTGTGCTGTCAGCCATTCATACACACTGACACACTGACTCAGCGCTCACTCAAAAGTGCTACATTAAAAAGGAGAGGAAAAAAAAGCTTGCTTCCTCCGCTTCACACTGACTGGGTTTATTTTGGTGAAATGAATCACCATTGAACAAAACTGAAACTCCAAATATAATCTCTGTTGGAAGGGTACATTTTGTAAATAGATTTCAGCACAGATCTGTTCTTGAATACATGGACTAAGGGCTTTTTGAAAACATGTTTGGTCACTACAACATATTTGTAACGCGTAAGACTGGTGTAGTCTGGACCTGAGAGTCATTTTAAATGGAAATGATCAATTTTACACCTGCTACTATCACCTTTGAGACATGATGTCATAATTTATTGAGCACTTTAACTGTTGCATACCAATGCTGAACAGCATTATTGTTCAGTGACTACTGCATGATCAAATGGAAGTATTGGAAGATCTAATCAGGATCTTTTTAGGTTGGGATCTATCTATACAGATACATGTATAATAATGTCAGCTCTTCACTTTAGTGAGAAATGCTCAATGTTTTGATCCCAAATGTAAAACACTGGCACGACTTCACAAACAACACTGAGGGCAACAGCTCACTTCTTCATACAATTTAAGCTCTAGAACCCCATTTTGTTTTTGTCATCCCTCCCTCAGCCAAACCACTTTCTCCCAACAGCAGCATAGTAGCCTTTCCTGCTAAAAAAAATAAAAAGAAGGTAAAACCGGACCAATTTTTCAGCACAAAAAACTAATATGGTTACTTTAAACTGAAGTTCAGAGCTTAGCTGAAACTTTTAGCTTTGGAGATTATTTAATTATCTCCACCACATTTAACATTGCATCAAAGCATTGCCAACATTTATCCATGTTTAATTTGCTGTCCCTTTCTCTATTTTTAGAGCAGTTTTGTTGTGACGTATTTTGCAAAAGAATAACACATTTCCTGGTATTTTCTCGGTCCTTTCTCGTTCACATTAGTATCGACCAATGGGAGCTCTCCTTTTTACCAGAAGCAAATTGTGATTGGCCAAAGTCCTGCTGTTGGCTGATCATTCTCATCCGTTAAAATCATATCTTAATTATCAAGCCTAGATCACGTCTTGAGGTCTCATTTTTTCACAGATGATGACTATTACAATAAGCTGTTAGGTGTTAGACAATCAAACTAAATGCAACAGTAAATAAAAATCTGGTAATCCCCGTTTAATGGAGCCCAATTACAGTGATTATTGTGGACATGTTTTATCCATCCGAAGGGAAAATGAGCATCCTAATTCCTCTAACTACCACCAAAACTTTACGTAAACAGTAGGTTTGACTTTTTCTAACTGCTGTCCACATTGACAACAGTGAGATCTGTTTGATGAGCTCTCCCAGATGTTTTGTAGACCACACATCTGTCTCCGTTTAATTGGAGCACTGTACCATCATCACTCACCAGGGACACGCCGCCACACATTAATTCCTTTGAAAGATCCGGGCGCCCGTTTCAATAACATCGTGTGTACTCCTTTATGACGACACAGCGCTGTTGAAAATCAAACACAAACTTCACCGACGTTAACCCATATTTTCAACATCCTTCAAAACTGATGAAACGCCACGAAACACAGAGACTAATTTTGTTCAGCCATCGAGCGCTCGGCTAATGGAGCGACGCTCGGCTTTCATCTCCCTCCCGTGAGTTGTACTGCAATCATATCATTAAAAGCCCAGTGTTAGGTAATTGCCGAAGAGTGGCAGGTTGTTGTTTCTGGCTGAATAATAAGTACACAAAAACACTTTCTTGCCATTTCCCTGTCTCTTGCTCACTCTTTCTCCCGCTGGCCTCGCCTTGGTTCAGTCACTGTGTTCCAATGTATGGGAAATAATTGGCCATTCCTTTCATCACAGGATTATAAGAGTAAATCTCCTTTTTGGAGCAGAGCAGCGCTAACAGTCATTGAAATCCTGTTACATGGGGTATTATCCTGCAATTAATTGCTCTTTTTCGAAAGCTAAGCCCTTCTCTTTTCTTGTTTGATAAAGACACGAGTGGTTGAGCCTGTGTTGGGCTTGTGGGACTTGAACAAGGGATTGCTCACGTTTATTCTTTTTCTGTTTTGTAAATGTTCCTCTTACTACAAATGTCATTAATGTGGAACTTGTGTTTTAGCTGGAGGATGTATTCTGCAATCTGTGTAATTAAAACAAACATATCTGCACACTTCTGAATGGGATTTGGAGAAAGTATTTTTGATCACAGACTCAAGTTTATCTCCCATCAAACAGAAACCACCAGATTCATGGAGATGACACTTTCATGTGCCACCCACCTGGGCATCGATTGAAATAAACATTCTCATCTATTTAAAACTACAGCTAGTATCGCACCATTTTTGTCATTTTACGTCATTTTTTTGTCTTTTTCCTGAATGTCTCCACTGGTTTGATTGTGCGGTGTAATAAATTACCGGTTTTCGTTTCTCAATCACTGATTTCACATTCCTCACGCGGTGACATCATGGAGCAAACAGAGACGGCTTGTGTAACCGCGGAAACGGACCGCTGACAGTGTAACAGTGACGTATGTGTGTGTGTGTTGCAGCTTTAGTGCACAACAGCCATCCACTTCCCATTCACAACAGGAAGCTTTTGAGTCACCCCTGAGAGAGTGTGAGCCAAGTGTTTCAGTGAAGTCCTGCACTGAATGAGAATCAGTTACTAAACACTGTTCGTGGGATGAAAAGGGAAGTAAGATACCCTTTTCAAGTGAAATTGGATGATGATGGTTTAGACAGTGATGCCCTGTAAAAAGGGCTTTTCCCAAGAAAATGTTAGTTTTGATTCCATTTAGGACTAATCATTTCTCTTTTCTGACACAGCGCAGTAATATTACATTTAATAAAACAAAAAATCCATATTACTGAGCAACCACCAGTGGACTTTTGCTTGGACTTTATCATATTTTAGCATTGATTGAATTGAAAAGAGTGACTTTAAATCTGTTGAGGCAACGTGGCCTAAATGGTTTTGTCCTTGACCGGACAGCTGCTGTGGAGTGTGTCGAAAGCTGACCAAGACCAAGTCATGTCCAAGACCAGAGCATATCAAGACCGAGTCAAGACCAAGACCATGTCAGGCGAGACCAGATCAAGACCTACAGTCCAATTAAGTCCAGACTCATGGACGTTAGTGTTTGGTGAAGGAGACAAGAATGAGATTTTAAATCATAAGTGAATAGTTTGAGGTTTTCATTCAATCATATGAAACCGAAACAAGATTGAGTAAAAACTCAGTCTCGAGTAACATTAGGCTCAGTCTTGGTTTTCTCTTTGACTCAAATTAATTTTTACTCTTTCTTGTCTCTGTCATGTACAATTGTACTTACTTTAGAAGAAATACCAAGAAAGTTTCCTGGTATTTCATCTAAAGTAACATCCACTGGTTTTAACTCAGTCCCAAAAAGTCCTGGTCTCAGACACAACCCAACTACAGAGTTATGATTTGTGTATTGTTCATAATGACTTGTGATGTAATTTTTTCTATTCTTGTTTAGTTAATATTCTTTATCTAGTAGCTGATTGTTAACTAATATTAATAGTTGTTTATACATTACATCATATGAGCAAACTTTCTGTCAGGAAACAAAGCCCTGTATTTTTGGTAAGGCTTTAAAAATTCGGAGAAACCCTTTGGGGAAGTCTTTGTGCTGAGTCTGTACAAACATGACTCTAACTCCCCAGTGTGAGAACAAACATTTTCAACCAACAGGGAACAAAGTGAAGGTGTGTTTCCAATGTGACAACAATTAGTGGTGAAACCCGAGGCTGGATTATACTGGAAACTCAAGGAGTGCATAAGAAAAACTATAAACTCATAAATCATCAGTGTTTTCCAGAATCTTCTGGATCCAATTTAACTAACCCCGACTTGACCTAAGATGTCTAAGCATGAGTGATGGACAGATGAGGAAAAGTAAGTAAAATAAGGTGGATGTTGTGGCTAGATGACAGTCTGAGGTCCGTCCACATGGAACAATCTCTGCCTTTGATTGATTGTCCTTAATGTCAGTCAAGGTTGTGAAAATATGGAGCTAGACTGGGTTACAGTGGGCTCAGTGCTCAGCAATGGAGTTCATACAGTTCACAGCTGCAAGTCTATGTCAACATTAGCATGGTATATAGACATTTTAGCACCGTTAGTTAATTAGTTGCTGTAAAATTGTGGTTGTGATGGTTGTGACTTCTAATTGGTCGTCGTACATAAAGACTGCACAAACCTCATAATTCCAACTCTTTTCTTTCACTCTTTTCACTAAGTTGAGTGCTGTTATTACTATTTGTTGTACAAAGTGGATATTAACCTATTAGCCATGAGTTACACAACCTTTCTAATCACAAGGTGTCAAATGCATAAGACTGTGGTAAAGAAAAATAGCAACATTTGACATAGATTCATTTGACATAGATTCAGTCTTCTCTTTCGCCTCACACACACACAGTTTTTTCCCATTTTTTTGATAAATGTTGGTATCCAGACATCTATGGCAATGGGATTTAGTATCTACATTAGCTCTCACTGGATCTGATTTAGTTAAAAAATAAAATAAAAAACAGGGAAGCAGACATGTTTATAAAAAGGTTACTCTTACTTCCTTTTGTCCTCAGTAAACTTATTTTAATTCCTCCTCACCTGTAATGACAACAGCTATTACACCTTGGACACTGTATGCAACACATGACACCGAGTGTTTTTGGAACCTTTGCACTTGTGCAGTTCATTAAAAATGATTCACCCAAAAACTCTGTTAAACTGTAATCTTTATTCCCCACGAAGGCACGTTACATTACACTGTCATGTAGATACATACACTTGTGGGCTCTGCATGCATATTAGTGTAAATTGTACAGTTAAACATGACGTTAATAACAGCTGTAAAAGTCTGCCTGTGGCTCTCTCCACTGTAACCTGTTTGGATTCAGGCCAGAAAGAAATCACTGAGTTCTTTTAAAGCATCAGGCATTTGAAGTAATCTTGAGCATTAATCCATAAATGAGTAACAACTATTTTTAGCAGGAGAAGCAAAATCCTTTTCAACATGAGTTTGCTTTAACTTTGGAGCAGGTAGACTGAATATTGTCATCTTGAGTAAATATAATGTTGGTTTGTGAAGATTTGACCATTCAGACAGTTTAGAAATGACTCTAAAAGCATGTGGAAACCTTCAACTGTGGCCTTGCACCAGTTTTATATTTGAATTATATATAGTGCTGGATGTGTTGAAGAATGACGACATCAAAAGGCTTATTTTTAGACATTAGGTTGTGTTGTAATCAAAGCCTGTGGACAGTTTTTGATAGATTTAGACCTTCTCTTTGTATTCAATCATAACTGTTTGGAGTGATCTTGAAGGCAGTGGAGATGCAGCGGCTCAGAGGCAGAATAAGTCACAGTGATGACTGGCTGTGGGCCAGATCAGACCGAACTATTCTCAGAGCAAATCAATTCCCAGTCTCTCTTTATTGCTTTTGGGGGCAGCTAATTATAAGAAGGAAGAGCATGGCCTCAATACTGTTTTCTCTTTGACTATGGCCGCCCTCCTCCACATGCACCCTGCACACATCCAAGAGTTGTACATTAGACACAGCCCACATGTTCAGCTTATTTATAGTTACTACGGCTCAAACACCAATAACAAACTTCTCGAACTAGTTTTGGTTAGTCTTTGAGGGCAACAACTAACGTGATCTTAAGTTTCCCAGATGTTAAATGCACATTAAGTCTGAACATGGCCAGAGTGATTCACAGATACGCCTCAGAAACCTGAACAACATGAGCACACCGAGCAAATCACAAAGCCTCCTGTGCCTCCTCTGTCGGTGCATTTTCCCACAGCTCATCCTGCTTTTTAAAAACACCCAGCGACTGAAGCGACAGAGGGAACCTGTTTCACGGCCTGCTCTGCGACATGACAAACGCACTTGCTCATAGAGACACTCACACATCAATCAGCTGGTGAGTCACCTCTTCGTGGGACGTACACAAAGACCGCTGTAGCCTAAAAATAACAGGCACCTTTTTCCCAATGGAACCCCTGTGACCTCAAACACTGACCTCTTGGGTTGCAAAATATGGAGCCTTTAAATAATCATCTCTTCACGTCAACCTTCAATTGGTGCATCTAAAGTCTAATAATTTAACGGGTGTTACACAGTTTTCACAGTGATTGCACAGTGTTGCTTGCCCTGTTTGTTGCGACTACTCGAAGCTGCGGATCAGTGTGTGATGTTGTTTACAGAGCTCTGCGCAGTGGCATATTTTATGTGAATGCTGCTTATAGCACCACTAGGGCTTTATATGAGGGTGAGTCATAACAACAAGCAGGCCAGCAGGAGAGAAAATGAAGCTTTCTGTCCGCCATGGTCACACACCTAGATCATAAACATCACAAATCAACTTTGGCTTCTATTACGGCTCCTTTATATGCTCTTTAAGATTAAGGCTGTTTGGGTTATTAAAGTTTGCATTGGGGTTGATGCTGATAAAGAAAGGGAAATCTCAACTTTTTCTCTCTTTTTTACAGCTGCATGTGTGGGCTCTGTGTCATTTTTTATGCACATTTGTTCATTTTGTTTTGTGTGATTGTGTTTATTGCAACGAGGGACCCCCTAGTTACGCCTCTGCGCCCACCTGCAAAACAAACCTCTCCAGTTACAGAGCTGGGGACCCCTCTTCACGCCCCACTCTCAACTACAGTTCCCTGTCATTCACACACTCAGCAATGTGTCACATCCAAACAGGAGGTCCATGGTGTAACTGCTGGTAATGAGAGGGAAGCATTGAATCAGTCCTGAAGGCGCGGTTAATGATTTTCTAAAGCGCGCTTTTGATGAGACACTCGTGATAAGCCGCACGCCCGATTTCTTCATTCCACTCCACTATCAGCAGAAAATCTTCATTCATTGCACGAAACGAGGGATTGGTTACAACATCGGCACAAACAAGACACAAATAAGCGAGCGGTAGAGAGGTAATAGTTTCATCAGAGCCGAGCAGCGGAGTGGAGTCAGTGCTGTTTGAGGATTGCTCAACGCTTGTGTCACCGGGAGGAGTGGACTGGACTGCTTTGGGCGGAGTGAGACGAGAAACATCACTCACTCACTCTCTGGCTCTCCGGGAGTGTGGGGCTCTCTCTGTCTCTGTCTGTCTGTCTCTGCTTCTCTTTTCTGTCTGTCAGCTTTCCCTCGCAGCAAGAGCAACCTCTAACTCACTGGCATTTTGTGGATTATACCAACTCGAGGAATGGAGTGCCCTGTTTGTGAGTGTTTCTAAGTCTTTACGCGCGACGTGTTGTCATTTGTCATGGCACACCGCTCCATCAGGATGAACTTGCAGTGGAGCAGCAGCAGCCCGGTGACGTGCCTCCGTTACGGGAGACACGCAGCGCAAAAGCGGCTGGACTCGGACGACCAGCCTCCAGCCAAATGCCCCAGACTGAGCACCGAGGCAGGAGACGCTCACAGCCTCCTCTACGGATCTTCCCCCACGTCCCCCACGTCTCCAAACCCCAAGACTTCCAACCCGCACCAGGGACCGTCCAGGATCGGACCTTTCTTGCTTCTACCTCTGTCCGAGCGGGAGAGCACCCACAGCGCCATAAACACGGACACGGGCGATGAGCTGCTGTGTAAGGTATGCGCAATCCGTCGTCATTGTGCAATTTCTCTGAATGAGTGGTGTTTCGAGACAGCGGTGTTGCTCAACAGCCCGTCTGCCGTGTATCATCACTGCGAGGCATTTTCTTCACCAAATGTGTCACACTTTACGCAGCAGTGTTACTTCACCGCTGGGTTATTTTTATCTATTAACGAAACCACATCGCTTCTACTGTTAACAGATGAAGCGGGCAGTGGGCACTGTGTTTGTCAACACGCTCCATACACGTCATTGTAATAGAGAAGTAGACGTGGACGTAATGGGGGACCCGTGCATTGTATGGTCCAGGGGCCAGGTTAGGTCCCATGAGGATTAGTGGTCCATTAGATACCAAATGTGAAAATACAGCTGCTTTGCTTTGACTGAGACTGGTATTAGGTTAAATTTATATCAAATGTGTTGGTGTAAAGACATGGAATTGAAAACTCAGCAGTCTGCTCTGTGCTTTTTTTGCTTGTATTGAAAAAAAAATCATGCATTTATAACTTGGCTTTACGGAAGTCAGAAGTAAAGCTATATTTATATTAGTTGTAGATATTAAAAAACAACATAGAACTCATGTAAAGCCCATCTGAGTCTTTTGGTCTGGTGCCAGATTGTCATGTGTCCCTTTGAGTAATTAATTGCATACTCTTGATCTAACTTGATAAAAGCTCGTCCTCCTCGGTTGAAGATGGTTTTATATTCTCCACCATAGACCTGCAGGCATTTGTCTTTGTTGGTTTGTTAATAAAGTTAATCACTTCACGCTTTGGTGATTCATTTGTCATGCTTTTGAAAGGCCCTGAGTTGAGCTGGAATCAAAGCATGTCCCTTTTTTTATCTCACTGCCAAAACTGCATGCTTGTTTCCACGCATCATCATTAAAAACACAGTGACCCACTGTCTTCTTCCTCCAGGTATATGATATGGGGGTGTATCAGGAGAAGATCCGAGCGTACGGGATCCTGTCGGCACACAGAAATGTGGCCGGTATCCGGGATATCATCCTGGGAGAGCGCAAAGCCTATGTGTTCCTGGACAAAGACTTTGGGGACATGCACACTCTGGTGAAGAGCTGCCGCAGACTGGACGAGGAGCAGGCCTGCAGGCTCTTCCAGCAGGTGGTGCTAGCTGTGGCACACTGCCACCAGGCCGGAATAGTGCTGGGAGACCTCAAGCTGCGCAAGTTTGTCTTTGCAGATGAGAAAAGGTGAGGGAAAATCTTTTGTCTTTTATATTATGTCTTTCATGGTCATTTTATTGTGTCAAAGGAATGCAAAGGAACAAGTGTCTTTACAAAATGCAATATTGTACACTCAAGTAAAGTACACTCAAGAAAGACCTGCCTTTAAGCCCCTCCCACTTGGTCTCGTCTTCTCTGATTGGTCAGCTGCCCTGATTCATTATAATTGGGCACAAGTTTATAAAAATGGGACTTTATTCTCATTAGAGTCTTTTGTACATCTCTGCAGGTTCAAAAATGAAAAAAAAACATAGCAATAGGCTATTCAAAAGTTGAGGGGGTGATCTCAGGTTAAAATGTGATTGATAATGACAGCCCTTTTCTTACAAAGGGTAAATCTGGCATTGACTGTAGATATTGTCAATGTATCAGACAACCGTTAAGTGCAGTGGCAAGTGCCAGTAAAGGCAGTGCAAACCGTGCAGCAGCTGATCCACACAGGCCATGTGTGCAGATTTGGATGTAGGCACAGATCGAGTAGGAGGCTCTGTACTTGTTGAGGCAGACTGCAGAGCTCTCCAGATCTGCTCTGTCTGTCTGCATTTCTCACTCTCGATGCATGTCTTTGTAGCAGTTTTGGAGAGCGTGCGGTGGGTGTAATGTTGGCAGAGCTGCGAGACGAGGCTGCTGAATGAGACAATCAAGCCCTTCTGCCGTCTATAACTTTGAATATCCGCATTAGTCATTATTTATTAATAAATGGGTTCATAAATACGGTGCTGAATAATTTGTCACAAAGATCCATTCACATGCACTTTGATCCAGCGAGGAGCAGTTCAAAGTCCCATCCTTTTGAAGTGACTCCCACATAAACACAAGGCATCTCTGAATACGACACTCTGTTGAGGAAGACTCACAAAACCCTGCTTACAAAACTATTTGTCGCCTCTTTGGCCTTGCGTCACACTCTCTTTCCTGTAAGCACCCACTGATCCCACACAAACCCCCCACCCTCTACCCTTTGGCTTTCCCTGTGCTTTTTTTTTGCTTTTTTTCACAGAGACTCTCAGCTGTAACATTCCCCAGTCGTGACCTCTGGGTTCGCAGGGTCACTCTCGGGATGAATGAAAGTAGACAGCCAGTGAGAGAAGTTAAAGTTGGTTGTGTCCCTGTTGATAGCTATACAGCTGCAGAGCAATGAGTCACAGCGTGTATGTGCGATGCCCGCTTGTGTGTTTGTCCGTATGTGAGTCTTTGTATGTCCTGATTGCACATTCAGAGCGATGAAGCTGTTTTTCCATGCTCACTCAGATGCCTGGCTGGGTATTATTCAGTGCGTTGGTAGCTGGGTGACCATAGAACCACATTACAGCTGACTGACCCACTAAGACCCACTTGACCCTGGAGTTGTGCCATGGTATCTTTCTTTAAATGACACTGAGCTCATTTAAGTAAACAAGCCGCTTTAGAATATAACAGTACAGAGTCTTTTTCAAGGCCTATTGTATTTGAACGAACAACCATTTCATTTTAATGTTTGTCATCGTTTGTGACCTCATATTCCGTCATACATCTTTTTCTAAATTCACAATCATCGCGTGATGCAATGTCTCGGGCAACAATGCAAATCTGGAGCCAGATACGCAGAGAAAGTCACAACAATTTGACAAAGGCGCGATTGCCATTCTCAGCACAGTAGTCGGAGAGCCAGTTTAGGGAAGGTGACTAGCGCTGTGAGGCATGCAGAGCTGCTCCACTGCCGGGGCCAGCCTTCCCGTGCGTCACTGATGTGGCAACAGCCATTTGAGGGTAATTATGGGATGGCTGGCGCCGTGAGTGTGGAACCCAGGTGCAGATAGCCTCGGCTCGAGAGGGGACGGGAGGAGGAGAGAAGATATGTACTCTCGACAGAGGGATGAGTCACTCTCTCCACCCCTCCGACTCGCTTTTCTGTTTCCTTTTCAGTCGCCGTCGCACTCGTGACTTATCTCTGCCACTATCTTTGTGTTTAAATATCAGTTCTCTTCTATCATTACCCTTTTTTATCATCTTTCTGGCAGGCAATTTCTCTGTCTAATCACACTGCCTGGTGAACAAAATGTCTTACAGTAAACCCTAGATATGATATTGAGGGTAGCTTACAGTGTGTCATTTTCACTAATAGCACTCTCCAACAGGACAGCCAATGGGTAGAAGTCATCTTTGACACACACATACTCCAAAAAACTGCCTCTTATGCAACTTTCCACCAACATTTCCCATCACATCCATCCAAATATACAGGATAGCCAAAGGTTTTTGGTGTCCCCTACATTCTCCCAGACCTTGGACTAAATGTGTGTCTGGTGATTAACATGGCTAAATATAGCAATGTGTGTGAGCGGCGACACAGTGGGGAGGGGGCTGGTACGGGTTTGTATTTATATGTATGTTTACATTGGAAACTTGCTTATGCAGCTCTGCGTCTCAGGCTCACTCATCCATTTAGGTCACTGTGAGGTCAGTGGTGTCCGGTGTGTGTTCTAGCTGACGATTTAAGACGTAGCTCAAGGCTAAACAGAGGATGTTTACTTTTCCATGATGGCATCAAAGTTGCTGTGACATGTACAATTACATATGTCACTGGCAGCACTGTACAGTGCTGTGGTAAAAGTCAAGTAAAACGTTTTCTTGATTACTAGTTACAGCATGTGCCTTAACTTTTTTAACAGAGCTGAAATATCTAATCAGATTTCTTTCTTTTTTTTTTTTGTTACAGGACTCAGGTGAGGTTAGAGAGCCTGGAGGACTGCCGTGTCTTGGAAGACACAAACAATGACTCCATGTCAGACACCCATGGCTGCCCAGCGTACGTTAGCCCAGAGATCCTCAGCGGCTCTGCACCATACTCCGGTAAAATGGCCGACATGTGGAGTCTGGGGGTGATGCTTTACACCATGCTGGTAGGCCGTTACCCTTTCCACGACCCCGACCCAGCCACGCTCTTCTCCAAAATCCGTCGAGGCCAGTGCTGTGTGCCAGAGGGTCTGTCGCCCAAAGCTAAGTGTCTGCTTCAGAGCCTGCTGAGGAAAGAACCATCCGAGAGACTCACTGCCACCGAGCTGCTCGCTCACCCATGGTTCCACCAGCCGCCATCATTACAGGAAGTGGTGCCGACTGAACAGGAAGTGAGTTCGGCAGAGCAGACAGTGCCATCATTTGATGTGGAAAGGGATGATGATCTCTTTTGTTGACGGACTCATATAACCGACTGAGGGACCAATGCAAAGTTATATTGCTTTGAGGGATTCATTGTTGTTGTTTTTTTACAAAGGCACTTTTTAGATCCCATTTGTGTACTGTTTTGTGTGTGTATATACATCCTCAAATGTTTTTGAAATATCTACTGTACTGTATTTTCTCATTGTATGTGTTACTTGCTAAGGGCATTTCCACAATGATTGTTCATTGTGTCTTTCTAATTGTGCATTTTTTATTATTTGGTGCTAAAAGAATTGGCAAGGATTCCGAATTTGCCAGACAACATAAAACATGTCCACAGGCTTTTCTGAGTGTATGAGAAAAGTAAGCCATTACACAGGAGTCACTAATGTTTGCTCGTGGCCTGCGCTCACATGGCTTCATTATATGGATTGAGGGCAGCAGTGGAAGAGAGTGGGATACTGTTGCTCTCACTCTGTGACCGGGCTGGAGGCTCCAGCGGCTGACTCACCGACTGGCTCGAGCAAGTCCTAGCACAAGCTTGACGTCTCACAGCAGGCAGTGACAAAGAGCGAGAAAAACTCTTAGCAGTGGACTGATGTGTTACACTCAGAGGGTGTCTCACTGCCAATCTGACAATGTCTGGGCCAAACCAGGGCATTTACTCACACCACGCGCAGAAAGCTGTTAGTGGTGCAAGACTCGTCGATAAGTGGGAAGAGTTGTGACACGCAACAAAAAGTGGATGATTACGACAGGCTTTGTAAATGATGTGTATAAAAGCTTGAAATTATTCATAGAAGAATAACACTAAGGAGACCTATTTTAAGTGGTGCCTTTAGACACAAAAAAATCCTATAAGAAATTTTGTATCTGGCAAGTAGATAACAAAAGTTAATGGTAAATTTCATAGGCTTTAAATGTATAATAGTTTCAGATTCAAAAAGAAGCATATTCGACATTTTCAATGGAGCAGTTTGAGTCTGTTCTGTTCATTTATTTTGGAACATTATGTTTTGAGCTGTTGCATTAACAGCTCCTGAGTGTGGCGCCCGTATCACTGTGTTTTATAAACTAAATGGCTCTGAATCACTCTCAGTCAGGCAATATTTGATGTTGGTTGTCGGGCGATGACTCAACACTTAAGCAGGTCTGCGGAGAATGGTCCTGACCTTGGCTGGAAGACTCTGTTCTGACCGCTTCACCTCTAAATGGTACTTTATTTCTGTACAATTTTTTTTTCATTGCCGTTAAAAGCTGTAGATCAATGACTAGTCGTCATCGTAGTGACAATGATGTGCCATGTTCTAGAGGAAGTAGCGTTTCAGTGACCTTTACCCTCACAGTTAGGCAACAGTTTTGTTTTGGTACTAAAATAGTGAAGGTACTGTCAAGTCTGGCACATCTGAGAAACGCTGCATATTTAATTTCGGGCTCCCGTTGCAGAATAATAAATGGCCTCTGCAGTATATCACTTTGGTTTCATCTGCATAAGATGTCAGACGAGAACCGACTTGTGACAATCTAGTTCCTAGTTAAAAAATTAATTTAATGGTTTTCAAAATGTTGAGAAGTTGTTTCTGGTTCCTGTACAGTATGTAGAGTGAGTCATTCTTGTGACATAAGAGTAAACTGACACGGGTGCACAAACTCCATATTGCACTGTGAAATATGTATTTGTGACACAACCTAGAGGCTAATAGTCCAGACAGGTTACACACAAGATATATATATATATAATCATTGTATAAATTATGTAAATATGTATATATGAAGTATATGTGTGATGCTGTTGAATAAAAAAATACATTTTCATAATCACGACTTGTTTACCAGAGTCTTTCTTTCACACACACCCGGGATAACACCTGAACATTACACAGCTCCACTGGATGCCTCAAAGGTTGTTTTTTTTTATCTATGTGGCTTTTCAGCACTAAAAGTGAAAGCTTTTTTATTTTCCAACGACTCAATTCAGTAAAAACAATATTCTCTCCATCTCAGCTCTTAACCATGTACTTGTCTCTGACCTTTGCACAATGTACCATTCACCTCCTCAAACACACAAATGTCAATAGTGGGTCAGGGTCTTTTCCTGGAAACACAGGGGAGAGCACATGGGCTGCTCTTTCCAACGCTCTCCTAAACTCCGGGCCAAATGATCAAACACTGAACACAGATTATAGCAAAAAATACCTTTTGTTTTTATCACAAGCCACTTTTGCCGGTGAATCACTGTTTGACCTATAAGAGCTTGGCATGTCTCCACCCTCGGAGTGTTATGACTACCCAAGGCATGACTGGCCGGGGCTTGCGTAATCCGTGTGTGAGTGTGAGACCAAGTGCATACCTGCCTTGCTTCGTGCTTGTATGTATGAAATAATGGGGACATAATGCGTATGGGCGACTAGTTTGCTTAAGGGGACTAAAGGCAGATGCTTGAAGGTAATAAACAGAGGAAGTTAAAGGGATTGTGTGTCCTTTTGAAATCATTTCCTTTATCAACATGAGAGGCAGTATTGTGCAAGAAGTTCTATCCACAAAGTATCAAAGCACACAGAGAACATTCACTGTAGTGTTTACAGTTCCTCATTGAAAACCTTTGCTTTCACTTCAATAACAAGGTGTCCCACTAGGTCCTGGGGCAAGTTTCTGTCTAACTGAGGGCAACTGGGGAGTTGCATAATGGTACAAATTTAATACATTTATGATTTGCTTTGCAGTTTGTTTTTATAGGTGGTCTTTTTGGGTGTGTAAATTTATATAATCAAGGCTTTTATTTTGTTGTATGTCATTAGGGGAATTCTCCATGGAGCACAAGCCAAAGTAAGAGTGGCAGTGTGTCACCAGAGTCAGAATAGGCATCAGCAGTGACTGCCAAGTCAACGATTGCCCAACTCTTCAGAGCAGAGCCCCCAAAAAGCAGGCTAGGTGCAAGTTGTGAACATGAGCGAAGGTTTGTACAAGAGGCTGTCTGTTTGAGAAGGGAGGCACCTGTGTATTTGACAAAAGATATTCATCATTCAAGCATCAGTATTGGGTATTTCGTTGAGTTTCCATTCATCTGGTGTAGAGTTATGTAGAAATTAAGATCCTGGTTTTCTATGTGTAAACTTGCCATTAAAGAAGTTACCTAACCCTAATCTGTTGAAGAAGAATCAAACTTCCTTGTGACGTGTTTTCCCTGGGTTTTTTTCACTGTCGTCATCAGATACTTCCTAGATTTTCCATGACCTCATTTGATAGATGAAGAAATTACAGAGAAGACAACTGTTTTGATAATGTATTCAAGGAGATAGGTTCAAAACATGCAACTAATGAAGGGGCGGTTCACCTGCAAGAGCGTGCACCACATAATTTGAATACCGGCTCAGGCCAGTTTGCTCCATTCTCTCTCTGTCATTTCCAGTCTGTCTGAAAAAAAGACCTAGCGAGTTATTTTAAACCTGGATTTGTATTTAAACGTGTAAATAAACCACACAAGGAAGTGAAGAAGCAGATCTGACATTTACCAGAACACCTGCTGCTGCCGCTGTGAGAAAATGTTAACTATTCTTCATCTTCCCTGAAATCATCCAAACATCCAAACAATGTGCTGGTGCAATGGAAACTATCCACAGCGTTTCAATAACTGTGACCACATTTATTTTGGAAAAGAGATGCCTGCAGAGATCAGTGATGTTGCACCGACAATGCTTCAGAGAAGTGTAAATACTTTGTAAAGTGTCTGGGATTCTAAGCTGACATTTTAACAAACACAAAGCATACCTTGAATTCAGTCAAGTGAATTCAGGAGCCAAGATCTCTGCTGCACTCTTGTGGAAAGACTGTGAACTGCAACTCCTACACATCAGAGACAAAACCACTGAACAAAACCTGTAACACTATACAAATCACAAGAAGTTTGTTAAATAAAGTACGTATCTATATCTATCTCTTAATCTATCAACCATTTTTTCTGCAGATGAATATATTTCTACCATTAGAGATGATGATGATGATGCAGTATACTTAAAAATTTGGAGCATTCAAGTCATTGTTGTTGCTGCACGTCCCTCTGCTGGAGGTAAATAAGAGAGCTGATGGATTCTGGGTCAACAGTCTCTTCAGCACAGACAGGAGGAAAATGACAAGAGCGTGTCTGATGAAGACATTTTACTCAAAGTGGCCCCTCCAGGCTCAACATTATCTTCACATGATGATTGTTTTTCAGACATAAAGAGAAACAAAATATGCCCAGGTCCAAGTTCATTCATTTGCATGCTGAGTGAGACTATTATTAAAGCCTTAAAGCAAATTCAACACAAAAGTGACAACATACAAGGTTAGAAAGACACATCTGCTGACACTCCCTCTATTATTCTCAAACTTGTGTCCAGAAGAGGGCAGTGTTTTCAAACAGCTTCAACACTTGAAACCTTTGTCCTTCTCACTTTATTCACAAAAGAAACAGATGCACAAGCTTCCTGTATTAATAAATGCATCTATAATACAAAGGGTACACCAGACATGCAGCATATTTCTGATTAGTCCTTTAGCTCGTCCAAACAACATAAAATGACCCGAGGTTTGGCTTTTATGGGATTGTAAACAGCAATACACTTAAAAAAAAAAAAAGACAAGTCCATCTGTCTGTGAAACCAGTTAGCCTTTTCTGGCCTCAAGTCAGGTTGTAAAAAATGTTGCCAGAATCAACAGGGAGAGTGAAAACACCCAGACGGCTCTTAAAACACAGAAAACATTTGACAAAAAAGGGGTGACTTACACAGAAAGGTTTATCTCACATAAAAGGGCACTGGTAACAAGGCTGGTAAAATATCTTCTAACATGTAAAGGACACCGAAGAAGAAATGTGAGCCATTAAAGCCTCGACATGTGGTACACGGTCAACATGTGACATACATAAATGTGCATCATTAGGTCCATTTAACTGTAAAAGCAGCCCTAACACAGGAAATGGACTGTATGTTATTTAATCCGTACATTTAGGTGTACCTTTCACTGCAGTTTACTGGAAATAAATGGGGTCAAGTTTAAACACAGACGCCACCATTTTGCTTATTGCTCGCTTCGTCTTAATCACTTTTGACGCCACGGTGAACTTAGTCCAGAGTGTCATAGCCTCGATCAGAGCTGGATTATGGGAAACTAAAAATGTCAATCTTTCTATTACCTGACTTTTTAGATGCTCGACTGAACATTTGCCCCGACACAATAATAAGTTCTCTCTGCAACAAAACTCCCACCTCTCTGCAGTAAATTGGAATCTGGCCACTTTTCATTTTTTATTTACAAAATGATTTTCCGTAATGATAACACGTTAAACACAGTGTTAAGGGATTTGCCTACACATTGTTTACAGCATTACGGCCAAGTAATTAGCCAAGTTTCTATGTTTTCTCTATCAGTCCAGCTCGTGTGTTTCGCTCTCAGGATGCTGTCCAACTTCAGCTTCCTCGTATTGAGAAGTCTTAATTCCGTCCAGGCTTTCAAAAGCAAACTTAAAACATATTTATCTCACCAAGCTTATGTCAATTCATTGTTCATGTTTTCAGTCCCACAACTCTCACTCCTGTTTGAAGAATTAGGCTCCTATCAATGCATTATTAGAGAAAAATCCTTGAGTACAAAGGCATTTCTATGTAAACTCTGGGAGTATTATGCTGCGTCTTGATGTTTTGAGAACTCTAGACCTTTTCAATCATGTCTTATCCACTAAAACTTTGATAAGACGTGTGCTCTCCAACTTTCCTCCATTAGTAACAGTAGCATGGACAGCGGAACAGAGCCAAACACAGTGAAAGAGGGATTAAGTCGCCAGTGGTTTCCTCCTCTTCTCTCCATTTCCTCTGGGCTGTCCATGGGTGAGCCTGGGGTTATGATCAGGGGAGCAGTGAAAAGGCTAATCTTTCACTCCTTTGCATAGCACAAAGGCTTAGCTGAAGATAAGCTGACTCTCTGCAGCGCGCCAATATTAGAGAGACACGCTTTGAGCAGAAAGTGAGACACATATTTCAGGATATACACGAGGTCCTGTTTGGGTTCAAGACTAATTAAACCCTACACACTGATGCTGCACAAATGGGGCAGAAAATAAATATAAAGATACTTAGATGAGGACTGTTAAATAGCCTTGCTCTTGCTCTGTGAGGTTAATGAAGATAACTCATCCGAATTGAGGTAGAAAATTGAGTGTGAAAATCAAAATCTGAACAAATTTTGTATTATTTTCCAAGTGATAAAAATATATCCCCTAAAACTTTAAGGGGAGTATGTGGTGTATGTTCAACCTGCAGAACAAATTTGACAATGATTTGGTTTCCATTTGTTCAGCCGCCAGAACAGGTCACAGCAGTTGATGGAAGGAGAGGACAAAAGCATTCACAGACCGCAGGAATGATGGACAAATAAAGGCCTTTGGAGGAAGACGCAGTGAGGGGAACAGCGCAGGATGTGAACGTAAAGGAGAGAATGGGACGAGACAGCGGGAAGACACAATAATAGAGCAGCGAGAGGCGTGTGAAGGCGGGAGCACCGAGCCGGGGGTGCACTTTGCATGGCTCCATGCTGCGGGTGACTTTAATTACTTTTCAGCGCCGCTGCCTCCATCCTGGTCATGAGCCACATGCTCCGATCACCAACCACTGATTATCGGCCCTTTGTTGGGGCCCCTGCCCGCTGTCAGCCTGTAATTACATTTGTGCTGTAGAGTATCTCAGCACGTCACAAAGCTCACAATACCATTATCCAAGTGCTCTCCAGCTTTTTGAGCTTGAACTGCACCGCGTAGAGGTAGTCAAAGGTTAAAAGGCAGTACAAGCAGAAAAATAAAGATCAGTGATGTTTTTATAAGCTGTTAGGTGTGTTGTCAGTCCGTTCATTAAAGGTTAAAGGTATGTGAAGCATTTCAGATTTATTTTGATTCCACACCAATGACCCGGTCAAACAATTGGGAGGTGAATATCTCCATTAACTATTTTCTCACTACCTGCATCTACCTCCTAAAATGATAATTCTTTCTACTTCCGTCTAGTGAAATACCTAACTACCAAATCCGATTCAGAATTGAGCTCAGGATGTTAGATCATGTAAAAGAAGAGCATAATGAATGTTCAGTGCCTTTACTTTGGTCACCACTGTTGGGTTGTCTCCAAAGTACCAAACTAATGACTCCAAAACGACTGTTCATCTCATTTTCTCAAAAAATCATGCTGTTAGTGTAGGAGGAGGCCCAATCACTCTGTTAGTTCATCACATTATTAGTCCCTGTACACTACAGTTACTCCCAGTGTCATCCTATAACATTGTGCGTCCTCTCCACTTGCTCCGAACCACAAAGCCTGATGGAGGAGGCCTGACACGAGAGCTGCAGGTGTCTGTTGAAGTGTTGCCAGGCCGGGTGGACCCTCTCCATAGAGCCCCTATATCACACAGGACTGCACTTGTCTAAAGGTCGCACCTCTCCACGCCATTAGACACCACTGCTCAACACCTCTGAGCTCACAGACCAACACCTGGCTGCTGCTGAAAAAAGAAAAAGATGCAACAAAGCAAGAATTCTCATCTAGCTGTAGGCTATAAATTGTTCAAAATTCAAGTGGAATAAATAACCATTTTGTTGTGTAAAATCTTCAATTAGTCCTGACTCACTTTTGAACTCACATTATTTATACAAAGACAGCCTTTGCTAAATTCACACTTGCTACTTGGATTCTTCACTATGTAAAAAAAAAAGGAAGGTTCTGGCTGGTTTTCGGGAGAGTGAATATATTCTCGACTGCTCTGGTGCTGGCCTTTTCAGACGTATGTACAATGAGTTTTCCGAACCTGTCAGTTTTAATGGACGGCTAAATAATAATGACATTGCAGCAGTAAAGCAGTGCAAATCGGGTTGTAATAACTAACCAACACTGATTTCCACAACATTGGTCGATTCACGGCGCTTGAATGAAATGAGTCCTTGTAGTACAAAGGTCGGTCTCCTGGCAACCACAGGACTGGCCTTGAAACACGAATGGGAGTCATCCCTGGCCCAGAGCTGAAAACACCTCCAGGAAGGATTTCTAAGTCACCAATGTGTCAGACCATGAAACACTTTTCCTCTCATTGTCACACATTCAACTTCTTTCCTTTTACATAAACACAATTACAGCCACATTTTACCGCTGCTGCCCTGTGCCTGGAGTCTGTGTGAATGTCCTGTCAAATTGGGCTGATGTTGGCTTCTCTACAAATCAAGAGTGCGATCCAACCCTGACACACGGCAAGATTTCTGTTGCTCCTAAAAGGCAGCTACCAGTGCTACCAATTACCTCAGCGGAGCCAGCCAGCCATCTTAGCCTCGCTGACAGATGACTATGACCTCGGCCGACACGAGGACCTTCACTTGACATGTTCGCCTCCCTTTGAGAGGAGGTGCTGTACCATGTGAGGCTCAGTCTCATGTTGACTTTATCCATGAGGCAGACAGGGACAGGTAAGTTTCCTTGATAGTTTTCTTCAACTCTGCAACATAACAAAAAATATTCACAGAGTAGCATTTCTCCAACAATTGGGTTCATAACCTGCTTCCTGTGGAGCCCAGGAGCTTGGCTATAACTGGACCATGAATCATTAAGAGAGCTTCCTGTGAGGCGAACAGTGATGGCAATCGCTGATACAAAAAATGTTTATTTATGCAATAGCACTTATCACACTGTAACATTACAGTGTGTGAAAATAAAAACTGAATTATGTGGAAAAAAACAACCTTGAACAATGAAGGATATTTCCTCTGAGAGTTAGTCAGAGTCCTACAGGCCTCAGTGTTTTGTGATTAAGCCGATATGACTTCACTAATGTCCCTCCATGTGACTAAAATTAACAGGAAATGAATAACTGTTATTTTTTTGCCTTCTCCGCTGGGTAAAAAACCTCTGTAATTTCTTTAATACGACAATTAGGGATTGTCAGTGCCAACTACATTTGAACTCAACTAAACCAAACTCACCCAGTCAAAGTAAAAGAAGCACAATTGTTTCTTTTAATTGTAACACTGCGTGACTCAATGCTGTTATTAAAATTCCCTCTGATACCACACGCTGCTAAAACATCCTCGTATTAATCAGAATATGGCTCTTGAGCGTTTCACTCTCCACGCACCGACTTGATCCTTTGTTTTTCATGCTGCTGTTATTATCGTAATCAAGTTTCTCAAAGCCGTGGAATTTTCTCTGCTTTGACGAACACAGTAGGCAGAGAGTGATGAAAAGGCACCTTGTGTGTGAGCTTATTACTCTCGGCTTTACACACACTGTGAATACTCATACACAGTGGGTAATACACCTCACCTCGGCTAAATACCAGTGCAAAATAAGGCTGGTTTATCTGTTGTTCACTGTCTCTTAGAAAATGATTGTTCTATTACTTTTATAATAAATGTGTTGGTGGATGAGGCTTTTAACTAGACACTAAAGTGGATTTTTAGTTCAATATGATAACATCTCCAACCAAGCCACCACTAGCTGCTGATGAGATCATATGCTTGTTTGGAGTCAATGTTTAGAGTTCCCATGGCATTGTCTTTGAACTTATCACTTGCTTTCACTGCCATTATTTCATCTCTGACCCAGTGCTATTATCTCCATGAGGAGCCAGACTTTTTTTTTTTTTTTTGCCATCGCAGCCTAGGGTGACTATTTTGTTTCAAGGTTAGGATCTAAAGGGCTGTGTGTGTGCCTGGTAGCGACAGCAGCGCAGGAGCTCAACCTCATGGTGAGCACCAGAGGCATCAACCTCCAACCGCGTCTTTGTCGTTGTCTCTTTTGCGCTGTCTGCTAACAGTCTGGCTGAGAAATAATGAGGTTGGCTCCTTTCTAATTTCATCCACTGATGTTTAACAAGGGCTACAAAAAAAGTTGGAAATTTAAATCCAAGTACAGAAACACCTAATTAGAGGGAGGGTAAAGGTCAAAGTTCACACCACATGAAGACACTGCCAGCTGTTAGGTCTACCTGCCACACTCAGCATCTGTAGCTCCATTTATGCCACTGAACAGCCGTCTGTAAGGATGCTCATTTGGTCTAATTTGATCCCCAGACACAGACAGTGATCAAGGGAAGAGGGCCAAGGATTTTAAGGAGGAAGGTAAAACTGCATAATGTTGATATGACATGAAACATGCCAGCTGACCTCACTACAGCCAACACTCAGCTGAGCTGTACAGCTCTCCAGAGTCAATTGTGCCTTTTGTTAAAACTGGTGGTGACAGCGCCTCTGCCGCCCATAGCATCATTAGCAGAGGAAACTCGGCATACTGACAATCTCTGTGAGCAAATGGCCTCTCTGAAGAGACAGGTGAGGCAGAGCCCTGGCGCACTTCACCGAGACCAGATTGACTAGCTCCTGAAGCTGATTAAGTCACTGGGGGCATCTGAGTCCCAACAGATTATCAGGCCTCAACCCAAATACAGGTTTCCATACACTGCAAGTGTCTTTGATTACCTTTCCTTCTCCTCCTTCCCAGACCTGGACCTTAACTCCTGATGAGAAATAACCCAGACACTGATCAATAGCTGCCATTTCAAAAAGATGACAGTGACATGCACTTGGAGCAACACCTTGGTCCCCAAATCTCTGGACAGATGGCATGTGCCATTTAGAGCTTGCCGTCAACTGTCCACAGTCACTGCACAAACTACTGTCTACTGCACTCCATCCTGTATCAAAATTATACCACCAATATGCTCTCGATCAGGACGGCCCAGGAGTATGAACCATTATGTGCTATTTGCATCATGTGTTTTCCAGTTCAAAAGGACAAAGGTAAAGAACTGGAAGCACTCTGCAGTAAAGTAAGATCTGATATGCTTCTGTCAGTATTAGGAATAAGTGCCCTTTGCTGTAGATTGTCAACGTTTTGTCAAATAAATACCATTCAGTTGTACTTCATGTCTAACAGTGTTGATATCAGAACAAACAGAGCACGCAAAAGAAAATGAACTTTTTGGGAAAATAACTGAACAAGCAGATGGCAGTCATTAAAAATCCTTGCATTCATGACTAATGTGAAAATTGCTAATGCGGCTCACTACAATTTTCTGTTTTTAAGAACATGGCACTTTGAAAAGTAATTACTCTAGCAGCCTCATGAAAGTTGTTGGTAATTTGGTTGTTTAGGAGAGAAATTGTAGCTGGACGAGGAGAAGAGACAGAATGCAAATCGATTTGGAGCGCCTCCCCCTCGCTTGTTAGTCTTTGTTGTGAACTTTCTTTGGTTGAAGGGAAAGAAAGGGTGATGATTTCAGAATAAGTCTGGCCAGAGGGGACTCGGCAGCACAGTGTATACAGGAGAGACACATAATGAGGAAGTAAATGCATGTGGGCAGCCTGAGCATGTGGTGGGCCTCCAAAATCTGACAATAATCCACATATAAATAAAAACAGGTTCCTCTGCTTTGATACTGATATTGTATAAGGAGCACACCGGTAAAAAACATTAAACAAGCACCTTGAGGGTGTTTTTTAGCACCAACAACATGAATATTTTGTTTTCTAACTTAAATGAACTCCTACCATAGATATAGAGCTGATGTGTTAACATCTTAAGCACCCAAGACAAGATAATAGAGTGTAATACAACAATCATTCCTACTGACTAAAGCTGAAACAAAGGCAGTCTGTGGCCATGGATTGGAGTTAAAAGTGAAAATATAATGTCCTTGTGAGATAAACAGATTGATTAAATTCCCAATGACATTTATTTATAGTAAAGAACTTTTTTTTTCTCCAGTTTGTCATTGCTGGTGTCCTTTTACAGCAGCTGTACGCCATACAGCTGTTCAAACAGATAAACGACTGATAAGGAGAAGCTGTTGGGCTGCGATGTCCTTTGACTCCACCGCTCTGCCCTTGTGTCCTCTAATTTAGCAGCTTAATGGTGCGTTAACAGTGGTAGGTTACAATATGTAAATGTGGCTTTTATATTTCAAAGTGACTCGCTGCTTCCCACACCGTGAACTGGGTCTGAACGGTAAATCGCAGCGGAACAAACTCACAATGCAGCTCCCGTAATGAACAACTCAATTAATGTGATCTTGGCGCCTGATAGCAAGAAACGACAGAGCCGTGTCGCCAGAAAATGGACAGTGCAAACCCAGAACTGCTGCCAGAAAAAGCTGCTAGAGGGAAGGAGGCACAACAACAGCGGAGATAAACAAAGCCGGGGCAGACAATGAAGCCACCTGCCTCTTGTGCGTCTCAAGCCACTCAGCTGTGCCACTCGGCCACACACGGCAAATAAGAGGCCACAGCTTCAGGCAACACTCTGCACAGAATACACAGACAGCATTGTACAACAAAAACAAAGGAAGAGTTGAAAAGTCTGGCTCCTGGGTGAAACACCTCCAGTATTACGTTTTGTAATGGGACAGGGACATTTTTACTCCTGGGAGCTGTGCATCACATGACATCACACTATTATATCCATCCATGTGTCACCGGGGAGTTTCCTGGCATCACTCTGGTGAACAAAGAGCCTGTGTGTTGCTGTTGTGGACGGCTGTTACTCACAGACCACATGGCAGGTGTAATCACACAACCTTCCCCGTCATTATTTGCTATTAGACGCCACAGGTCTCAACATAAAAAGAAATGGTCTCACCAAACGAGAAACCTTTACGTGCAAACCTGTGTTCTTCTTCCACGGAGAAGCAACTAGCTGCTAATCTAAAGTAATGTTTTAAAACTAAATATTTTATCAGTAAGGCAAGTGACCTAAAAAAAAAATAAAAAGTTACTCTGACTGTTGCTTTTTTTAATCAACCACAACTGTATTTTCTAACAAATCTAACATGAAGTGTATAACAAATTTGTCTTTGGACCATCACTGGCCCCCAGGCTGGACTTTGGACATGGCTAATTTACAGCCTTTTGTTCAAAGCTGTCATGAATTGTTGATGGCTAACATGGAAAATTACATTTAATAAGTTACATAAGACCCAGCCCCCTCTAAGCAGGGCGACATGATTGCACACAGTAAACAGATAGTGTCAGTAACTAATAACTAAGAGGTGATATATTTTCTCCATACATACATAATGTCAACATATGAAAGCAAAAACTACACAGATAAGCTCTGAAAAGTAATTGTAACTGGCTTTTTACTGCATCTAAGCTTTAAAAGGTTGTTAATGATGGCTGTTTCACTGTAAAAGCAGTCTTGGTGTAAAAAAAACATCCTCATGAAGCACAACTAGGGGTGTAAACATGAATGCCACAAAAGCAACAGGTGGGGCATAGGTGAATAAAGTGTTCTATTTAGACCCTGAATTTTAGTTTGCCATTGAAACATAACAGAAAAAATGCTCATCCTTTCAAACAGGAGAGTGAAGTCAGATGGGCTTTAAAACAGTGTGCTTCAGATTGGCCTTGAGTGTCAAGTAATGGAAGGAGACAACAGGAAAGGCTTTTTGAAATTAAATGCTTGAGAAAGACATAGAAATAACGGCACAAACCAGCCCTAAACAAACTCTCCGTGCTCATCTTGTTTAATCACATTTGATTGAGTTTAAAGTTGTCTAATATACTCAGGAGAGACAGGAAAAGACAAGAGCCTAAGGAGGGCTTTGCGCGTCCTGATTCGATTACAGCTCTGCAAGGGCCATCAAACGTCCACTGTTACTATGAACCAGATGCAACATACTTTGACACTCTGGACTAATATAGAGACAAATTGCTGAAGAGCTGCAGGATTTAGGCATTTGGCATGTAGTGCATAAGCCAAATATCTTCATCACTGCTGTCATTTCACATTAAAATGATTTTACAACCAGTCCAGGGATAAAGTAATGGGCATCTATGTTAAGGAGATAGTGAATATGTAATAAAGAGGGTTTATACAATGCCACATCCCAATAAAATAATTTATTTAGGACATCCATGATGTTGCTTATGTGTCCGTTGTAGACTTAAGTTGTTGTACATGTTTGTATTCCTCTTTTTGAAGCTCTATGTGTTTGATGAACACCTCTACAGCTCTCTTAGCGTGTCATCTAGAATGAAAGTTTTCAAAGCGAAGCCCCATTTGTAATGTCAAGGCTTTCCGCCAAAATGAGCATTTGCTCTATTTTCATTTTTATCAACTATTTATCAAATCGAGGCTGTAAAAGCAGTTAGTGTAAAAGATATTTTTCCAAAGCTGCAATTAAAACACTTTACAGTTAGAATTCTACATTTATGTGCATCAATAAATGTAATGCATCACTATAACAGGCAACTTACCACCTGCTATTTGTTTGGGTTTGTGCTCGAATGCGGGCAGATGGACTGAAATACATCTATATTATGAAACAGTAATTCAGGGTTTGTATAAAAGGTTTGTCATCCAAACTGTCCTGCTGCTAAATCATTTGTTTTCCTTTGTCTTTTCCCATGAGCCGAGTCAAATCTAGGAAGTAAAAGCCAAAGCAGTCATTAACATATTATTTTATGTCATACAAAATCTTACTGACCCAGAACAATAACAGACTTGGTTTGAAATGAGAGTCAGACTCGTGGTTTACTCAAACTCAGGGTACACTTCACACAAACACATTTTGGCAGCACAGAGCTAAAGTTCCCCAGATTTCCCTTGGAGGCAGGAATCCTTCTTGCATTCATCGAGCAGCTCTGACACTGTGCTGTCTGTGTGAGCCGAGGGATGAAGGGAAACCACACAAGGATCAAGAAACAAGACACCATATGAATAGACAACCACCTTGGCTTAAAGAGCAGGGACAGTGTGGGACCTGTGCCAGGCTCGTAATAAAAATGACTTTGAGAGAACAAGTGACTAAATGAATTGTTTAATTGTCTCTTTAAATCCATATTACTAAGGCCATTTAGATTTTAAGGATGTGGAGACTATAAGGCAACAACAGCACATTCATGAGAACAACAAGGTGTCCGTTTCAACAGTGGAAGTTTGCTACAGATTAAAGAAGCAGGAGGTGAAGTTTGGTAAAGGCTACTCTCTGGTCAGTGTCAGTGTCAGTCTGTAGCCGGCTCACTCTCAACCTCCTCCACGCTGCGAAAATGAGCAGCCAGCTCTTGTAACACTGCTGTCCTGCCCAGGTGGTCGTTCCTCCGCTTTTCCATGATCATGTCCTCCAGACTCTGAAACTCCAGCACATGGGAGTGTTTGTCAGAGATGTAGATTTTTAACCTGTATGGCTGTTTGCCTATACGTATCTCTCCTCCCATTTTAAACTCCCTCTTCCCAAACCTGCACCAAGCAGCAAAGCACTCCGAGTTCCTCCAACTCAACTCTCTGTCCTTCAAGCCCACCTGCTCCATGGCGTTTTGGACCACCATGTCTGCCCCGAGAGCTTTGAACTTATACAAGTCGTTCACAATCCTGCACCTTCTCCCTTGACTCGCATCAGTCAGGAAGCTGTTTTTCACCTCAGCTCGGTGTAAGTGCACCACCTGGAAGTCCCCCACGTACACAGCCCAGTGTGGATACTGCCCTGTGGCCACAAACTCCACCAAGTCCCCAGCTTTGCACTTATTCAGCAGGTTCTCCGGGGAGTACACGTCCAGGCTGGAGGACTTGGAGCTCTTCTCGTAGATGCACTCGCCTCGGCTGTACACGGCGCACTCCACCTCGTCCCCGGGGTTGAACTGCTTCTCTTCCTGGTTCGGATCTCTCTCTGTGCCGTCCACAGCGCAGCCTTCCTCCAGCTCGTCGTCATCGTTAGAAAAGATATAAGACACCCCGATCCGCGGTCCGTCCTCTGTGTCCACGCCGTTTGGGTCCACCGTGGGAACTTCAGCGTAACTTAAATGAGACAACTTGTCCACCTGGTTGCCCATTCCGCCGCCTCAGCTCTGCGCCAGGCAGCAGCAGCCTGTGCGTGCGCGTAATACGAGCCGAAACCAGCGGCTACTCACCAAACATCACTGCCACCTGTCAGTCGGAAACCAGCTGCTTACAACTTCCTCCTTTCCTCCGAACAAAGCATTGGTTTGGACCGAAATCCGCATAAAATACCTCGACATCAACAAGTGGAGTTGGGATGAAACTGTCCTCACGTTGACGGAGTGGAGATATCCCGCCGCGGCTCACCTGCTGCTGTTATACAAAAAAAACAAACAAACAGGAGTGCGATGAAGAAAGTAGTCCCTGTAAGGCTGATCTGTTTTAGAGGAACGGTGACTGACGCAGAAGCAGAGAGGTGTCTGCCGGTGGTCTGAAGGGCTGCTCTGACTGAACTGGAGGCTGCTCAAGCTCAGCATCGCCTCAGCTCCACTTTTTAAAGCGGAAGTGCACTCGACATTCACCGCCCTACCTTCACAAAACACACCTTCTCTGTGGCTTATTGTTACACGACGTAGAAACAGGCCGAAAAACATGAGGTCGACTAAGTATAGCAAAAGTTTAGCAAAAAGCTTGGTAAAATGATCAAAAAAGAAGAACAAATAACTTAAATTCAACAGACTGGACCTGATATTTTTTTCTTTTAGTTCTGGAAAATGGTTTAAACCCCAAATATTGTAGTGTAAAAGCAATAATTTGTGAAAAAAGAGGCTTTATGATGCCTTCTACAGTTTATTATAAGGGATTTTAATAGATGAGAACCTCTATTCTGAAACGAAAAACCTTGGCCAATCACATACTCAAAAAGTCACATGCTTGAAAAAGAAGCACTCCCATTGGTTGATGCCGATTGTCATGTGACATTCCAGGAAGTTTAATAGCTGCAGATAAAGTGTATTTTTAAAGTCAAAAAGGGAGGCACTGTAAAACGCCAATGAATACTGTCAATTCAATCACGTAATAAATAAAAAATAAAATAAGGTAGTGGAGCTTTAAGTGTATTAATGTGTATGCTGCAATTTTTCAGGATGTATACCAAGTAAAATTGAGGCTTTTATTTTGAAGTGAAAACGTTATATGGGGGATATAAAGATAAAAAATGAAACAAAGGCTTCATCCTTTGCATGTAGTTTGGATCAATTCAGTGTAAGACGTCCTGTATCATTAGGTCTATATATCATAATGTGATTGTAATATAAAGTGTGCCATAAATCATTAGTTACTTCCTTCCATAATGCACAGACCATACCAGACCATAAGAGAGAGACTTGATTAGCTCATTTAAGGTCTTGTTAAGCTTTTACTCACTGAGGAGAGTAGTAAGTGCCCGGTGTCTGTTGATATTTTATTGTTTTTACCACCTGTCCGTCCTTGAATGAACCACAGCCACATTGTCATTTGCACCACTCTGTCTCCTACTGGGGCCATAATATCTCCATTACGTTTCTGGTGGCTTGTGGCCTGCCTGGACTCGTTCTCAGTTATGGGCTATTTTCTCACCAATGTATCCCCACAGGAAAGGAGAATGTGCTCAGTGTGCACCCAAAATGGCAGCCTCAAAGTGAGAGCATCTGTCCCACAAGTGTCACTGCAGCAAGTGTGGGTGATGCCAGAGTAGAGTTGAAAAGCAATAAAAAAAATATTAATGTTCAAATCAGCAATGGCGGATAGGAAAGTGAGTAACTAAGTCAGTTTTTGCAGGTATTACTCCATTTGGCAAAGCAGTGATAAAAAGTAGAGGTACAGTTTCCTCAAATACACTCACTATACAATGAATCCTAGCAACAAACCGAACCTACTCAGCTTCAAAACATCAATATGGCCACCGTGAAGTCAAATAAACCTTCTGTGTTCTGTCACTGCAGAAAAAGAAGAGACAGAAAATGTATTCTGCATTTGTCACAAAGCTGTCAAAGGGGTGTATCCATGTTACCGACCAAACACTATTACAGAGGCTTATTTGTTATCAAAATAGATTTCTTACCTCTCCTTCAAAGAACACACAGACCTACATTTGACCTCTCCTTTTGTATACCTAAGTCATGAAGCTAATATGACTAGCGCCAACAGAAAAATTCTCATAAGGTCTTTGTTCTCTAACTAACAATCAGAGTGGTTTAGAGACCTTTGAGCCACATTATGAGGTTAATTAACAAATTGGGCCATGGCTGATCACAGAGTCTGATTTAGAGCCTTGTGTAATCCATATTGAATGCTTCCCTTGTTGAGTAAAATTCAATGTAGGTCGTAAAGGATTTAAATCACATTTCATTGTGCTTATTTCCAGGTCATGAATGAGCTTAGAAAACATCTTCTTGTATTTCTATATGACCATGTATATACTCTGATTTATAAGAGACAGTGGTGATGAAACAAGAAACAGGAGCAGAAATAGGAAATAAAGGTCACTGGCTACTGGTGCTCTAGGGTCTTGTTCATCTTAAAAAGAAGGCATTTATGACAGCCAGCAGCAGGGAAACATTGGTACAATAGCGTTTATTAAAACATGTCAGGCAGACATTTTAAGGGAGATGTAGGGACCCACAATTGCTCCAGAACTAAACACTAAACCACTCTCTAATTATTGAGGGCTTATGCAAAGCAAATTGTTTGTGAGATGACTTTTTATTTAAGAGTTGATCACTTAGCACTATGTTTGCTCCCTGATATTATTCTTATTCACCAGCGAGGTTGAGTGAAGGGCTGTTGCAGCAGCAGAATACAGAGAGGCATCAATAAGTTAGTATAAAACATTTACACAAAATAAGTTAAAGATGATGAAAACAGAAGGAATAAACTCAGTGTACAATTTGACCTTTCAGTTTCTTTGAGTTAATGTAATGCTTAAAACGCAGGCTTTTCTCTGTTTCCCTTTCATATTTTTCTTTTAACCCAGCCCAGAGCCCCGAGGCTGCTCTGTGCATGTATAATCCAAATCCACAGAATTCATTCAGTGTATGTGTTACATCTTCCCCAACAGGGCTATCGTTCGAGCCTGAAGGTGTTGGGAAAGAAATGAAGGTGTTAGGACAGAAATGAGTGTGACACACAGCCTATTTAACTGCTTCTCAGAATTTCTTTTCCTCGGGTGGCATGACCCACTTTGTGCCCCTGGAGCCCCCCAGTGTCACTGTAATGTGTGGTGCTGGGAAATTACTCGAGCTGGGACACAGAGTCAATTAGGCAGGACTGTCCCTGTCTGGTGGGCACAGCCAGCTGAAGAATGATCTCTTGTATAAAAACACACACAAAAAGGTATGGTTTTTTTTACTTATAAAATCTTGACATCAGTCTTTGAGGCCCAACTGTGACTTATTTTTTGGTGCATTTTAATACATGGAGTGGTATAATATTTGAAGCAGATGGACAGTGCATCCGGACCACTGTGTCTTGCACACCATCTGTTCCACCTGGCTTAAGAAACAACTACAGTTTAGCTTTAACATAAAAACAAGACTCATTTAAGGGAAGGAAAGATTTGTTTTTATTACATATTTATTTATATTTTCATATACTTTTTACATATTTATTTGCAATAATATATCTGGAGCAAAGGGGGGCAAAGATGGAAGGTAATGTTGAAGGAATGTAACTTTCATCTTTTTTAAAACCATTGAATTACATCAGTAATAATTCAGTCAGTGATATTCACAGTCCCAACAAGCTACAACAAAGATTTCCTAAAGTATATGTAGACATATAAAACTAGCCTATTTAAACACTGTGATGACTGTATACCAAGGGAGCGGGGGGTTCCTGGGATAACTGAGTACTAGAACTAGATACCAGACAAACGGGACCAGGTCGTCCCAGTGTGAACCGTATGCATGTTTTTAAACACACTTAAGAGTGAAGTGCACACTACACCCGCATACACAACATACACACAACAGCGTCTACAGTCATCATGCTTCAATAGAACCTCACTTTAGTCTTTTTTCTTTTTCATTATCACGTTATTCAAAATAACAATAAGTGATCAAAAACTGCAGAGGGTATTTTCTTTCAACAAAATCGTTTTTCTACATAGAGCACAACAAAATGTATTCTATTCTTTGAGTCACACGGCAATGAAAAAAAAAGAAAATCAGGACAGACTTCAGACACTTTTTGGGCCATCACTTCTCTAAGATGCTGGGCAACACATTAGCATTTCTATCCCATGAGGCTGCCACAGAGTATGGGCTTCTATTTTTCTCCAGACGACAACCCCATTTTTCAAAACCCAGTGTAAACAAAGTCCTTTAGAGAGTGTGGCAGGCTGGCCAAGAGTCAACTGCACCACAGTGCATCCAGAAAAGACACTGGCAGGCGACAGGCCTGGGTCAGACACACAGTATGTTGTGTTTCTGTTCTGCACTAAGATACACTTGATTAAACTGGTTGAATTCCTCTTAGAGTGATTGTAAACCAGTGTAGCTTATGATACAGAAATCAAATAAACATAAGTTACATGTGATATACATGTTAAGTTCTTTTTGTTAAAAAGGCAAAAATAAACCTAAACCATAAACAAAAGCAAATTCAATTTAAAGATATGGCTGATAGTAGTAAGGCAGTGAAATGAAAGGAAGGACAACAAAGCTTAAGTAAAATTTATATAAAGGAAAATTGTCTTTGGTGTCCACATGTAATTAGTTAAAAAAAATAAAGCAAGTAAAATCAGCAGTTTTTAATCATCAATCATTTTAACTAAACCAAGAGGAAAGTCTTCCTTGTGGCCAATGTGGGTTTTAAAATTATGTGCAGATTACATAGATTCAACTTCTAAAAACATAACATGACATTACTAACACAGGTTTTGAAAAACCCAGCACAGTGCAAATCAAAGATGCCCCAAATAACAAATACAAGTAAAAAGGAAAGGTATTCTTATGGAACAATTGTGCAACAGTATCATGCATCAGATCACTTGACATGAAACACAGCGACACTTCTGGATTTAGCCCCAAGTTAACCAGGTCCGAAGACTTGGTCCTAAAATGCATATGTCAAATGATTCCTGAAGAAGTCAGTTAAATACTGTGTTTATTTTTGGGTCATTTTATAACACCTCTACAATATTAAACACGATATGCTCTGCTCTCAAGGGTCACAAAACATCCACTGACTGAAGGGTGAGGGTCTGTGGAGTCAGCAGAGAACAGCGCTTGTGGATCCAATTACTGTACATACTGTTTAGCTGCATCACTGGTATATACTGTGAATAGCACCACTCCAACAGATAACACTGCCTTGCTACAAACAGGAGGAGTCACAAGGAAGAGCGAGGGGTGGTACCAGTGTTAGCAAGACAGATGTATTCCTCATACGGTCAGTAAATGACAAAGTGATGGCGGGCTAATGTTTCCATAAACTACTGAAGAAGTTTTGAAGAGGGGGGTGGTCCTTGTGGCTTAAATGAAGACGCAGAGTTGTACCTTGAATAAGAATTCTCTCAGACGCAACACTATAAGACTGTTTTTGTTAGATGGGTGGGTGAATTCCTTATGAATTATAAAGAGAGGGGTTTATGTGAGTTCCTTCTGTAGAGCTGAGATGTCCAGAAGAGGAGGGGCCCGCCCGCTCCACTCACTCAACTGACCGTCCTTGAAGAGGAGGTTCAGGGCGGGCAGGGGGACACCAGCCTCTGCTGGGGGCTGACTGAGAGGGTTTGACACGCCACTGTCCTGGTCAGCGGCCTGGCCACCATCCTGCCAACACAGGGCATAGGTCGAAAATCAGAGACCACCGGGCACAGAGGGTAACATGAGGGACAAGGAGAAATTTCATAATGGAAAAAAAGAGACAGCTAGTGCCAGTGTGATACAGAGTCTGTGACTATTGAATAAAACAGCAGGGCAGCACCTCTGTCTTTAAACAGCTTAAATAGTAAATATGGACAAGAGTGGACAGAAATAATTGTTGTTTTTATTTTGGTAAGCAAATGTTTTACCTGGAATGATTGAACAAAGCTGAGCACCTTCAGTGACAGCTTTCGGCTGGAGTGCAGCAGTTCTTGAAGGCTGAAAAAGAACAAGAAAGAATGTGTCACTGAACCACTTAAAATGTCTCTGTTTGAAAAGTTTAGTTTTTCATCCTCGGGATGTTTTTGAGTTTGTTGTTTGGCTTTACCTCTCATTGCTGAAAAGTTTGTGTGAGGCTATCTTTCGACACACTTTGCGGTTGAGCTCAGAGCTAAAGAGGGGCATGCCAAAGCACAGTTCAAGAGGGACCCACTCATCCTCAGATGAAAGAGCTGAAACAAAAGGAAAAGAGGGAGATTGAACAGAAATTCTATAATAAGAGATACACAAAGCAATAAAAATATTTGTGATTATGACATTAATTGAATTGAACATTTGCTTAATCTCCAAAACATGCTGCTTACTCCAAAAATTATTTGAATAATTAAGCTTACTGTCTGTCTTAGTTTTGCCCTCTCCGTTGTTCTCTTCTGTGACCAGCTCAAAAGACTCAGTGCTGCCATTAGTGTCCAAACCTCCACCAAGATGAGTCTCTCCTTGCAAAAAGCAAAACATATCAGCAGGAGCAGCAGTGCTCACCGCTCAATAACTGCTTTGCTGACCTTAACTTTATAGTATAACGCATTTGTTAATTCCAGCTATTAGACTAGTGCTACCAATTCATGTGCATTTGTTTTTAAAAAAGTGTGAGCAATTAACACTGCAGATTACGTTTCCGAGGTAAAAAAAAACAAAACTATTAGTACTTATCCATTAACGGCTTAAGGCTACACAATAAAGCAACAATTATTGTGACAAACAGCTGATTTAAAGTGGTCTGTGAGCAATCTGTCTCTAATTCACATGGTCACATTAAATGGCCATTGCCAAAGACACTGTTTATAATTTAAGATTGTTAACCATGTCTTACCTCTGCACTCGCCGCTGTCGCTGGGCCTGCGGCGGTGCCTGTTGTTGGAGTTGAGCATTGTAATGTAGCCACATTGGTGCTCCAGATCCACATACTCCTTAAGCTTCTGCAATGCCTTGTGGACACACATGTTGGAGTAGGAGAACTCTGCACCGGGTACACAGGTGGAAATGAGATAAAGACAATTTTGTCCCAGACACAAAGACATTTATTTATTGTATGTTATACAAGCTATTAATGACATTTCTTGACTAACCTCCCTTCAGATCCTCCTCATCAAACGGGAATGGGATGTGAACAGTTTCCCCATGGCCATGCATGCCATGACCCTGAGATTACAAACAGAAAAGTAATAAATGCAAGTATAATTTTACAATCAAATGCCAGTATAGTTTACTCTGAGAGATGTAAACATTACCTGAATGAGAACTGCTGAGTGTGTAAGGGCATCATTAAGCATTGTCAGAACATTGGAAGTGGGAACAACTCCAGGATCATGACCCCAGGATGTGATCAACAACCTGTCGTACACCTGAACAAATAACATTCAAAGGTTCAACTTAAAGAAATCGACATAACCTACATCCTGTATGTTCACTGTGAATATTCTTGCTGTTAACCTAGAATTCAAACGTATTTCTCTACTTAATTACAGCGGAAATTTTGGAAAAGAATAGAGCAGACGGGGGCGCCCCTGGCAGCTCAGGTAGAGCATATGCTTAGCACACGGGAGACCCGGGTTTGAGTCTTGGTCAGGTCAATTGCCCAATGTCATTCCCCATTATCTCTCACCCCATTTCCTGTCCAGCTACTGCTACACTATCAATAAAGGCCAAAAAGGCAAAAAAAAAGAATCTAAAAAAAAAAGAACAGAGCAGACAACCACATGCTTTTGTGTTCTCACAAAGTGACCCATTTGCATGATATTACCATCTTCCCCTGAGTGTTGCCTCGATAAAATCCCCTTTTCCTAACTGGCTCACATTCCAAAGATATTTCAGAGATTCCAAGACCATTGGGAAGCCTTGGAGGTGGTATCGCAGGTGCATTCGTGAGTGTTTGCTTTGATGATGATGATGATGTGCCAGGTGCTTTACAATCTTTCTCTCTTTCAAAGAAATGTTAATATTCCTGCATGTTTTACATTCTTTTCTTAATTTACTGATCCAGTCATGGTGAAGGATTAGTTCAGTCTAACCTGGAAAATTTCTGGCAATTTGCGGAGCCTTGAGCCTTTGGACAGCAGCAGAGATGGCGGGCCTTGGCCAGTCACATGGTACAAGTACAGCTTGAACCAGATGGAGCTCACCTCAGGAATGGCTGGGCCAATGTGCTGTAGGAAAATCAAACAGACATGTACACAAATGTCAGACACAGGGATAATAGATAATTACATTTACCATTTAAAAAGTCATGCATATTTATGCATACATAATAAATGCATACAAAGACGTAATCTTTGTGTAGTGGTAAAAATTCAGCAGACGATAGAGGAAATAAATCTAAATAAATACGTCACTGAACCTTTGCAGGCTGAGAATAAACAGCAGTGTGAATAGCACAGGAGTTTTACTTTGTTTTCACTGTGTCTCTGAGCTCAACTCAAATACTGCAGTGTGGCCAACCAGAGAAATTACTATGAGCCCCCCTCTTTCTTCCCTCCCATCTTCCTGTTGTGTACCCTTGTTGTTGGGGGCAACTGCAGGCTGAGCATTCACACAGCTTACACATTAAGTCAACAAGTGTGTGAGCAAGAGGACAAACACAACGTAACCAGATACACAGTAACTAAAGCCCCAAGTCTTACTGGCTTCCTTCCTTCCATGAGTCATACCTGAGGCGTACAGCTGCTGATGGGCCTAATCTCGTTGCTAAGTGGGGCCATTGAGACCAGCAGCTTGTAGTTTTTGTTGAGAACGCGGCTGCAGGTTGCCTGGTCCAAACCCAGCAGGCTCTCACAGCGCAGCATGTCCAAGGGGAAACCTAGAGCATAGGGACAGACAAATATGCTCAGAGTGGCGATGAAAAAGAAACGATAGAGCAGAAGATATGAAACTAATATAAAACTGATGTGTCAATAATAATAATAAAGTCAGTAAAACCAATACTATGCTACAAGGGAATTAATTGATTGGTATTTAAGTAATCATTTTTGTGGTACTACACTGCTGTTGTAATCTGTAATCGCTGAACCTTTACTAAAATGTTGGTGTTCTTCAGCACACATTTGCTGCTTTCCTCAGAAGCCTGGAGCTGAGTACATCAGAGACGAGACAATCAGAAGTGAGACATTCAGCCAAACCAAACAAACAGCATCTGGTAGCCCATGTGCTTGTGTGGTTGTTAGAAGTTTATTAAAACCTCGTTGAAGCCTCCTCTTCTAGTGTGTTGTTTCATAGCCTTATTCACAATGTGCACAAGAACAGTTTATCTGATTTATTTTTACATGAGATGTAAGAACTATTCTTAGTGGCATGTGTCATAACATTACATTGCCATAGGCAGCTGAGAAGCATCAAGTATGAGAAATAGTACTATATATTTAAACATCCTCTGAATGTGGAAAGTGTCCACAATGGGACTTACCTATGTTTGGGATATCTGGTCCCTGGTCCTGAGTGAGTTCTTTGTTGTAGCGCAGAAAGAGAATAGTGTTTTTGAGAGTCAGAGCATGGTCGAAATAACGCTGGGCCTCTCCCTCAGCCGTAGATTCAACCTGGATAAAATAAACAAAAGATTAATTAAAACTCTATAATCTGTGTGTCTGTTGCACATTTTTTGTTTTAGTTTACCTTCTCCAACTCAGCCAAGAAGCTGTCCAGAGTCTCATCAGACAGTTTTCCAACCTCAAACATGGTCACTGCGTGACTTTTCAGGTTCTGAGAAAACAACAAGAAATGCACTGTGTTTTTACTAAAAACACAACTCCACAGTATGTTTCTATGCAGTTCTGCTTATGTTTCCACACAGCCACTGACCGGAGACAGGTTGCCCATCATGAGAAAGGCTGTAAGGGTGGAGTCAAAGAGGAAAGCAATCCTCTTGGTTGGTGCAGCTGGGATGCTTAGACTACTAACACTCGCTGTGTCTGCTGCAGAAGTCAAGAGAAAACATAACAGAAACATTGTTCGGACTGGTGGACAATGGTACGAGCTAAAACAGTATCAGCTGAAAAAAATGTAATTGAAATTGTTCAGACACCTATTAATGTGAGGATGATACTGAAGAATGACTTTCTTTGGGATTAATTAGCAGTTTCCAAACTGCAGAGTGCATTGTGTGCATAAATTAGGGTCTGTGTTTATTTGCCTGACTTTGTATGTGTGTTGCCAGCTAAGCAGCCAGACCTTGGTCTTCCAGACTGGTGGTGTCTGTGTCGGTGGCTGATGAGCCCCCCTCCATCACGGGACTGCCCTGTTCCCAGGACAGCAACATCCTCTGGGGGTCCATGGTACTCCTAACAGAGGAGAGAGCTCAGAGAACTCGAGACCAGAAGGCTACATAAGAAATGTCATACTTATGTCAACTGTTTATGAGACAGATCAGTCAAAACCATACTTGAGCCTGTTGACAGAGGGAGCATTCTTCCAGGTCGGGTGGAGTTGGTCCGAGCTGAACACCTGACCCTTCTTTACAGCGAAGCCAAGGCGACAATACATGGACACCGCATTCTGTAAAGACAACAAAACTCTTACATTTTACATCTCAACTGAAAGACGTAATGGTGTTTTAAGTTAATGAAGCTAAAATTAACACATTTGATGCTGACATTTTTACAAAGCTCTATAGCAACAGCGGAAGAAAATGAGTCACTTTTACTTCTGTAACCAACCACCACTTTTTAATTATGTGCAAACAATTCAAATGACATTGCATCGATGACAGGTATTTTAAGACAACCGTCTGAATTGTCTCTTGAGCTAAAAGAGTAACGCCGGCAGAACCTGTACCACTCACTGCCTTTGGTCACTTCCCTAAGTGTTGTTTAGCAGAGGCAGCAACGAGAAGAGACAGGAGAGTTCATCTCTCAAAACTGACAGGGAATTTGGCACAGTCTGTCACTGAGTGAATAGGAGACTGGGGAAAAATGGGTCAGAGACACAAGCACCAATTCAACGCTCAGCACTAGAGCATGATTTAGTGTTGATATGAGTGGGACACAATCTAACTCACAGATAGGTGTTGGTAAGAGTCCATTAAGATGCATAATAATAAACACTGCTATAATAAAACATTACATTTTGACAACTAATTGCCAGTGCCTTAGTTAAATAACTGCATATCTTTGTATGATTTAAATTCTAAAAATAACTGTTCTCTGTCCTTATTTCTACATAATATGACAGGTACAAAGCATTCAAAGCACTGGTACAGAAATAAGCCTTAATATTTCAACAGTTTCAGTTTTCTGAATGCAGTTTACTCTGTGAATCACGTGAGGACCCACCTTCACTAAGTCCAAGTCAATCTCCAACACATTCGCCAACTGAGGAGTGGACAAGAAATAGTAACTTGAAATGCTAATCAATATATACATTCACATCATATGTCAACTATGTAAACTATTTCTAAAGCATACCTCGGCAACATTTGTCTGCTCATCGATAGAGACAAAGATTTTGTATAGAAGAGTTTCAAAGTAATCCCCCTGGACGCGGTTCATAACAAAGCCTTCCAGTGGTGGCACTGAAAGACATTGACAACAACTGTGTAAACACAGCTACACTAATATTTGAATATGTTTTTATTTCTGCACTAGACTTTGGCCTTGTTTCTACGCACCTGTAATAGCTCTATTATAAGCCTGTCAGTCAATTAAGTCAATAGAGAATTGCTAAATAAATACTGTTTAACCAAGTGATTGGTCATGCTGTTTGGACTAACACACACTAATGCATGAATGTACTTATGTACCTGAAATGCAGCTGTCATCAGATATGGGCACATCCAAGTAGATGAACCCCCGATTATACAAGCCTGGAGTTAAAAATGAAACAGTTGAATGTTAGCAGATATATTCAAACTAAATGTTTTTGTATTGTATACTACAAAAAGCATGAAAAGTTACATAGTTTAATAATTATATGAAATGTAAATAATATTAAATAAGTCATTATCACTGTGCAATATGGTTTAAAACTTACTTAGCACCACATTGTACTCCATTGATCCAGCGAGCTGAGGACCTGAATCTATCATCTTATCAATAGCCTTTTTCTCAGCTGTAGAACAGACCTGGAATTACATGGCGTCAGCATCAGAGTGTTGTTTTAAATTCAGTCAAGAAGATAAATATGTTTGCCTTTAATATTTGTACACATTGTGCAGATGTTTTAAGTTGGGGTTTTTTTAGAATTGAAGAAAATTCTTATTTATCAGGTAAGGTCCCATTAGTTAAACATACAATGGACAAAAATAGGAACATGTAGCCTTATATTAAAATTCAACTTAAAAGTTCATGAATTTGAAATAAATCCAACACAAAGTTACTTATCTCACCCTGATATCATCCTCAGTGATGTAGCCTGTCTGTGCAACCCACCAAGGCTCTACAGAGATTTCCACAGGTTTAGAGGGGAGCAAATCCCGAGCCGATTTCCTGCGGAAAAATTTCTGACACAAAGTAATCAGACTAAGTAACAAACTGTAAAATTCATCTATAGATCTACTCATCAACATGTTAAGATATAACTTACTTTAGAGGACCTGCATTGATTCATTAAGTCAATGTACTGGTTTCTCCCAATGCCAAGAAGCCTCAGACCTGTAGAATCATGGGAAAATAAGTGAGTGGACATGCACTTTAAAACCACAGCATATATATCTGCCAGCAACTATTTAATGTCATAGTGGAGATTAGAGAATGACTCCTGTTTTTTTTAACAACTTTTTAAACTTACATAAAAAAATAAGGCACAACACAATCAGTACAGATGAACTTATGACGGTTATTATCCACAAGTCTGAATAGCCTTCCATTAATGTAGGATTTATATCACAGTCTGTATTGAAACAACCTGTGTTTATTGGACAGAAAGGCAACAGGATCCAACCCTGTCTGCCAAAGTAAGCAGGAACAGTAAGGCATACGTCTCATGCTCCTGAAGCAGCACAATCCCTTACCCACATCCTGCAGTTTCAGCGAGAGACACAAACAACACACAAACATCCACCCACGTGAACCTCTCTCACAAACAGTCATCTCGTCTCCATCAACCCTCCACATTCACACAGCTCCTCCAGGGACATTAGAGGAGAGAGGCTTATCTGAACTGCTCGACAGCCCGCTAGCAGCCTTCTGTCTGCACAGCATGCGGGTCCTGTACGGCCAGGACTCAGCCTTTGGCAGTGACCCGAGAGTGACTGTGCCTTAACTAGTTAGACAATAATTGTACCCTAAAGACTTATGATTGTCTTATCAAGCACGATTTTGAAGAGGATTACTTCAATAGATCTCTACAGGACTAAGTCTAATTTTTTTTTTTTCCAAAAGTACAAAAAATCCTGATTTTAAAATATTTGCCAATTAAAACAGAAACTTAATATACAATTGACATATGCACTTAAAATGAAAAAGTATCTCTAATGTATGAGCATATGTCAAAATACAATTATCACAAACAACAACAGTTCAAATTCAAATATTTAATTCTACTGATGTGCTCACGACGACCACAAAATTCTGAGGTTTCTGATAACTCTGTCAATAACGTACTCTGACAGACATTTCAAAACAAAATTGTGAGGTAAAGGTGAAAGTCACAAAACAGAGAACAGTAAAAAAAACAAACAAAAAAAAACAAAGGAAACTCACAGTCAGCAGCAGTAAAGTTGGGCAAGGAGTCGTAGCTCTTCTCACTGTTCATAATATCCTGGGGTGAAAACAGGAAAAAGAAGCATTAATAAAAAAAAGCAGTTTCCTTCCCTTCTATGTCCCCAGTCTGTGATTAATAATAGGATTAGCAGATCTGTGGTGCCATGCTAATTTCTACTCTCCCATTTCATTAAGTGTTTGAGGAGGATTATGAGAATATGACATAGACTGTTGCCACAATGAAAGTTAAGTCCAGTTTGGTTTGGCTTCACTAAATGGTTCACTTTAAACAGATTAACATCACACACAAACATGACTGAGTACTCAAATTGTAAAAAGGAGGCGAAGAGAATCACACTGGTCAAAGTCAGAGGTTTGACAGGAGCCAGTCTCAAACAACAGGGTGAGAGCATTATCAGTGAGAGCCAAAAGCAAAGGCAGACAAAGGCTGGACTGGCTGCAGAGCAAACACTACAGGCTTTTCATGGGAGTGTTTGTCCTGGGATGTGTCATGCCAGTCTCTATGGGGTTGCACAGGCAGCTTAACTCTTAACTTAACTCTTATTTATCATGTGATGCCAATTGTAAAGAGACTTATTGTTCGACTCCAAATCTCTCTCAATATAGAACACATTTAGAGTGAAACTACCAATAGCTTCTTTTTGTTGAGGAGCATATAGCCATTATTTGAAGAAATTGTTCCATTTAAACAGTGGCTGGTTGTGTCCAAACAAAATACAATTATAATAATTGCACATGACTTCCTCCTTTGTTCCTGTGTATTTAAAAATTGGCAAACACTGTGTTATGTTAAGTATAACAAGGCTGGTAAGTTTGTTCACAGTCTATGTAGACAGCATTGTGGGAATGTGAGAAGCAGGTGGTGGGGATTATTTTGTTTTATAGCATATGTTATGGTTTCTTTGCACAGTTGCTTACCTCCATGATTCCTATGTAATATGAGAACGGAGTGACTCGCAGCCCTTTGACCATGATGTCAGACAGGTGGTAAGGGTACAGCATCAGGTGATCTCGGCTGTACTTCAGGAGCTCCTCGTAATACTTCCGTTCATCTTTCCTCACATGGCGCACTGCTCATAAAAAACACACACACACAAAGCAGCCAGTGAACGAGTGCAGGAGCACTTCAGTCACAGCTCAGTCAAGGTAAAGAAGTACTATTGATTCTGACAAGGTCAAATGGGAAATAATACAATTGATTAAATAAAGAATATATTATTACATAGCTATTTAAAGACTGTTACAAATGATTTTGTATTACTTTAAAGCAATACAATTACTGTCAAGCAATTGTATCTAAGTCAAGCATCCTTGAGAATACCACAGAATCATGCTGCTTAAAAGTGGTTCAGTTGTTATGAGTTTGGCGGTGTTTTTCCAAATGTGTTATTGTCTTAAAAGTGAAGAGAATGTGTTTATTTCTTTTTGTCACCTAACCTCTACTTTACATTCAAGAACAACAATGTATGTGTTTTGGAGTAGTATAGGAAACAAACTCACCTAAGTTATTGCGGAATCGCAGCTGGTTGCGGATGCTGTATGATAAAACCTGCTTCTCATATTCGCGCTGCGAGTTCCCCAAACTCTGCGGAAGAAGGTGGAGAACACAAGCGGTGCACTGTTAATGAACAACTGTTTCTACTAAAATTATCAGCTTGAAGGAAATGTTTTCTAACTGCCCTGGACACACCAGCCATTGACACAGCCATTTGAATGTATCAGGTCTACCAAGACCATATCATATACCATGTCAAAAACAAGCAGTAAAAGGAAAGGTACAGTAGGTAGCATTTAGAAATAACTCAAAGAACATTTTAGTCTCTTTAGCTGAAATTGGGGTTCTGATTCCTGCTGTTGTGGGCACAAAATATTGTACACAGAACTTGCCATGTATGTTTTTTTTAATTATTTATTAAAATTCTGAAAAGCCATTACCTTTAATGGACAGGGTTGGCAATCTCCTTATAAGGCTTTTGTTTATTATCATAGGCAGTAAAATGCAACCCAATCCCAAATTCAAGAGATGAGAAGAGTGATGACACGTTTAAGATGCATTTACTCAACAGCCATTTCTGTTTTATTTCACAACATTAAGGTAATAAGAATATGGTTTTATCGTATAACAGGGTGTGTGTTTAAGTTTATATATATCAAATTTAGGATTAGGTGCCCACACATAATATGAATCAGGCACAGAGCATCCATAGATTATGTGTCCATCTCCGCTAAAAAGCAATGACATACTGTACACAGGAGCAGAGCGTTTATGAAGGAGCAGGGATTGGTGACTATTTTTGATACACCGTTAATGAATATTCAAGTCAAAAGAATACTGCCTCCAACTGTGTAATTACAATATGTGCAGGTGACATCCAGGAGCTGGAAGCATATGGCGCCACCTCTCAAACAATCTGTCATGTGATGCCAATGTAGTTAAAGCGGAGGCAGCGCGGTCTGAATGGCTGTAATGTAATGATGGTCAGCAATGGCTGGTTGAATGGAGAAAACCTGCAGAGGAGGGGACACTGACAGCTGCCTATAAGACACACATCGCCGCGGTGACATTGACAGGTTCACCCCCCGGAAACACCACCGAGCCATTCTCCCCTTTGCCGTCCTTTGGTAATGAAAACCCGATACCTGTTTGACATTAGCAGGGAGCTTGGTCCACGGATAGTTCTGCCTGATGTGAAATTCCACGTCCGTGTTCATTGCTAGCAACTAGCAGCTAACAGCAGCTCCCCGGAGACGATAAAAAAGGGTCCTCGGGAGAGTCCACGATGACTTTATCCCCCCGTAACCCACCTACCAGGTGAAGCAGCCCCTTATTTCATGAAATGGATCACCCCGAGAATATTTTCCCTTACAATAAACGTCCACTTCCTTGTTGTATTTTCGAAAGAGCCGTTCGTCACGCTCGTGGCTACAATCGTCACTTCCGGTCGAGGCGTGACCATTGAAATGAATGGAGCAAGCACATTAAAGGGAAGAGGGTTAAGGGTTAAATGTGTATCAAACAGTGACAGGTATTTCTTTTCCAATGCGTGTTTGACTTTGCTAGAAAATGACATGACCCAAACAATATTTAACATAATTATTTTCCTGAATTGTTGATATAAACTAGTATACAATGAGCATAGAGTTGTTATTTGTGACCCCCACTGCTAACAACCAAAGCTGCTCACATGTGCTCATAATATCTCACTTGCTGTCATCTTACTTTCTTGTTATGTCATTCAATCCAACCACATGTAATCCCAGTTTGTTGTCATGTGCAGCTAAACAAACATGGCAATAATTCATCTGGCTGGCTCAGGGAGTGCAAGATATGAGTGTCAGGGGTTGAAGATGAGCTCGAGGAATGTACAGACTCTCAGGCCTGTTCTGCAGTAGAGAGAAGTAAAAGAGAGCAAAAAAAAAAAAAGAGCTGAAATGATCAAAACAGAAACTTAACTTTTTTTTTTTAAGTAAATTATCTATTTATTATGTCCAGGAATGTGAGAAATTGATTACTCATATCTGATCCTGCTAAAAATGTAGCCAAGTGCCATGACACCAAAAACTGGTAAATATAACTGACTTCCAGCTGTGTGAACAAACTCTTTTAGTGGCATCACCAGATAAAGTCTACCCATCAGCAGTGCTCTATATTTACCTCCATCCTGAGTTACACATGATGGAGGAGGGCCTAAACAGTGCAGTGGGATGGACAAGGGTTAGCCGTCCTGGGACACTTTGATTAAAACCAACCTGGGTGGGCTTTGTGGCTGAGTCAGGACCCTTCTGATGCATCTATTGTAAACACTCTCTGCATCCCGACTGGACTCTGGCCGAGCTGTTAAGCTGGCAACTGGGCACCAAACAGCTTTGTGTCACATGAGAGGGCCTGGCCTGAAGTTGCAGAGGCCTGGGATACTATTCTTAGCTTCTTGAGGAATGTACACAGCAGCCTCATGGCAAGCCCTGCTGCCCCAACTGTATGGGTTTCTCTGTGTCATGCTTCTATTCTCTCACTGAGTTCTCAGGACGTCCCACTCTCGCTCTGTGGACTAAATCAGTCTTTTTATTTGTTGAATTATTCTTTTTTTTCTCAACTGATTGACATTATTTATCTACAGAGGTCAAAAGGTAAGGAACTGTGTCGTTACAGTGAGCTGATGAATCGTTGCAATACAAATGTTATCTTCTAAGTTTTTCTAAATTTGGTAAAGTGACTACACTGTAATAGTGTTGTAAATACTAGTTATTAATTTAAAAATCACCTTTTACTAAACAGAGTTTGTGAACTGTAACTTGTTATCATTGGCATTTGGTAATGAACAATAATGATTAGTGGTCCAAATATACCAGACTGCTCACCCTAGGCCCCATAAGTGGGAGTAAATCAGTAGCTGCCATATGGGCTTATCAAAAGAATTACTGTTGCTAATGTGAGGGACTTCTTCTGTGAATATGATCCTGATTTGTGAGGACTGGCAAACAGTATATTCTTAATATATATACTATAAAAGATTCAAGTTTATATTTTACAGAATATATCTGTTTACCAAAACACATTAGAGGTAGTGAGGATGTCAGTGCAACTTAATTTAAAATCTTTAAAACCTACCTACTTTACACAACCAGAAATATTGTGTAAGGGTTTTTTTTTTCTTTAATTTTTGTTAGAATATGTCTTCATTTGGTTTTAACACATTTTGGGAGGAGTAACAAGTTCTCAGTTATGCTGCCCTTGTTTATTGCCCAGAATGGCCTGTCAACCAAGGGATGCTTTCACTTTCAAAGACTTGGAGCTGCCCGTGCACCTGCTGGCCCAGCTGAACATCCTGAGGCAGGACCGAGTCCTGACTGACGTCCTTCTCTGCAGTGAACAGCAGGAGTTTCCCTGCCACCGGAGCGTCCTGGTGTCCAGCAGTCCATACTTCCGTGCAATGTTCTGCAGTAACTTCATGGAGAGTTGCCAGGCTCGTGTCAACCTCAAGGGAATATCCCCTAATGTCCTCAGTGGCATTGTGGACTATGTCTACACAGGTTGTATTACTATCACTATGGAGAATGTGCTTCCTCTGATGCAGGCTGCATCAATGCTGCACTATGCAGGGCTGTTTGAGGCGTGCTCCCTGTTCCTTCAGGAGCAGCTGAGTCCAGAGAACTGCCTGAGCATGATAAGACTGTCTGAGATCCTTCACTGTGACAGTTTAAAAGAGAGGGCTAAGGAGATGGCTGTGAGATGTTTCTCTGATGTTGCTGCCACAGAAGACTTCTGCGAGCTGTCTCTTCCAGAGCTCATGTCTTATTTAGAAGATGACCGGCTTTGTGCCGAGGAAGAACAAGTGTTTGAGACTCTTCTGGCATGGATACATCATGATCCCTTCTCACGTCGTGGTGCTATTCATGACCTTTTCAAAAAAGTCCGTCTGCGCTACATCCATCCTACGTACCTCTTCCAGTTTATCGCAAATGACCCACTGGTGCAGTCATCTACTCTCTGTACTGAGATAATTGAGTCAGTGCGGCGCCTCATGCTCTCGGTCAGCACCAAGTGTAGCCGTGAGCTCAAACCTCTGTGGACCACACCAAGGCGCTACACCTGCAGAGAAACTCTTGTGGTTGTAGGAGGAAGAAAAAACAATGAACAGACCTCTCGGGAAGCTTTATTGTATGATGAGAGGACTCACCGTTGGCAGTGGTTGGCTAAGCTTCCTTTGCGGCTCTACAAAGCAGCATATGTATGCATTCATAGCATACTGTATGTTCTTGGTGGGCTCAGCCTCTGCATGACTTCAGGTGACAGTTCAGTTAGTGCCACAGTTTATACTCTTTCACTTAAGACCAACCAGTGGCGGACTGCCGAGGTCATGTTGCAGCCTCGATATGCCCACCAAAGTGTGTCCTATCTGCACTTTATCTTTGTGTTAGGAGGTATTAGTGTAGACAAGAGAATCACACCATCAGTGGAGAGATACAACAGTATGTTTAACCAATGGGAGGCCATGGCGCCGATGCCCAGCGCTGTCCTGCACCCTGCTGTTGCAGCAAGCGACCAGAAGATCTATGTGTTTGGAGGAGAGGATGCCATGCAGAATCCAGTCAGACTGATTCAGGTAAAGACAGTCTTATTAGGAACAACATACACATGTCCCATGCATTGTTTTTGTTAAGATCAGAAGATAGTAAGTAAACTCACACAGCTGCTCATTTCATAAGTGATGCTGTACTTTGCTGTAGAGAGGCACCATGGCACATAATGTAGCATAAATGGTGCATCCATTGGTGTGCACTAGAAACAAGTATATAACTTAAGACTTAAAACTTAAGATGTATTTGATGTCTAATTACAAATGTATGTATTTTAATGATTGTTCATTCTGTAAAAAATTATAGAAACCTTAAGAGAAAACATTTTGTGCACTATGAGCACAAAGATTTATTTTGGCCCAATCAGACAAGTAACTTGACATAAATCAGATTCTGTATTAATAACTACTGTATTGTACTGTAGTTACTGTGTAACTATTATCTTTCTGAACTATTGAACAGGTGTATTACATCTCTCGTAACATGTGGTCCAGACTGGAGACAAGGACTGTGAAAAATGTTTGCGCTCCTGCTGCCGTCATAGAGGACAAGATCTACATTGTAGGAGGTAAGCAGTTGAAAAGATACATTTTTATTGTCTCATAAGGTAATCCTGACAGGCCTTTTAAATTTCTAGGCTACACTCGGCGTATGATAGCTTATGACACCAAGGCCAACAAGTTCATCAAATGTGAGAATCTGAAGGAGCGCAGGATGCACCACAGTGCTACAGTGATCAACAACAAGCTTTACATCACTGGAGGCCGCATCCTAAACGGTCATGACATTATCGAGGACTCGGACTGCTTTGAGTGTTATGATCCTAAGACAGATGTGTGGACTTCGAAAGGTTCTTTACCTTACAAGTTGTTCGACCACGGCTCATTGCCTCTAGTGTGTGTTTCCAACAGACCCAACCCACCGTGACTGTCCATACGGTATGTTCTCTGATTTCTCTGTGCCATGATTTATTGGCTTCTAACTGCACAAATGGGAAACCGTTTTGAGCCTACACTGCATTCCCTCACGCAGCTCGGCTTCTGCTACTGCTTAGCGGTATGTTAGGCCAGACCATTTGCATCAAAGGGGACCTCAGCTGACATGTAGTGGTGTCATTTGTAAGGCACCTCGGGTGAACTGCACTGGGGACCCTAAAGAAAATGAAGCACTTGTGTAACAAATACTTATGTAATCTTCACTGTGGTTGTAATTCAAACAAGAACATTTAATATTACCAGGACTTTAACACATTGTCAGCTATGAGAGAGCATGCTACATTCTAGATATGAAAGGTCATGCTTTTGCACAAAGTACATTCCTCTATGACCCAAAAATGCTAAAAATGGTCATTATTATTGATGAGAACCAAATGAGACAGAACATCAACAAGCTCCAGTAATAGTATCATTTGTATAGTTTCTTTTGAACAAACATAAATAAGAAATTATACCACCAGGGCAATTATTACTTACATTTAGCCAATGTCTCTTGACTGTAGAAAGAAAAAAAACAACTGCTGGCAGCCAGTGCATGTTGATTTGAAAACATGTGACATTTATGTCTTTGAGGGAGGCTTTGTCCTTGTACCACTGGAAACCATAATGAAAAAAAAATTGAAACTCCAAGCTCAAACAATATAATATACAAAGTTTAATCATGAAAAAAACATTACATGTACAAATGTAAAGACTGTTACCGCTCTTACAAATACAACTGCTGGCTGCTACACTTTCTTTCATCTGCTCCAAGGAAGCCCTCTTGACCTGCATTCATTCATTTTCTGTAGTGTTCAGCCCATAGTAACTACTGCCATGGCAACACTATTATGACCCTATTGAATCATTGGTGGTATGCATCAATGTGAGGACCTGTGTTTAAGATGACATCAGTGATTCTGGACAATACACAATGTTTTGCTGTCATTTGCTGAGAATTTGTCTTATTGTCTTGTGTATCACAGTCATTCTGTTTACATTTTGGATATGAACCGATTGTTATTGTTTATTTATCTCTTATCTTGGACATAGGTGTGCTGGACTGAGTTTATTTTTAAATTTAAATTTTTTCTCCATTACAAGCTCATGTCCTGTTCAGTCAATGGAGTACTGTCAACACAGACTCTGAAACATGTTAACAGCTATCAGGTGACCCATTTGCTATACATGGATCACTAACTGCCACTGCGTGTCCACCAAACACTTCGATTTATTTTTAGTGCTGTGTTTTTCTTACATTTACACAACGAATATGTTTATGTCCAAGTATGACAGACATGTTCCAGTGTTACAGGTTTTCATGCCAATGCCATTCTCTGTGTGTCTGGTCCCATATCCAGTTTCTAGCTCTTTGCCGATAGTATGGTATGGCCCACTTACATACAGCCACTTACAGGAAGAGATCTCATTTCACTCTAAATTTTGAATCCTTCACCATTAAGGGGAAAACTCTGACTACCTTGAAACCGGGAACCAGAAATGTCAGTGTCAGTACTGGCATTGACTCTTTGTTAGCTCCAGCTTTAAGGAACAAGACTTCTTATTTTGTTGAGGCAGCGTGGCTAAATACACAGCTGATTAACTTTGAGACTTGGAGTGTTTGCTTGTTGCCTTTCCATAGAAACAAGTGTGTGAGGGTCACCCTTTGGGAGGCTTCAGGCTGCGTGGTTATTTTCAGTTGGTGTGTGTAACTAATCCATCAGGACATCACCAGAGACATGGCCAGTCCTCTCTCAGTTTGCAGAAACTAACAATAAGATACAGTACAATATAATAGATGTCAAGGGAAACCTGCATATGTTTGGGAAGGCTTTAAACACTTTTTCCAATAAAAATACCAGTTGACTGTAGTCTCGCTGCCAGATGGAATTTAAAGTGATTGTAATACACCACATTCGCCACCAGATGTCCTCAGACCACAGGGATGCAGCATGATCCATAGTTTCCAGCGTGTATCTCCCTCTGCTGCTCAACACTGCACACAACTGAGTCCAAAGTAAAATCATCTTGATTTTATTATCAGTTCTTTGATAAAAACAAACAAAAAAAAAACAAAAAAAAAAACCAGAAGATTGCATGCACACATTCCTTAAATAAAAGCGAGTTAGATGTATATTGGGACATAATGACAGAAATAAAATGTCCTGAATAAATGTATTTTCCTTCTTCTGCTGTCATTTGCTGTTTTCATTTAATGACATAACTCTGGGAAATGGCACAAAGAATATTTATAGAATATTTTGATCAACATTTGAATTCATTGGTACTGTAAAAGTGCTATAGAGCTCCTTTAACACTGCGGAGTTATATTAAACTATACAACTTAAATCTTTATATTAACATTAATCTGAATAATATATAACTAAAAAGAAGAATGTCAAATTAAGACTGAAACTCCATAGGTTCAACCATGATAAAATTATTACAAAATTATAATAATAAAATTCTACTCATTAAAGTTGCTTTAAACTTAAATATAGTACACTTCCGACACTTTCTCTGTGTCTGTGCTTCTCTTGAAAATCTTGAAACATAAAGGCATAATTTCATTACTTACATCCCCTGTTTTATGACACATATGTACAACAGTGTAATTACAAAGGCATTCAATAAAACATTTCATTTTGGCACTAGGCACAGAATCATTTACAGAATTGCTAAACCCCCAAACCAGGCGAAAAAATAATCTCGTCACCGTTTAATTTCTCATCCAAATAACATGAGAAAATAGTATTTGTGTGAATTCAACTTTGACGGTCTAGAAAATAAACCAAGTAACATTTGGCATAACAGTTGCTGGAAGAGAAAGTGGACTGGCAGACCTGACGGGAGGATCTATACAGTGCATTTCTGTCAAAAGACAATCACTTGTATTTCCTGAGTGCTAGAAGTAAACAGGAACTAGAAAAAACATATTTATAGCTAAGATTAGGGAATGAGCTTTTACACTATCTACACACTCAATGCAAAATTTGGCTTTCGATACATTTATTTCACCTTACATCCGATACATTCTCCATGGCTCTCTTTAGTCATCTGGCTGCTAATGCTAAGTCCTGGCCACTCATTTTCATCATGACCAACATTTCCTGAGAGTGAAAGGGTAAGGTGCAATAACCTTTTACTATTTCTGAAGTGGGATTAACTAGCTTCATGCTGATGCCTAAAAATGTACACAAAGTTTGTATCAGAGCAGGGATTCTCATGAAAAATAGTGCACATTCGCTTCCTTCTTTCTAGACCTCGTTAATGGTGCGGTCCAGCGGCCTGAAGTTGACGGATGCGGATGAAGACATGTAGAACGACTGGGTTTTGCGATTGAGGCGGGCGCGCTTTGTGGCCACGCTCAGGCTGCGTTTGCTGGAGGAGATAATCTCTGTGATGAACTTCTTGCAGTCTACACACACCTCCATTGTGACCCAGTCCTCTGTGATCTCCTTAGGAAGCTCTAACTCCTCTTGTGACTTGCCGTCTTTGCTGGTATGCTTGGACAACCTAAAGCGAAAGAAGAATAATTACCTTTGAGGTTTTTATCATATGAATGAGAGTAAATAAAAATGATTTCAATAGTGCCCTACTTGTAAACACTTCTGCGTAGACTGTGTCGGTTGTGTGCAGATCCGAAAGGTTGTTTTTCGGGCTCAGTGGCTGGAGCTGATGTGCTTGCCTCTTCTTTAGCCATAGCACTGGGGCCCAGAGAGTAAATGGGCAAAGTTGAATAAGGCTTAGAGGGAAGTCGCATCTGAAATAGAAGTTAAGTACAACAATGAGTCTAAAACATTTAACAGTTGAAAGACTTTGAAAATGTCTACAAAATTAGACTTGTACCTTTTTACTGCACTGGGAGCACACAGGCCTGAAACACATGATGAATATTTGTTTAACAGTTATGTTGTGGCTCACTTAAGAGTTAGGTATAGGACTTCAGATTACCTTTTGCAGAACTGACAGGTGTAGGACCAGGTAAAGAGTGAAAACCTCTTTGTCCGACATGAAAAGCAAAGCTACAGAGAAAAACAAAGAAACCAATGCTGCAGTAACAATACATACTAAGAATGATCTATAATAATCAATGTGCTCTTCAGATTATTGTTGTAATCTTTTAGGCTTTATAAACAGAATGTAATGGAAGCTGACTACCTTTCCTTTCTTGAGTGCGTTGTAGATTTCTTTGTATTGCTGAAATTTCTCCAGTTCGGCTTTGACCAAAACCTGTCGAATGTGCATGACCTCCTCCACTGTGAGCGCCAGACACTCAACTGGGTAACAGAACTCCTCCTGAAAAAAGAGGAGACTACTTTAATACAGGAATAAATGCAAAACATATCTCAGAACAATTTAAACACACAGTAGAGTTTGCTGAAAAGACACTGTGTAACACCAAGACAACCATTGTGCACAGTATTGCCCAAAGACTGAACATGCAGTGAGAGGCATGAATAGTTCTCCATCACCATGAAAAATGTATTGAAATGACAGAATGACCATAAATGACCATAATGAAAGGAGATTTGTGGAAACACTGTATGTTTTAAAGCCACATAAAATGTCTTGATGTGGTTCAGGTTGGATGCAGGTTTGCTACAGATCTCCAGTTTACGAGCATAACATGACACAGGCTATGCGCTCAACCACCAAGCAGTTAGGACCGAGGTCCCCAAAAAGTGAAATGATACATATTTGTTTCACTGTAAAGGCAGCAACCTACCGTGCCCTGAGCACCACTGGCAACCTTCACCTGACCAGCACAAAAAGGGAAAACATGTTCAAATATACTACAATATACTGATCAGAGAACATCAGGCTTCATCAGATATAATAAAAAAACTCTGTGTATTTTTGGAGGCCTATGTCATATTTTTTAGCTAATTGAGGTAAGGCAAACAAAATAAATCCCATTACTCCCTTTAAGAATAGCACAAACCTTTTATACTTTCTTCTATTTTTACATAAAGCATCTCCTCAGTATTTTGAAGTAATTACCAATTAGTGTTTATTTTATGAAACGTAGCATGAAATTTAATTTCATAAAAGTTCATAACAAGTCCCATGAGTCATATGACAGTTTCCAAAAATGCTATTAAGTACTGCCATTAGAAATATCCAATGACCAATCACAGCTTGTAGTGATGGGGCACTAAACCAGGCAGTAAACATCCACACCTGCAGATGTTTAAAGGTTTTCTAATCTTTTCTTATTGTTTATAGTTTTAATAAAAATTGAAAATAAACTGAAAAATGATACAGGCAGATGGACAAAAGTTTACCTTGACTTGATCCACAATCTGCAGCAGCATTAAATACAAACAATACAAGAAATTATTGTAGATGTAAGTTACATAAGCTAAGAACACTATTAGTAACTAACTATTAGTACTACTATGTAAGTAACAAAATATGGCATTAATGTTTGCCTTTAAAGTTTTAATTTAAATTATTACTTTATTTAATCAAGTACGTCAATGTTGTATATTACTACATATATTTCTATTCCTTTTTTGTAGCTAACAATTTGTTATTTGTTACAACTATTTGCCAAATGCTACTGAATAACCTTTATTCTCCTTATTTGACCCTGACAGTGTAAAAACACTTCTGATTTGGCGCCAAGGGTCGGCTGTTAAACATTGGTAAGAATGATCCAGTTTTATCTCAATACCCTTCATACAGCGGCCTGTCCTGTGGTTTCAATTACATCCATCGTCTTCACTAGAATCATACGACTTGCACAGAGCGCCTCACAGAAACAGTGACCTCATGGCAAACAAATGAGCAGTCACAGGACGAGGGTAAAGTCAACAGACATATTGTACGTCCAGAATTGTTAGGAGATGAAATAACAAGTAAACATTCAAATACTTCAGTCTGTGTTTACAAATACAATTTTCATACATTAACAATAACAATTAGCTGGTATACTTAACATACCAAAGACTTGGAGCTCTGTCTGGATGGAGGTACAAAAGGGCGCACACTCGTTGGAGCCTCTTTCTCTATTGAGTGCCTCCTCTGTGGCGATGCCTGCCGCTTGTCTGGCTTCGGGGTGGCAGAAACTGGGAGAAACTTTGGAGGAGCTGGAAAGACATTTAAAGATTAAATAAGGACCAGAGGATAAAAACAGCTACTGGGATCTTGGAGGTTTATAAATACATACCCTTCTTTCCAGTGGCAGAGGAAGTATCCTCCAAGATACTGGAGCTGCTCTGTGATGTCTCTTCCTTTAAGGTGAAAAAACACATTTACTACAATTTACAAAAACTTATACATTAACAATTGCCCAGTCTAAACTGCAAATAAACATTGCAGCCCATTAAATCATCACATAAAGTAGGAAGACATAAAGTGTAGAGTCTTACATCAGATTCAGAGCTGTCTAGTTCAGCCAGTGTTGGTGCCTTGAGGAGCCTTTTTCTCTGGGAAAGTGGCTGGACTCCACTCTGACTCTGTGCTGGGGTTCCACTGGAGAGAGAGTGGGTACTACCAGCCATCTTCCTCGGGGCATCAGGGGTGTCTGCAAATGAAAAAAGAATAGTTACTCAAAAGAAGAGGGTAAATGTTGTAAATGTTGTTTTTGTTGGTATTATCTGCAACAAACACTAAACAGATGTTCACATCAATATAGCAAATCTAAAAACTTAATGAGGCTTTTACATTTCCATTATGAGTAGTCAACAGGACTACTACTATTACTATTGATGTGAGTTAATTAATGTGAGTTAATTGTGCTTTTTATTAGATCATTTTATTTATTGGTGTAACAGTTATCTTTACAATGAATTAAAAATACTGATTAAATGTATTAATACTAATACTAATAATATGACACACACATCCTTTTTAAAAAAAAAAAGAAAACATCAAACCGTCGAAATCACCTCTCACTCTCCATTAACACTTTACCTGAGCTGCGGAACAAATCCTGAGGAGTGCTGATGCTTTTTCCCGCACCTGTGGAGAAAATGGACAAATCAGGACCAAACTTAAAATTGTTTCCCAAAATTTGACAGAATATGTGTAAATTGTGAGGATGTGACAATAGATTACAGTGACATACAGTAAACAGTGTGCATCGCTGTAAAGCCCAGGGGAAAAGCTGAGGGGGAGGGAGGGTGCCAGGGGAACAGGCAGAGACACTGAGGACAGCCGTTACCAAAGGTTACTCTCGTACATCTGTTTGGATTATGCTTATTCTGCGAACTCTGCGTCCACATTCAAACCATCATCTGCTTTACAACTATTTATCAGAGGTGGGCTTATGTAATTTTTCACTTCCCTCAGTGAGAGCAGATTATGGTGATGACTGGTCCTGACTGGCTGTGATGATTTGTAATCTCACCCTCCCAGCTTTGACTCAGTGGCTCATCACCTTGTTGACAGATAGACCTCTACTATTTCCAGGACATTTAAACATATGCAGAAGCCATAAATATAGTATGCAGCATTAAGTTTAAAAATGACATTGCACACAGCTGTAAATAAACTTGCACTGTGCTCAACCATCTTATCACCACAGACAGTATGTGACAATTACGTGTCATTCACACAATACGAGAGGTGAAAAGGAGGGTTGTGCTGAAGCAGGAGCTAAACCTAAGAATAGCCTGAAATGAAATACATTTTCAACACTAACTACACACTATGTGACATTACCTGATGAGTCAAAACTGTAAGACATGCTTAGAGGGCGCATGACTGACAGATTCACCCATTTTTGAAAACAGAGAGTAGAAAATTGGAGGAAAGAAAGGAAAACAATGAATGAATCAATGCAAAGCCACATAAATTAGATGGTAGGTATATAACAATGAATGCTTAGTACTTTAAAATTTGAGCTATTTCAGCAAACCTGGGCTATCCATTATATACAGTTTGATTATATAACACGCTGTTTCCCAACAAAAGCATCTTGTGTTTACAGCCCTATTAGTGCTGCACGTTATACACTTAAACATGTTAAAGGTATTAAATGCTTTAAAACATTAGCCAGTTGTGAACTCTGCATACCATGGAGATTATCTACCCCCTATGAACTCCTTAGAAAAAAAGGTTCTGTCTCTTGTAAGTTCAGGACAAATAAACTGTACGACCATGAGATCATCCATCACTAACAATAAAGGTAATAGCAAACATGAGAGCAGTCAGAGTGATCTTTCTGTAAACACTATGACAACTCTGACTGAGTGGCCAAAATGAAATAGGAAAAAGGTGGTAATCGTAAAAGCTGAAGGACAAAGTTAGGTTTAAGTCAGGCTAAAGATATATAAAAGCAAATATAACATGTCAACATAGAATGAATATGTATTTGTGTGTCTCACCCAGGCGGTGTCTGCGGATCATGTCTGGTGAGACGGGTCTAAGTTTCCTCTCAGCTTTAATGTCCTCCAGGAGTCGCTCGTGGAGGCTCCTGGGACGAGGCGGGTGGGGTTTCAGTTTACGAGCTGAGACCTATCAGGGCAAACAGAGGACACAACAACATTACAGAGTGCTGCAGAGTGTTCGGTCATGAATGGTTGATTGAATTGATTTTATTTAACGTAGTATAGTCATTTATTTAGGTAAATGAATTGAAAGTGAAGTGCAATGATACTAGAGATTGTATGATTTCTATAATCTCTGTTTCTTTAAAGACGTTGTGCAGGTGGCAGATTAGTAGATCTGATGTGTGTTATACTCACAGGGTTCAGAGGAGGCCTTGACCTGATAAATTCAAGAATAATCTCATGAGCACTTTTCTTTAACCTTGGTGGGATATCTCCATTCACCTGGAAGGACATGATCACAAAGTGGTTTAGTATGACTTAGGAATAAGAGGTACCTTACTTAAAAATTAGAAGAGAAGCTACAGTGAAGAAATATCACCGTAAAGTGTCAAAATCAACAATAATTACCATGACTTTTCGCAGCTTGTATCGTTTGGAGCGAATGTCGTCCATGAGCATTTCGTATGGGGTCAGCTGGTACTCAATAGGTAATGGATTGTACTGGCGCTCTTGCACTTTCTTTAACTTTACACCAGTTCGTAGATCTCGCATTACCTGAACCCAGAACCGGGCCTGAAGGGTAAACCAGTGTAAATGTAAAAAGAGTTTTTGCATTAGTACATTACTGATTGGTTTATTTAGTTGTTAATCTCACCCAGTCTGCATTTTGCAGCTCATCGAGGTCTTGAACTGGCTCCTCCCGAGTTTCACCCTCCATTTTCCGTAGATTCTAATCAAAAACAGACAGAAAAAAAATAAAATAAAATAATGTAGTCTTGTACACTGTTTATTGTGTCTGTGACAGTGGTTGAGCTAAAGTGAATGTCACTGGCACACAGCCTTTAGCAGTGTTGTTATATGATCGATAAAGGTTGTTCAGCATCAGCACGGAAAACATTTATCTCATCCTATATTGACTGTGAACTGGACCATCTATAAAACGACCTAATGAGACCTATTATGTCATGTGATAGTCTGACTCCTCACTGGAGCGTTTATAGAGGAGTGAAATGTTTAAAAATGAAATGAAACATATATCTGAGGCCTTGTTGTAACTCGTGCTTAGTGTTATACGACAGTCATATGATCAAGGAACATCCAACATGATCAAAGACATCACTCCATGACAGATTTTAGATCAGAGATAAAAAGGCCTTCATGGATTTAAAGCGACAGTACCTGCCCATCTTCATTTTCATTAACTACTCAATCTATTTCAATACCATTTTGAAAATATTAATTATTTTAGCCAAAGGCTGGGTAATTAATAAAATAAAAATCATTATAATCTGCATTCAGTAATTCTTCTCATCATTATCTTGACCATGACAAATATAACCTAATTCTTATTCTGTGTGTAGAGTTTATTGCTGTGACTGACTGATTACTGTATCTTCTGTGACATTTAGTTCCACAGGAAGCGAGTAGCCCCCTCAGTAAGCTACTTAAATTGCAGCAATGAGGTTCCACATTATGCTTTAACATTTTATTACATAAGCCTTCAAGCATGAATCACCCTCTGGCCGCCCTTATTGGTTATGTATAGTGTGAAGTACAGTAACACTCAAAGGCTGAAAAGCATTTACGTTATATTTAACCTTCATCCTTTTTTTTTGTTTTTGCCTTTTCAATCAACACTAATCAATTAAATCTTTTTGTCCCTTAGTCAAACACTTGTTCACTGGTCACATCTCTTTAGTCCAGTCCAGTATTTCACATTGTAGTCTGTCTGATGTGGAAAATGGCTTACCAAATCACGTCAGAAAGTGTTGCAGAAGAGTGCAAGTGATGTAGCATTCTTGGCTGGACTAATAGAGGGTGGGACAGGGACACAGTCTGAATCCAGAAGGACCATTAGTGTGATGTGGGCAGTGTGTGGTTATTGTCTTAGTGCTGGGCACCACTCTGGCATTTCTTTTCTGAGGCTTAAAAGCCTTGGGTCAAACGGGGCCATTTCCACTTCTCTAAAACTAAAGTGGTAAACCCAGATTCTAACTGATATTTCTGATACTTTCTGTGTTCACTTTCATTTTCATTTTTATTATGAAGGATGTTTGGGTAGTTTATTAAGAATGTAGGCATCATTTTTGATCACTTACAGGGTTTAGCACTTGCCATTTGTAAAGTAGACACCATTCTAATTTAAAAGTATAATAGTGGTGAGTTTTAAGCATTAAGCTGTGGATCCCTCAGCTCCTTACCTCCTTGGCACTCTTGATTTTCTCCAAGAAGGTGCGCAGTTCCCTGGTCTCAGCATAGAGAGCGCGACACACAGCCTGGTAGTGGTTGGGTGCGTCAGAGGGGCTCGGGAGGTGGGAAGAACACAGCTGCAGTGAGAGAAAATACAGGATTTAGTCACGTACCGTATACACTGGCAATATGGAGCTCATTAATTATACATAGCCCAGATAAATAATTAAAACACAATGTTGCATAACTGGTCTATCAAATAAGTTGTCAACAAGCACGACTCCTTGAAATGTTATTTTTGCCTGGTCATTATTAGGTTTATGTTTGCAAAATAACATTATTACAAACACAATAAAAGGTACGCACTATTGGTTAAAAATCTCACTCCAAATTCTGCACTGAATTGTGAAACTGTGTGAACCTGATAGTCCAGTAATGGCGCTACTTAAAGCCCTGACCTTTATGGTATGACAATAAAAGCTGACTGTCAAAGTAATGGATGAGCTCTGAAATGATTTCCAGCAACACAAAGGAGGAAACCAGATGAATGACATATTTTTCTCTTCTTTAAAAGGGCAGGGCGTGCTATAGGTATTCTAGATGATCCATTGTCTGCTTCAGCCAGTAAAGAGGGGAATTCACAGGTAAAATGACACCTGAGTGTTTGCTGCTTTAAAAATATGCTCTGTCATATGTTCGTGATTTCCACTGAAGATGATAAAATCAGTGATCTGTATCGAGAGTGAAACCTGCACATTTCCAAGAAGGGGAAACTGTGGACTGATAGCAAAAATGTTTTTGTATTGTCCAAATATGGACAAACCATTTTGGCTTTGAGTTGATGGATTTGACAATTACATGACTTTGTATAATGTGACAACGTAGAATGAGTGATTATGTGTTGGCATCAAATGGACAGACTACATTCTAAAGCTAGTGACTGCTTCCAAAACCACAGTTCACCTGACCTCACTGTCCCATTTAGAAAACCCTGTGAGCACATTCAGTATCTCTCCATTTCTATCTTCATGTAATGCTTTACTAGTGAATCCTGTCACCTTCAGTCAAGCTCAAGACTCACTCACTTACATTCATCAACTCAAAAATCTGTGAGAACTGCAAGTAAAGCAGGAAGGGGCCAGTCAGTAAAGTGCACTTATCTAATTCAGCCTTGACATACCAACTTATTATAGGAATTAGAGGCCCCCAACCAAACCCTGCATTGGGCTTAAAAACATAACACGGTTTCATTATACTAAGGTACAGACTGTGGACATTTTAAGCCTATTCCCCAAATACCAGTGTGTTTACATAGCCATGATTACTAGCCCCATATTTAGATGCCAGTGGGGAACTTACAGCAGAAAAGTCTCCAACACGGAGTTTATTTAAACGTGATAATTACAACGTCTGAAAGCACTGTTGTAGTCAAAAATTGAAGTGACACAAAGTCTAGAGGGAGTTTAAAATGTAGCAGGAATATCTGAACCAGTCTAGACATGTGCAGGTACTTTTGCACCTGCAAGTCTGCAAGAAAACACATTAAACACTTAAGGCTGTCTACAAATGCTTAATATTTACTTTTTACTACATTGATTCAATAAAAAGGCAATTTACGCAATACTTCTGCACTTCTGCACTATATTTTTGGTTGTTATTATCAATCAGTGAATTCCCCCAGCCACATTTCTTCACATGATGTTTTGAACAGATTAAGTCAGACTGTGCACTGGTATGTAACTGTCTGGTATCTTCACCTGTTGTTCCTCATTACTTTGATCAGATAATAAGACAATACAGAATGTACAAAGTTCAGTGTTCAGGCCAGTGCACATCTTTATATCAGCTGTTCGACCCACCATCATGAGGTCTTTGTAGCTCCGGATCCGGGTCACTGTACTGGCCCCAGTCACAGGTAAATGCTCTTCCTCCTCCTCTTCCTCACACTCATCCTCCTCCTCAGTGGCCTCGTAGCCTTCGTCTGGAGGGTCGCTCTCCGTTTCCTCCGTGTTGGTCATCATGTCGATGAGGCGCTCCAGAGGCGGGCTGAGTTCGCGCTCCTCGTTTTCCTTGAGCCCATAGTCCAGAGCTTTGTAGATCATGACGCCCAGAGAGTCAATAACCTATAGAGCAAAAGAAAATTAAAAACATTTCAGAACAGTGGACACTAGGTTAACTGTAGGGTTAAAAACTAAATTGTTTTGGGGGAATTTGTGTTGAACTGGGAGTAATAGCTGAGGTTTTGGTGAGCTTAAACAGGTAGTTTTACTTTTAAGTATCTGAGTATATTTTTTGTGAAATGCCATGTTCTTAATCTTTACTGAAAAATATGACCCTCAGGAGCTAACATTTGCATCTTATGGCATTTTTGCAAAAAAAAAAAAGGATTTCAGCCAAGGACATAACTTTTCTCAATTATTTACAAACTTGTACACAGTGATTAATACATTCTTCACCATCATTATTTAATAAATAAAAGGCATAACTTTAATGAAGGTATCAATCAAAAAATGCACCATAACTATGCTCTCTCTGTTGTTCTCTATCTTTCCAACATGTGCTGCAGATTAACTCCTTATGGAAAAAGGTGCAAAGTCTGAACTGCAGATGGTGACTGATCTTATGTTAGTAGTGGTTTCAGATGAAAGCACGACTTAAATGGGATCAGTAAATGTATAAAGTCATTAATGTTTTTTCACTTGCCTGACCGTTGCTAACATTAATGGTCAAACTGTAAGGACATTTATAACCCCATCCTGCACATCCAGCTACAGCAGAACTAGTTTCATAGCCCCGCCTTACTTCTCTTTGAGTTAAATTTATTTGAACAGACAAGGGGACATTTATTGTCCTCAAATCAAGGCCACGCTGTTGCTACAAACATCATAGATATAATCTGAAGAAGCCCCCCTTTATTAATAAGTTATAATGAGGCCTAGATAAAAGACAGTTCATCTGTGTCCTGTACTGTCAAATAAATGCAAACTATTAAAGTAACATGTGACCACTTTCTGCATCAAAAAGTGTGAACTAACCTAAACCAGGGGATGAGAGAGGGTTACAGGTCTGTTTTAATTGACAGTAATACTGTACAATCATTTAGTTAAGATGGTTTTCTCAAAACCAATTAAGTCATTTCGTTGTTAGACGCTGTGTGATAACCCTATTTCTGCTTCTACACTAATTAGGGCTGTGATGGTTTTGTCAACTGCAGCTGATTATTTTGCTGAAGCATCTGCCAACACCTGTGATTATTTGACATTTGACACTGTTGTGACTCACTGTAAAATGTTATTATTTTTTCTATTCTGTTTAGAATCTACATAGTATAATTATTATTTATACATGCTGCTCTAAAAGGGAATCATTGCCACACATTACACATTGTTGCTAAAGGGTGGCGTCCAAACAGAAGCGTAGGTTCATGTGGGTGAAGCTCATGTTGTTTTGATGCTTTTGAAATGCACCTGGTTATGGCGCAGTCAGTGGGAGAGTCACACAACGCAACAAACCAAGGAGGGTGTTGTCTGGGTGCAATTTAGTAGATGGAGCCAGAAAGTCATTATTACTTTAAATCAGCCAGTGCTTGAGTGACGTGTCATCAATGCACAAAATGTTTTCTAGGTTGGGACTAATATGTTTAGAGAGAAATGTCTAAATTCATGCCATTAAAAGCAAATATGTCTGCTTTTCAGATACCATCAGAACAGCTGAAGCTTTTTTTATGTAGAACACAGCATATTGTAGGTGTTTTACTGTTATCACTTATCAAGCATCTCTGTGGGGCAATTGATAATCCTGTTCCCGAGCTAAAACAAATATCCTATTCCTTAGTGTTGCGTTATGTAACCTTATAATCCATCTGCAGCAGGGTGGAGTCACTGGGTCAGCGACAGGCAGCGCGGAAGGTCTCACAGGCCACAAGGACGCGAGGCCTTACATCTGAACACGTACAGCACAATCTCAAAAACACAGTGTACTGCTAAGGCTTAGGTATACTTAGATGTCATTTTAACCAAAATGCAAGCAGCAAGGTGTAATAAAAAAAAGGAAAAAACAAAGTTGACCAGCGTCAGTTTGTGTCATGTTTGCAGAAGGAAACTAATATTTAGAGATGAAATACAGATCTTCAGTGTGGCTTTCTTTGGACACTAGGTTTGTTCAGAAGCAGACATCGGTGCCTGGCTGATTTTAAACCCTCCAGTAAGCCCCCGTGCTCAACAAACAGTGGCATCCACGCCACTCAAAACTATTTTTGTTATGTCATGGTCACGCCTGTTCAATAGAAGTATGAGTCAGAATGAGGAAGATACCTGCAGTCATAATAAGCTAAACTAAACAGGAAATGGGAAAAACTGCCTAGTTTTCCAATTACACATAGCAATCTTATTTAAAGACTCAGTGTGACTCAGAGCAATGATGTAGGGGAGCAGGGGGAGGAAAGAGTAAGTGAATAGACAGGCACGGACGACAGACAGAAAATCTACTGGTGGATTCAAGGCTCTGATTCAAATATTTGGCAATTAAACCAGTGTTTTTGACGGGTGGAGCATTAAATTCTAGCTCCACCCGAAATAATTGGAAGCACAACTAGTACAAAACACGGTGTGCAAATCCCAGGTAATGATGAGTCATTTGATGTCAAAGAGAAAAAACACCAAACTCCACATTCGTCTACATAAGCCTTGGACGCTTGAACAATCACCAAATACCAAAAAAAAATTTTTTTAAATGTATAATGAAGTCAGCGTTACAATGGGAGTCAATTGCAAATACAAATAGTTTTTTTCTCTTCAATGAAATAAACAAGAACAAGCCTTCAAAAATTAATATAACCAATCAATTGAATTGTGGTAATAAAAAGACACACAAAGATATGAAAAGAGAATCGTTATGGAAAGAACAATAAAGTGAATTTCAACTAATATGGGTCAAGCTGTTCCATTAGTGGAGAGAGGCCCTTTGATAATACAATAATTGATTCCAACGTCAAAAATGTAGTAAACATACAGATCTGATTAGCCATTGTTAAAAGGTTCTTGTGAGGAGAAACCATTTTATCTTCTTAAGAAGTTTAATGCCTGTTGCATTGCTGGAACCATGACATACACATCTTACATAACACAAAATAGTTTCTATTAAGGGTCAGCTGACTAATTGAGAGTCAAACTAAAAGTACAACGGGCGAACACAAGTGTCCACTAGTATGAGACACAGGATGAACCGTGACTGCGGACGCATCTATGAGTCAACACTTAGGCAGATGGACAAAGAATGAGTTGCTTGTTTAGGAGCTCACACACAGACAGAGAAAAGTCAAGTTTTGAGCTGTTGTTGTGTCACGCAAGGCAAAAAACATTCAACTAGTACTCATTGGTCTATTACGTTATTGTCATTAACAAAGCATTGTATAATACATTTTTGCCAAAACTAAATGACATCATGATGCTGACGCTCCTCAGTGTTGTTAAAGCTGGTCTTTCCAAAGTAAAATGCACAAGAGTCACACTGGGCTCTAAATGTTTTAAATTATTCATAACCTTGAAAGAGTAAAATAGAGTTCACCATACCGTTTATATTTCACTGTGACAAACATAATACACTGCATTAAATACACCAAATTTCTATTAACTGAATTGAGGTAACTTGTAAAACATTATGTTTGTAAGAGTTTTTTTCTGTGAGGTAAAAATTACTTTTTGTTTGAAGGCATTAGGGTTAGGCATCAATGCACACAACCTGAACTGCAGTATTTGGTGAACTGCTCAAACATGATCTGGGGCAAAAATGTATGCAGCAATGACTGACATTTTGAGAAAACCAGCAGCAGACAATTTTGCTGTGAGGAAAAAGAAGTAATAAAACTTCTTATGTGGCCCGATATTACAAGTGTGGTGGAACTGTCCTGGTCACAGTGTGTTACCCCAAGGCTCACTGCGGCTGTTTGAGTTCACAAAGCAGTCAAATAAGCCGCTGTCAGCAGTTACTGCAGCAGTAGAGCAAAGCCATCATCACACAGACAATTACATAATCACAGCTAAATGTGGAGGACTTCAGAGCAGGATGCAGCGGATGCCTAGTCCTCGTCTGCAGCATCACCATCACTGCTGATGCTGACTCTTTTAAACCCACGAAAATACCTCTGCAGGTCATCAAAGAAATTCAGACAGTTGAAAGAGGAAACTCTCAGAGGAGTCTTTACACCAGGCAGAGGCATATAATGCATACGTAGTTCTATAATTAGAACATGCAGAGTCAGATAGTTCACATTACTCAATAATATTGAATTCCTCATGCTTTTGCTTCCAACATCAGTTCAGTGGACAGGTCAACCTCAGGGAATGATCTGATTCTGCACAAAAGCTTTTAAATAACACTGTAAGTGTCAGGAAATCAATTGATTGATTGGGATAAAAGGAGGACACAATGTAATGTAATAAGGTCAGTGGAAATTAAACAGTGTGCCACCCAGTCACAATGGTCTCTAGTTCCGAAAAATCTATGCTGATAGGCATCTATAAGGATAGAACAACGGAACAAATCTCTTCAATAGAAGGCTTTGTTGACATTATAGTCTGTAGTGTCTGATGCAAAGGTGCTACACATAAAGTTGTATATTCGACTAGCTAAACTACTGCAACTATTCCAAATCATGCACAACAACATCAGCAAAACCACCAGGCAATATTTTTAACATGAAACTTTAAGTGTTTTTGAGGGAGGGCGCTGACTATGAACTCTGTTACAATCCATTTTATAATCCAAAGACCTTGCTTCATGGAGGATGAGGCCAAAGCGGCCATCTCAATCCACAATTAAGTTACAGACGCTTTGGCAAGTGCAGTAATGGGATACTACTAACTAATCCCACCTTGATCTGAATTAGACGACAAACTGGGCTAATCTCAACCTACAACAACAACAAGAGGAGTCAGATGTCTAAGAAATCTAGTATTCTATTTGTTTTGGTCCCAATTTAAACAGGTGTTAAACAATGTTAAATGGGGAAGTGGGTTAGTCACTGCTTTGCTCCAATAGACTCAGTGACAAAAAAAACCTATATATTCTTGCATATCAAATCAAATATTTGCATCACATGACAAAATGCATGGAGTAAGAGACATTTTTCTATGGTTTATTACACCAAGATAAACCAGCTTTTGATAAAACTATGCTTAAATAAAATTCAGTTTCAGTAAAACCTATCCAAAACATAACCAAAACACTGATTTTGGCTTAGTTTAACAATAAGAATTAAACAACCAACCCCATTCTTTATTTAGGTGTGTCCTTCAAGGTTTGGCCCCACTGCAGGACACTACAGAACTTACTAACCATTATGTAATTATTTATTAATATGTAACAACCACAAAGCAAAACACTCCCTGTTTAGGCCTAATTCAGACAGACGTCACGGTGGCTTTCACTCAAATGCTGTGTTAAATACAATTTAAACGTGGCCATTGTTAGTCCCATCTATGACCAGTCTGGCAGATGATGTGGAGGAATCTTATTTTCATCTCTGAGAGGCAGTAATGGACACGCCTACGATCACATGAGCTCCCAAACAAACATGAAGGACGACAGAGTGCAGGAGTTGACCGAGCTGTGTAATCAAGTCTATGTACACATAATGAAGCTTTGAGAGACTTCCTGCAGTATCCTACTCCCATCTTGCCTGACCAAACAGACTCTCCACATGTTCTCTGCTCACATGACGCCGCTGACCTGCACAACCACTAAACGATCACCAGACTGGTTTTAGTGCAAAAAACATAATGCACCTGAACAAAAGCATTGCTCTCTTTAAAGTTTACTGGAAAGTGAGGCAGGGTAAAGCTCACACAATAATCATTCCTATTTGGACAGAGCAAACTTATCAATCACTCGAACATAATACAAATCAGTATTGAACAAACAAACAAAATTGTTCCAATTTTAATGAATGTTTAGTGTGAATGCTGGTTTAAATCTGTACTCGACAGTGTTACAACACAGAGGTCAATCAGCCTGTTCATATGATTGCTCACTAGAAGCAGTAAAGAAGTGTGAAAACATATACAGAAATAGTTTTGTGTGTTTATAGGCACAACACAACTGTTTTTGGATAAAGACAAATCCCATTTTCACCCTTCCACCAAGAAGGAGATATTCAGTGGGAGGTTTGTTTACAGATACATTCACTTTCACATTGTTCTTAAGGGCAATGGTGAGAACTATTTAAATTTTTATTTGAAAAACCTTGATATTTTACCTTTAACTCTATTTGTACAGTAACACATGGAGGCATGTGGTTGCTAGTGTGATGGGATGTATACAAATGAATTCTTAACTTGTCTATATTAGATAAATTACAATGTGAAACAAATTAATATTATTTTAAATTAGGGAGACCTAGTACATAAATACAAAACTCACCTCTAATGACGTGGGTGCCGATCTGTATTTATCTGTAATAACAGAACAGAGAAGTGGTATTAGGATTAATACAGACACTGCAGTGTCCTAACATGTTATTTGACGCAGACAATCACTTAGGCAAACACACCCTCTAAATAATTTATGTGAAATGTTCTGTGAAGGTATGCATGGCATCTTGGAGTGAACTGAAAGGGAAATCAGACATTAACATGACACTGCTTTGCAGCATTAAATATTAAGCATTACGATGTTGGGAGTATGAAAGCAGTCTAATTGTCCTCAGAGGGAGGATAGGTATAATTAACATGCAGCGATCCAGTGAAACTACTGAGTGAATAAAAGATCATGTTTTTTCCAATGATGTCACTGACTGAGACAAACAGAGGTGTCAAACCCTGCCTCTGGGGGCTGTCTGTGGTAAAACGAGACCCTCTCATTCACAAAAAGAAACGTTGACCTCAATTGGTTGCCATGGTGACTTCTTTGGATTGGTTGGGACATAGATTGTATAGACAGACAGTGTTTCAGGTCTTCTCCTGACTGCAGCTGCAGTACATGTCATATGCCCATCTCTCCATTTAGTTTTAAGTAGTATAAAAAGCAACTCATTTTTGAGAAGTCAAAATGATATCACATTTAAAAAAATGCTGGTGGTAACTGTTACTGACATTATTCATGAATAATGTCAGTTATTCATGAATAACTGACATTATTCATTAATAATGTCAGTGACTTAGAATGACAAAGCAATAACCTTTAATTTTCACGACATCAAAATCAGTCTCACAATCTTCTATCTTTACACTTCTGCACCAATAAACTATCTTATCTCATACTTTTCACTGAAGCTTTAAAAAAACAACAACCTGTCTTTCTGGTTTTTTTGCACGACTACAAAAGATGTATGCAGAAGTTTTCACTTTTGAACTAAATAACATAAAAACAATAGGGGATAGTTTGAAAGAATGATAACACCTTCTGGACTAAAGTACAAATAGTGTAATACATCTGCAGACTTAAGTCCAAAGAGTAAAATGAGGTCAGGGCTCATAAATGAACAACACTGTTCTAGAGGAAACTCTCTGAAATGTAATATAATTTACTTTAATTTAAAACTTAATTGATTTTTACTAATAATAGTATTTTTTACTCTTAATTAAATTTCTATCAGGTCATTGCAGCTGAGAGCTCCAGTATACGGCCTAGCAAGAAAACATGTCCTTCTGAGTCTGAGGTTTTGCAGGTCACTACAAATTACAGCTAGGGACAGATGGAGGAAAAAATAACCAGTCAGCCAGCAGTGGGAAACACTAGGTCCTCTGTTTGTCCCGTCCAACGAGAGGTGGCGAGGTCCCTTGTGTTTACAGGGGCAAGTAAATCAGGGCGGGCATATTTGGAGCTGTGCGCTGTGTCACCTTGGCTATTGCACTGAGAGCAACAGCAACCTTAAACAAAAATGCATTAGAAATTGGTGACACTGTAAGAATAGAGGTTTGTGTTTTGTCTGACTTGTTTACTGAGTGCAGTGTGTGTGTGTGTGCAGTATAGACAGAGCAACAGAAGTTGTGGGGCTAGCACTATGTATCTGGGAGCAGGCCAACTTGAGGATGTACCATCTTGACTCATGTGCAGCGAATACATACTGTGTGTTGCGTAAGCAGTGATTTTGTGCTGCTGGGGGAGCCTCTGAGCTTCTGGAGGCTTAATAGGTCTCATGTCTCTCTCATCACTAGGCCTAATAAGAATCAGGACATGGGCCAAGCTATCCCAAAAATACTTTGGCCAGTCACTAAGAGGAACAGCAAAAAAGCTAAAGCCTTAAAATCAATAACAGACTGCATGTATTCATTCATTGTGCGGTATATTTAGCTTTGACGCCCATGTATTTATTCTGAGATCCTTACTTACACTTAGCAAATATCACCAGCTGATGACAAACCCTGATAGCACATCTGAACTGAGCGGAAGTTCACTTAAAAATCAAGGGAAAACATATGAGGGAAATAATACATAGATTTTAACTTCCTGAAGAGATAGAAGTAATGCAGTTGCCTAAAGCACCACACCTTCTGCAATGACGTCTAACTTTATCATTCACACATTACAGGAATGCTGTTAACAGGGAATGGCTTTGAAACTAATGTCTTACTCAAAGCTTGTTTGAATAGAAAACATTCTTACTCTTATGCACTTAGGCCTTTACTTCTAATAGTCAGAATTTACTACTAAACCTATTTAACCAAAAAATACAAAAACTCAGTCAAGTATTCATCCACTTGTTACTCACGTTAACACATATCTAATAAGTCAGGTGAAACTGTGTTGTTCATCTCTATACACTTTGAATACTGCTCTTTAAGACATATTTGTTTTCACCGTACTATCAAATGTCTTAATCCTAAAATGGATCATTAGCACCAATATGACTCCGTATTTCACTAAGCCTTTTCTCACTTAGTCCTTGGCTCTACAGTTTAGTTTTATAGCTTTGTTCTGGACTGGACCCAAGGTGATTTATAGTTTGAATCCATCACATGGTTCATTGTTTACTGTGGCTAACGGATCACTGAAGCTAATATTTCAAACACCATTAGTAGCCACATTGAGTACACGGTCTGTGTAAACGATGCACCAGAGACCAGTTTATGCTGTAAAAAAAACAGTACGTGAAAGCCCTGTATATGAATAATTAATAGCCCTATGCAGCCTTTCTTGTCATTCTGATTCATAGCGGGTGTTTATGTGCTATTAACAAGCGCATCGAGTGTCTGTAAACAAATTCACCACATGGCTGGGAGCAAGCAGCCACAACAATATGGCCTCTTTGTGGAGATGCTCTGCTCGTACGGCCTGTGAGAAATGTGCACTAAAATGCTTCTTTGTAATCTGCCAGTCGCGGAGATAAACGACCTTGATATTTTTAAATGCGTAGTAAAGTAAATCTGACGACTGTTGAGCTTAAGTCTAACATCTCGTTTACCTGTACTGTTTTTATCCACTAGACTGACAGTCCCGTCTTTCCCAATTGCCACATCCCCGGGTCCTTCAATCCTCCGCGGTAGGTCTCCAGGTGAAGCGCCGTTGGACTTGGAGCTTTTCCTTCGGTGTTTGTGAGCTAAAGTCCGGCAGCATTGGTAGCACACGGCCCAAGCCTGCTCCTCGTTGATGGGCTGGCTGTACAGAGTCAGGATCTCTTCAAGGGAGACCTCCTCGGCTCCGTCATTGCAGTCCATGCTCAGGTCCCCTGCGTTGAAATCAGCCCCGAAATCCCGGAGAATTGTTGGCGAAGGCAACATCCCGTCGTCAGTCCCCGGTCGCTTAGCCATTCTTACACCATTTTATTACTATGAAGAGTGACTAAAAACCCAAAGTGGAGTGTTTAAGGTGCCACTCAGCGGCACAGAGACAGACCGTGTTCATTGGAGTCAGCTGTGATCTGTGTGAACCTGAGAAGAACGGGCACCAACGGCTCTGTGGAGACGGCTCCTGACGGGCCGTCCGCGCGGTCCTAGCGCCTGCCCGTCAGTGTCCGCCCCTTAATAATATCCGTGTACAATCCGTGGCCTTTCATCAAAATTGAACTATGTGATACTGATTAAATTATTAATGAACTAAACACTTGGTCAACTTATCTACTCAGCTGAAATTGCTTTTGATTCTGCATTTTAAAGCTCCACTACTTGACTTTATTTATGCCGCTCCTGTCTCAGACTCCACTCACCCTCAAAAGCAGCCTAAAGACCTCTCCTGCTTTTCTTTTATTAAAAAAATTAATAAAACCCGACCAAATTACTAATAGATTTCACCAAAATGAAGACTATTTAGTGTTAGCTTAGCAGTAACTCAGCAGTGACTTTAGCTTCAGCAAAGCAATTAACTCCACCTCATTAAACATTACAAGATTGACTTGATAGTATTTACGTTGCCTTTCCTTTTCCCTGTAGACGCTTTTCTTTTTTAAGCTGTTCTACGGTGTTAAAAGACATGCGCTGAAAATACACTTTATTAGCAGCTATTAAACTTCCTGGAACATCAAATGAAGCTGGTGTCGACCAATGGGAGCGCTCCTTTCTTGAGCATGTGAGTTTGCGAGTATGTGATTGGCCAAGGTTTTCTGTTCCTGAATAGAGGTTCTCATCTATTAAATTCCCTTATAATAAACAGTACATGGTTTCATAAATCCTTTTTCCACAAATGATTGCTTTTACAATATTCTATTTAGGATTTAAACTATTTTCTCAGCTAGAAGAAAAAATATCAGTTACAGTCTTTTTAAGTAAATATTTAGTTTGCAGCAAGCTGGACAGGTTAAAGACCCCATGCTTTTTAATGAACTTAAGCCATTTGTTATAGTTCTGATGGATGTTATTGGCACAGAACTATTTGCATGCTCTAAAACGTCCCTTCCATATAAACAAAGTGTACAAAAATGACAAAATACCAACTGAGGGTAAATTTAGATAGATTTATTAATTCACCAAAACGTATGAACTAAGGATACATGAATGTGGAATAAAAGGGAGTTGCACTAAGATGTTCATTAATGATAATTCTGCATCTTACACCATTATATTCCACCTTCCTCCATCACTTTTGTATGGCTGTTGAGGACGGGTGTCTTATCAGAGCTTGAATTTGAGATATCAAAAGGTTCAATTGCGCCATCTGGTGGTTACTGCAGATTTTGTACCTTGTAGTTTTTGACGTTAATCAGTTTGAATTTGATCATTACATGCAGTTTCGCGTAAGCCACACAAATTATACATAATAATACATATGGGTAAAACAAAACAGTAAACGTTTGTGGTCAGACTGAAAATGTGACATAACTTAAAACACTGTACTAACAAAAATCTTAAAAATTAGCTGAAATTGAACACAAGAGCAGTATAAATTAACATGATGTATAGGCACATGCGGGTGAGTTTGTTTCTTTTTCTAGCAAAGGCTGGAAAATACAGTCTTCAGGTTTCTCCAGATCTCAGTATCTTAAACAGCACTTCAGGTTCCTCTGAATGTAAATCATTTACAGCATTTACTGACGATAAACAGCATCATCATTGGTCATCTCACACTATTATTTGTCATTCACAAGAAAAAAGATATATTTGCACAAAAATGAAGCTTTTTTTTCAAGAAGGCCTCACACAAAAACATTTGATGTGCAGTTTGTGATTATCATGTGCATATGAATCGCTCTTTCAAAAAAAACAAAAAAACTGCTGTCTTTAAACTGGCTTTAGTACACAGTGACATTCCCTGACCACCATAAGCATGAGTAAAAGCACAGTGGAGCACCCCTGCTTCACACATGCATTTGCAATGGCACAACAAAGATGCAGCGTCCCGAGATCTTTGGATGGAGACATATGCAGGTGCTTATGTTGTATATCACTGAGATAGGCAGCCATGATCTTGTCACTAGCAATCATCCATGCTAATCTTCTATTTCCTCATCTTATTTACTGCTCAACTGCAAACAGCTTTGGCCGTCATCCTCTTCAGTGTCACAGCTTTCCTTCATCTTTCATCGCATGTGTTTCCAGGTTCAGTGTCTCCACTTGTGCTAATATTGACCGGCTGGCCATCCTTACAAGAAATACTAGTCTCCTTTGATGCCCTCCTTTTGGAGTCACGAGTAGACTGCTGTGAAAAGACATTTAAATGTTCATTAATTTAAATGTCATCACATTAGAAAGAGATCAAATGAGTCAGGACAGCCACCTAAGGCTAAAGTCAGTGAGTCTTGGTCACAAATGGAGGGTTGAATGAGACCAGTGTTATTATATGTGTCATTGGAAGGTCAAAGAAATTGATTTCCTGAAGATTTTGAAAAACAAAGCCATCATCAATAGCACAGACACTAACAATAACACAGTTGTATTTTGTTTGAATTATAGGTCATGTTTACTGACACATCTCAGTTAAAAGTTTTGCATACCTCTTGCAGATCTGTAAGTGACTGTATATCTGCAAAATGATGATATTTGTAAATGCAGACCCTTTTTGATGTTTGCTTTTTTAGGGTATATGGCAGATCAGGCCCTCGACCACTGGTTCGGCCTTTGGGAGGCTCAGAAAAGGAATTACTCCAAGAGTGTAGTATTTTGAACGCACTCGAAGACTCTTTGCCAAATAGTGTCAACAATAATATAACATTCACTCACCTTTTCACTCATAAACTGTTCATAAATTGCATGTGATCTGTCAGCTGAGGTTAGGCAGGTATTTTTGTGTTACGAGGGAAAGCTGGAATAGACTGTTATTGTTAAAAGTGTATTATGCCAAGCTAGGTTTTAGAACAAAATGGAAAGAGTAGAACAGAGAATGATCTAGCTGTGACGGTGGCATATATTTCACATATTTTTGCTTATAGTTTAAACTTATATGTGTTTTTATTGAGCGTGGGTTCACTGGGTTGGCCCAGGTTTCACAAGAGTCCCAGATTCTAATGTGGCCCTTGGAGAAAAATAATTGCCCACCCCTGGCATATGCCCATGTTGACCAATTGAAAGCTATTATGCGCAAGAAAACTGTACAGTTCTTTGGGGAGCCACATAAAGATAAGTGGTCGGAGGATAATGACAACTGTGTGCCCTGATGTCAGTGTCACATAGCCTATAGTACAGTGGGTATAATGATAGAGGATGTTGATTGCAGGTGAATGCAGGTGAAAGACCCACCTCGCTGAGGGAGCGCCGGGTTCTCCTCTGATGGCTGGAGCCTGTGGGGCCGAGGGCCTGCTTCCCACACTGGGTCCCTGTGTTTACCATCCTCTTCTCCTTCAGGTTGGTCTCCAGAGCTTTGCCTTAGACAGTGACAAGACATTGACAGTGAGCCAGTGTGGTTGATGTTGGTGAATTGTAAGGAAATACTAGCCTTGGGAGCGGGAGTTGACTAGTTTATTCTGATTAGCTTTGCTGTCAAATCTTTTGGAATTTTCCTGAGAAAACACGGTGCATGTTTTGTGCCTTTTGGTGTTATTGCACGTCCAGCACCCAAACAAAACAATGCAAATGATCTTACTGTTAGCTACGGGCAGAGGGGTCTCTACGTCGGTGTTGGTCAGCCACGTCGATTCCGTTTCTCTGGTCCAGCTTTCATGGTACCTTGGCTCGATGATGGCGTCCGCCCGACTCCCTCCACAACCCATCGAGAAAACCATCCAGGGCAAGTGTAGCAGCAGCAGCGGGCCGACACGGGATGACCAGCGGCTCGATTCGTGTCACAGCACCATCCTACCAGCCTCTACCCCATCTGCATCCCCGTTTCCGTGTCCATCACCGTGCACTGGCTGCCAAGCGGCGGCTGCGTGCGTCATCAGCAGGGGGCGGGGCCACGCTCAGTCGGTCACGCAGCATCAGCAGCATCTTTCCAGGGATTATGCTCAGGCTGAGGTAGAGCCAGAGACCTGATACACGTTTGTTCACGTTAAAAGTACTACTTACTCATAGGGTTTAAAGGTCTCCAGCTAACTAGGAATACAAGCCTACATTTTATTAAAACATTCTCTGAATGTGTCCTTTTGAGTCCTCTTTTGATCATTTTAAGGCCATTTGGATCATTTATGATTTTGATGATGTTTTGTTAACATAATTCATTTAAAAGAGGATGTTAATGTCATGTAGTCTGCTAGAAGTTCAGGCACATTATGGCTTCTTCATCACATTGCATATTTACAAATATTAGTTATAATCGTGATCAAATTAATAAAAGATCATCAGCAAGGTGTATTTGACACAGAATATTTATTCAGATTTAGTTTAAATACATTGTTTATTTTAGGTGACTGACAACACCGTATTTGCAGATACACATTTTTTTCAAACATCTCAATATACAGAAATCATAGAAGTTTAAGCATATTGCTTTTATGTTTAAATATTAGTGGTTTGAGCATTTCACAGGGTTGGAATGAAATGATGGTCAACATCTACTTGTAAACAGACATTCCTTACATAGAGGTAAAACACACAAATAAAAACACACTGATATAGAAGCTTTCAATAAATACTATATTTAACATAGACTCTGTCCCCATTCCCCAGCACATGTAGCAATTGGTCACTTAAAAGTACTTGCATAACAATGTCATATTTTACAGTTCATTTTTAGGGAATGTAATGTAAAACTTAAACTTTAGTCATGTAAGGTTAAGGGGGATATGACGTACCAGACTGGACCCAAATGTATTCATTCAACAAAAATCTTTTGACTTTAATATATGTGGACTCAGAAAATGTGAAAAAAATAAGCAACTGAACATAAAAAAGTTAATACCAAATTGGATTAAAAATCAATTAAAGCTCTGAGATGTGAACAGGTCACATAAAACACAACTGCACAGAGTGAAATGATGGTGGCGTAGTCACTAGACTTTAAAGTCCAGCAGGTTACAGTCTATCTTGTAGTAAACATAGGGGTAGTACTCCTGTTGACTCAGATTCAGCCCTGGTATGTCCATAGAAGCCTGCAGAAACATGAAACAATATAGTTTTAGTTATATTTGTTTAAAACACTGTCTTTAACCACAACTGGTTTGGTTTTTAGAATGTACCTGTTGCTTCATAAATATGACATACATATATATATATATATATATATATATATATATATATATATATATATATATATATATATTAAATTAAGCTAGTAATATCAAAAATCAGAAGAAAAAAAAATCTAACTCACATCAATGATGGCAGCGCTGCTGTCCAGATGTTTGTACAGGTCATACAGAACCTCTCTTAACTTCTTCATGTTCTTCTTATTGGGTTGAAGCAGCATGGCCTGGAAGTTGACTGGCAGCCCATATCTAAGAAACAAAAGAGAGACAAAAAATTTGGAACAGCACAGAAAAATTGTGCACTCACTGGTAAAAAAGTTTAAAGTTTTCTCACCTCAACACCGATTCCACAAATACTCGAAGAGCTTTGATGTGAATCCATGCAATGAACGCCTCACTGAAATTCACTTTGAGCCATCGCACCAGTGGTCCCTAGTAAAGAGAGGAAAGGAATGCAGTTTAGAGCATCCTATTTGATATTAGTGTTATACTTGTTTAACTCTTCAGAAATACTAGTTGTATCTAATAAAATCAGTGTCCCTCATCGTCCAGGGTAATGGTCAATGATTTGCACTGCAGTTACCTCTTCTCTCTCTACTTAGAGCTATTTGTATAGAAAACTGCATTCGTACAAACTGTTTCTTCTTGTCAGTGGACAGCCGTGTCATCTCTTCCTTGTCTGCCTTCATTTCCTCCTCATTGTACTGAAAATCACGCACTGTAAACCTAGGTCAAGACAGACAACAGAGAGCAAGCTGTGTGTCAATCTATGTGTGAACCACATGAATGTACCACACATTCAAGGGAACTACCAAAAATAAATTCCCAGAAATAGACACAAATAAACACACAATGGACTGCTTTTGCTGTGCTAATTAGAGAGATTGTTGAGCGCCCACCAAACTGCGGTTATTATATAATGACTAACAGGCAAGTGCACCCCTACCGTCATTTAATAAGATAGAATTGTTTCTATTAGTGCCCTTTGTCTGATGTTGATTGATTTTCCAGGAAATTATACAGAATTATCTGATACAGACATTGTTTAATGTGTAAATTCATTATGGTCTCTATAAAATGGTCAACAAGCCTCTATTCTAAGTCACAATAGGAAGAAGAAATTGAAGTTTTACTTGTTTTCTCTGGCTTTGTGCTTGAAGTCATCTATTGCCTTCCTGAAAAGAGTAACGCTGAAGAGACCACTTTCGTTGTCCTCAAACAACAGCCTGTAGGAGACAATGCAGCATGAGCTCATGACAAAAGCTGGAGCCCGAATGTTAGCCACTCCACTGGAAAAATGCTTGGTTAATAATAATAATAATAATAATAATAATAATAATAACGATAATAGTTTTATTAGTAACTTAAAAAAACAGCTAAATATAATTTTAATGTTAGAGCTCATGTTTAATCAATTCTAACATGTATTTATTTATATTTATTATGATAAAGTAATTTTTTCAAGGACAATTAATACAGTATTTGACCAGAAAGCCAAAACTGAGCATGAAAAATATAGTTGCGTCCACAAGTGGCATGTCCCACATTTAGGCCACATTTCCAGACTCTTACTGCTGTCTATCATGAACACAGGTTGCCAGGTTACACCACAACAGAGAGACCATCATGTTCAACCAACAAGCCGGAAACCAAATGTCTCAAATTATCTGGCCATATTGTGTAAAGGTCAAGTGCTTTCTGCAAGTGAACCACATTGTGTTTTCCTATTTTATAATGAGCCAATCGGATTTTACAGGTCAACCATGAAATGTCTTCAATTATAATCACTTTTGAGAACAAAGAGATACATGTCACAGGACACAAGGCTGACCGAGTGAGACTGGAAAAAGAGCTGTAAGAATATTTGAAAGCAAAATGACTTCTACAGACAATACAACTGATAAAACAAAAAACATGGGGCAGAAGAAATAATTATTGGGTCTAAATTTAACTCAAAAGTATATTAAATAATCCTTACTTAGTAGAACGGGGCACAACCATTTCTGCCAGGGTTTCATATGTCTTCTGCCAGTCAGCATAGCCTGTCCTTAAAGGAAACAAAGACAATTTAGTTAAAGGTACAATGTGCAACATTTTTATGCAGATTTAAACTAATCCTCACACATTAAAAATCCCTTTTACTTTCTTATTTATTTATGGCCCTCTAGAACTGCCTGCACTTTACCACTACTCCTTTGTTTACATGAGAGGGACCGCAACATTTTAAATGCAAACTTTTATACACAGTAAAATATTGCAGGCACAACCTTTTCTGTAGCTGATAAAATCAACATTGATGTGCTCAATATCTACTAACTTTGGAACGACAACTAGCATGGTAATCAGGTATTCAGAGTCCAGCACAAAGTCTTCTTTCTTCACAATATCAGCCAAACTCCTAGTCAACAAGCTCCCCCTAAGAAACCACAAAGGATAGGACAGCAAATGAAATCATACAATTATCCAAATATAAGTAGAAGAATGCATTTTACATTGGTCAGAAATACCAGGCTTGGCTTGCAAAGAGGTCAATGAGCTCTATTAAAATATTAGCAAAGCACTTAAAAATGAAATAATTGCTATATAACTTGTGCCACAAGATGGAGTCCTTATATAAGGCAACACTCAGTCTATTTCTAACACAAACACAGAAAACTGAGATATTTATGTGATTTTTCTTCTAAAGATTGAGATCAGAACTAGTTTTCAGTTTTCATAGGAATAGCATGTTCATTCTATATTCAGTACAGATGGTGTTTAATGTACTTAAAGCAGCAGCAAAGCTAACACAGGTCAACCACAGCCACAAAGTTATTTTCAGAAATGACATGGAATCAGATGTGTGAGTTCAAGATTAAAAGGGAAATATTCTTTAAAACAAGCAGCTTTTCCTGCTTATGCATCCAGATTAATGGAAAACATCTCGATGTTTTTGTCTTTTTTGTGCCTCAATAGCACAGTGGAGTGAAACAAAAAATAGTAGTTTTAGCTGGAATAGGCTAAAGCCCACCGCAAGCCATAACATGATAAGTGGTAGAAAAAAACAATGAATGTTTGAGAAAAAGTAAAGACAAATACTGTGATGTATTTTATGCAAAAGAAAAAATCTTGCTGTTACTCACGCATTTTTTCTCTCCAGATTTTGCAAGTTTCCTTTCAGGTTGTTGTAGGCTGAAGCTCGAGCCTTGAGATCATTATCTATTTGAGTCGCTTGCTACAAATCAGGAATATTTTGGTTAGTGTCTAGATGCACAATTACGCAACAATAGAGACTTGTTAAGAATGAGAGGTGCATAATGAAAGACTCTGAGTACTGTATTAACAACTTACTAACAACTTAACAACACACATACCTTAGAAATGATCTCTGATATGTTCTTCAGTGATTGCTTGATGGGATACTTAGCCATATCCCATTGAAATCTAGAGATGTAGGTGACCAAATCAACTGCATATAGTAAAAAAAAATACCTTTAATACTAAATCTTGGGCATTCCACAAGCTTTATGCCACTTCCTTGAACCACTCCATTGCTGTGATAAAAGGATTAAATTCACATTTAAGAACAGCCTACACTTATATTTGGTCTATGTGGTATATCAGTAAAATCAAAGGGTTCCACTGGAGCGGTACAGTATGGGTCAGGTCGACACAAAATTGCTATAAGAGGTGTAATAATTGAGAGGGTTATGCTTGTTACTGATTCACCTGTTAATTAGTATCAGCAAGATTTAACCTGAGGACAATAATTACCTCCATTGGCAAGTAGGTTTTCCTGGACTTTGTCCCTGCTGTCCTCCAGAACATCAGCCATGTACTGAGCAACCTTCTTTACCACACTAAACACCAGCACAGGTAGAGCATTATAAACAAGCAAAGGCAGAAAGAACCCTTTTTAAACAGCCTTTTTAAAATATTCTTTATAAAACTGCCAATATTTACCTTTCCACAAAGGTGTCTAATTTAGACAGTTCATCAGAAAGACCAACCAAGACATCTAATGTTCCAACCTGTTGAAAACACAAGAGAAACTGTCTGACACTGACGCTTTTATCAGGTCTGGAATGTGAAGCATTCAACCAATAAAGTTTGCTTTAACATAAACCAGTCTTTTTAAACAAATGTCCCTTCATCTATATGTATACAACATACTATTGGTCCCCAAAACATGATTTCTAATTTTAATTTTAAGGTTGATTAAAAAGGTGATTGAAGACATTACCAGTTCATGTAAATCTGGAACAGGATCAAATCTTGTGACAGTTTTGTTGGTCCATTCTGTCTATGTTTGGCTCAAAATCATCTCACATGGGAAAATGGTTGGAAAACTAGCTCATTTTAACTAAATTATAAAGGGCTACATTACTATATCTGTAATATGTCTAAGGTTCAACATCACACTGCCGAGGCTAACCTTGAGGTCAGGGATATTAAACTTGTTGTTGGTAGAAAGGTTGTTTGTACGGGTGGTGGCCATCATCAGCTTGTCCCAGGTCTGCTGGCAAGTCTTTTCACCTGGCGCCGAGATTAACCAGAATTCAGTCATGGCTGCTGTTCAAAAGTCTGTCCACTGGGTTTCAGACAAAAGCCTGTCAGTGACATGAGAAAAACAGGCAGTTCATCAGAATCAGATTTATTGACAAGAGAAAGATTCTCCACACCACTACAAAGCTGTCTTGGACGTGACTGAAAATAGTACAGTTACTGTGATTATTATTATTTGTATTAATATGTATAATAATTTCCATGTTTTTCTTCACATCACTCTAGGCAATAAACGCGACTTCCTCTTTTTCACATTCAGAGCATAACTTCCTCACACTTCATGTTACAATGAGTTTAGTAAACTGTAACAGAGCCCTGGCAGCAGCTCGAAGAGGACTAATACGGAGAGTCTGCTGATAGTCTGTCACATGACCAGCTTGTGTTATGAGGAACGTACAATACTATAGTTTGACTATTTATCTTTTACAAACAATTCAACATCACATGTTCGAGAATACATAATTTATTTAATTGTGCAATTTCATTCAGCACGCCTGTAACTCATATTGTAAATAAAATCAATACATGTTTGGCTAATCTAGTGTTAGCTTGCAGCTGACAGTAGCTCGTTTTCATTGCAGTCTCCCGTTGTCACGACATAAATATTTGGATTGTTTTTTACCTACCTATAAATGTATTAGATTCGGTGTTTGATCTGTGAGGTTTTTTTCAGTAAAATAAACCCGTCTTCTCATACATCGCGCAGATATTAGCAGGTTTTGGCTTAAAGGTCCTTCAACAGCAGAGCATCTCAGACAAAGTCAGCTGATCAGAGAAAACGCTCTGCGCCTGCGCAAAACTTACGGCGCACTGTCTTCCTCCTGGATAAATTTATCAGACCGTTTCAGACAGGATTTAAACGTAGAGCTGATATTTAGGATGTTTTCCCTGATTTTATCCTCTTTGTTTCCTAAAAGCAGTGCTGTTTTGTCGCCATGACCCTTCTTTATTGTTGGCCCACAGGCTCAACACGTGTCTGTCAGACTTGGTAACAGGCATTTGTAGCATTTTGATGCATGTTTAATTTCTTATAGGTGAAAATTTTCTATTGATGTTATGTCAATTCACTAAAGATGAAATTATACAATACTGTAGAGAAGGAAACCTCTGATAGAATAAGCACACGTTTACATTCCACAAAGAACAAAAAAGACTCTTTTTCCTCATCTGTGAACTTTTGTCGAGAGGACACGCCTTAGAACTACAGCACATGATCAGTGAATTAAGACGATGTATTAGGAACCCTAGGTTGTTTCTTTATTTTCTAAATTATTTATTTATTGTCTAATGTGTGTTTTTTTTTCTTCTACATAGGCCTACTCTGTCTGTTTTGGCACTTTATAATTAACCATTTCAGCTGTCACAATTGTATTTCTGAAATTGTTTACTAGAAATAATGGTAATAAGAAGAAGAACTTAAATAAATTAATTAATAAATTGCAGTGTGTGATATTATGATATGTTATTTGACATACGTAGCCTACCTTCTTACATCCATGAATAGTCAAACTGTTGGTGGGCTACAGCTTGTTTTACTGGTTCAGAAGAGAGTTTACCAATGTCTTTAACCTTTACTAATGTCTTAACACCACCAATGCAGAGCACTCTGTGTATAGATCCTGTTCTAGAGCTGAATAAATGCATATTCATAGATCTTAATCTTATTAAAATTCCCCAATGTTTTATTTTGGGACTTAATTGTAGATGTGCGTGTCTATAGAGAACTGATTATTTATGCAGTTTGAATGTTTGGGACTTGGTTGAAAATTACATTTCCTTCCTGTGGACAGCAAAGTCATTGAAGTTAACTTAGCGGAAATGGAGCACAAAATCCAATTAAACCCTGAATGTCCTCATGGGTGCAGACTTACACTTCAAACTTTTCCAACTTGACAGAGGTAGGTCTACATGGACATATTGACTTGTTTTTTTTGGTAGGCTCTTATCACAACACACGCAATGGAACAATTCAAAAGATAAGAGGCTTTCAATAAAGGCAATACATTTCAATGTTTATATCATGAAGAGACTGATCTGAGTATGATCTGTATTTACTCCTTGCTTGTTCTTGTTTTTTATTGCCCACCTTTCTGTCATTGCCTTCTTTTTTGACATTTTGTTTTTATGTTATAGGCTAAAGCTACTTACTATAAACAGTAACATGGTGCAACTGAATTGGAGATTGAAGATCTACTTTTTAACATTACATATTATAACAAAATCTTTCTCAGTATTGCTATTTACATATCACCGTTTATTTGCTTAAAAATACATTTTCATGTTTTGTTTCGAGGCAATACTGTTTTAATAAACATCATGTTCCCAGGAGTGACAGCCATAAAACAAAGATAAGAATTATAGGATGGTCAGACCTTTACAAATAAACAGATGAAGCCATGCAGTGGTTTGCAGTGCTACAGAAATACAAGTCATACGACTTAGGTAGCTGCGGGCCCACTTAATAAAAAAAATGATGTCGCCAGTAAGATTTTTAGTGAACCTCTGACCGTCAAGGTTTTCATCCAAAAATTTCAAGAAAATTTATTTTTTTTCCTTCAAAGTAACTAGCATACTGTAGCCTGCAACATTTAATTACCACAGTTGGAAAAAAGGTGCAAACAACAGTGAGAAAGTGAACTAGTCAGTGAGATATTGCACTGCTTCATTGGTCATTTCTCCCCGTCAACAAAGAGTAACAAGTCAGATGCAAATGTCCAAAAACATTTTCAGTTCAAATGTAGATATAGTGTTCACATGTTTAAGTTACGGTAACAGAGGAAGACACAGTGCCCACAGCTTAGAGAGGTTGCGAAAACAACAGCGGCATGTGACTGACTGAGACTGCCCTTTGACCAAGAGTCTACACTTCAAATTGGCAATATTAAAACCATATTGGTGGGCCATCACAAATATAACATTAAAAAAACATTTGAATAATTATAATAATTGCAACAATGCCTATGTGAAAAAGTTATATGGAGATACTGCATTCTATCATGGGACTTTTTTAAACCTTTAAACTGAAGCAAAACTGAAATCTATGTACATAATACTTCTTTATCAGGAAGTTACACTTCTAACATTGCGTAGCCTTGCGTGTTGTGTCACGCCAACTTTAAAATTCTGTACATCCTTCCCACTGTCATTAACAAACTCAGAAAACCGAATTTGCCACATCTAACAAAAAGCCGTGGTCTTGGAGCGACTGACTGAGTGGCCATCTACGGGAGGTTTATGGTTATGTAACCTGAATAAACATGACAGCTCCACCGCGGCCTGTACGACATTCGGAAATACATGTTTGGTATGATCTGTGCAACGCTGACATCTGATTGGTCAAACTAAACACATAGCCCCGCCCCCAAACCGTTTGATTACCTTTTCCTCTTTAGCCCCTCCGCCGCCGTTTCAGTTCTCCTCCCACCAGCCAAGAGAGAAGACTCAATCAAACCGTCCTTCATCTGAACATATGGCCAAAACTGCCGTCTTTCTTTCTTTCATCGTTGTGCCCACTACTCTTTAAAAATTCCGCCGAAAAAGAGAAGACGATTTTCCAAAACATTCAGGCCGTTATCTCACGTGAGTACAATGGACTACTTGAGTGGAATTCCTTGGATTGAAGCGAGCGGACGATAACATGGCGGGCTAGTCTTTCTGCCTTCTTGCCGCACATGACTGACTGATTCATTGTATTCTCTGATCAGTTTCTCGGCTAAACGTTGAAATTAACGCTGTCTAGAGTTTCCGTCGGGCTGTTATGACATACATGACAATATAGTTTTTATATTTTGTCGGCGTTTGTGATTGTTTGTATTAACAGAATATAGTACTAAGCTTCTGGCGACGTGCGGTCGATGGTCTGCCTCTGCCAAGACTCTTTCATCTGCCATTTAAAGCCATTCCAAATGCCGCATTTACGTGCTGCATTAGTGTGTTATGTTTACAGTATTTGACAATTGTGTTGACAAGCCTTCCAGGTTTTACATTGCTGACGCTGTTAAATATTAATATCACATTAGTTAAGTTTGACACGGCGTCGATAGAGCGCATGCGCGGGACTTTTTTTTTTTTTTTTCCTTCTCTTTTTTTTGTCAGGCCACACTGCTATTCAGTTAGAAGCCCACAATATTTGGTCCATATATTGTATAATGTTGTGCCCTTTTGGAGTCTATTTAACTATATAGCAGTAACATTTTCAACGTGTCGTTTATTGCGTATTACTAGAATGACTTAATTTAATCTATGACAAGTTCATTGTCTCTGTTTTTAAGTACAGGAAGTTGTAATCATGTCAAATATTCTGCTTCCAGGGCTCCCCCATATCTGCACAGGTGTATGGGCGCTACTCAGAGGGCCTAGGGGCGGCCCTTTACCGGGAGCACTTTGACTTCAACGCTGAGCCACCTTGGGATCCTAGCTGATAGCGGGACAGGTCCATCTCCTGACTTGTCCATGTGAGTGTCTTGTTTCTGCATACAGCTAAGACCTGATTTATGTATTTATTTGTTTTACATTGAATCACACAACAGGCCTTTCAGTGATCATGTTGTTTTTGTGTACTTGTAACCATTGACTACTGATACATTATAAATATAACACAGGGATCTCATCTCCCTACAGGCTGGCCTCTTTCCAGTTATGAAAACTGAGATTTAGCTTTTGTGTAATGAGCCCCACAGAACAAAAAAAAACTTCACAATTGAATTTAATATGCAGGATTTAGTAGTATGAGAGTATTAGACGTGGTGATTTGTACTTTGGCTTGTGTTAAGTATAAGTATATTTGTAGTAAGGTCTCTGATTTTCTTTGAGCTTGTGATATTCATTGAGGATTTTTTTTTCTTTTTTTACAGTTTGTTGCATACCGGCAGGACCCCATTGGCTCAGTCGTGACCCCTTGACTTGTTATCTGTTCTTATGATTGTTGGCTTTGCGGAATACGGATGAGATGAAAGGACTTGCTGACAACCCCAACTGCATCATTGAACTCATGGAGGGAGGAGTGACCCTTGAAGACGTCATTGATGGACACATCTACGAGCAAGCTCTGGTCAGTACATACAACATATGTTTTTTTGGTCATGGCGCTTTTTTTGCATAGACATTAGATTTAATAAAGTTTTGCCTCGCTGCAGGTTGACAAGAATGCGTTTGTTGTGGGGGACCTTGGTGCCCTAATGCGACAGCACATGTGCTGGCAAAGCATAGTGCCACACCTACAGCCTTACTTTCCTGTCAAGTGCAACAGCAACCCTTTAGTGATTGAGGTGTTGGCCTCTTTGGGACTTGGCTTTGTATGTGCCAACAAGGTAAGCAAAATCCATTTCTGGTTGCTTATCTAATGTTTATTCTGTTTAAAAAACTTATCTTTATTACATAATTGTCATTACACAGTTTGTTCACAACATGTGTGCTGACTATTAACTTGTATAACATAATTGGTATCTTTTTGGTGGATTGTTTAACTTGTCAATGATGCATGTCCTCTGTGTTAGGCTGAAGTGAACCTCGTACTGGAGAATGGTGTCCCACCTGAGAATATCGTTCTGTCTGGTGTTTGCAAGCAGCTGGCCCACATCAAACATGCAGCCAAGAACAACATTCAGCACCTTGTATGTGAAAATGAAGTAGAATTGGCCAAGATTTCTCGCTTGCATCCTGGTGCAAGGTAAGGCAGATTATATTTGTTTGTTATAAAGTTTGTTATGTGTGTGAGAATGTAATAGATTATTATATATTATCTTAGGTTACTGCTGCAGTTGACCACTGAGGCTCACGCAGCCGAGACCAGCATGGCCTTCGGTTCTTCTTTGAAGAGCTGTCGGCATCTTCTGGAAGCAGCTAAAGAGCTGGGAGTCCAGGTTGTGGGAGTGACCTTTCACATCCCCACCTCCTGCCAAGACCTGGAGGAGGCATACACCCACGCACTGTCAGATGCCCGCTGTGTGTTTGACATGGGGGTCAGTATTACTTAAATTTATTTGGGGAATACTCACACAGATGCAGTTATGCATTTACAATACATAATTTAGGATGCTCTTTTTCTTGGACTACTATCATCAAGATTGTTTGAAGTGTGTTTTGCTGGATTCTGCTTGTGTGTAGATCGAGTTGGGCTTCAACATGAACGTCTTGGACATTGGCTGTGGATTCACTGGTTCAGAGTTTCAGCTCAAACAGGTGCACTATGAAAGACTGTTACATAGTTACAATTAAATGTGCCCTTTAATCAAGCCTTTTATTAAACTTATATATTTCTGTAATTTTTTTTTAATGTAGGTTGAATCTGCAGTCAGGCCTCTGCTGGATGCCTATTTTCCCCCACTGTCAGGTGTGCAAGTGCTGGCTGAGCCAGGCAGCTTCTATGTGGCTTCAACTTTTAGCCTGGCTGTTAACATCATTGGCAAAAAGCTGGTGACCTGCAACTGGGACGGCCTAGCTCAAGGTAGGTCTCATAACTCCTTGCTATTACAGTGGATCTAAAGATTCTGAAATTGGAGATAATATGGAATCTTTTTAATGTAATTGGACACTGTTTTTCCACAGATGAGAACAATACAGAGTTTGTGTATTATATGAATGAGGGTGTTTATGGTCCATTCAGCCCAAAGCTGCTGGGAAACTCCTTTGCTGCTCCCACAGTGCACAAGGTTAGTAGGTCTCTACTCAAGAGAGTTAACTTACATTCAAGGCCAAATTACACATCTGATAGCAGGTGTTGGGAATTAGTAAAAGGTGTCAGGTCAAGCTTTAGAACTATTTTTGGAAGCAGTGTCAGAATCTCTATGGATAAGGAACTATACAGACGTATCTAAAGGTTTGATCATGCTAGTATTGTATGGTTCAGTACAAAGGCAATGTATTGAAACATACATACAAAATGAAGTAAGTTGACTTATCTGGAAAATAGCTGGGTGTTACCTGATTGTCTGTACTGGAATAACCCACTGACCTATAATCTATATACTCTATATACCATCTGAGCTATATCAGTGTTGAAATGCATTCAAAGAAAGGTAGGTTTTTAATGTATTTATTTTATTTATTTTCTCTTCAGCACACACCGTGTACTGAAGAAGCAGTGTATCCCTGCAGCCTGTGGGGCCCGTCTCTGGACCAACTTGACCAAGTGGTGGAGCGCTGCCTGCTGCCCGAGCTGTATGTGGGAGACTGGCTTCTCTTTTCCAACATGGGAGCATTTGGTCTGGAGGACTGCAGCTGCCTGTCAGACTCCTCTCAGCTGCCTGTGTACTACACTGTCTCCGCCTCTGACTGGTCAGTATGCACGAGTCAGCTTTTTAGACAGTGTTGCTGTTTTTAAAATGTGTCACAGAGAGGATTTTTAGGGAAGACTGATCCCCATCTTTGCTGCCCACAGGTATGACATGCAGGAAGCTGGGATTGCATTGGACAGTGCCATGAAGACACTCTCTGTGGTCCAGTACAGTGCGTAAACACCACCTACCCCTAACCAGTATAATGTTGCACAGACCTCCTCAACCTGAGTGAGGTCAGAGTGGTGTTTTAGGACAAGGGGCTATATGTGGTCAACATTCCAACTACCCCAGAAAGTGTAGTGTCATAACAGTTTCTTTACTAATTGGACTTCTGAGTAAATTATAAGAAACAGCAGATGTTTAACTCAGTAATTCAGAAAGATAATCTCATTTCACTCCTCCCTCTAATTGACTTCTTGTCAGGGTAAACTCCTTGTTCAAATGACATTATGCAACAAAATGGACGACTCTTTGGAGATGGTGACCCCTCATCTTTTGGGGTGGTTTGTTTTGTATCTCAAATTCAGTTTACAAAGTGCACAATTAATTTAAATCAACTTCTCTATTGATGACCTGTTTGACAGTCTTGTAATTCTTGTCTCCTGAACACATCTTGAAACATGTTTTATCTAGATTGATTTTGAGGTTTTAAGAACAAATGTGTCATACAAACTGCAGACTCCACCGTTTGCATAGTATAAAAGTTAGGTTAAACATTTTATCATAACTTATTTCTTATTGCATTTCACCTCATGGCAATATATTTATTAAATACTTCTGGTTTTGGGGCATAAGCTTCATCACTGGGTGTATTTTGGCCAGGTATTATTTTTTGGCCCAGCAGTGTTTTCCTGACACAATATTGATGTGTTTTAATTTAAACGCTACATGAATTAAGTGTATTGTGATTGCCATTTGTAACCTCAGCCGTTCCCCTTATTTGTAAGGCATGAAGGATTTGCTTTGAGATGATTTAAAGTTCAGCTTTTAGATTATAGAAGCTGCACTCACCTAAAGGCATCCTGGCTTCGTATTTAGTTGTCAGGTATGATTCAAAGGTTCAAAGATAAACCCATACTGTGACATTGTTAATGACACATAAGCCCCTTTAAAATAATTTGGCATCCTTACTAGATCTGAAAAAAAAAAGAAACAAACTTTCCTTGAAAAATCCTCAAACTTACATTACCAGTATCTCGCACATCTTGTACACAGACCTCTGGGGCAGTGCAAATGTTTAAAATGTTTTTTTTTCTCATGCCTATCTAATGTTATGAGGGCTGTATTGCACAGTGTCTTGTACAGCTTATTGTCTGTTCCACACAAAAATCATCCACAGCTTCCTAAATCCTGTCCATGTGTTACAAATAATGTATGATGTATTAATTACATGCTGTCAAAGGCACTAATGGACCATAGCCCATTTTTCACTGTAAATTGTGCTTGTTAAAGTAATGAAAGTGATAATTTAATACATTTCTGACTGAAATCATTTGTGTTTGTGTGATCTTTGGCATTGATAGTACACTCTTTCACTAATCCACTTAAAGAGAAATGGACTTAAATGCTCAGTTACATTCAACTAAATCCAAAACTCCATAATTCAGAGGTTTTGTATTTATGATCAAACTGAAGGAGAAATGCCGCGTTTGCCTGTGGCGCTCAAAAAGAGTCTAGAGAAAAATTACCGTTGTCCAGCAAGTGTCGGTATTTTTAACGGTTAGGCCTTTAGCCAAAGATGTTTTGCATTGCCATAATTCTATAATGTACTAAGTGCTAGCTGGACCAGTGTTGTTTTGTAATTTTTTTAAAGTAAAGAGCAAAAAATGCGACAAATGTTTATGTCATCAAATGTAAAGGAAATAACTGTAAAAATCGCACAACGCTTGTTGCTAAAATATTTGTACGTTTCACAAAAAAATCTAATTTTTTTTTAGCTGTAATTTTTTATCTGCGTAATTAACGTATTATTGTAACTGTAGCCAAAATACTTATCATTTCAATGTATAGCCAATCAAAATGGTGACTTGCTGTCATTGGCCAAAAAACTAGCCTGATGTGACGTCACGGATGATGCTCCGCCCATTTAGCTCATTTACTCGACAGCTCATTGGTCAGTCCCATTTGTGGACCACGTGACTGCAGGGAGTGGGTTGGTTGGCCACGCCCCCTTTGCTAGCTTTATGATAATTAATGACACTTGTCCAATTAGGAACTAAATGAGAGCATTAAATTAGAAACCTAATGCAGAGAGCTAGCATTTGGACCGCCCATAGCACTGATGAGCAATGTTTATAGAATAAAAAAACGTTATATAGCGTTTTCAGTAAGAAAGCTCTCATTGGTCAGTTTGTACAGTATGCAAATAAGGACTGATACGTCATATCCTGAACTTGTGCGCCATTTTTTTCCTCTTTAGTGGAAGAAAGGGACAAAAGCTGGACTAAAAATAACTTATCTCCGGCGGGGGTCGCAATCATAGCGTTCATATTTAACTACATTAGGTATAGAGCAGTGCGCTTAGAGGCGAGTGAGTGTTTTAATGAGTGTGCCCGAGCTGCACCGGCAGTAGACGCAGCTACCGACACAGCGCACACACTGAGCCAAGCGGAAAGCGTTCGGGTCGGCGGAGGAGGCGCAGCGACAACTATCAACACTGCTTGATTTGGACGAGGTAAATATGTCTGAAAGCTGCGGGCATTCCCAGATTTGGAAAAAAGCAGTGTGGCGGCCCGGTGACTTGTTTGTTGGTGTGTTTTAAGTGTGCAGCTGTATCCAGAGGCACAAACAGATGCTGATGGTTGCTGTTTAGTGAAGAAAATGATAACCGCGCTGCTCCCTGTTGTTTCTGAACTATCACGAGTGGCTAACTTTTATCATGTCCTGCAGAGAGAGAGAGAGAGAGAATGTGGAGTCAGGGTTTGATTTGTGTGGTAAAGCATCACAGTAGCTTTTTTTTTTTTTTTTTTAACAGCGTTTAATGACGCCCCCATCGCCCTTACGTTTGTGCATCAGTTTCATTTTAACATTTGTGCTCATGTAGAACTTGTTTAACACATACACATTATTTATATTACCAGTATATCAAATGTTGGTAAATGTTTTAAATTACGCATTAGAATGAATTTTAAAGTAATGCAATATTTAGGTCAAATATTCGAATATTCTTTTTGTCTCGAGATAAATACTGACCCAACTGTTTACATATCAAAGATTTCATAGATGTTAGCAATCTTGCTTAAAGTATGTGAACATTATCACAGAAATCAGAAGTACACTTATAAAGGCTGACTAATATGACAGAATTCACAATAAGAGTACAATGGGGTTTTTTTTAATCAGTTTGGTATGGCTAGATCATGTCTCAGATAATTATTATTCTTTTATCCGAAGAAAATAATATTGATGGCTTCTGATTTTTACAGTATATTCTGCTTTTACATTTTGTCACCAGCTCTGTGAGAAACTATGTATCAGACCCCTATTGTGAATATTGAAAAAATCCGAAAGGCGCGAAGAGCCGTGAAAAAAGTCCTGTGTGACATTGGCCTTGAGGACTGCCAAGACTTTCTCAAGGTATTTTTAATACAAAAATAATCCTGTGTACTTTGTCAGCACCGTAGTTATCTGTATTTTATGCATCATGTTCTTTATAAACATAGATCATAAATGGATATATTACAGTAATAATAGCACTTATTTGACATTTCCTTAATCTTCAGGATCTAAATGAAAACTCAGAGAAAAACTCAGAAGAAGAAGAAGAAGAAGAGGCATTTGAGGACACAGAGTGGAGTGATTTTACTGATGGATTTAATGGGAGACAACAAAAGAAGGTAAATGTTGCACTTTTATGCAAAATGAACACTAAATAAAAAAAATGTATTTTTATTCTGAAACAACCATCTGTTGTTCATTTCAGTGGCCTTATCGCTCTCAGAGTCTTTGTTGCTCCATGTGCAAGTACTCTTCACAGAATATCTACAACTTCAGGAGCCACGTCTCACGATGCCACTCATTTGTGCAGTCCCTCTGTGCGCTGGTGATGTGCCCCCACTGCACCTTCATTGGTCACCCCAAGGTTCTCCGGAAACATACAAGTTTCTTTCATGCCCAAATTCAAACAAAGCCACAACCAACAAAAGAAAGTGCTGTTGCTGGTGGCCACCGTACAAATGAGAAGTATCAGTGTCGAAAATGTGGATTCCCAACCTCCTTGATATTTGCATTGAAGAAGCACATTATATTGAAGCACCTTGGGAGTGTGGCAGAGCAGTATATAGGATACAGATTACAAAATCAAGGAGGGACATCTGTAAAAGTCTACTGCTGCAAAGTCTGCAAGGGAAACACTGGGAGTCTAGACCAAATGCTGCATCACATGCTGGTTGCACCAACACACTATTCAGTCAGCACACAAGTACAGACTTATATTTATGAGAACAAGAACTTTGCCCTAAAACCAACTGTGAATGGAAATGGTGTATTTGTCACATTCCCAAGTATTGCTCCTAAAGCACAGCAGCCTCAGCTGTTGAACACAAACTCTTTGGTTTTACCAACGAACGGACAGCCTCACAGAACTTTATTGACATTGCAAGGAACTCCAAACAGTACTACTCTAATATGTGCCCCGGGAACTAACCAGGCCTTTCTGCCCCCTCAAGCCTCTGCCCTTGTGCAGCTAGCTAGTGCTGAGGCTAAAGGGTTGCTTCAGCCTGGTGCCACTATAACTTTGCAAGGTGCTTTGCCTCAAGGACAGTCTATCCAGATCCCCACAGTCTCAAATGTGGCTTTTAAGCCGGCACCACTACCTCTGGCTTCTGTTCCTGCTCAACCACAATCCATTCAACACTCGCAGCCTGTCCTCTTTACATCTGGATTGCAGGCCAATGGGGCACCTACAGTTGCAACTGTAGCTAAACCTGCTCTGATTACACAAAATGCAGTTGTAAATCCACCTACCCTACAGGGTACTATGTTGACTTCACAGTCTCTGCTGAGTCATCTTATTCCAACTGGTAAGAGGGTAAACGGTATGCCAACATACACGTTTGCACCACTGCAGGTCACAATGCCTGGATCTCAGAGCACAATCACACCACTGAAGCCCATTGAGCAAACAAACAACTCCACACAAGTTAAGAAATGGATCACCTGTCCCCACTGCAACGAACTGTTCCCTTCTAATATCTTTGACATGCATACAGAGGTAGTACACCAGACAAAATCCACTATCACCAAGACAGAAAATCTGGTTGCACGAGCATCCTTCCTGAAAAAAATGCCAGATAAAACAGTTAAATGCCTAACATGCAAAATTCTGCTTTCTGAAAAGAGCGTCTTCCAACACTTGCTGCATGGTTTGAATTGTTTGTCCTGCTCAGCTGTGTTCTTTTCAATCAAACAGCTGACTGAACACATAAAGCAGCATAATCCAGCAAGCAAAACCTATAGTGATTTCCTGAGGCAGAATTTCAGGCTATACACAAAAGGTCCAGGGGTTATTGTGTTCCCTTACTTTGACGTTCACACTACTGGTCCAAAAGAGGTTCTTGGAGATAATGAGGTAAATCTGGCTCTCATTACAAGTTCAAACGAACACATCTACTTTAAGTTGAAGCCCAGCATCCAACCTGACACCTGCTCTGCGCCAGTCAAACTCAACAGCACGTATTGTCCCTTCTGTGATGAAAAATCTCCAAATGAAACCAAACACCTCCAGCACCTCAAACAGAAACATTTTGTAGCACCAACCATTCACGCCATTCTACGGACCGAGGCATTTAAGTGTATCTACTGCAATGGTGTGTACACAGGGAAGGTGACTCAGCAGGCTGTGATGCTGCACATTCAGCGATGCCGTTGTTCACCTAAACAGCCACAGCCTTCCAAAACTGCAGCCACTGAAGACCTGTCTGTTTCAAGAGTGCCACAGGCTCCACTAAAACCAGTTCAGCAAATCACAACCAAACCGTCTGGTCTGTACTTCCTCCAGGTACCACAAGGGATAACTATTAAACCAGCTATTGCTCCTGCTCCAGTCCTTAAGCGTTCCTCTGTTGGCCCTGCCGAGCAACCAGAAACAGAAGAAGAGATAAAATGCAAAAAGAGACTAGAGGCTGCTTTGAGGGAAGTTATCGAGGCCAACAAACGAGAAAGAGAAGAAAGAGCAGCCAAGCGCCAAAAGCTAGAGCAGAAAGTATTGCCCCCTCCGCCTGAACCTCAGACTGACCCCACAGTAAAGCTGGCTTTGGAGCCCACTCCAATCGAACGACGCTCTGACGAGGAACGCAGAATGTTTGCCACCAAATATTTCAACCGGAACCCATACGCAACCAAAGCAGAGACAGAAGAGCTGTGCAAAAGGCTCTCTTTCTCAAAACCAGAGTTAGTAGCCATTTTCAGCAAACGACGCACCAAGTGTATGAAGAGCATGAAGAACAACAGAGCTGCCGTTCTCCTTGGCTTCAACATGACAAAACTAAACAAACTCAAACACAACCTCCTCATCCCAGAGCAGCAGCCCCCCGAAACCACAGAGCAAATGGAAACTGCCGACAGTGGACCAGAGTCCATGGATGAAAGTGGGAACGATGAACAGGAGCAGGTGGAGTTACCTGAGAAAACTATGGAAACAGAGCAACCTTTATCTGCAAATAAATAAATAGTTGAGATCTAAATCCTTTATTGATGGCCTTTTTATGTTCTGAAGTTTATCATGCAGTGCAAGTAAACCGTTTCCTAACATACATTAACATTTCAGTTGAACATTTTCTTAGTGTTGCCTTGTTACCGTAGTTCATTTGACATCAGTGTTTTGTCAGTGTTTCCAACAGAAAGCTCAGCCTCATCTTGATGCTCTTTTGATAATGAAAAATCAAATGTATGTCAACAAGATTATAGTGTCAAATTGCAGTTCTTATAGCTGCTTACAATGTCATTAAACCACTGCTCTCAGCTTCAACTTGAGCACCGATTCCCTTTTCTGCACTCTTTAATTTAATGTATATGTGTCTTCCTTACAAATCTAGGATGCTTGCTATCATTCTTAGTTTTTTTATTGGACCTAATACCTTTAAAGTAATCATTGTTTGTGTATTGGACTGACACCACTTCTTCCTCTGACATTTAAACAGTGTAAGTGTAATCATTTGCAGACTGTTTGGATGAATGTTAAACGTACTGTGCTGAAGGCCGATTCAGAAGAATGTATCACGTAGAGCTCCCAGATTAGTAAACCTCCAGTTTATGGGCATTTGATTATTGTAAGTCTCTGAACATGTTGTTTGCATGAGACTTTGCTTTTAATCAAATTGTTTTATGAGATTTTAAAGTGTGCTGTTTTTTTCAGTGTCTTATGAAAACTACCATAGATTCAGAGAAACCTATGAGTGTTTTAAATTCGGATACCTTTATCTTATTTTCTCCTTACACTATGTTTTTGTATTATATTTCTTACACAAATCTATTTCTTAAAACATTGCTATATAAGATTCTGGTCAAGGCGGCTGTGTAAATGTAAAATAAAGTAGTTTCCTATATGTTAATGACCCCTTATTTATTTTATCTGATGTGTTTCTAAAAGGCCAGTAGTATTAAATTAACAAATTAAGACTTGTTTTCACTGTTTCTTTGGTTTTATGGGAAAAAAAATTTTTTCAACTTTTGTTGAATGGACAAGGGCCTTGATAAAAGGCATGTGATCATTTGCTTGATAATTTCTTACTGTCATTATTTCCACAACTACTTTCCAAACTGGTGTGTGCTAAGGCTTTACTCATACTTTTCATACTAAATAAAGGCTACGAAGTTATATTTGAGTTTTGTCACCATTGCTCGTTAAATAATAATCTAGGTTCAGTCAATGAATATACCACAACCCCTTCCTTGGGAGTATTTATTCATGTTTTATTACATTAAAAATACTCATCTTTTTCATAATTGTAATTTGAGTTCATCAAGTAATGAGGGGCCACTGTAACCGTTCGTTTGTATAGCCTTCAGCTTGTTGAGGTATTCTTCTGGTAGTCCATTCTGTTCTGCCCCTAAACACACCACCTACAATAAGAAAGAACAGTGTAACTTCACTCCATACAATGCGTAAAGATTTACAGAAAGGCATTGGCCAACACATTAATTGTGACTGTGTACAATTGACTTTTAACATAAAACGTGCTAAAATAACACTGCATAACACATCCAAAATGACATAAACCTGGAGTGAACATATTTGATGATTTGCTGAGAAGACAATCAAGATAAACCTGTTTCATTCATGTGGGCTTGGCTGGTGTAGTTTGCACAACTTCCCTTGTAATTACCAAATACTGAAATAGTCAAATAAGACTATTGACGAAAAGGCTGCTGTGTGTTTACCTCCTTGTACTGAGGAGAGGGAAGGCTGGGATGGAAATTGTTCATCTGGTAAGTCCTGCAGAGTAGTGGGCCCCGCTCAGTCTCCACAGACACCTCCAAAGGTGAGTAAATTCCCTTGGCCACTCCTTCTTGTCTATGGACACATGGAGAATAATCCTCAATACTCTATACCAGACCTGGGCATTTTAAGGCCCGGGGGCCACATCAGGCCCTCGACCCTCCGCTGTCCGGCCCTCAGGAGGCTTGTGTAAGAAAAGGAATTAATGCAGGAGTGTAGACCATGTACAGAACATAATACAAACATAATACTTTTATGGTGAGGGGAAGCTGGAATAGACCGTTATTGTTAAAAGTGCCTGGTAAATGTTGAGGATAAATTCTGATTTCTTGGTTCAGGCCTTGTTTGGAATGAGCTGTTATCATCAGTGTTTCTGCAGGAGACTAGACTTAACTTCAGTGTTTTTTGAGTCATTTTCTCAGGTGTCAATAACATGTTGAGCCAGGCCTGGTTTTAGAACAAAATGGAAAGAGTAGATCTTAAACAGAGGATGATATAACTGTTACGGTGGCATATATTTGACATATTTTTGCTTATAGTTTAAACTTTAAAGAATATGTCTTTTTATTAAGCGCGAGTTGACTGTGTTGGTCCAGCCCTCCACAAGAGTCCCAGGTTCTAATGTGGCCCTTGGAGAAAAATAATTGCCCACCCCTGCTCTATACTGTATGCTTGACAACACATTAACGTCTGAAAGTGTGTCTCACTTGTCTAAGCTTGTGATGTTTTCCTTGCTCAGGGTCCAGATCACCCCCCAGACTTCAGCTCCAGGACAATTCTCAATGGTGGCTGCTCCTCCGTGCCATCTAGTACCCACTGTGTCTCCCCAAAGGCCAAATTTGAGCTCATAGTCCTGTAATCAGACACAGAGAGGGTACAAAGAGGACAGAAGGTTTAACTGCTGCTATGTTTGTCCCAAAAGAGTCTGTTTTGTTCACAGTGGGGTCATGTTATTGCAGCTGTCCAAGTCAAGAACAATTGCCTAATGATTTTGTCAATACATAGGAGGGTTTAATTTAGCGGAATTAAATTAACCTCCTAATCACATCGGAATAACTGGTTAATCAAACATTAAAGTATCTGGAATTGAAAGGCAATTTATATATTAAGTTGTGACAGAGTAGCTGTTTTTATGTTCAAAGAGTTTGACTTTACCTTGAGTCGACCAGTGCTGAAAAATGCTGCTGTAGGGTTTTTTAGCTGCAGTCTTTGCTTTAATAAGTTACTTCCAAAAGCAAAGTACAGGAACTGCTCGTCGCCAACACCAGACATTGTAGCATGTGTATTTACAGGTTGTCGATGATCTTTGTCAGATCCCTAACTGGAAAAAATAAAACTTTAAATATCTGAATCCCCCCTCCGAGGAACTTATAAACTATTCAGATGATGTTAGTACACGACCGTCTGAAAAAACATCCCTTTGACTAGTAGTCCATTGGGGAACAGGTGTAGCGAGCAGCAATGGCGCTCTTAATTCGTTTCAAATATGGTCCATTTATAAAACTTTTGGAATTTTGACTAAATATTTAACCACATAACCATAACCAAAATGCGACTTGTCTTAACAATAAAACGAAATTATCGAAACGAAGCTCTTAGTCTGGCTAGTTTTAAGCACATACATCCACGATGGTGTAAAAATGTCATTCATTTACTTCCGGCACTGGACTGTTGTAACCGGAAATACTACACCCATTCAGAATAAAGTAGCATTTATTATCTATCAAATGTAAGAAGATAAAGGAGAAGATATTGCCATAAAAGACTGTAGGATATTGACAAACTGACATTTCAATGGTTGCAAAATTTTATTGAGCCATTAGGTATAAAATGTAGTAAACAACAAAGAAATCAGGAACTGAAGTTGCAATAACACACAAACTCCACTGCATTCTCATTTGGAGGATTTTAATGTACAAAATAAAGGGGGAAAAAAATGAAATTCACAAAACTTTTCCACTGAGAAAAAAAAAAAATCAAACAAAAAACTGTACAAACAGCCGTGGGGATAGGAGAGAGAGACAGTAGCTGATCATCTCCTTGGGCCTCCTCTGCCTCTACCCCTTCCTCTGCCACGACCTCGACCTCTGCCGCGTCCACGACCCGCCACTGAGAAGGAAAACATCAGCATTAGTTGTATTGGGTATGTATATGGTGAAAGTGCATAGTACGCAGTAAAAAGCTTTATTAAGCATTTACACTGTTTTCTTAGTATAACTGTATAACTACCATGTTCTATACTCCTATCACAATTTCAGTTAATATAAAATAGGCATTAATAAAATGGGTTTTTGGCTGGGTATTTTTAAATTAAGGATTTCCTTTCTCTTTCTCTGCCCGTTAAATTTCAAGTCATTACTGACCTTTGAATAGTTTTCTTAAATGATTGTGTATTATGTTTCTAGAAAAAAAATTTAGTTGACACTTTGTGACAATATAGAATTTAAAATTGTAGTTATGTTTTACCTGACTCTTGCCTTTTTAATTTTTACAGTGTAAAATAAGCTGTAATAGTTTGGCTTTAAACTCAGAATGAATTTTGAGTATTTTTGGAGGAAGTGTCAAGCTCCCCATACAAGAAATACTACATCTTTCATCCGTCACTGTTAAATAAAAAAAACACAGTAAGTCTTGCTAATTGCTACTTGAAACTCACCTGCTTCCCTCTTCTTGGACTTAATCTTAGGCTCGATGTCAACCAGCAGGGTGTCCAGTGGAAGGCTGTCGGGCAGGATGAAATAGCGAATATTGTTGCCACGGATGCTAAGCGATTCCAGTTGAGTAGGCTCCCTATTTTTCAGAGTCATTTTGACAGCCTTCAAGTGGGTGTTCATACTCACATCAACACCTGCGTTAAAAATGGGAAAGAACAAGTGGGGAATATTAGGAAAGTGCAGGTACTGCCTTTATAAGAAAGTAAGAAATGTGTATATGTATTTAGGTTAGGCTCCTATAAATATAATATAAAGTAGTAAACACCAATTCAATAAAACCATTACAAGTAATTATAAATGTTTGTCAGTAGATTTGTTTATGTATACATACTATTACTTTTAACTGATAATTTAAAAAAGTAACATAAATTTACTAAATGCAAAGTGGGCAGGCCCAAACATAAGCCAGTGTCATTAGACACTTCAGGGTAAAGAAGAACAGGGGGTGGCAAATGTGATGGTAAGGCCACAACAGAGCTCTGATCTGGACATCTGAGTCTGTCTGGGATTACGTGAAGAGACAGAAGGATTTCACGAGCCTATGTTCCACAGTGGAGAGTTCTCCAAATGTTTGGAACAACATACCTACTGAGTTCCTTCAAAAAGTGTGTGCATGTATAGCTAGAAAAACGGTTTTGAAAAGATGTCCATGCTGTTGACTTTTCATTTTAAAATTGCTCTATAAAATGTATATTATGAATGCATTACAACATTTTCCACACCTGCCTAAAACCTTTTGCCCAGTGTAGTACATAACATAAAAACATCTTACAGCACTATCACCCCCAATTTCATCCCTGTAATAATTTCACTTCTTACCTGTGATGGTGCCATGGACCTGGGTGCCATTTTTAAGCTCAATGGTAACAGTCTCGTGGCTGAGTTTCATCAAAAACCTGTGGAACCAAAATCAACAAGTCAGTATACAAGTCTTTCATTGCCTTCATATTGCATCTACAGTGCACAGGCATATTCTAACCATTTTATTTCTTTCGTACATGGTGTTTTTCATGGCACTTACTACTTGACTGCTCTTTACAGCTCTAATAATGCACATTTGGAGCACATAACAGTCTCTTATTGTTGTGTATTATGTACTTCCTAGGGTAGCTAACATTAGCTGCTAGCGACTTTAGAGACCGCTGCATCAAAACAAAGAGGCCCAAACTGTAATAGCAAGAAAGAACTAATGCAGAAGACACGAAACACAGAAATTTAACGTGAGTAAAATTTTTTGCACATTCTTTGTGAAACTTGGTCAAAGGGAACAGGTTCATAAAAGCCACAGCGGTCTCTACACGGTTAGCCCCATTCATCGGTTCCCGCCTCATCTCTTTTAAAATCTAACTTCATCCACGAGCATTTTAAACCCTGACGAATTTCCATCCATCTTTCTGAATAAACGGACTCCATCGAAACCCACTTACCGGACTAGTTTCATGGCGGTGATGGACTCTAGACAAATCGTCCACCAAATGTGAAAAAATTGCAGCTCAAGTGAAACCACAGGCCGCTGTTGTAAGGGTAACGTTTCTGTCGCGGTGCTACGACGTCATTTAAAACCGCGACACCTACATGGCCGCGCACTGGTGAGTGTAGGTACTGCAGTGATACTATTTTAGGTGTATTTTGCTTGATTCAGTCGTTGCTTTGGTTGTTTGCCTTGACTGTTGTGAACCACGTTTTTCTACAACTTTATTGGTTGTAAGTAAAGTCTAAAGTAATTTTTAAAATAAAATCTCTGTAAGTATGTGTCTATTTGATTTTATTTCATATCCTGAAAAGTCCTGTAAGAATTAAACTAGCTGCTAATATAGCTAAATGGAAACTATAAGACAAATTTCAAATAATCCTTCAACTACAAACTGCAGGCAAAGATGACTTTTCTCCTTTTAAAACTGAATCCCTGAAGTCAGCCGATAGATGTCACCAAAATACCACATATTGTATTTTCCCTCAAATTACTCAGTACATAAAAGCATTTGTTGACGTGTTTCTTTATATATTTAGACCAGAAAGTATGCAGCTACATTTTCCATTCATGTTTTATTGCACAGTAAACTCTCAACATCTGTAAAGGATTTAGTTAGGGTTTGCTCATGTCCTTTAAAAGCTCTAAAGTGGGAAAAGGATCACATAGTGCAGTTTCAGTTCATTTTATTGAGGGTAAACTTTGCACTGACACTTTCATTTACAGTATTGGCCACATGTCAAACCTCTCAAGACCAACAGGGAATGTATCAAGTATAGCCTGTAAATTGTTGGTTGCGGGATCAGTCAAATAATACATTTGATCTGATATATAAATGGCACTGGATCACCTCCTGTGTTCCATTCATTTGTAAATCATATATAAATGTTAAACAGTACACCTCATTCCTCAACATCTTACCATTAACATGTTTACAGCATGCTGGAGCAAAAACAACCCGAGACCGTCTGCAGCTTTGCTTTGCTTTAACTTAATGAGCTACAGAAGCAGCCTTAAAATCTCAGCAGGGTCCACAAAATGTTATCATCAGCACTTACAGCTTTCATGTTTAATACATAAAGGAAAAGGTGTCATTTTAAAGTTCCCATCACTTCAACAGAGGCAATCATTTTAGACATGCTGAAAATACCTTCCAAAATAAGCCAGTGCCCCAAAACCACTAAAACTTAACACTGAAAGATCTGTTATTGGCTTTAATGCATTTGTAAATGAACTTTGAATGAAAGAAACTTTTTTGATGGATGAAAACTGCTGTTTAGCATGCCAGCTGCAATAATATCAGTCCATTCCCACAGCACCAGATCATACAGTCTCCCAAAACGGCAGGCAGTGTTTAATATTTTTGTAAACAACAGCAGGTAGTCAATAAAAATCAAATCATGTGGCAACCCTGGAAACCAAATGATAAATACATTTGAACCAATAGATAAACTGATAGATTTGTGTTAAAAAATATTTCTTGAATACCTTTAGAGTAAAGTCTAAATCTGTCATTTACTGCATTTTTGGGACAAGGATAATATAACATGTCTAAAAGTAATGACACGAAAAACTCCAACAAATAAACAAATACTAAAATCAAAGTGAAAGGCACACAGACCTGATAACTCTGATCTCACTTGGAAGAAAGTCATCTTATAATGAGAAATAAAGACTTTAAAATGATAAATTACAGTTAAAAAAAAACAGAGCCATTTGAACTATAAACATCACAATAACTAATAGTAGTGGAGGAAATAAAACAGAACTTAAATAAAACACAAGATGGGATAGTCAAATTAGAAATGTATGGGTGTTATGAGTTTCTTTTATAATCAGAAGCAATTGCTTTGGCTCAGTTTTCAGTATTGCAAGTAAATATTGTCTTCACACCTTCAAATCAAAAGAACATAACTTATATAACAGTTCACAGTGAAGTTTACAGAGCACTGAAATATCCAGTGTTTCATGACACAAAATAATGTGGACAGAAATGTGTCTTTCAATGTGAATACATATAGAATGGTTTCTCTCATAAATACTTTGCTATACAGTTTATATCATAACCGATGCAACACATTCTTAATTATATATATTTTTTAAATAATACAATACTTTTGTAAAATACAGTCAAAATAGTTTTCATTTGAACTGAGCCAAAGCAATTGGTTTGTGAAGAACTGGAATCTGGACCAGTTTAAATGATAGCTCTGTGGAGGGTAGCGCAATGAACCAGAAAAATATAGGAACCACTACTCTCAAAGAAACACGAATCAGTTCCTTCACGTCCTCTGCCGGCTCACTACCAAAAGGACACATCAGTAGTGTGTTGGCTCTAACAAAGCAGGCACAGTGTGCATGAAGGTCCGAACACAATAGCAGGCCCTGATTGTACAGTACGCTCAACAAGCTCCAAGGTAAAAGGTATTAGATTTGGCTCCTGGAGCTTTTGACAGTCTTATGGTAGGATCTGTGTGTTTCCAACATAGAACGACTTGTAAGTTTTATGAGGCAAGTTTGGAATTTAGCGTGAACAGCACCAAAACTTTACCCTGAACAAACTATGAAGATAAATACAGGGAATAAATAATTATAAACAAAAATATGTGCAGCGTTGTATGTGCATGATATCAGTAGCTTCTCATCAATGTATTCAATTTCAACAACTCATTTGTTTAACTTAAAGAATAATTTGTCTGTTTTTTACAGCAGACAAAGCACTTTAAAAGAGAGACTGTGAATGACATCATCTTTTATGAACAAAGTATGAAGGGCTTCATGTCCTCTCTAGATACAGTATAATACAGTAACCACTCATAGAGGCTCCACCCGTTGTTTTTTAATCAGAGCCTTTGAAATTTCGACATATTTCTTTTTCTCTCTTTTTTGTCACACCAGGTGCACTTGCTCCTCCCACTCCTCAGGTGATTGGTCCTCCTCTTCGTCTGGGGCAGTGTGGGTGGGACTACTCCTCTGTTGAGAGAGTGACTGAGGGTGTGTGTGCACTTCGTCCAGCGACAGGTCAGTCACACACCCTCCGTCCACCCCCTCTTCACTGGAGTCTCTATGGTCCAGTTCCAGATGGGGACTGGCGATCTCTCTGTCCGATCCCGGCTCACCCTCCAGGGGCTGCCAGATGGGTGGGACAGGCGCTATGTCTCTTGAGGCCAGGCTTTCTGTCTCAGTGAGTGTGTCTGGGGACGAGTCTGTTTCTGTGGTGGGAGGGGAAGGGATCAGGGCCAGGCTTTGGGGGTTGTTCTGTGGGTTGATATTGTTGTTAAACCAGGCCATGATGTTGTCCAGCAGCTGGGCGCTGGCAGTGGGGTCCAAGGCTTCGAGACTTTGAGGGTCACTGGGGGTGAAAGGCCCCCCTGGGGGGATCACTGGGGAAAGCAACAGCTCCGATTCAAGCTCTGGTGAGGGGAGGCACAGCTGGGTAGGTGGTTGGGGGTCAGATTTAGGAGCAGAGTCAGGCGGGCGCTCTGGCGTGTAACTGGCGTCTGGTTTGGGGCCATGTAAGGACAGGTGGTCGTGGTTATATGAGCTGGGATGAGCACAGGAAGTGGCTTGCTCTGCCTCGGAGTAAGTGCTGGAGGGGCAGTAGCTGTGCTCTGTCAGACTGAGGTGGTCCCGGGCAAAGGGGGCAGCCAATGCTTTCTGCTCTTGTCTTCGGCTGCAGTCACTGTGAGCCATGTCCAGAGTTAATGGAGTGACGAGTGCGCTGTGGCCACACGTGAACTGTGAACACACCGGCTGCTGTCTGTGAACGTCTGCAGAGATGCTGGGAGTGGAAATGCTGCTAAGTTTCAAAAGGCTGTCTCCCAGTTCAAGGAGCTCGGCACTGAGGGAAGGGGGCGGGGGAGGGAGGGGGAGTGAGCTGGACACAGGGGGCTGTGATGTGGAGTCGGTCCTGTTTGGGGGCTGGGGAGGGTCCAAGAGAGAAGAGGGGAAGGATAAACCTCCAGCGCCCAAAGGTGTGTCTGTGTTAAGGGAGTGCAAAGCTACATCGACCAGTTCTCCTGCTGAACCAGCTCTCCTGTTTGGGCCCCTATCCTCCAGGCCTCCATCCAAACCTCGCTCTCTGCGGGACTCCTGCAGGGACAGCTGGATGGCCAGCAGGATGTTGGGGTCATCTTCATCCAGGGAGCCAAGCATGCGCCTGCGTCCTTCACTTCTTTCTGAGCCTTCTGAAAAGCAATACACAAGTTAAAAAATGTGGTACCAAATCCAGAATTAAATATGTAGATTGTACAATTATATATTAAAAATACTCTAAAAATACTTTTATGAGTGAATTTTTCTGGCACACCTGTGTTGTCGCTCCTCCTGCTTGTCTCTGGGGTGTTACTGCTGCTTCGGAGGCTGTGCAGACTCAGCATGTCTCCTCTGCGCCGTGGCCTGTGTCTGCGGCGGTACTGGATGTCAGCAAAATCCTGCAAACAGTCAACTCTTGTTACTTTATTACAGAGTCAAGGCCCAGCTGAGTGCAATAAATCAAGTTTTGTAGCTCACACATTGTTACAGAAAAATGGATTTAGCTCATGCACCTGCAGAGAAAGTCATTACTATAGGTGTGCTACCTGTGAATGTCTGTCTCTTTGATCTCCTGCTCCCAGCACCGAGTGATGACTCCCCATCTTAACACACATAAATAACACAATTAGAAGCAGCCTCAAGCATGTATTAATTTAGGCTCTGACAAAAGCAGATCGAATAAAGCAATATTATTCTAACAAAAGGTAGCAATATAAAAAGTTAGGATTTTTGAGTTTGAGATTTTCAGTTTACCTCAGGGGAGGCAAAACCCAGGTATTCCCAATCCCATGATCCTCCAGGATAGCTAAAACCAAAAACACATTTCTGTCAAAAGCACTTAAAAATAATAACTTTCTTATTGCTGGAAATTATTTGAGTGTGGGATCGTACTTCCGACGCGGAGGTTCAGGAGAATCATTTGGAGCCACACCACGAGCCACTGATGCTAGAAACTCCTGCCTCTTCTGCTGCACCAGGCGGGTTGCGCTGACAATCTTATGGCAAGGGGTCCTCAGGTATGGTCGGTTGACTTTCTGGGCCAGGTCTTCCACCACCATCTCCAGATCCGTCTAGAAATAATTGAGGGGAACCGCTTTGACCTCATCTGTCTCTATACTTGATGTCAGAGTAAGGTAATGTACAAACTGAGTTATTGTCTGTCACCTGCATGAGTTCAAAGATCTCTTTCTGGGTGCTTCCCTGCTGCAGAAAGAAGCCATATGGGTAAGAGCACTTTAACACTCGGCGAGTCTTCAACAGCTCAGTCACACCATCTTCTATAAATCGTGTGTTTGGAGGAGTTCCTTCACCTAGAACAAAAAAAGACCTCTAACAAATCAGATCTGGGCCACCTGCAGAGTGTAGCAGCCTTTGGTCTCTGGGCTGGGACACTTACGGCTGATGAACGCTCTACTTAGCTGCTCCATCTTTTCTTTAGCCGTTTTCAAAAGTCTCTGCTCCAACTAACAAACACAAGAGAAACAATATATGTCTAAGCTTCAGAACATACTAAATATGTGGTTAATGGGCCAGTGTATTCAAATATAGTACCTTATAGCTGTGTTCATGGTTCTTAAAGCGAGTGTAATAATGCATGAAACGGTCCAGTTCCTGAAAGCTTTTGTGCTTCTTTTCTGCCTGAAACATCAAACAACAGTCATTTGGTTATATTTATGTATTTCTGCGCCTTACAAAATGCTAAGTATATTGCCCTCACTTCTACAGTCATCTCCTTGGACTGCTCTTCTAGCTGCTGAATGACTTCATAGCGAGTGCAGCGATAATAGCCTCCAGTTGATGAGCTGTGCTTCTTCCACTCCTCCAAACAGATCCAACAGAAGTCGTACTTACACTAGAGAGACAGGCCAAAACAACATTAACTGGATTAAAAGTGTGAGTTATTGATTGTCTGCTGCCTTCAAGGATCACAAAAACAAATGGTGACAGTGATATTACTGTGGTTACCTTGGCACACTGCATATGGTTGCAGCCCTCATTCTTTTGAATGGGCGACTTGCAATTGGCACAGGGTTTAGAGTTGGTCAACAGCCACAGGCAGTTAGCAGCATCCTCATAGGCCTCACTCACTCCTGCTACTGCACACAGATTTATTCAGCAAATGTCACCTATGCAAACACCTTTCACTGCATTATGAAAATATATTCACACAGTCAGCCTGCTCTGACAGCTGCAGTTAACTGCCTCACTGTGGAGTCACAAAATATTTTCTAAAAACACAACAACAGGCAGAGACTTACACTCCTCGGGCTTCATTTCTGTTACTTTCTGTAGCCAGTTTCTCCACATCTGACAGTCACATGGCTCATGGGCCTCTCCAAGGCACTCCCTGCAGGAATGAAGGAGGTAAAAAGAGATAACAACTCAAGAGTGTCTGATATGGGACTTTAAAGTCACTCGATGTATTGCATTAAAAAAACTAACAGACTACCAAGGCATTATTTTAACACAAGTTTAACTTAGGCCAAGGTACACATTGAGTCATATAAAGCTGATAGAAATACCAGCAGAAAAGGTGCCCTTTGCCACAATCCACAGCTGGTGAGGGCAACAAGGGGAAACTGTGTGGGTCACTGTCTCCAGGCCCTGGTCGGGTCAGTCGCACCGCACGCTCACAGCGAGGCACAGGACACCAGCGGATAGAAGGATTGTTCTCCACAAAGGCCTGGGGGTAAAACAAGGACTGCTTAAGTTTTGGGTTTAATGAGAAATTATTAAGAACCAATAAATGTAGGTATAGCTTTTATTTATTTATACCTTGATGTCAAACTGTAGATAACGCTGGTCCATTTCCCTGGAAACCACACTCTCTATCACATGCACCGGCACTAACTGGTAACACTCAAAGGCTGGGCAGAAGATATTGTGTGCATCACCCTCTTGTATCTTTACATTAAGGAACCTGAAAAACATACAATACTGTGTAAACGCCATGACCAAAACACAGAGATGTATTTTAAACAATCACTTCAGGTCCTTACTCTTCCCAGCATGATCTGCAGAACTCATGACCACAGGACATGTCCACTGGGTCCTCAAAGACAGAGATAGAGCAGAGGCAGATTCCACACTGCAGAGACACAGTGAATGCATAATTGTGTCCTCAGAAGAAGACAGTAAAATAACAGCTTGTTCCTTGTAATATAACTATATAACGGTTGTCGTTTTCCTGTTTTTGTGTTGTTACATTATCAAACATCGAAACACATTTCTCGGTGCACCAGAACAACGGCCTAGCACACTCTGCCATGCCTTGCAAGATGACAAATATTATTCCTGGATTTGTAATTACAACGTTGCATGGAGACAGTGGGCGATGGGCTAATGCTTACCAACATGACTCAGCAAAAAAAAAAATACAGATGAGGCACAGCAATATTGTGACAGCCTTGTTTTCCTTTTTGACTGACTGTCAAGCTAAAATGATCTTTCATTTTTAATGGACTGTGTTGTCTCTCAAAAATGAACTTAAATAAATAAATGAGTGCCTCACCATCGCCAGGCTCTCGTCCCCAGGGGTGAGACAGCTGTCAGTGGGCGAGGTTAGGGTGAGTGTAAGAGGTGAGCGCGGGGTCCTAGGAGTGCGGGGAGAGGGTAAGGTGTCCCAGGCGTTGTATCCGCTGGGTGGGGGAGTGGGCATGGCCACACCTGAGCGCTGGCAGCAGCCTTCAGCATCTGACATCCAGGCCTCCAGGAGCTTCTCCCTGTCCCAGTCTGAGAGAAAGGTCCTTGTATATTACAACTGTACTGCTCTTAATGAAGGTGTTTTGAGTGTTAACTTATAATAGACTAATACAGACCATGTGCTCGGAGAAGGGCCTCAGCAGTGAACAGAGGAGCTTGCAGCATGTCGGCTGTCTCCACAATCAACATGTCCTTCAGCTTACGCAGATCCTGAAGCTTCAGTCCCTCGAAAGGCTGCAAAGAGAAAGGAGCCCATTTTTAGCTTTGTGGTAATTTGCCCCATTAAAATCCAGTCTCAGTCTTTCAGTGTCCCATTTAGGCATTTAGATGTGAAAAAGTGTAAAAGGTTTCAAGGACTTTACACAATGAGGACAAAGTAATAAAAACACAGAAAAAAGCTGTTTGAAATGGCTGATTTGCAAAAAATGATATTATAAACAATATTTTATCCTGTACTGTCACTGATGCTTGTAATACTACATCAATGACTTTCTTTAACACTAAGTACACACTTGTATAGGTGTACTACTCATACCGTTCCTCTGGAGCGACCCTTTTATACCAAAATGGTACAGAATTATTCAGTAACAAAGTGGCAGGATGAAAAAAGGGAGAAAGGAATGAGAAAAATTATGAAGCTTGAAGCAAAAAGAGAATCTAAAGGATGAGAATTTTAAAGATGTGGGGTGACAGTGGTAAAGTTGTGGGAAAGAGATTTCATATTAGCATGGATTTGGCTGCAGGATGCCAAATCAAACTGTTATCAGTTGGCAGCAGCTGCAGCTGGAGCAGTGCCATAGTGCCCTAAGTTTAACAAGGACCCTGGGAAACGGGAGAAGAAGTGCTGCAAAGACATGTCTTTCACGACTATTTATTATATACTGTACCTTTTCTAAAAATACAGTACTCTTTGAGGACACTGGAAGGTGAAATATGAAATCTAAATAAAGCAGAGGAGGCAATAGATCAAATGTAGGCAGCACTGGTTTCAATATAGTGGCTACAAAAAAAGGAGGGTGTATCTGATTTCAAATACCATCACCTAATTTCAAAACCTATCTATCAAGTGTATGACTAATGGCAGCAGGTCAACTCTAGAACTGATGCTAAAAAAGAAAAAAGAAAGAAAGAAAGAAAAGATGCTCCACATCCAAATACTATGGTTAAAACTGCTAGTATCACATACCAGTAAGTTTAATACTTAAAGTCTTAGTGTAGCAGGAAATGTTTTTACATTTTCAGTTAAGGACAAGCATCAGCTATAAAAAGCAAACCACCTATTTCTCTAAACCAAGTCAGCAGGAAACTCCCAGTGATAACATCAGTGTCCTCTCACCTCTTTGTATTGCAGCAGGTTGCCTTCAGCATGTGTGTCTGTGTTTGACTGCTGAGCTGAAGATGAGGAGAAAACCATCTGCGACTCTAGGCTAAGGGCCAGCTCAGTGTGGTGATGCCGCTCGGCGTGATCGCATGGTGTCAACTTGTCCTCATCTTCCACAAAAAGGTCTGCCTCGTTCTGGATTAGCAGCTACAGCGCCAAGCAAATACAAAAGATACGGAGAACAAAAAACAAAGAAGTAATTGAAAGAAGAGTGAGCAGAGTGGATACAAAATGAGATCAAAGGACACACAAGAAACGTCGAACAAACAAAGAAGTAAAAAAGAACAATCACAGTTATTTGTTTGTGTTTGAGAGTAATTCACAAACTTGTTTTACCTCAACACAGCTCCTCATGCCTGCAGCAGCAGCGTAGTGCAGGCAGGTGCAGTGGTGGTTGTCAGTGGCATTGACATTGGCCTTTTCATACTGGCCTCCCTCCAGCCTGGCCCCAGTCCAGCTCAGAATCATCTATTACAAGAAAACCACCCCAAAACATTATTTTCTGTGAACTTTGCTAACAGAAATCATATTAAAATGTGCTTGAGTGCTCCTCCTGCTTTGCTTTCATGTTTGTACCTGCAGGGAGTCTGAGCGGCGCTGCTCATCCCTCTGGGGCCGGGCCAGTCGTGGTGACAGTGCTCCTTCTGGCAGCAGCAGTATCTGTGGGCCTTGGCAAAGCACGTGGAGGCATGTCTCATTGTGCACATTACGCTTGTTAGGGTTCCCCTCTTTGCTGAACAGGAAAGACCTAAAGAGTAAAGAAGGATTATGGCCAAATCAAATACAAAGGAGAAACAAAACCATCCAAAGCCAGCCGTTTTGGCTGAATACAGCATACTTCTGCTTTACATTTTTGACATAATGGACATGCTGGCTGGCAGATGCATCTGCAGACACACACACCATTTTGATGGTGATGGATGTGCCAGTTGTCCTGGGAGCCAGGCTGTGGTTGCAGTTCTGTCTGGTAAATAGTTTTTCTCTGCGCTTTGTCTGTCAAAACTTCCATTTACTAATTATGCCCCTAATGCCCTTGCTTCTAAAGCAACTGTTTAGAAAAATAACTGGTTAATTTCTGTTTTTTTCAATTCAACTATGGCCAAAAAAATCTTGGAAGAGCTTGCTTATGCTTCTTTGAAGAGGACACTATTGAAGTGTTTATTTCTTCTGTCGTGACAGCCCTTAAGCCTATTCTACTGCTATCCTGCTCTTCCACTTCTGACCTTCTTATTCTCTTAGCCTGAGCCCCTGCAGCTTCCCTTAATGACAGTATACTGCCAGTTTACGCGCAAAGCAATAATCACTAATTATTCTTCCTTCAGCCCCCAACCCTCTCTAGAAGCACACACTAACGATGGATGGGCTTAATATTAGTTTCTCTCTGAAGATGACAAATACTAAGAGCTCAGAGCACACAGCTAAAAGGAACTGCATGTCTACAATTTAAACAACTTTGTTAAACCGTTTAAGGTATTTGCCCTCCCTCAGACAAACAGCCACTGAGTCTTTAACAGGGGTATATTTCCTGCCCTACATCCTTTTGCAGTAAAAGGTCTAACTTGTGATCTCCCAGTTAGCTATTCCCATGGGATTACTGGCCAATTCAACCCACAGAGATGACTAAAATGCAGCCAATAAGTGAATGTGAAGCAGATACATGTTAAAAATAATCAGAAAAACAGACTGCATCTCACAGCCCACGCTCGTCCTCTGAGTCTTATTTTGTCTGAGATTTCCCGGTCGTCTATCTGCTGCTTCTGTCCAATCGAGTTGTTGGAACAAAGAAGCATTTCCTCTGATTCTTATCAGGAGCAGCTTGCTGCGTTCAGCACGCCTCTCTGGACCATTATAGGTTAGTAGGAAGGGACACAAATAGCACAGCAATTGATTCACAAGCAGTCGTGGACTTGCATATTCCCAGCTCAAATACGAGCACAGACACAAGTGCACACACAGATGCACAGACCAGTGAGTGGCCCCTCTAATCATGGAAGGAAAGTGCATGAGAGGGAAAGTGTGGGGAGGAGGGAAGCTATTGAGTCACTGAATCAGCTGTCGCTGTTACAGCCAGCAGCATGATTATCACCACAGGGGGTAAAAAGACACACTTGTGTCTCGCTCCCTGCATGTTTTTTATTATTTTGACCTTTTTATTAACTGTAGATTCTGTGACTTCTTTTGTTTTCTCACTGGAGAATGTTTGGGTGTTTGTTTAAAGCACTGTATGCATGAGTGTGCAATACGAGTAAATGAAAGATTAACAACACAGAAGAAATTACTTTTACAGATTGTAAAACATATAGCTGTACCAGAAATGTGCATCAAAGAATTACTTTTATTTCAAAGCCATTTCAGATAATAATAAAGTATTAATAATTATTCGAAATGTTCAAGATAAAGTGACCACAATGATTTTTTTAAACCATGTTACATGATTCTCAGAAAGTAGACTTGTATCAGTGTGACATCTTGTATACTTGCCCTAATTTAGTTAACTAGCAAAATCTCTAGAAATAAAAATTATTTTTTTGTATTGATTTAGTTAATTTAGTTAACTTGCAAAATCTCTAGAAATAAAAATTTTTTTTTGTAATGATTCTTATTAAAAGCATGTGACGTTAATGTCTTGAAGCCTTGTCCTAATGCCTACTTCTTCTTGTACTACCTATGTGTAGGAGTAGGTGTTATTTCTAAATTCAAAACTTAATCATGTCATTTAATTGTTTTAACTCTAACAAAGTGCCCAGTGACTGACAAACCAGTACCAACCAAACGTCTTACCTGAGTAAACGTGTCATGGCGTGGCGGCAGACGTAGTGCAGAGCCGTGTTGTGCTGATACTGCTCTCCATACGACGCATTGGGGTCAAGGCCTTCCCTGAACTGAGGGTTGCCCTCATACAGCTGCCAGGCCAGAGCCTCGTCGCCACTCACCAGGGCTTTTCGAAACTTAGTGGCTGTGTTACCCATGGCTTCGACTTTGCAAAGGGGCACCTAAAGCAAGCTATGGCAAATGACCGCCTGCCTGCCCGGCCCTCCTCCTTCCCTCCAAGAAGGTCCAAACTTAGAGCAACATGGTTCGCTGTGTTTTCCTGCCCTGTAAATACAAGAAGGGATTAATTAAAGTCAATGGACGGTGAAACACAAAATGAGGAAAACATTAAAATGAATGGGGAAAAAGGTGAGTCTACAAGCACTGCACAGTGTTTTGGACCTGCAAGTGATATATATGCAAAGTGATTGTTGCAATACAGTGAGGACAATATGACGTGTGATGTGATTTATATATCTCCCCTTGAGGAGAAAAGTTTTAGTAATTTAAAAAAGCTACAGTGCTAATTCTTTTTGCGCAGATGAGAACAAACCCTGGACAGTGGGTGGGAGGTCCTTTAAACCAGTGAAGCTACATCTGTTTGTCCAAATATGGTGACATGCAAAGAAGAAATGTTTGTCACAGAGAATACCATATCATTATCATAGTTCAAGCTGTCCCTAGATAAAAAAGATATATCCATATAGAGCTATACAAGATCTATGTTTTGTGAATGTTAATAACTCTATGATGATGAATTTGAAGTGTATTATATGCAGCCCTAAGTTGAAATAGAAACTAAAGGAAAAACCAAAAGATAACAAAAGGAGTGAGCTAGACACTAAATCAATCACAGTATCCATTGATCATGAGCTGCAGTGACTTTGTTATCTTTGAGGAAATAGAAGATAAACGAGGACTGAAGAAAGAAACTCAAAAGACAGAGATAATTGTAAAGAGGGCAGGCGCAAAGGGAAGGTTAATAATATCCACACCATCGATTGGTCAGTCAGTTGATGAAAAGCATGGTCAATATTACCACAGCTGGGGTTGGAGTTAGCTGCCTTTTGGGAAAAGTTTTGCATATTTGAGTCCGTCTACACATTTTCCTGCAGATGATAATTTAAAATGTGTCTGACTGGAGTGGTTTGAACTATGCTTTGCTTATATGCTCGGCCAAAACCAGTTTTACTCTGCCTGTTTCGTTCCAGGAATTGCAAGTAGTAAAACTATGACAAATATGTTTACTTTCACAGCAACTGCTTTAGTGAGTGTGCTAACTTAGTGACTTTGCAAATGTGGATACGACTAACCTTTTGATAATTTACCACTTTCACTGGTGAGTTCTTGCTTGTAATAAATTGGGGATAGGATACAAGAAAATGGATTCTGTTTTAACAAAGCAGAGGGACTGGGATACCGACTGACTCCATAAAAGTGATATCTATTTATATTTTGAGTCATTTAAACCTTATTTATTACAAGTATATAACTAGTTTCTTCAATTTATTTTACTGTTTAGAACAAAAACTGACTTAGCAATAACAGTTTGCGCAAAAGGCACAAACACTGAAAACAATGTATGATGCAATTTATATTAAAGACCATCTTATCAACATGTTGCGCTTCATTTCCTCTTGTCTCCTCCACCTATCGGCCTGTCTCCGACTTTAGCACACAAACACAAGGCCTTACAACAATAATGAGTGGAGTCTCTATAGCAGAGCATGGGCCGTTGAGAGTATCATTACAGTCTTCATTCTATGGCCATCTGTCTGGCTCACACAAAGGGTCTCTTTTAGCTTGGCTACAGTGGGCCGCTGGCTTGCCGGACTCTGGAACATTTGAATAACATGGTTGCCTGCTTGCTTGCTTGCCTCCCTCCCAATTCTTATACAATGACGGACCAGGATACAGGCAGGAAAAGACACACTAACAGTCGGGGACATACTGACTAACAAATGATACCAACTTTTACAGAGCACTAGCTTCTCCTTCAGTGCCAGGGAGCATCTGAATAATAACATGGGAAGAGAGGGGGGCTTAGTTAATAGGTCAGTCTGTCTGTTTTGTGCACACTGGTTTACTTCCAGTTCACTTCACTGCTTTTTCCGCCAGTCTGTATGTCTCGATCTCTCACTCTAAAAAAGGAAATAACTCTGGACACACAAACCCTCCTAAAAGATTATATCCGGTTGTTAGCACAATTATTAACAATTATCATTATGACTACATGCTTAACACTCACTGCTTGCTAGCTCAACATAATCCTTTATTTGCCTTAATCCAAATTAGAAATATGTATTTGTTTAAAAAAAATCTTGTTCCACACAGAGCTGGCCTTCATACTCACTTGGCAATGTGATTATAAAGACACAATGACTCATGAGTACAAGCATCTCAAACACATGAATCTTGTTGGAAACTCTGCTGAATACCCTGCACCAAGGTCAGCCTCTCTCTTTTGTAAAATAAACAAGACATTTTAAAACATATGCAGTTTTCAGACAACTGTATTTAGCCAGTTCTATCGATATACAGAAAACCTACTTACAATTTGAAACAGTGTCATCATTCCCTGTGTAATATAGATATTGTCACGGTTGTAGCTATTGTAAAAGAGCACAAAAAGTGATCTGGATTTAAACCATCCTCAAAAGTGACACCATACCCTGTGTAATACAGATATTGTCACTGTTTTAATTACAGGAAAAGAGCACAAAAAGTGATCTGGATTTAAGCCTTCTCAAAAGTAGTCAGTGGTAGCAAGCGTACCAAAGAAACCTATCAATGTCGTATCATGATACTAACATGAGTAATATACAGAAAACACTACCAACTAAATGTTCAGCTAGTGTCTAAATTGGTTACTTTTGTGGTACAATTGTAATTCTTGATTATTTATAAATTGACTTAATAAATTGAATTACTTTATATGTAGGCTGGTTATAACACACCAACATAGTGAAAGGAAAAGTTATCTAGGCATTTTGGTTGTCTCCACACACAAAAAATGATTGTGTCTCACTCAACATTTTACAAACAGATAAAAAGAAAGACAAACCTAACAGTAAGCTTAACCAAGTACTCTTGAATTTGGACACGTCTCTATTGTTCATACACACTAACTTTGACAATCGTTGCTGTGCCGTAAGCCACACACAGCAGTGACAACAGGGCTGTAAACTGTCAATTCATGAGTCAATCAATTTAACACCTCACAGTTAGTTCAGGAGGTCACTGTACAAACTCCGAGTGGGCAAGGTCAGATTGTAAAGAGAGAACTTAGAAGAAAGTCAGGCAACCACTGTACCATTACACGATTTGACTAATTTCTACCAAAATTAGCTCGGTCACGGCATATGTGCTCGATATGCAGGTCAGACCTCGTGTGGTTATTCTTGAATAAGTGTGTCAGCATGAAATGGAGCACAAAACAAACACCCACTGACTTCTCTGCATGTTTTAGTCCATGCGGCCCCACGGTAAAGCTCCTTTGTTCAATACACTCACAGTCTGGGCGAATTACCCACACAAATGCAAAGCTCTTTTGAGAAGAGGCTGTCCGAAATGTGGCGGTAACAGCGCATTAGCTCGGCTGTAAAAACAGTTAAATAGCGTAAGGGCTCCGTGGGAAAGCGTTAACACCCAAATGAGCCTACCTTCTTGGCTCCACAGCCGTTAGCAAAGCTCTCATTCAGGTTTCTACCCTAGAGCAGCAGGACAACGGCCAGATCTGGTTGTACTTACACTGCTGTTTCACTCGTTTATCGGATGTCGCTCACTCGGAACCTACGTGAACCGAGGGCCATTATTTGTGAGTGTCATACGCCTCCCCGGCTGCTTTTCCGCTGGAGCATGTTCACCGCCGCCCGGACCCGGCTGCTGCTCGGAGCGGAGCGGAGGGGCGAAGCTGACGGATCCGCTCAGTGCAGTGTTGTTGTTGCTGCCAAAAAGGAAAGCTGACTGCGCATGCGCGACCTTTACGTCACACACAGCGCGCTCTCCGATTGGTTGATTGTCTGTGTATGTTTTTTGACTTTCTTTTTTTTAACCTTAGCCAAGTACCAAAATATAAAGGTAATTTCGTCGGCTTACGTTTTGATTACTGTATTTGCGCTCTAAATTTTTATAAAGCACTAGAATTTGTAGCTATACTTTGTTGTTTTTAATTGTTTGTGTTTTTTACAGAGCTGCTTTTACAGCTTTCTTCCTCAATTTGTTCATGATGTGGAAACTTGTAAGGCAAGACTTTTGTTGCAATATTGAGTTGTTTCTTGTTTTGTGGCGAGTCACAATGGGACATGTGATAATGTCTTATCGCAGAAGTACATCTTCTCAAAGTGTTACATCTACTGTTTTGTATAGTGTGTAGCTCTGAGCAAACAAAATCAGAGCTACACACAAATATATGGCTTAAATATCCTGTCTGATCTTGTTGTTTAGAACTTAGCCAACTCATCAATACAATAAATGCATGAAAAAAGATTTTAAAAAATCAACAAAAAAGCAGTGATTGGACCTAAATGTTTTATTCTATGCGCAGTCTTTAAAATTTAAGAAAACACACACAAACACACACACACACACACACACACACACACACACACACACACACACACACACACACACACACACACACACACACAAGAAAAGCCTAATATGAGCTACAGTTCACACATTTTTAAACAATGAAACTCTTTACAAAAGCAATTGACCCTCCATCGTTTGATCAGGATACAGTACCAGATATTACCACAAGAGGTCGATGTTTACCTTCTACACAAAAGCATTTAATCACATAAGTAAACTAGTTTATACAAATCCGACTCATTCTGCTGCTGGGAGGGCATATAATTCCTGTCTATAGCAAGCTGATCCAACAATATTGGTTTCTAAGAGCAGATGAGGTCATACTTTGAGAAGGTGCAACTAAGCTTTTGAACATTTTCATAGCCACAAGCAATGTTGTTATAACAGACATGAAATCAAAGACATTAACAATAAATTGGAGTTTTCTGTCTGTACTGGAGGCATAATACAATACAGATCAAAAACATTATAATCCCATTTACTATTTTGAGTTTTGGGTGTTAAAAACCCACATAATGTTATAGATATCACATGCACCACTGCAGATGATGATTTGTATTCATATTGTAACATATACTCAATAAATATTCACAGATGAAAATTTAAAGTTTAATCTATGGAACTAAAAGGGAACCCAATATAGTGACCATATAAAACCTTTACACCTGAGCAGTTTTAGATATTCCCCATTTATTATACATATTTATTAACCACAATTTTTTACACACACAAGAATTACTGTTACAAATTATTAGCTCAATATACAGACATGCAAAAGTTTGTAGCTAATTTAAATGTTTAAATTTTATGCTTAAAAAAGTTGTTGTTTCTCTGTAGGTTCACCAGGGGGCACTCTACTACAAACTAGCTGTTTTACTCAAACAAAGTAAAACTTATCCTTGGAAAGCCATGTGTATTTCCAATGAGAGATACAAGGGTTTGAATATGAATTGCAAATGAGGTAAACACACAGCAATACATATATACTTGAGTACAAGCTTATAGCTCAGCAGAATTATGTTTTGAAAAGAGGGGTAGATTGTTTGTTTGTTTACAATTGCCACATAGCCTGACCTTCATGGAATTAAATGTGTTTTTGTTTAAACATTAGCATTAATTACTGTATTTAGACTGACACTAAACTTAAAGCAGGGTAGTTTTACCTGTGTCAAACTATTATGAACTATTTTAAATCAAGAAATGTCTTGACACATTTTTTTTTTGCTCTGTCTAATCACATAGTTTTGTTATAATAAGTGGTAATAGTTACACACAGTTAGCATTTTGGCATCAGTGTGATATAATAAATCAGACCCTTGTTTACCTACACAAAATATTTTCAGTATAATCATTAGAGTTGTTTTATGTGTTATAATAATAGCAGCAGCGTGACAACACCTGTCGCAGGTATGCAGTGACACGGCTTATTTCTTTCTACACATTACTGCTAATAAAAATCTGTGCTTGCTCGAAGGTACTTTCTGTCTGTCGAGCATTTATACCTGAGCTGTTTATAGTTCATAAAGAAGTCCCACCCAGTACTGAACACTGATGGTCAGAGTCCCTTGACCAGATTTAATATTCAAGTAAAAGCAAAGGAGAAGTCTGATAAGACATACAGTACATTCAGGTTTGTCAGGCTCATGATTTGTCACCTACTGGAACAACCCAATGCAGGTTATGTAATAGGCTCTCCCAATTACAAACCCATTCACTTTTTTACCAGCAGTTGTGGGATGTTTTACAATCAAGTGAAAATTTTGTATTGATGAAAACACTTATGCTAAGGCGAAATATCATTATATACTGGGTGGTAATGGGATTGTATTGTGTGGTCTAATTGGCAATACTATCACATATGCGCTTATTTCAACACATACTGTACACGGCACACGGCCACCATATACAGTACAGCTTTTAAAATGGATATTAGTGAGTGCACCTTCCCTCCCAGCACACTCGTGTTAAGATGACCTCAAAGCCCCAGGCTCCAGAGAGTTACCTTATACTCAGGTGTGACATTACAGCGTGAGAAAAGCATGCTGGGAAAGCTCACAAGGCCACAGGACTCAGGCCTTACAGAGAAGAGACAGCCCAGGCCTTTTGACAAAAGTTAGCAACAAAAGAGTGATGAGATGAGAGTGAAGAGTGCACTCAGGGACAGCACTTTCTACAGGACTAAAGCAAATCCTTGTTGATCTGAGAGCTCGACTACTTCAAAGTGTTATTATGATGGTTATTTGGTCACATGTATCGAGCTCTTGGCAATGCAACACCATCATTCAGTATGACACGTGCAAAAACGCACAGATATCTGATGCTGAACCGAAGCTTGTTTTATTACATTGTTGTTGAAACAGTAAATGTACAGTAAGTTTACTACTTTGTATTGAACTTTGAGGGGAACTTTACTGCCACTATGACATATAATAGTAACACAGTGATCAAAATATAAGTCATTACTTGCTTTAACTTAACGTTAATTGCGCCATAAAAAAATACTTCTCTTAAATACTTAAAAGTGGTTTTGGAGATAAGTATTGGGAGATAAGTATTGGCACCGTGCTCAAACCTTTTACAACACGAGCACCAACAGAGTTTATTTCTGAGGTTTGGGTTCTCCAAATATTCAGCACAACCTAGATTATTATCGAGCAGTAAATAATAGGCCTACTTCTGATAATGCAGACTTGTCAGCACACAGCGTACTGATTCCTGAGCTTCACTTTAACAGCTTGATAAACTCATGCCTGGGCCTGTGTACCTGTTCATGGCAGCCAGGTGACTCAGAGAGGGAGGAGGAGGACGAGGAGAGAGGCCGAATCAGAGGGAAAACACTGTCAGAGAGCGATGCAGAGAAGGCAGGAGGGTGTGGCAGAAAGCCCTGAGCACATTCCTGGGAGCCGCCACACCCTTCGCTTCTGCATCTACATACCTGGAACTGTTTATTATTAAAGAACATTCACGTAAGCACACTTGCACCACTTTCTCCACAGGCAATGCAGTCTGTTCATTTGATTCTATTCCAAACACACAATATGCAAAAAGCTGAATGTGCCCTATGCAAAATCAGCACTAATTTGATATCCGTCTCTGGCTGAGAGTTACACATTTGCATATTTACAAAAGTAAAAAGAATAAGCGTATTTGTATGCATCCTACTTTGTTATAGTGAGTTTATGAGACCAAGACTGATTCAGATTAATATCTGAGTCCAACACACAATCGTATTAAGTGTTTGTTGATCAGAGGCCACAAAACAAGGAGTGTCCTGCCTGATAGACACGTCTCAGGACAAAGGGCGGCCCATAAAAGGTTCACACTCACTGTGAGGTTATACTTTTACCTGTAATACGCCTTGTGCTAATGTCACTATCACTGACAGGTTTGTGAGTGAGTAAATAATACAGAGTGGCTGTTAATCAAGGTGGCATTACTAAACAAAGCTAAATGTCTGTGGAGATTCTCAGTCATCCAATTAAAGGACACAGTTTTGAATGTAGCATTGTTATTGTTATTGAGCACAGGATTACTTTCTGGATTAGCCTTCAGTTTATGCATGTAAAAACTATGTATAACATTTGATATGGTCTGTGGGATGGCAGGTTAAAGCTCCACTACCTGAATTTCTGTTTGCCATCCCAGTCTCAGACTCCACGCACTTCCAAAAGCACCTAGGGACTTCCCTTTTATTAAAAAAATTAAAAACTGAACAAAATTATCTCTATTTCACAATGCCTCCCTTTTCTCTGTTAATGTTTTTCTTTTTTGAGCTGTTTCTCTGTGTTAAAAGACATATTTAGCATTGAAAATACACTTTATCAACTACCATTAAACCTCCTGGAGCTTCATACGACGTCCAGGTGTTGACCAATGGGAGTGTCCTTCTTCAAGCATATGATTTTGCAAGCATGTGATTGGCCAAGGTTTTACGTTCCTGAATAGAGGTTCTCATCTATTAAAATCCCTTATAATAAACAGTAAATGGCATCTTAAACTCTGTTTTTACCCAAATGATTCGTTTAACAATATAATATTTGGGGTTTACACCATTGTCCCAACAAGAAGAAAAAAATAAAAGGTAAAGTCTATTTAAGTAAGCTAAATAAATAAAAAAATAAATAATAAGTTAATAATAACTACTCAGCCCTCTTCGTAAGTATCTTTTACACTTTATAGGACCATTAACTTTTGAAATGTGCCTCTGCTTCTGAACTTCCAATGGTTTAGTCCCCAAGATGAACGGCTTTGGGAGGAGTCTCACCGGTGGGAAAGCCCTGCCCTGCTTCTTCCTCATTCAGCGCTCGTCCGTGTCTTGTTCGCGGCGGCTGAGTGGGTGCTCCTCCAGCGCTACGACTGAAGCTGTCCGGGGCCTGGAGTACGTCTCGTCCTCGCTGGGGCTTCGGCTGAACCCGCTGGCATCCACTGGAAGGGGCACACGGCGGGGGTCTGGGTGGAGTTGCTGCCCGATAGAGGAATGTGAGTCACGGACAGGAGGTTTTGTCGGAGCGAGAGACTTGGCACGAAGCGACAAGACAAGTTCTGCAAGAGTCAGTAGGTAAGGCTAAACTGTGAAACTGTCTGCAGACTTGAGACAATAGATAGGACATACTCTATTCTGACCTCTTCCACACGCCTCTCCTGTTTTTATTCCTGTTTCAACCTGCTTTAACCATAACACTCTTTTTATTTTCCATTACATTACTTTGAGCTTTACCATTTGACTATACACATTTCTGTATCTAAAAATGATCTTCTTGGTAGTTTTTCTCATTAGCTACTTGATAAATAGCATTTAGTCATCCTGGTACTTGAATAATGTTGTTATTACTCACAGAAAGCCCCATATTGGCTGGTACCAACATATACCCAGCCCAACTTCAAGCTTTTTGCAAAAGAAAAATATGCACTGTGGAAAAAATAGCATCATTTCAGAAGCTCTGATGCTAAAAACCACAGTGGACTATGGGTAATAACTTGGAAAGGGACTAACACTTTTACAAGCGCAAGTTATAGTTGGTGGTTGCACAATGGTGTGCACAGCAGGTCATTGTTATTTATGCTAACTTAAGATGCCTGTAATTTGAAGATTTCAGGTAAGATAATGAACCGGCCTTTCTGTTAACGACAGAGCTCTTTGTGTTCGCTCTGAGCTATAGATGTCACCCTATACATGAGAAGTGTATTGGTTTTACCTTCAGAGTCTGCTTCATTGAGTGTGAGTCACTCCGTAGGAATATATCCCAACATGTGGTTATAATTCCAGGGGGAAATGTTTGTAGTTTGCTTTTTTGTGCCACATCTGCGCCACAAAGTGTTTTTTATTAAAGATAGACTTTGGCCGTATGGCAAAGGCTGAGTCCCATTCATAACCGATAGTGGTGAAAGGAGTCATTGTTCGTCAGTAGATGCTATTACTCAATTGTGAACGCTGGAGCTTTAGTGGGAGACGAGAGAAAAAGTATGCCTTTATAGTAGTTAGGTTTTCCACTTCAGAAGACCACAGACATTTAGGCAGTCGGAACAGTTGACTAGGGCCCTATTTAGGGGACCTGTTTTTCTAGCAGTGCTTCTTTGAAACAACTAAAAACAGTAGGTTATATTCAGGTATATGTACAGTATATGACCTTGAGTTGTCTTGTGTGGTATTCAACATCGTACTCAATTGTGTTGATGTACACACAGGCGAGGTCTGCTTGTTGTTTGTTCTTATCTGTATTTGTAAGCATTCATCTGACTAAGCAGCACTGAAAAAGCCTGACAGCAGCTCCTGGATATTACAGGCTTGTCCATCCAAACCTGTTTTCAGGTATTCCTTTTTCATTCTACTAACATCGAATTATCACACAAAATGAAGAGGTATGTCCGATCAGTGTTTGTTTAGTGAGGTGTGTTCAGATCTGTTGCATATGGCAGTCGACTCGAAAAAGTACTTTATACTCTGTGTCTTCCCAGGGTTAATGTAATGATTCATATATGACAGAAAACCAACTGATTTTTAGATTACTCAGCATTAAGTTGTTTTTCTCATAGCAGTGTTGAAATAGGAATGTTGAGAGTGAGCCATTTACACGACTGAGCAAACGTTAGACTAAATATTGAGTTTATTAGCCTTGAGTAGCTGCGATTGTTGGTGGTGGTTTTCCTGGTGGGCATCTAGTGTTTCAAAGGCTCTTTGTTTATGTCACATTTATGGAAGGTGTTCCTGTGTGGCCGAAAGAAAGCTTTATAATGAAAAGGAGACAAAAGCAAAAACAAAAAAAAAAGAGAATGATCGTCATTGTCCCAGAGTTTGATGCATACTGTAGTTGCCATAACAACAAACAATGCAGCAATATCCCAGTCAGATAGGTGAGGAAATGGATTTTATGCCGTCTTGGTCATCTGTCGCTATATTCGCTGTGACCCACAGGTTAAGGAGGATGAATAAGAAACCCTCAGGCTCTGTTTTGAGGCACAATGCAGGTTACCAACATGGCTCATATTCACCTCAGGGTCGATTTGCTTCAGTGTGTCGACCACTTTAAAATGGTTTCTCATTACTAAAAAAAAGACAGAAAGAAAAGATTGGTCTATCATTTCAATATAAACGCCATTTGCAAAGGATTTGGGCTGCTGTTTGGATTATGTTTTTTAGCGGTGTACAAGCCAGTGCACATCTTTTTATGGCAGTTAGGCTTTCTCAGCACAATTCAGTTTATGTCGTTCATGCTCCAGGCATAATTCCTTCCACATACATATACTTAAATGTTTTCAGTCATCAACCAATTACAAAGTAGGTTAAATTCTGTGATTTAATAAAATGCAGTGTTTAGTTTAGGGACAAAAAACTATTGAAAGAAAACAAAGTTTGGTCCAGCATAGTTTTATTTTAGCTTTTGAAAACATTTGTTAATTTTACTGCTGACTCTGACTGCTGTTCTGAAATAGAAACCAAAAGTCAAAGTTCCTTTGATTTTGATAAATGATTTTATGAAAGTCACATGTGCTTTCGACATGCCTCTGTGTCCTCACTGAAAGTTTGAATTGGGAACTGCACGCCACAAGGCCTTAGCACTGAGCCAGGAAGCAGGATGTAAGCCATTTTGCTATAGCAGATGAATCACCACATTGCAGTGTGTTGCAAGTTAACCTCAGGCTAGCCCAGGCCGAGCTCAGTGAGTCACCATGCTGCTGACTTGAATGGGCTCTCCCTGTGATTGTAGGGTTGGCCCTTCGCTATCAGATAAGATCTGTGCATGGAACTTTACAGAGAAGTTTACATGCAGAGAATATATATATATATATAATAACACCTACAGAACCACCCACTGAGACCCTAGGTCACACAGCATCATTACTAAGTCTGCTGTCAATCAAGCATAGTTCCCCACACTGTGTGCATCTCCATGGAGACGAATCCACTCACTAAAAAACAGCAACTGCGCTGACCACATGATACAATGTTTAGAAACAAACATATGTGCTTCAGACCAGTTTAAGCATTCTGTCGCTATAATTGAATGTCTGTGTGGTTCATTCATCAAAGGATGACCCATAATTGGTGCAGCTGTCACAGGTCCCAATCAAATATAAATGAGGCAGTGTCCAGGTTGGCTCACGTCAGGCTGAATGGCAGAAAAAAGCTTAACAGTTGTTCGGGATATGTTCCAGTTATACCACCATAACTGCATTCATAAAAATCCACAAGTGGCACAAATGACAGTGTAGTTATGCTTAAATGTGGATGTCATGTGTGTCACAAAAAGAAGAATGTTGTCCATGTAACTATGAATTATGAGGCATTTAATTTAATTTAATTAACCATCTTGGTACAAGTCTTCTGATCTGTGTAGTTAAATATTAGTATTCAACAATATCTTATAATCCAAAATGTGTTCCTTTTAGTGTTTATATAAAGTCTGTTCAAGTCACAGCAGAACCCATTGCATACCCATATTTACAAAGGCTGACGCAGATTTTTTTTTTGTCTTTTAGTCTGAGTAGATACTTGCTATGACACACCAGCATGACAAGTTTCCAAAGCATAGATATGAGAGAACCTGTCGTTACACCTCTTTAGGCCTCTCCCTTACACCACCCTTTTTTCTCTTGACTTTCTGTCCTTCTCTTCATTTCATTGTCATTTACTGGCTCATGTTTGTTTTTCATTGTTTGCAGCATTATATCTAGTTTGAGTAACAGATTAAATTTCAGCCAGTGAGTAGGGCTTTCAGGTAGATAAAATTTAATTACTGTATAGAACTACACTGTTATGTCAATTGGGCATTCAGGCATTATGAATCATCAATAAAATACAAGCAAGGCTATTTGAGAATTTATAAGAATTGGCATAATTTTTTTCCTTTCCTTAAATCCTTTCAGGTTTCCTCACTTCTGTAGCAGTGAAGTAAACTAAATCTGTTGCATTATCTTGTTATATATCTTGTTATCTAGCTATTACAGTTATATCATTTATTAACTCAGGTTTATGTAAATGATGAATGCCTGTTGCTAAAATAATTAAAACAGCTTAACAATTACATATGCATTGACTCACCTTCTCCTGTTTCTGACTTGGTTGCACAGGTTGAAGTTCCTCTTCCCTTTGACCCTGTTCCCTGACCGCTGACCCGACCCCTCTCTTCAACCATGGCCCATCGGTCTCAGAGTTCATCTGTTGGTGATAACCCTCTTGATCCAAACTACCTGCCTCCACACTACCGTGAAGAGTACCGTCTTGCAATTGATGCTCTCATAGAAAATGACATACAGGTAACTGGGGCTATCTAGAGCATTGTTAGTCTATTGCATTGTTTATTTGTGCTCATCAGAATGTATTTTCTGTCATACCAGGGCTATTTGGAGTTTCTTCAGACAGCAGATGTGCCCAGTTTCTTAGCACAGCCAGAAATCGAACATATCAAGTCCACAGTCCAGGCCCCTAGTCACAGCTCTAGCGTCACCGACTTGACACACCAAGACAGAGGTTTAGAAGATGACGGATCCTCAGACACGTATTGGCCAATGCAGTCTGACCTTGCGGCCCCTGGACTGGACCTGGGATGGCCACTCCCACAGCACTGTTTCATTGGGCCAACTGAAGTCACCACTCTGGTCAACCCTTCAGAACCAGAAATGCCAAGCATCAAGGAGCAGGCCAGGAGACTAATCAAACACGCACACCAAGTAAGTTTAGAAGAACAGTAGCAATAACATTACTTAAATAATGTAAAGGCAGCATAAAAATATTACAAATGTGTATTAAGTTAGTCTTGAGATTGTATTTTTTGATATAGTGAAGCCCAATATTATATGAGGTTTTATCTATATTATTGTAAATGTTAACTGTAAATGATGTTGTGCATTGGCAAATGACAGGCAAGTGGTGAAAAACTGTTCAATTAAACACTGACTAGATGACAAATTTAATACTTTGAACAAACCTTGCCCTAATTCTTGGTTTCTTGTTTTTTCCCCCGCAGGTTATTGCAGTGGTGATGGACATGTTTACAGATATTGATATTTTTAGCGACCTTTTAGAAGCAGCAGCACGTCATGTTCCTGTTTACATTCTTCTTGATGAGGGGGATGCTCATCATTTTATTTCCATGGTCAATAACTGCAAAGTGAACTTGGATTTAATACCTGTAAGTTTTCCTACACATGTATGATCTGATAATCTGTTTACATAAATAAATCATCTAAGCAGTATAACATAAAATTGAGTATAACTTCCATCTATTATATTTGTATGCTTATGGTTTTACAGATGATGCGTGTCAGGACTGTTGCAGGGACAACTTATTATTCTCGGACAGGAAAATCCTTTAAAGGACAGGTAAAGGATCGTTTTCTTCTTGTGGACTGCAGGGCTGTACTAAGTGGGAACTACAGGTGAGTCATTTTATCGTGATGATGTCTAATGTTTTCATTGTTTTAAAGTCTAAGACAAGACAAATTTATTTCCTTTTGGTTTTTTGTAGTTTTATGTGGTCCTATGAGAAGATCCACCGCTGTATTGCCCACCTCTTCCTCGGGGAGCTTGTTACAACATTTGATGAAGAGTTCCGTATCCTCTTTGCTCAGTCAGAGCCCTTAGTGATCGACCCATCTGATGCACTTGCTATATATGACACTAGCAACACAAGCAACTACATGAGCAGCCAATTTGGATTAAAGAGGACCCAATCTTTGAGGAACCCCATAGGATACCGCAGGCAGCCAGAGCTTCCCCCTGCGTTTCCCTATGGTGACTCTGATCGTAACCTAGCACTGCCTTTCCGGAGGAATGACCCATTTCGTCACACCATTGAACCCAGTGCAGGAATAACAATCGGGAAATACTCACAGCAACAATTTCGCCTGCAGCAGTCATTCCTGGAGCAAGGAAGGTCCATTGTTTCCAGACAGTTGGAGATGGGTAGCAGTGTTTTTAAAAGGCACAGTTATGCAGAGGGAACACAAGAAAACTACACATCCTCCAGGCAGTTTATGAAGCATAGAGTTATGAATAATCTGGATGAGACAGACCTGATGATGAGGTTGAGTGAATTTACTTTTTTTATTTTGATACAATGCTGTAAATCTGTTATTTGTCTAATTAACCACTGCCCGTGCTTTACAGGGAACAGACCATGACAAGCCAATTCTACAACGAAGGGCCGGGGCCAGGCTCTGGCCATGGACACTACGACCGACTTCGAGGGCGCCCTCCACACCTGGCTATTGATCAACACTCAGATTCAAGTTACCGCTCTGATTTGGAACCAGCAGCTGGAAACTATGGTCAGGATTACTTTTCATCTGATGATTTGCGAGGAACTGAGGGGCAACAGGCACCTCCATTAGCTGGGAGATATGAAGGAAGTTCTTCCAATAAAAGGCCAACCATAGGTCAAGCCTATGCATGTCAGAGCTCACCTACACATTTACACCCACAAGAGAAGAAACTGTATCTGAAACAATCTGGCCAAGAGAATGAGCAAGATCCAGATGCTAAGCAAGGCTTGAGGAGTTGGAGAATTAATTCTTACCTGAGCACATATGAGGACAGTGGAGAAGAAGGCATCAGTCAACCAATGGGACCTGATGCTTTTGAAGAGCCTCAGCAGCCCATAACAACTGAAAATTCAGCTCCTCGCTTCAGATATAAGGAGCCACTAAGTGTTCCCTCCAAACCTGATATCCCAAGACCACGTTATGGAAAACCTATCTTACCTGAAAGTACCAAAGACACAGCAACTAAGGATTTGCTTCCCTCTGTCAGTGAATTTAAGCCATTTTTACTTGAAAAAAAAGATAAAGAGATGGAGTGGGGTCCAACAAAAGAGGTGGCAGGAGGTACAGAAGTGAAAGAGGCTCCTGAGCTTTCGCTATCAAAGCATGAATCTTTCCGCACTCGTATTAATCCACTCCTTCAACGTAGCTCCCGTCTGCGCTCCTCCCTTATATTTTCATCTTCGAAGGCTGAGATGCATGCTGGAAGCCTTGGCTTTAAGTCTGCCACGGAGCAAGATGAAGAATTGGATTCAGTACGTACCTCTTCAATTGTCTCACAGATATTAGAAAAGAGAAGGAATCGGGAGCCCTTTGAGTGGAGAAAGAAAGTGGATGAAAAGGAGAAGGACAGGGAGGAGGACAAGGTGACAGAAAAAAAAGGGAAACAGGAAAAAGGTGAGGAAAAAGAACAACAGGAAAAGCCAGTACAGTTAAAAGAAGTACCAAAGGATGAACCACGAAAACCCGTAGAAGAAGGAAGGAACACATCAGCTGCAGAGATGTATGATGTCACAGCAGATGCCCCTAAATCCCAGCAAACATCATTGTTGAATATGAACGACCCAGCCAGTCGACTTCAATACTTCAATGACCTTGCTGCCAAGAGAAAGGCTTCAAAAATGGGCACAGAGTCCTCATTAAAAGCTCCAGAGCCTGCTGAGAAAAAGCCAGACATTTCTGAAAAACCTCTCCCAACTCCCTCTGTCCCATCAACTGAGGCTGAACCAAAGAAGCTTGACATTTCTGCAAGACTGGCAGAGTTGACACGCAGACCTTCATTTAGCTCAAAACCACCTGTAATCTCTGCAAAGCCAACCGGGAGTCAACATAAGCCTTCAGATACACTTAAAACACCCAAAGAAGACAATGCTTCAGAGGGTCAAAAGAAAGACATTTTCAAATCACTAAAACCCCTTGCTTCACCAAAAATCTTTAAGAGGGATCCCTTAAAATTGAAAGGACTGAACCCTCGTCGTATCTCTTGTGGTGACGAGATGCTGACAACAGATGCTACAGATGCGGAGAAAAGTGAACTGAAAAAGATACGTTCCCATAGCTCTTCAACTCTGCCACGTGATGAATCAAAGGAAGGAGTGAAAAAAGTAATGGGATCTAATACTTCTATTAATACACTTGGTGAAGGAAAAGGTGAAGGCAAACCCCTTGACTTCCTTAAAAAGCAGACTCAAAGGCTGAGGGGGATTTTAGGACCCAAAGATAAGGAGAAAAAATCTGCTGGAGATGACAGAACCATTAGTTCTGTAGCAGAAGTACCAGGTTCAAGCAAAAAGCAAAGTACAGAATCCTCTAACGTTACTACTTCTTCTACTGACCAGACCACGGGCACAAACAAAACCTCCACCACAGGGCCATCTCGGTACCAAGCATCCGGCAGCTCTGTGATTTTCAGCAGCAACTTGCGTGATGACACAAAGGTGATTTTGGAGCAGATTTCAGCAAACAGCCAAAAGAATCGTCAGGAGCGGGGAGAAGAGTCTGGAGGAGACAGTGACACCACAGAAAAAGGGCTGGAAAGACAGGGTTCCATAAGACGAAATCGTTTTCTGCGTCCACAGAGCAACACTCAGGAGCGGGAAGGATTGCTGAAGAGGATAGAAAGCTTAAGGAAGGAGAAGAAAGTCTACAGCCGTTTTGAGGTAGTCTATCACAGCAAGGATGATATTTGCAACGTTGAAGGGAAAGACATATAATAAATATAGGGAATTATTGCGCTTTTGGTGGAATAATATAAGTAGGATAATATATTGTGTTTTCATGTTAATAGAACATGGTGTAGCAAAATGTGACAGCTGCTGAGCCTACCATTTGTAGATGATTTTTTATGAAATCTGAATTGTATAAATGTAATGGTTAGGAAGTGTTTGATTAATCCTTTTTTACATGCCATACAACAAGCATTTTTTTTTTATCGTAACACATGTTTGAAACTGTGTGATACATGCAAATTTAAGCTGTGAAAATAAATTTTCATAGAGCTTAATAGTGTATGTTAATGCTTATTATTTCTATACAGTTGCATATGCATTTACAATTCTGGTTTATTCAAGGGATATATTTTTATGAGTTCCTTTTAGTAAAATGGAACTCATGAAAAAAAAATAAAAAAATTATATATATATATATATATATATATATATATATATATATATATATATATATATATATATATATATATAGACTGATTGATGAAATGTGAATGAAAAGGCAAACATTGTCAGGTGGTATCACTGTTGAATTCACTATTATCCCTGTTGTTCTATTAACAGATGGGGAATAACCTGGGATAACGAAAGATGGAGGATCGACCTATTATATGGAAAGTATTTATGCAAGATGATCAAAATGACCCATTGCCCATATGTGCCAACGACAATCTCAAAGTACCTCTGTGGCTTGGCAGCCATTCATGGATTTTTATATTAAAAAAATAACACTTGAAAAGACTACACAAAAAGATAAAAACACACACAAAGTCAGTAAGTTTGAATGTGCCTGTCTATACTTTTACCCTTTATGGTGACTGAGAGAAAAAAAGAATGAATGTATGGCATTTGAGAAAAGGTCATAGTTTTAGACAGTCATGACATGGCAATATACTTTTTATAACTGTGTTGTAGCTGGCTCAAGTGGGAGCAAGCGTCCTTTTGTGTTCAAATGTGTGCCAATGGCCCAGAAGCACAATTTAAAAAAAGACAAAAGGAGAATTTAGCATAAATGAAGGCAAACATTTAGACAAGGCAAGGCATTTTTATTTACGTAGCAGAAGTCATACACTTGATAACTGAAAGAAAAGAAATTACGGAAATTAAAGGATGAAACTTACAAGCTAAGTAGCATATTTTGAATTGTTAAAGCAAAGCAGGTACGACATTAGAAAGAAGTAAATTACAAAGTAGAAATATCAAGGACAAAGTGATGGCTCTTACTGACTTACTTTTTTGTTTTCAAAAAATAATAATGGAGCGTGCCCTTTAGGGGTCAGTAGAGAATGGTTGTTAAATATATAAATATGTAAATAAAACTAGTCAGCAATAGACAGTTTTTCATGACTGAAAATGTGCCACTGTTCTCCTTACCATGTTTTAAAGCAATAACTTACTCAGTGGAAAAAGAAAAAGGGATACAGTTTGCAGCCCTTAACTTTAGAAACCTATGCAGGACTTTTAACTCTTTGTTGCTTAATTGAAGATTTTAATATATGATGCATGCAGCTTGTTTTACAAGTTGCAGCAGTATTCAGTTGTATTTGTTTTGTAAAGAACAGCAGCAGACAGTATGTAATAAATTGTATGTTGTGTGGAGATATTACACATGCTTGAGTGGGATAAGATGTGTTTAATTTAGAATTACACAGTAAATATTTAAATACAGTTTGAGGGGAGGTTTAAAATTTGATTATCCTAAAGGTGCCATGTAAGTGCCCTACCTTTACTGTGCTATGTGTTACATGTGTTTTATATTAAATTGGCTTTAATTGGGGTTGGGTCTATTGCACAGGGTATTTCTTAATTGCCGATGCTCTGATAGTTTTATACTGTATTGAGAAAAATGCACAAGTCTTTATTAAATATTGTACAACAGAAGTTGGTTGTGGCTGTTTGCTCATGACAGCAGTGTTGGTGACTTAAAGTGTTTATTTTGTAACTGTATGCTATTAATTGATCAATAGAGTTAATAGTTAATAGTTTACACAAAGTGAAAAAGACAGGGATTTTAGGTTTAAATATACAATACAATATACATAACATTTTAACAAAAATAAAGTGGACATTTTTTTTTAGAGATTACCATCACAATGTCTCAGAGAACAATAAATAACTCACAAACATATGTTCAAAGACTGAATCAATTTTGTTGGTTCTAAAAACTGGCTGCATGGATGCAGTCTTGCTCCTCTTGTACCACAGCAGTCATAGCCACCTGCTTCTGGTTTTTCACTTTCTCTATCTCTTCTTTTAGGGAGCTCAACTGGGCCATCTTTAGCTTCTCTTAATTCAAAAATATAATATGAAAATGGCTACAATATGGGAACTGTCTTCTCAAGTTACGCTTTCATTGTGGTACCTACCAGCGGTTAATAGTTGACCTTTTGTGTTTTCAGCACTCTCAATTTCAGCTGGGAGTCTTGCTGGCATCTGCATAAAGAAAAAGTGTTCATTTTGTGGTGTTATCATAATACATACAGTTTATATTGGGCCAAATAGTTAATTCATCATATTGAATGAACACAAATAAAGGACGTACAAAAACAGAGTACAGGCTCTTTTGCTGTTCGAGAAGCTGGTAAAGTTGTTTTTCAAATTTAATTCTGTAAAAACAAAGGAGAGTTACATTTATTTATATAAGTTCAGTGACGATCTAAAAGTTATTATAATGTTGTACCCGAGCTTCCTGTGTTTCAGCTTGAATGCCTGAATCTCACAGTTGTACTGCTCTGACAACTCTTCGCTTGTCTTGTTAAGCTTCAGTTGTCTGACAAATGCAAACATCACAACTTACAGTACATGAAACCTAACTGAAATAAATTAATATTTATGTGCGCACACGCAAAAGAAAGTGCCCATGATACTGACAAGGTAATTTACTGCCCTCTAGTGTAATCTACTGCCCTCTAGTGTACTACTGGGTTAAGCATGAGAGATGGTGACCTAGTTTGAAGCTGACCTAGCAAAGTCCTGCTCAGACTCCTCACACTGGTACTGCAGCTTCTGGCACAACGCTGCAACAAAATGTTATGTTAAATCTGTTTAGGTCTTCTCCACTGAATATTCACTAATGTACTCAATGTTCTACCCTTTCCCAGCATGAGATCAAATGTATTTTCTATAAATGTATTTTGTACTTAGGCTACAACTATTAGATAGCACATCTAATTGAAGCACCAGTACCTTCTTTTTCTTTATGGATTCCTTCCAGTTGATAGGCCTCAGTTTGTACTATAGCAACAATATATGTCAAAACACATGACGTAAATGGACATGACGTAAATAAAAGTCATTAATATTGTAATGAATTTTCCTTACAGGCTTCCAGTTCGTTCTGCAGAGAGTCACTGACGGCTTGGATCTCCTTAATTTCTTCCTCTAGGACTCTTTTATCTTAATAGGACATGGATACATTTCAGTGATATATGCATAATATGCATCTAATCACCCTGACAGCTTCTTTGCAATAGTGACTGCTATAAAGTCATGAAAATTAATTTACAGTAAAGAGCAAAAGTTAAAATGGATAATTGTTCACAATATGTCAGTGAGACATAGTACATGTGAAGCTACACTAGCTCTCACTGCCTGGTTATGCTGTGAGAACAATTCCGACCCTTTAAAATGTGACAATAAAATAAATAGATGTTAAAATTAATGTTAAAACCCAAACAAAGTCTGTGTGGAGATAAAGTAGAGCAGTAGCAGTTACTCACTGCCAGTTAGTCCTGGTGCATTCAATGAAAACAGCTGCTGTTCAACAATACATAGATATAAGGTGGAATATACAGAGAAAACGGTGTCTTTAAACCTAGGACACTGAGCAACTTACATACAGCCCAATTTCAAGTACTTGTTTAATGTAACAGTAGAAAATCAGAATGGCTCTCACGGAGTGTTGCTGTTCTCCATGAGAGGGAGATATTAATCATATCTCATGAGTCTCCATTCATCATGAACTGATACTCCCGGAGGAGTAACAGGTAAGGATATACCTCACTGAAGATACCCCTTTGACGTCATCACCGCTGCTATGAGCTGTGCACATAACAGTCTGACTCAGGGTGCACGTTTTACTTCCTTCTCAAAAATTTAACATAACACTAGGCTAAAACGTTTATTATCTTTCAGGCTAAATATCTAGAGGATGTAGTTTTTGAAGCTTTCTGAATAGAACTTTTCTATCAAAACTACACAGGGACGCGTTTCCATTTGCATAACCTATTCTCATTGGCGGACAGACTGTACAAAACAGGAAATACACTTAAGCATTGTTAAATTACAATCAAACCATACTAATAGTAGCCTGTTATAGTCTTTATATGTACATTTGTTGGATAAACCCTTTCGTTTCCTTCCTTCTAACTCTCTTTGTTCAAATAAAAGATAAAACGCGATCTTCAAACGGAAACGGAAGTAGCGTGCAAAGAGTCAGTGCATGTTGAGATATTACACTGACGACTCTATCTAAAACGGTTAACACTCAAGAGACTGAACTACTCATATGGTGTCGAGGGCCGCTAAAACAGAGTCTTATCTGTCATATAATAAAACTGCTGTGAAAAAATAAATGAGTATAGACTAACAGACTAACTAGACATTTGTATTTGAATTTTAATATTTGCACCCAAATGTTAGATAATAAAACGTATAACGCATATTTATTCATTCACCATACTAGCTTAACCATATGTTAGCTACCTTAATAATGCTTTACCTTGTTGAAGCCTCTTGAGTTTAGCCATTAGCTGCTCAACTTTGGGCTCACACATTTCAGTCCCTGACAAAATGCAACACAAACACAGTTGGATGTAATGAGCAACGTTTTAAATTAACTGTTCGGTAAGCTATTTATTGGTTGATTTAATCCAAAGTTAGTCCGTTAGCATTTATTAGCCTCAGCAGCTGATGATGGCTAATAATGACTTCCGAAATAATATATGTTATGTAAGATACGTGAGATATATTCAATGAGAAGCGCAAAATAAATGTAAGTTTCTGACCTGCCATTTGATACAGTAGCCCAACCGAAAATGTTGTCAATTGTTAGCTTATTTCACTTTAGATCAAGAACAGGTCCGCGAACATTACCAAAAACTCAGTTTGGCGCCAAAGGTCATAATTAAGAAGTTGTACATTTAGCATCACTACCTGAGCTTAGCTTAGTTTTTTTCCTACAGTAGATAATTGGTAGGGTATTCCCAGTTTATAAATAAACAGCTGTTTTTATTGTAGGGTATGTATAGGCGAAAGTATTAATATCTAGCAGTTAACTTATAAAACTCCACTTAATAAACAAAATGTTGAAATCCCACTTAAAACCTAAATGAACACACATCTCTCAACATTACATTATTTGTTTATTGAAAAGCAATCAGTGGTACAGAGGAGTGCAGCCCCAAAATAATTTATAGCAAATATACAATGCAAACATTACTTATCTATTCACATCAAACCACTACAGAGTTTTATATACACATACACATTAGTTTAATAACCAACACATAGGTTAAAAAAAAAGAGTCTCTAACAGGGTTGCCAAACAACACTTCCTTTTCAATAAAGAATACCTGTACAGTGTGCATCATTAGCACATGCAAACGGAGGAGGGTCATGCAGGTGAAAAAACAGTGTTTCTAATAAAATGTTCAATACATCATTCAGCTGTAGGCTACTTGGTTTTTAGTGCATGTTGATTTTGGTTTAACAAACAACTTCATTAATAATGTCCTCATCAGAGTCAACAAGCTTCATACAGCTTCATAAATCCAGCCTTTACTTAAAAGCAACCCTGTTAGCTACATCAACATCAGTGAATACGGAAAGTAATGTCTGTTCCATATCCTCCAAGCATAGCTTATCAACTTCATTGCATCAGCTATTTCAGTATTCAGATGAAGCTCTGAAAATTATCAGTTTGGTATTAACTGATACCATTAGGCTATTTCACATTAGGTATGATTAAAAAAAAAAAGAAGAAAAATACAGCACAGAGATTTCAGTTACTGACCAGACCAAAATCAATAGAAAAAAGGAGTACATAAATACAAAAGTGTTTTTTTTTTCTCTTTTCTTCCTTTATTGTTAAGTAAATAAATAGTGATCTATGTTTTAAATACTATACATCCAACACTGTTCTTCATTCTTCAGGCAATACAGCATTTCTGCTGCAACCTTTACTTTGATGTAGCCTACTAGGTGCGCATTTCCCAATAAACCAAAACATCACACAAATGATTCCAGCCTGCCTTTAACCAGCAGGAAGGAACTGACATTACCTACAGTAACATCTATATACAGCAATGTTAGCACGTTACAGGTAATCCTGAAAGATTATTTAAGTGTGACACATCTTTAGCTGTGTTTACAATTTTGCCATGCAGATTTACAAGATTTGCATGAAAGAAGAAGGCTGTTTGAATAATAAATGTTTTCCTTTGTGTAACACTAATCCCCTTCCTTGTTCTTTTTCCATTTGAGACAAGGCTTCATGCTAAAACTTCACAGCTTTAGTTTGCAAGTGCAAACCCGAAGTGAAAGGTAAACTGACATACTACAGCCATATGTGTTAGTCAAAGCTAAGACATAGATAGAACAAGCAGATTAATCAAATTTTGGGAGAGATCAATCATTATCAGCTGCTCTTTATAACTTGTCAATTTGTTTAAATTTAATTTGTGTGACAGCAGAACAAGCATAATGTGAAAAAGAAAATAAAAGGAAATAAAAGGTATATAAGGGCACATTAGCTAAATTGACAAAGAAAAGATGCATTTCTCAAGCTCTCTTCTTTCTTCAAGGTACAGCCTATTCACGGGAACGTCCTACAATAGACAGGATGTAGAGGAAAATGTTGATAATGTCAGTGTAGAGGTTGAGGGCGGCAAAGATGTATTCCTCTGGACTCAAGGCCAGCTTCTTGTTTCCCAGGAGCAGCTGGGTGTCCACAGCTAAAAACTGAAGAGAGGAACCAAAGATTGCTTTAATGATGTGAGGCCCACATGGAATGTAAGTACTGACTTATTCAAATGTCTTCTGTTGCAGAACTATGTCCAGATGCCTTCTTTTTGATCCTTTGTTTATAGGAAGGTAATTACAATCCATATTAGTGTCAAAACATTTGACACTAATAAGTCTAAAACAAATATTATTTAACTTGGAATATTCTGTGATGTGTGTGTTATATTTATGTATAGGTAAAACTTACGCAAGTGAAGAGCAGAGCCCCCAGTGAGGCATAGACAATGTGCAGGATCTTGTGACGGATGAAGATGCAAAGCAAAGCGAAAAGCATCAGGACGATCAGGCACACAAACAGCACACCCCGACAGGAAGTGAAGTCATATTTGCTCTGAAGTGATAAAGAGGAAAAGATAAGAATGAGACAAGACACACTATATAATAGCCAAGCTCTTATATGTAAGCTGTCCACATGGTTAAACAATCTATGTTGAAAGCCCTGTTCATCCAAAGGTGAGGTACATAGAAGACAACTAAAACAATATATGCACTGACCTGTAATGAGAAGAGGACAACAGTAAAGCAGACCACAGCAGTGATGCCCACTGCCATGATGACCGTCTCCGTGTCATAAAAGCTAGCGATCATTCCCACCATATAGGACATGCTCAAGGTCAGGATGGACTGTAGGACACAGAAAACACTCATCAGCATTAAGTTTGACACATACAAAATCATCACATAAAACAAAGGTTGGACTTTTTGTAATTTATTTTTACCAGTGCAACCAGGTTCCAAGGGTGTTTACGGCGGAAATCCCCACAGCAGCTGAGGACAATCAGAGACACAAAGAAAACTGCATAGGAAATGTAATACGTCCATGGATTACGTCGCACAAAGTACTTGGCATCATCCACAAAGGTGAAGACAGCAACAAAGGAGAAAGTGACCAGCAGCTGGGTTGTGAGAACCAGAAAGACCTGATAGAAACAGAGAACATTGACTTTTACTGTACATTTTACCTTTTGAGATATTTATTGCTACATCCGTTGGTTGCTTTATTAAACTGAACACCTCAATGTTACATGCTCAAAAACAAACCTTTCTGATGAAGGCTTGCCGAATCGACTTGTCTTCAAAGCCTGAGTTGGTGAACTCGTCATTGTCATAATAAGATGGAGGCCCATCACCATGGTAACCAGGGCTGCCCATGGGATCTGCAAAAAAGCAGCAATAATCTCTTTTTGTCAAAAGCCAGATAAACTGTTGATTAATTTATGGAACCTAAATGATACACACTAAACTCCAGTTACACTAAAAAGATTTACTACTACTACTACTTGTAGACAAAAACCACATTAAAATATTTCTAAACTTTTTACAGCCTTGTTTTTACAGGGCCCTGCAGCACATTTTAGATCAGCTCTTACCGTTAGGGTCTCCTGGAAAACCTGGCTGGGCCGGTCCTTGCTGATATGGCCCCTGAGGATAGGGTCCCTGTGGGTAGGGCATCTGGGGGTAAGGCATCTGTGGATAGGGACCTGGGGCAAAGCCAGGGCCAGCCTGCGGGAAACCTGGCTGCCCATAACCGGCGGCTGGAGGGTACGGACCAGGGGCCTGGTTGTAGTTGGGAGGGGGCATGCCAAAACCTGGCTGGGGAGGTGGTCCATAGACATTGTTATGGAGTGGGTTGGTCTCACCCATTACTGGGTATCCACTCTTGTCCTGGGACATGGTGTGAAGGAAGGATTATTCTGTTGCGATGATAATCTACAAATTGAACAGAAAAAGAACACTCAATCAAAACTGACCAAAAGTTACAGTAAACATTTTATAAACAAAATATTTACAACATGGTTTTGTTCTTATATTATAAAATACAATATCACTGCACCAACAGACTCAAGTAAAGCACCTGTCTAAGTGAAGAATATCAAACCATTCAACAGTGAAACTGAGATTTTGACTTTTCACATCCTCTTGTATTTTACTACAAATCCGGCCGCTGCAGCAGTAAGTTTAGCAAAATAGACCATAGGTTAATCGACACCAGATGAGATATTCTAAAGTGTCACAAGAGGAGAGGCAATGTAAGGCGAGTCCTACTGTAAACTGGATCTAATTATCCTGAGTGTTAAGGTTATATAGCTTCAAGCAAGACTAATTTGCCATGTGCAGAAAAGCTGCATTAAAATAATCCTAACTTTTTTGTAAACTTTTTTTTTTTTACTGTCTGCTGAAAGGAATGCCCCGGATGTCGTTGCAAATGTCCATATCTAATCAATCCTTTTCTGGCTATAACGATTTCCAGTAAAGCAATTAGAGTCGGGAGAGAGACGAGGCCAGGGCGAACACTGTCCACATCAGTATAGACGGAGCTGTTGTCTATGTGTAAAACCTTCCCCCTAGCAATAGGATTCATTATTATTGTGTCTATGGAAGTAAAAACAGATATACTGTCGGGAAGAAAACAGCCGAAAGACAAGCCTCTAATCGCTGAAGTTTGACTGTCAACTGTATTAAAGTGGTCCAAATTACAGATGTGTAAATACAGGACAAATGCACGCTACACCCAAGCAGTTTGCACTTATCAATAGAAGCTGCACTTATCAATACAAACTGTAACTGAGTAACTCAATCATGTGACACAAAGTTAAAGCATGTGACACACTCCTCTTCAAATGCAGAGAAACTATATTTTAATGTCTCTTGATGTTGCTGTGGATAACATAACACTGATTAAACGCATTTGTCTTTCACAAAGATTTACTAAAATAATAATATTTGAAAACAGTTGTTGTTCCCTGAATCTTGTGCAAATCATCTGCAACTCTTTACAGATGTTCAGAGATAAAAACACAGCTCAGAAGAAATTATATGTATTATTCTTCAGGCCCCAGATGTTAAAAACGAGCCGGGTGTTTCCTGGTCTGAGAGAAGCTTTTTATCTGTGTATGATGGATTAGCCACTATAATCCTCCACAGCGGTGGGAGAATAGGATCACCATGAAGGTACAACAGTGGAGTCAGTAAATGGCCTTTACTCATTTTCCAACAACAGCCGTTGTGTTTTCATGTGACACTATACTGACATGACATGAGATTGAGAAAAAGATCTAAAGGGAACAAACAGCCGAAATAATGTTAGACTATGTAACAAAGAAGAAATAAATGTAAGCACGGAGAAGTTTATTATATCTGTTAAAAAATGAAGCCTAAAAAAACTCAAAACAATTCAAAACACATTGACTGTATTTCACTCTTATGTTGTCAGACGTGTTTGTTAGTTCATTAGGTTAGGGCTGTAGTGAGGCATATGGCCTACAGTTCCCTATTTCCTCTTTGAGTAACCGCAATAAATAATGAGGTTTCACCTCAAAGCTACGTCCACATGTCTTGTCGGAAAACCTTTTCTCAAATATGTCCTGAATGACTGAGAACCTCGACAGACAGCAAAATGCAATTGTGTCTGGTCCCTTTATATAAGCCACTTGTCACATTAAGCCTTAACATCCTGAATACAACAGAAGTCTCATTGTTTGAGATGTGATAAAATGAGAGACAACAATTGTTTTAAACAAATGTTTTATAGTGAGTCTAAGGCACTGTTTGTGCTGCTTTACCAGCATTTTATGGAAGTTTTCAAATCCTCTTAGAACAGACACCCCGATGCTGTGGATAAAGATAGGTGCCTCTCTCCGTGGCTTCTGCTGATAGCTATTGCCCAGAGGGGAATTAGGTTAGAGGCAGGGATTCAGTGGGATAGCCACAGAGCTATGTTAACACAATTAGACCTGCACAATACCCTAAAAACCCATGAACAACATGAAAAAAAACGGACACACATCGACAACACGGCTATTCAGAAATGAGCATGTGGTGCCAAAATACAAGCCAATAATGGGACAGGATCAGAGATGAATGAAACCATTAGTGGGGTTGTCAATACTTTCACTATACCAACAAGGAAATGGACAATTTCTTTTAAAGTGTTTATCATGAATAAATATGCCACTACACAAGATTTCTGTTCCCAAATTGCCACAAACATTGGCACAAAAAATGACAAGTGAAGAGTGATCCTTGATAAAGTGATATAGTTTGAATTAGTGAAACAGAGTACATCCTGTTTTACAAAGGAAGGAACCACAGAGGTTTATCAAGTTTTAAATGTAATTTTGTATCAGCCAGACAAATGCACAGCTGACAATCACATGTCAAGTTACGTTTGGTCCTTTACAGTTTCACATCGTGCACTGCCCTGTCCATTGCCAGGTGAAACAGAAAACAAGCAGCAGTTCTGATTTTATCATGAGAGTCTGCCCTTTCTGCTGATAACCCTCAACTGAGGCGGTGTCTGCCAGCTGATGATAGTCACTGTGCCGCGCTGTGTCAGCACCATCTCTGGCGTGTCGACACATCAGACTGACAGCAGCTCTTTGGGCAGGTCAGTGAAGTGGCGTAACAGTGACAAAAACATCTTATTACAATGTATGTGCCAATGTTACAGTGACTGATTTAACAACAAACAATAGCCTACATAACATAAAATCATGCAAACTTTTTAATGACAAAGTAAGCAAACAAGTCTCATTTATAAATAGGTTCTACCTTCCCGTCAGATTTAAGGCAGCCAAATAATATTGGGTATATATTTAGGCTATTGAAAAAGTCATATCTTTAGACTAATATATTTAAAATCCCCTTTTGCTTCAGGGTCTGTGAGGAAAAAGTCACAAAACAGAACTAATGTGACAGAAATGTAGAAATTATTCCTCCAATAGATCTTCTAGATTTGTATCAGTGGATTTGATTAATGACTACATAGATGCCCATACTTACTCCAAAAGTATATATAATAACAATATCATATGTTGGAATAGGCGCACTCAAATCATAAACATCATGGAAACTGAAACCATCACTCTTCAGGTGGTGAATTATCAATAAAAAAAAAAATTATATTAAGAATGTGACTTTGATATAAGAATCGAGTAGATGCACCTTCCTTTAAGTAATGGATTTATTGGGCTGTGAATCGCACATAAAACATAACAAAGGTTTAAAGACGGGAGCTGGCAGTTTTCACTAGGCTCTAGCGACAGCAGGCTCACATCCAACTAGGCCTCAGCAGCAGCAGAAATGCGCCATTGTGTCAGCTGTTACATCAACTCCTCCGGAAACCAACTGTGCTATTAACTCCTTCACTTTAGATTAAAAACAGATAACATATCACCTAAGAAGCATTTATTGGGTCTGTTATATAAGGTTTTTCAGAGCGCCATGATGGATGGAGCGGACGAGTTATTTATTTAGGACGGGGACCACACGCAGCGCCCCCACAGATGTCATTTGGACTCGTTTATAGCCAAAAACGAACTCATTTGCGTCAAATAAAATATCATGTTATACACTGTGTTTAAATGGTTTGTCATGTTTATATCAAAGCGACGCTGCTCCTTAAAAGAGTCCGCTTTATTTCGATACAGCGTCAGAAGATAGCGGGCTTTGGCCGTGCGTTACATGCGGACCACTGCTGCTAACCCAAACCATAAAGGCTATCGGCGCATTCAGGCTGAACTTACGTTATTTTACAGCAACATTTGTAAAAATGTGCACCTACCTTTTTGTTTCCCTTGCTATAGGCTGCTCAGAAGTATGGTGGCGCGTCTGAATGACAGTAACGCTGACATAAACTAACGCTCCTCGGTCTTGGACTGTGGTCGGACCGATGCCTGGAACTGACGCCACCACACGACGCCGTCACGTGACCACTGGGCTTCACTGATGTCACATAAAATCCCCAAGTTTTACTGTCACCATGACGCAGAGTTTTACATTACACCTGTTTACACTCATGGGGACAATATGTATCATTATTGTGAAATGATGGCATAACGGCGCAAACAAGGCAGGATTTCTAAGCATAGTGTAAACAAACCTGGCCCATGTTATGTCCCGTTGTTTTTTGCGTGTACCACTTACAACACACTTACAATCTTTTCACTACCATATTTATATACTTTCTATGTTACCACTGAGTTAAAGTAAAATCCAAGTTTATCCTAGCTTTTTAGAACTCCAGGTACTTCTCATACAGTTTAGCAAAATATTCCCATATTCTCTAAACAGTAAATATGTGAGACCTACATACCTTTTGTGTTATGTGTTGTTTTAAAAATGACCTTTCCTGTTCATTCTGAGATTTATTACAGTTGCATTCACATATACAATAATCTGCATATAACTGATTCAACAATTATTTACAGTATGACCTTTACAAATTGTATAAAGCATATGGCTTCACACAACAAAATTAAACATTATGGTATTGATTGAATAATAGTTGAGTGGTACCCAACAAAAAGTTTGAAATACACTTTTTCTCAAATAGTGAGATGATCCATACCAACATGGTTACTTCCTATACCATATATCAACCATAAGATTCTGAGAGTGACACAGCTGCACTGCCCCCATGTAAGACAGTGGTAACAGTGGCTACTGGTTATAAGGGCGGCTTTTTAGCAGATTGTCCAGTTCAGTCTTGTTGATAGTACCATAGGCCTGAGAGTAGCTTCCTAGTTTAGCTCGAGGATCTCCTGCTGCTGCAACGTTGCAATTATTCTGAAATACCTTCTTGCTGAATCGAGCAGGTGGCCGTGCCTCACGACCCTGAGTGCGCTGGTTCTGTATTAGACATTAAAAGCAATAGTAACAATGGAACAGATCTCAGGTCAGTACTACCAGAGCCTTAATTCAAAGCTCTTAGGAAACTGTTTTACTGACCAGGCGTGCTGATGTGATGCATAATCCTGAAGACAGCAGAGATTCTTCCTTACGAACCAGTGGGTTGTTCTGGGTTTGGTTTAGGGTCGAGGAGAAGGATCGGTTTTGGTTCAAAGGAGCTGAGCGGCCTCGCTGAACAATCTGGTCCAAGGTCTTCGGAAAACAAAGCATTTAAATGTGATGAGAAGAGACAAAGACAGCATGATTTAACACACCATCGTTTGGTAATGTGTGAGTTTCTGAAGGCAGTGTGGTGGGTCAGCGCTCATACTGTGTTTGCAATAGTTCCCTCTGTTGGTGAACCGGCTCCATTACTGCTGGATGTTGGTATGTTCCTGTTAGCAGTACTTGAGTAGTAGTAATGAGGAGGACCTGCTGGGCTCCGAGCATAACCATCTGAATTAAGAACGAAAGAAGGACCATTTTAGTGTAGTTTGTATTTTCAAGGACATGGACACAAATCTTTATTGTGCAAAATCGTAAGTGTGACATACTTGGGGCATGTGTTATTGGGTTGTATGTGAGTTTGCCCACAGCAGGGCTTACTGGTGGGGTTGTTTTCTCTGCAGTAAGCTGATTTGATGCATTCATTGGCCCAGGTTTGGAGATAACCACATTCTTCTCATCAGCCTTTTCAGTTTCTGTTTGCTCCTTATGGTCACCATTTTGATTGCAGTTTGATTCTGCTGGGCCTTTGACAACTTTTTCAGTAGACTTGTAGCAGTCACCAACATAACCCTCAGTCTTTGGTTGGACAAGTCTTAGCATCCCCTGATTATTCCTCTGTTCCAGTATCATCTGCAAGGGAAAAAAAGAACATTAAAATCTACATTTTAAATATTCAAAATACTTCCCTAATTTGAGAACACTACACATTCCATACGTCAAATAAATGTTGCATTATTAAGTCAAAGTTTTCCTCAGACTTTTGGTACCTCATATAGTTTGTTGCGGTACTGAACCACAGATAACTTTACATCATCATCTACAGGCAGAACAACGTCGTAATTGAGGGCAGGCTCTCTGGATGGATTGTGAAACCTTCATAAAACGGGACATGACAAACTGTTTTAGAAAATGTTCAGTGAATGTAAATATGACAAAGCACAAAATAATCATATTCTGTTTGATTTACTTGGCTACATAGGGATGCTCAAGGGCTTGCTCAGCAGTCAGCCTTTTGTCTGGATTAAAAACCAAAAGACCCTTGAGCAGGTCCAGAGCATCAGGAGGGACAGATGGTTGGAGAAGGTCCTCCAAAGGCACTTGAGGTCTGGTCAAAGTGAACAAGTCAAGACACAAAACACAAATCAATAAAAATGAAGAGAAGATGCTACTATAAAATAAAAACCTGTCTTTTGACAGTTGGGACTGCTGTGTTACACTTTGCTCTCTCATTATTGCTGCTGCGTCAAAACTGTTGTAGTGAGCAGTCACTGCGACATCACCAATGCTGTTGTCTGAGTATTTAATTGGTTCATTTATACAAGGCTTCTGGTTTTCCCAAAGGAAGGAGGAAGTTTATTTTTGTTTCTCTCTGCACCTCCTCTGTTCAGGCTAAGAGGTATGTGTCCCGAGATGCAAGGTCAAAGTCTTAAATATGTGTTTATGAACTAGTACTATTCAGTTTTTAAAGTAACTCCTAACTAGATTCACATAACTTAAAAACATATATTGTTGCTACGGGATTATACAGTGGTACAAGAAATACTGATTATTTCTCACTTCAGTAACATTCGCTGGATAACAGAGGATCCATATTCAGACTTGATTGCAAGAATATCTGGAAAAAAGTACATTTAATTCTTAACTGTATTAAGTTTGATGCAAAAACAGTGTGGTTTATCTGAATGACCTACCATCAGGGGTAGGATGTGGTATGGCACTCATAATCTTTTCTATTTGGTTAATTGTTGATGTCCCAGGAAACAAGGCTTTCCCTAGCAGCATCTCTCCAAGGATACAGCCGAGGCTCCACATGTCCACACCTTTAGTGTACCTAAGACAAGACATGCCACTTTTACATGCCCCTAGTAAAGCCAGCTCAAAAACATAACAAGTTTAAAAGTCAGAGTTTCGTTGATTAGGGTAGAGTCAATACTTTGGGTAGATTAGGGTAGAGTCAATTAGAGTAGAGTCAATACCTTGGGTAGATTAGGGTAGAGTCAATTAGGGTAGAGTCAATACCTTGTAGATCCAAGCAGGATCTCTGGAGCTCTGTACCACCTTGTTGCCACATATTCTGTCAGCGCTGGATTCCCACTGTCCTCCTGGATCTGGTTAAGTGACCGCGCCAGGCCAAAGTCACACATCTTAACAACACAGTCTGTGTCCAAGAGCACGTTGGAAGGCTATAGGACGGACACGTGTTAAAACATGTTGCTTTTCACTAAAACATCAGACTACTTTACTAAGGTATTTCTCCAAGTGTCGCAGTCAGGAATAGACTCATACAGAGTCATGATCAGAGTGAGACCAAAACCACTATATTATCCAACACTAATACTGACTGAAGCAATATAAATGGGTAACATTAATGTTTCTAATTTACCTTTTGATCCCTGTGAATAACATTTCCTGAATGCAGGTATTTAATGGCTTTGAAGAGCTGGTACATCACATAGCGTTTGTGGATGTCTTTCAGCAAGGTATTTTTCTTTATTACTGCATGAAGGTCAGTATCTGATTGAAAAATAAAAACAGAAATAATTATACAATATGCAGATGGATGTAATTATGAGATTCATCAACATACACTTTTAAATAAGCATATGCATAATGATACAGGCTAAAAAAAATTAAATGCCAGACACAGCTAGAGGAGGTCCCTGCACTGAACTGCAGAGAGCAGCCTGTAGACTCAGCAATAACAGCTAAAAAAAAGGCAAAAGCATTTCTAGAGCACACACACTTTGGTTTATATGCCAAGGAACTTAAAAGAAGGAGTATTTCTGCTTCATGTTAATGGAATTTCAGAATTTAGGGATTGTTTGGACCAATTTCAATGGCCACTCTAATTAAAAATATTGCTCAAGCTTAGTGCCATCATACATAATGTGATTACTATGTATATTCTTCAGTACTGGAGTTTCCAACACTCACCCATATACTCAAAAATGAGATAAATGTCTTTGTCATTTTGGGCTCTGATGACGTTCAGAAGTTTGACAATGTTTGGATGATCTCCAAACTCCTGCATAAATGAAACAGAATTAAAAATGTAGTGACACAAAAACGTCATACACACTCTAGCCTTTGTTTGACTTGTTATCACAGGCAGGTATTGTGTCAAGGTTACACACACACTGCAGGGACAGTTTCAACAGAGGTTACCTAACATAAACTCTAGAAGATGGTATACAGCTGATTACGGGTAGGGGCAAAGTTAAAAGTCAGCAAATATAATGGCTTATGGTACTTGAGCAAATTTTAACACCAAAATTAAGAATAATGTAGCCACTAAAGGTCAAAGGCATTTTCCAATACAGTGGAGTAGAGAAGACACCATATTTGTGTGCCTATGTTTAGTACATGGCTGCTGAGAAATGATACAGGCACCCAGACAATGATTGAGAATTTGAAACTTGAGCATTGACTATAGCTGTCAGTCAAAGACACAGACAGATACTTGTTGCAACTCTGTAACACAATCGGTATTACCTGAAGGAACATGATTTCTCTGAAAGTGCGCTGTGAAGAGAAAAGAAAGGAGAAGTCAAATTTACAGGTAACATGAAGAAATATAGCCCTCTGTCCTGTTCATTCATTGTCCACGGATAAGGCGCTATTAATGTTCATACTCACCTGGGCATCTGTCCTGTTTCTGAAGGCATCAAAGATCTTCTTAACAGCCACAATTTCACCTGTCTGTCTGTCCACTGCCTTCCACACAATGCCATAAGCCTTGGACAGACACAACAAGTTAGTCATTGTGCCACTAAAGTCCACACAAACCAAGACCAAGTCACGGCCAGGTCCAGTATGTAGGACCAGTCAAGTCCAAGACCAGGGTTATGATAGTTGGAAAAACACACAGGGAACTGTCCCAAAATTCAAGTCTTTTTTTTTTACCACCAATGACAAACTTTAAGCGTGAGTGATAAAAAAAAAATCAAGTTGTCCAATTACATTATGACGTTAAATAAAGTGGTTTGGGCTTGGTTTATATAAATATCCATAAAAAGATTCTTTATGTCCAAGGCCAAGACAAGACTGAAACCTTTAAATGCTGGATTTAAAGCCTGCCTTAAGTGCTGTGTGTCATACCTAGCACTGACAATACATTGGGTTGACAGCTAAACTACAGGCTATTTGAACTCTGATGGGAGCTTAATTTCATACAGTATTTTACTGCTGAAAATGCACTGCTGCACTGGTGTGAGCGATAAGAGGGAAAGTCAAGCAGTTAGCAGGTGCTGAGCTAACAATTATATGTTTAACTTCCTGGAGAATCAGTCTTCCCACCAGTCAGGTTGAGCAGCTGTGAAACTGGAGTTATATGAGCCCTCAGGTATTACTACGTCAACCAATATGATGCTGCTACGTGGCAGTAGCCACCTGGCCACTTGAAGTAAGCACCAAGTCCCTGTGGACAGTCTATGGAAAGAAACCAAGCTGTTTTTAGACATGAGCAACCAGCAAAGTAAGTTTAAAGAAAAACAAAAGCATCACCTCACAAATAAGCCAAATCCTACCAAAGTAATAAACCCCTTGCTTACAACACTGTAATTCTCTGAGAGCATTAACTGTGGAGAATTTCAGGAATTTGTCCTGAAGCTGAAGTAGGCTTACAGCGGGTCATTACAGGAGTAAAATGTACACAACAAGATGCAGATGAAAGTGGCAGTAAATCTGTTCCACAAGTAACTAAACTATAGGCTGCTTAGGTTATTCATTTATGCCGCATATGACAGGGTATTTTTATTACTTTTTTTAATTTATTTATTTCAGATAGCATATTAATACAGTATTTACTCACCCCTTTCCCGAGTCTCCTCTTGATCTCATACTTCAGAGAAATGTGCTCCTCGACCTCAGAGATATTTGATGTGTCATGCTTCTTGTTCATTTTTAAGAGGCTGTTTCTCTGTAAATCATAACCACACTTGCTGATAAGAAAATGCAACTGCTAATAATAAATAAATGTTCGGACTGGAGACAAGTGTGTCAGCGAAGCAGCGTCTCATCCAGTTATATTTCCAAAACAGTCTTGTTGTACTTTTTGAATCTTGTGAAGGCGCACACCACTTTGTAGCTGTTTCTCTCCAAACGCCTCTTTCCTTGTTGTTTAAGTTGTCTGTCGGTAGCAACGCAGCGGGTTAGCATGTCACCTCCATTTGCTTATTAAAGTGATATTGGTTAAAAGCGTCTTTAAAGGTGTTAGTCGGTTAAGCTTCAGTTAAGTTTGGAGATCCTCTGAGCGCCACTGCAAACAGGCGAAGGAGAAGAGTTTTGTCATTATTTGTCGCCGTGGAAACGCGTACGCCGCTGTCTGGTTCTTAAAGGAGCCGCGACACTGTTTTAGACAAAAAGAGTAATACAGTAAGCCATAAATAACCTGATAAAGGGAAGCTGGCTGTCAGGCTTAATGAAACCCTTATTATTCTGATTGTCCGTTTTACAGAAACTAATTGTAAAAAACTAAATGTAATCTCCAAAGAGCAGCTTTTGTTGAAGGTCATGCAAACCCAAAAAGTCCCAGTGTTCCTAAGGGTTCACTCTGGATAGACTTGCATTCTCCATCTCAATACATAGATCTGTGAGTAGGTGAACAACACATAGAGAATGCACATGAGTGAGAATGCCCTGTGAGAATTTTTAAAAGGTGTACTCCACCTCATGCCCTTGGATAAGTTCCAGGCCAATGCGACCCTTACGAACAAAGAAAATAATTAATATTTGCCTGTTACAGAAACAATGTGAAAATTATTCTCAAACACAGGATTGGAAGTAGAATTTTAAGTTTATTTCTAAAAAGGTGTTACATGCTTTTATTCAAAAATCAAAACTATTATTTACAATGATAAATCTTCATAAATACGTTTTCCTAATGTGGGTTTAAACATTTAGTGACCAAAAAAGAAAGTGGATACGTCCATATATCTTTGTCCACTTAATGTAAACAAACCCTACTAAATAAAATATTGATTAGAGTGTTAACAAGTGAAAATGTATACAAATAAAGAGAACAAAACATGACCAGAGCCAATCCCAAGGATCATGTGCAGTTCAACTCACTGAAGACATTTTAATATCTATCATCTCCCCATTACCAGTAAGCACAAAATCTATTGTGATTATTCTAGAAATAAATCCTTAAATGAAACAAAATGCTATAATAAAATTTTGGCTTTGGCTGTTACAACCTTTTCTTCTAAAGCAGATTTTCTTCATTATTATTTCCTACCTTTTAGATTATGTTTTGTAAAATGAAAGTACAAAATCTTTTCATATTACAGTACAGAGATAGAAGTAAACAGTTTTTTTTGAGTGAAGAATGGACAGCCAATGGTGAAAGATTTATCACACAATGTTTGAGCCATAGGCCTCAGGCAGCAAGTTGCGCCTGTAGCATGATAGAGATATACACATAGCCAAAATATGGCTAAACACAAGAGGAATATAACAACAACAAAGTAATGAATCATTAATATGTTTGGGGATTTGCAAAATAAAATGTCTCCACGCACAAATCCTAATCTGTCTTTGGAGAATGTTTTACAGCTCAACCAACTCAATAAGGACCAAATCCAAATCGATGCATGTACTGTATTGAGTAAAGAGGTTTTAGGAGGAGTGTAGGAAGCGGTTGAAGGCATTGTAGGCAGACTCCAGGTCAAACAGCATCTGGCGCACCTGATTATCATCCAGTTCATCTGAGGCTGACATGCTGCTGAGTGTAGTCAACCTGCAGAGAGAAAAAAACATAAGTTTACATTCATTAAAGTTTGCTAAGCTCCTAAAAAACATTCAGCAGAGCCCCAATTCCACTATAGGGTGAGTGTCAGTTCACTTTAATGTCTAAGTTTTGATGTGGGTAGAGAAGAACCATTCAGCTTTTAGATCATTCTTTTGTTGATCAAGTCCTATGTAAATGAGAAGTGCACTACTTTTACCCATCATGCTCATTCTGAAATGGTAAAATGTTTATGCAAATACCAATAATTTGTGTATCTGCATGTAAAGCTTGTTTAATCAAAACAGGTGGGCAGATGTAACTTACCAAAGGCTCACTTTGTCCTTTGCTTCTGAGTCTGGTGGCATGTTGCTCATTCTGTTCATTGTTTCCATTAGCTCCCTCAGGTCTGGTTGAATCTAAAACAATGAAAAAGCATAAGGTCAAGATAACATATCCAGCTGCATTAACATTTACACTTTTGTATTTACCTCATCCATGGCTCTGATCTCCAGTCTTAACTTGTCCATGACAGTGATAAATAGCTAAGGGTTAGAGAAGAGAGCATTCAGTACGTCTATTGTTATATCTATACAGCCAAAGCTTAAGAGTATTACTATTTTGTCTGTTGGCTACCTCAGTTTTCTAATTTTATGAACTGATTCTAATGTTACAGCTGGCAACTGCTCTGGGTATATGCTAAATGAAGTAAAAGCACTGCGGTTATCCATTACAATAACGAGTGCAATGATGTACACATTGGCACATGGCCTAGACAATAAAGTTTCCATTTGGTCTGATTGAGATTATGGTTGTTTAATGGGAGCAGGAGAAAACATACAGAGACTATATCTGCAATGCAGCGATTCAGGTTGCCCTTGTCATCTTTGATAGTGATTGGTCGATCTTCTTTAATCCTTTCCATTGCAAGTGGGCAGTCAAGCTACAAGGCACAATGACAAGAAAAAAATTAATTTAAAAATTAATTAAAAAAAAACTGTCAGTTAAACCTGTTAGTACTTACTCTGTACTTCCTACAGAAGTCATCAATGGAGCCGACATCAGAGCCCTGTACTTGTTTAAAAGCAGCTTTATACTGAACCAAAAGTCTGGAGCAGGAGGCAGTGTATCTGACACAACACAAATAAATCAAAGTTTATGACTCTGGAAGAACTAGCATTACAGTCAGTTGTACACATTAGGTTAAAAATTCCACTAAACATACTCATTAGGTGTTACGCAGTCTTTGATGTATGCTTTCTCAAGGGCCTGAAGGGTTTTGACAACAGCAAACAACTCTGCCATGTTATCATACCTACACAAAACAAAAATAACAGACAATAACAGACATGTGAAAAGGAGTAGCAAGCTGTTCGTTAAAATGGAATACTTACTTCTCTCGTTCCCTTGCATTTTTGTATAGCTTTACTTCCTGAAAAGGCAAATTAATCCATGTCAAGCAACAAAAAATGCAGTCCTATGATTTAATAGTTAATGAACAGGTTCAGTTTTTACTATTTTTCAGTTTTAAAATCATAAGGAGAATTTACCTCATAGAGCTCAGGTTTGTTTGCTGGAGCTGGAAGAGAAATGAAAGCTGTATATTGGTCTTTGTCAAAGGATTAAATGACCGTGTTTGCACAACCATAATGAGTCAAGTATCTTACCTCCTACACCTCCTGTGGCTGGTATCCCATGGAACATGTTGCAGCTTTTAGTAGAATAGCCTGTGTTTGAGAAACGTACGTTGGTGTTTTCTCAGTTTACAACAGTTCATCTGAAAGTTTCTAAAAACATTTTTTTTATTATTATTTTTAATTCACCATCCTCCTGTAAACAACTATAACTGCCGATTCTGATTATTTTGGGTATACACACAACATGATTTATTTAAAACCTACGTCTTACCACTGCTTTGTTATGATGGTAAAGTCAATAACAATAATGGTGAAGTTAAGCGTCCAAAACAAAAACAAATTGAAAAGCTGAGTTACATAAATTCACCGTACTTTGGTTAATTATTACAAAGTATCTAGATAACTCAACAGAGACGTCTAAGATGTAATTATCGCTTGTTCTCTCGATTGCGGAGCTAGCTAAAGTAGCCATCGAAGCTATTATGAAGCACTTCCTGGTTGTTTTCACACAGCGAGATAAGTGACTCTGTTTTTATACGTCTCTTTATTCTAATCGAACTATGTCTGTCAAAGATACATTTCTTTGATCTATAAACATCGTCTTTAATCATTAAAATGTAGAGATATAGCGACACTTACCTTTACAGCTATTTGCTGTGACGTAAACACACCCTCTGAGCGAGGACCCACTGACGTCAAATTAGATGTCTGTTTTTGTGCCTCACTGAAATGTTTTTCAATTGTTGTCTGTGAATAAACTCAAACCCCCTGTAATTTTGTGAAATGTTTGTATTTTATGCAAATAAAATAAACAACTTCAGTGTATATTTCTTAATTTTTTTAATGACATTGCAGGATTTCATACAGTCAAATGAATCGTGTACCTGTCTTCGAGGCGCCAGACTCAAACAATCAACAACCTAGTAGCCTATTAGTAGAGACAATTTTGTGAGGTTTGTGCAAAATAACTTTTTCGTTGTTAAAATCTGTGTTAAGATTTCATTGAATGTAAATCCGACGCGCTATTTGAATCAAAGCTATATAATTACCTGAAACAGAATTTTTCGGTCAACCTTAATCGATGTGCTTGTGACACGTTAAATGTGTTATCTTATTGCCTTCAGTCCTGTATTACCGTGCTTCCAAACAGTACATATAGACGGAATGTTTTCTGTATTTTTTTTCTCAACAGTTTGCACCATGAAATCCTCCAGGATCGTTGCGCAGAAGAGCAGTCAGACTCAGGTGGAGTGTGGCGTGTGGTTGGACACTGTGCAAATGAAAGGAAAAGCTAAACAGGTGACTACAAGCAGCGTAGGCCTATGTGTTGTTGTTGGTTTTTTTTCATTTAAATATAATGCATATCCTAGATGCCACAGTGATAGCTAACATGTTACTAACATGCAAATAGTATGTAGTTTACATTTTAACAAGTTTGCAATAGAACTTCAATCACAATAATATATTCAGTGGTTTATGACATTCTCTTTGCCAAAGACTGGAAACCAGACAATACTAAAAAGAAACAATATTTCTAAATGAATTTATATTATACATAGCAGGTATTGGGAAAGCATCTGTTAAAATAGAGCAACACTCTAAAAACAATGTATTTGAATGACTTCAAGCCCTGTGGTTCTGGTCTTGGTCTGGTCTAAACCAGGTCTGGTCTTGTTGTTTGTCTGGGTCTGGTTCTAGTGTGGGTCTACTGTAGTCTCAGTCTGGGTATGGTCTTAGGTTTCTAGTAGTTGTATAAATATATAAGCCGCACATTTAAAATGCAAATGTGTGTCAATGACTTGACATCTGATTTTCTGATTTAATGTTTCAGAGGCGACTTGCCCGTCCCATTTCCAAACTGCTGAACCCATTTTTAGAAGGTCAGGGATACAATGTGGGTGTAGCTCTCAACTTTACTCAAACCAAAATGGAAATGCCAAAGACAAAACAGAGCTCCATATCAAACTTTTTTTCATGTGAACGCAGAGGTAGGTTTCCACAAGTGATTTTTTTTACACCATTATGAAGCAGTTTTATTAATTGTTTAACTTTTTCCTTTCCCTAAAAGTTCTTAAGAAGATGTCTACATCTGGACCAAACACAGATGCACAAGAACCATCTTTATTGTCAACATCAACCTCACACGAGACTGTTGCATCTAGTGCAAAAACAGTACACAAAGAAGAGCGTGAGTTGAGCACTTCAGACAGTCAACCTCATTGTTCTGATGTGGAATATAAACCAGGAGAACAAGATATGCGTGAGCCTGAAGATGTCATGTGGTGGGAAATAGATAAAACAAGCCATGTATCTTCTCAAAACAAACACAATGATTATAAAGAAGGTCAGTGTGAAGATATGAGTCCACCACTGACAAAAAGGAGGATTTCTGGGGCCACTTTATCCACAGAATTCTGTAATTCTATTGGACACAAGTGGAGTAAGGGCGCTTTGATGCACTACAATCAGGATTCACAGAGTCAACGTTTTAGCCAGAAAATGGCCTCAGAGAGCCTCAATGAAACTGAGAAAACTTTTCTTAGCAGTCTACACAGTGAAAATGGATTTGGAAAGTTGATCAATGCAGAAGAGAGAACCTCTACCCAAAAACCCTTCAAAGACTTTAAGGTTTCTCAAAAGGATAAAGAAAATACCACAGAATTTAAATCCCCAAAGAAGCATTTGCCTCGCTCACATATTCAACCACTGTTAAATCATACAAAACTTGCTTCACCTAAAAAACACATCCCAAATGAGATGTGGAAAAAGACTTATGAGCGCTTCAACTCACAGTTCAAATGTACAAAACCAAAAAGCTCTTGGGTGTCTCTAAGAGACAGTGATGAGGACAGTCTGGCCACGTTATTCACCCAGGACTCAGAAGGATTCAGAGTGATAGCACATAGAGGTCTACAAGCTCGAAGTCCACTCGAAGATCAGAGTAATGTAAGCGCAGGAATCCCACCCAGATGTTGTGATGTTAAATGTCTTGAAGAGGATGAGGACGAGGAGATGCTCTTTACTCAAGACTCACAGGGAAATGTTGTCATTAAACACTAAAAGATAGAGCTGCACAATATTAGGAACATAAGCAAGATGCAGTATTGTTGCAATAACTGTACCCTTGGTGAAAATAAAGGTTTTTAATTAAAAGAACAGTCTGAATATGATTCTGTATGAATTTCTCAGTCAAAAACACTGAAATGGAAAGCGTGAATTGTTGGAAGAATGGAATCCATGACATTTATTGCAGTTCAGCTGGATCAGTCTTGTGCAGCCAAATGAAGGACATCTTGGGAAACCTAGCACAATTTGCTCCCACATATAACTAACATTGAACAGACTTCTACCAAGAAAATAGAGAACTTGGAGTTTTGTTTTTATTTGAAAAATATTGATTGCATTTAATTAAGATTTTAACAGAAGTGGTTTTCCTTACCTTGTATATATGATATTTATGCTACATACTAATACAAAAGAGCTACAAGCTAATATACTCAGGTGTGAAAATTTCCCTTATTAAAAATACATTTTTCTATTTAAAGGCATACATTTGCAACTGTTGTAGCATTTTTTTCAGTTGACATTTGCTACATTATTACCACATGATTTACATGCACAATGACATGAGGTCAACGTAGACATTAGATGGAAATATAAACACATTGATAAACACTAGATTATTATGTGCTTGGCCATAAGATTATATTATAGTCTGACAAAACTGAAAAACTGACCAGGTGAAAAGTAAAATATTTGGGAAATGAATCACGTGTGATATTCTTACATAGTTGCCTTTTATGGTATGGCACTTAAATGTAAGAAATAGAAATAGTATCTACTTTTTTAGCATACCAGATATCCCTACAATGTCCACATGTTTTGAATAGAGGCCTGTACTAATCAGTGCAGTAGAAAACAGACTGTTACAGAGACATGGCTAAATTGCTGTGTTACAGTGGCTGAATATCAAATCCCTTTTATGTTGCAAAAGATCAAGGAAATAAATGAGGACAGAACATATTTAATTACGGGCCATGAGGATTGGTGTTTGTCTATCATCCGGCGATCTCAGTAGGCTCTGTCACCAGTTTGGAGCCATCCCAAACTGTCTTGAACTGCTCTGGAACAGGAAACTCTTTCTGTGAAACAAACAATAAAAGCTTTTTAGTGCGCCTTCCAAGGATAAATAAATCATTAATTAAAGAATTATGATCGCTCACATAGTCATCTTCTCCCTCTGGTATCAGGATGTTCATCTCAGAGCTCTTGGCACTGACAATGTCACAGTTGAGAGAGTCTTTGCTCAGATAAACCTGGCAGCCTTCAGTCTTATTGATGGAGATAGTGGGCACTCTTCCCAAAACCTGCCACAGAGAGCTATGTCAAAACTACAGAGAACAATGTGCTGAAAAATAATAGTTATATTTATTTATGACTGCTAATTGTCTCACCCCATCTACTTTCCTGTTGCTCAGTTAGATAAGGATATCAAATCAATTTAGAATAGCAAGGATTTGACTTTTATGTTTTTGTTGATTAAAAATATGTATAGTCTATAAAAAAAAGTGTCAGTGGGTCTGTATCCACTCATAAAGCCGAAAAGGGTCAAATTTACCAAAAGGGGGCAAAACTTTTACAGCTTAATTATTACTGTCTGAATGTGTCACTGACCTGTAGCTGGATGGACTTGCAGTTAATGATTTCTACAATCCCAACCACATTTTCAAAAACCAGACCCAGCTTCTTACAGTTGTCTAGAATAAAATGATACAACCATAATAGTAAGTACAACTACATAAATAAATCATGTAGTATTTTAATAATCTCTACACAGCTCACCTATGATAATGGAGTTGATTTTGCCTTTAATCTGCACAGTTGAGTTGTTGCAGTTGAAAACATACACCACATGTTTCAGCTCAGTCTCTTCAATGATCAGGTCATGTTTCTGTTCAAAGTTTTCCTGGAGCAGAAATGGAAAAGTGATCAGTAAAATGTCCTCAGCTATTTTAATCTGAAGTCAAGTAAGGTTTCTACGCACCACTCTCCACTTCTTTCCCTCGAGCTCCAGCAGAGGGGGTCTTTTCTGGACGGTTGCTTTGGTTGAGCTCGTTTTCACAGTGCCCTTGTTATTGGTTGGTGCATTTTGAGAGCGCAGACTGGGGTTCTTGTGACTTTTTTGATCATCTGAGACATGCTTCAGACCTACAGAGCATATATTCATTTAAAAATAGCTTCTCATAAAAACAACAGACCCCCAAAATCATCATTGCATATGAGAGCCCATTTATTGCCAGGTCAAATCATGCAGTACTAAAAAATTGGTCTTTGGTGCACTTCAAGCTTTTATTTTATTGACTTCCATGCTCCATATTTTAAGGTATATAGTTATATTAAGTGAAATAACCTATTAAAGGTCATCTATCATGGTCTTTTCTCAATGTTAATATTGTTTTTAGACGTGCTAAACAGCCTTCCATGCTTTATATTTAAAAAAACAGCACACATTTTTTTATACATAATTCCCTGATGTTTCAAAATTCTATGTCTTAGTATCTATATCTTTAAAGCTCCACTATCCAATTTTCTTTTTGCTGTCACGGGTCTCAACACCACCACTCACGTCCAACAGCAGCGTAGTAACCTTTACTGCTTCTTTTATTTAAAAAAAACAAAACATAAAACCAGGCCAATTTTCCAGCAAAATACTAATACAGTACATTAAACCAAAGTTTAATTTTAGACTGTAGCGATCCTGTAATTAGTTAATTATTTTTTGAGCTGTTTCACTTTATATTAAGACGTCATTTGCAACAGAATAACCCATTTCTCTGTAAATCCAGGAGACATTCAGTGTCAACGGGCTGATCATTCTCATCTATTAAAATCCTTAATTATAAAGCTAAAATGACATCTCAAGGTCTCTTTTGTTCCCTGATGACTCCTTTTACAATAAGCTATTAGTTAATTAAACTGTCAAACTAAAGTCAAGTGTAAAAAAAACCTCAATAATCCCAATTTAAGGCCCTTCCCCTTAAGGTCAGTGTGCTTGGATTGGTCAGTATGATCTAAGTATATTTATTGTTGACTATCCCACTGCAGCCCTCTGGCCTTGGTCCCGCCTTTGTGCTTTTCTTATTGGCCAAAATTGTTCATGGCCCAATTGTTGACAATGTAGGCTTGAATAATATGTGACATCACAAAATCTTCAAATATTATGTGCAACTCCAGTGACTGTTAAAAGCTACTGAGATCATTATTTAAATTTAAATATATATATTATTATATATAATAATAATATATTATATAAATATATACATACAGATATGAAAATTGTAAAAACATACACAGTAGAGCAAAAGAAAATGTATGGGCTACTAAAATTACTTACAAATAATAATAAATAAGTATATACAAATAAATAATAAGTATCTCTGGTATTGTTGAAAACAGATTTGAGTGTCCCTGTTTTCTGAACCCACCTTTAGTGATGTCCATGCCCTGGTTGAGTTGGGCGAATAGCGCCGAGTGCTGCGAAGGTGCGCTGGCCTGAGAGTCATCGTCTGTGAAGACCGGAGGTGGCCCGGGTGGAGGCGGGGGGCAGGGAGCGCTGCGGGCCGCAGGGGGATCAAAGAGAGAAGGAGGAGCGATCGGACCCTGGGAGATAAGACACAGATGAATGATGAATGGCACTGAAGGTTTGCGGGGGAGAGGTGCAGTTATACTTTCCTCCAGCAGGGGGAGTGTTAGACCTTGTCACGTATCACCTCAAAGACAGGATACACTTTTTATACATGCACTGCCCATTTTCTTTTAAAGCTGTTAAAACATATTTCATTTTAAATTAGTCTAAGACTGTTTAGTTAATTTCTAGTTCATTTTATGTGTATGCTATCTGTTTCCCTATCTCTTTTGTATGGGAACCATCATTTCTAAATGCCAGGTGAATCATCCAGTGTTTCTGTTTATTCCTGGTATTATTTTGTTAATTGTGAGTGACAGTTTTATTTTTCTGGAATAGAAAGTTGTTTTGTTACATTCGTGTTGATTTTCTCAAGATCTAGAGCATATAATTTTGGGGGAATTAGTACAATATAATCAGTAGCTCTCAGGTGGCATCCCACAGTATGAGAGTTTACCTGTATGCTGCACTTTTCTTTGATTATTTCTCCAAATAAGTTGAAATGTCAGCTATGTCTGACTTGTCTACTGTCATCAGCTCATATTAATAGGATGATATATTATATTATGAAACTGCAGTACACTTTGAAACCTGTAACCGTCCCAGGCCTTGCTCGCAGCAATCTGTCCACCACAACAGTGAGGACCTAACACAGCTGCCAGACACACACCTATTGCAAAAGGGCTGTCATCTGTCATATCATGTCCGTCCGAGTACAGCTGAGACCACTTGACCTTTGACACGGACACATGTGTCATGCAAATCGTTACCAAACAAAGCGGACCTGTTATACTAAACAGCTCAGTGCATACCTCTGGATTAGGAGCGTGCATGCGGTCAAGGTTGTGAAACTGTCCGACTGCTCGTGTGTGTCACTGCTGTGTGTTTATGTTATATAGGACTTTATATTGAAACAAGGATTAGAAGAGGCTTAGGTGGGATTTCTTAAACAATTTGTAAAAAAGTAAAACCCAGAGAATATATTATAATTGCTACTATAATCATTGACTATTTAGAAAGTTCTTCTAAAAGTCTAAAACAAAGCATTTTATCATAGTTTGAATTTAGAAACACAACGGCATGGAACTTATGTGCTAAATGCTCTACCAGAAATCACTTATTTGTTCTTACTAACTACAGTAAATGTAATCTGCTTTATGAAATTGTCATCCTTGATGTTAAAAGTACAAAAAGATAAGCCTTTTCCATATGCCACCTTGTGCCTGTCAGAGTGTCACTAAAAGCCTTATCTGAGCAGCAGATGACGGCTGTGCTGAAAAGGGACCAGCCCTGCAGTTTAAGTTACGGCACAGGCTGAGTGTGTACACAGCCTCTTTGTCGTGCTCCTTCTGTAAAGAAACCCTTCATTCAAGTAAACCCTGAGGACCACCTGTTGGTAACACACTTCACCTCTGTTGTTCGAGCGCAGTGGCAACAGCTGACACTCACAGCCGCCTCAGGATCTCAGGTTACTTTATGTGGAAATGGCACATGCGCTTAATGAGCATTAGCTTCACTTTAGGTGTTAATCTCAACATTTGACAGAAATATGCTTCACAAGTGGCGCTTGTGTTTGTGAGTGCCTCTATCTGTTTTCTTTCATCACACAAAGAAAAAAGAAGCCCTTTGAGGTCAAGTGACTACTGTCGCACTTAAATGTTCGTAATCTCTGAGATCTAGTGAATGTGAGTGCAGTGAAGTTGGGACGCTGTCAAAAGTCATCCATAAACTCAAGTGTGTGTGTGACAGCTGTGGTGCACATTTTGCAATTTCTTAGAAAGACACGAAAAGGCGAAAGAAGCTCATTCATTCACCGAACACACATTTATGTAACCGCTACTCCATAACTAAAAATGGAAGTGTACACAGAGATCAGAGATAGGTTTAGCTCTGATATAAAGATATCAGGCCCTAAATGAAAACACACTTAACATAAACAAGTGATTAGGCAATGTCTCGAAGGACCTGGATCCTGCTGTCAAATTGCGAAATAAAAAGAAGTTATTAAAAGTCTGTGAGACCACTGGATAATACAGTCACTGCCATGTCTTTGTAAATGGATGGAAATAAGAGTGGATTTCCTCTTTGAGCTGGTAATTTGTCACAGTATATTTCAAAAAAGCAAACTTCCAGGCTCAATAATGTGTCTTTTAATAAAATTAGTAATGCCTCTACGTTATTACCTTGAGGCCTAGCATTAGTTTATTTTTCTCAAAAGTCATTATCAGGGCTCTGGATAAGACTGATTTACTCACAGTCTTACTCCACTCCAGGCCAGTGCAGTGATGCTGTTTGATGAAGGACTGCATCTCGGTCCAGATTGACAGATAGGAGTGCACCCAGTCCACATGACGTCTGTCGCTGAGAGGATGAAACAAATAAATAAAACTATCTTGGGAGTGGGGAGAAACTGTATAAACACTCTTACGTTTCCTTGTAGTCCTTGAGCACTCTGTTAGTGTAAAAAGTGGCAGCGTCGTTCATTTCTTTCACGTACGGCCCGGGCTTTAGACACTGAAAGACAAAGTGAAATTCATTAGTGTCCTCACTGACAGTGCAGCAGATGTATAAACTGTTAATGCAGACGAACTCCAGACCTGTCTTCATTTGCCCGGTCAGAGCGCAAGAGCTCATGCGTTTGATATCGGCTTCGAGGAAAAGTGCCCGTCTGACAGCAACATACACTGACCAGAAGCTAGAGCTGGAGCATTTGATTTACATAGTCAAGTGGAATAACTTTGATGTTAATCTAAATGATATTCATCCTAAGACTCGGAGGGAGAGATGCTACACTGATGGGAAACAGACAGTACTGAATAAATATAAGTTGGATTTGTCTAAGTGCCTCTCTCTTGGGCTACATTCGACTCAAAAAAGATCAGATCAGATTTGTTTATGTCCATGAATGTGATTTTTCATTCAATCTTCTATTCAAGACACTCGCTTATCAGCAAACCTGATTCAGATCTTATATATAACAGTCAATCTTCATTTTCATGTGACTTTCACCAGCTCTCTACACATTTTTCAGATAAATAGTAATATGTTACCGCTAGGAGTGTGTGAGATGATTTAAAGCAACATTAACAAAAACTTTCAAACCAGATCTGTGCAGCTTGCCCTTGCAGTGTGAACAGAGCCTAACCTTGTTTAAATATGTTTTGGCGTGAGTGTATACAGTATCTGATGTCTTTCTCACCACGGCCACCCAGCCCAGAGCCGCGATGCTCTCGCTCACGGCCGACAGGTGATTGAAGAGGCTGCTGCCGCGGTTTCTTTCTCGGAAGCTCTGGATCTCCTGGATGTGATCGGAAATCGGCTTTAGCAGGTCCTGCAACTCTGTCTGCGGGAGAGAGAATGAGAAGGAACATGAGGAGGTGGAGGGATCAGGTCCTATAAACAATCTCTACTCACTACTAATGTCTTATTCATTCTGACTATGGTTAAAAATGGACAGGAGAGGTTTTTTTTACCCTTTTTTTCTTAACAAGACTACGGGACGGTCACTAATTTTATTACCAGGAGACGTTTTTTTTTCCGTTGGAACTTCCAGATCTTGGCTGTAGCTCGTCTCCCAAGCCCCCTCCCCATCGTTCCCCGTCACTAAAAACATTCCTCGGTTCATGGGGAGATCCCTCTGTCCTTGTAAGGCATACCCCTCTCCCAGTGTTTACAGTTTACCTATCACACATGCCGCACACGTGTAGATCCAGGAACAAGATGTTTCACCGCTCAACTCTCTGCATTTGATCCGAGGAGAAGGTGGACTATGTAAAGCAGCTTATTAATGAGCTGTGGTGATCCTGAGAACAGTATTTTTATGTATTTTACAGTGGTTTACCGAGTTACAGCAGATTTTGTGTGTGTAAAGAAGCAGCGGTCAATGCTTTCCTTTTTCCCGACAAATTTTTCTCTCAATCAAACGCGCATGATCTCCATGAGCACAGATAGACACCCCTTTCACTTCTCTTTGGCTCGGTTTATTTCCTCTAAGTGCTGCTAATTTCAACCCACCCCTGCTTTAAAATGATATTGCGCCTGTCCCACGGAACAACCAGGACATTGGCGATATACAGAAAGTCAAATATACAACAAGGGAGAACAGGTAACAAGTTTAGACCACTCTTGATTTGACTTTAACTGTTAAGTAGATATAAACCCTATAAACATTCCTTTCAATTGAGACAGGCATTATTTGTAAGAAAACCCACTGAAAACGTATTAAAAGTCTATATTGTAAATTGATGGACATTGAATGAGGCTGAGACTACAAAGAGAGGATTTAAGGCAGGACATAAAAACAAAAAAAACAAAGTGAAACTACACAGAGCGCGTGTGAATTGCTCGAAGAAGCAGCAGCACAGTCGATCTCACACACAATACGTGAACGGGCCAAGTCCAGGTCACATGCGAGAGGCGTACAACAGACCGACAACAGGCTCAAATATAGAACATGACCATAAAAAGACAGGGAGCACCGCAGGCAGCGCCGCAGCCAGAAGACTGTGAGCCGTGTGTGAAAAAGTTGGTGAGATTAAGGAGAGCACAGGCCAGAGTCACACACACTTTTCAAATCCTGCTGGTGGATGTCCAATGTCTGGCTCCAGGGGCCAAACAGGGCCAGTGACTATCAGATCTTGAACAACCCTCATCTGGTGAAATGCATTGTACAAGTGTGTGTAAGGATGGAATAAGGACCAAGATGCAAAACAAGATCTCTTATGGATTTTGTGTCTCGGTTCATTTAATTAAGTTGAATAAAGGAGGTTGAGCAGGTGCTAACACTGATGCTATCTCAGAAACACACTAAAGTTAGTTAAAGCAACACTATGTCTCTGTTTTCACCTCAGAATATGGAGCCTGAGAATGTATGAAAATAGCAGCAGCTAGTTTATTTTGGGAGGGAGACCAAGACAAGACAAAATGCGCTTGGATCAACAGAAAATGTGAATGACTACAGTATAAGTGAAAGATACCTGTACTTACTTATGGCCCCTGTACAATGAGTGCTGGTAAAAACTGAGGTAATTGTGTTTGGTAATTTATCTACTGGCTTTGGACATATCGGTATTTCATGATCCAATATATCACTCTCTGCTCTAGTTTATCTCTACTAACAACTGCAGAGAATAAAAGTGTGTCGTCAACTTAGCAACAGGCCCTCGTTTGTTTTGGAATGCACGCTTTGTGGCTGAATTACTTCTTTCCTCTTTGTCGCCCACCTCCCCGCCCTTGGGTCAGTCCTACCCTGTCTACATAACCCTCACTCTGTCCTTGTTTGCATTTGGGACCATCACTGAATGCTCTTTTCACAGGCTTTTAACCAATGACCTGACAGACAGGGGCGATCACTTCCTGGTGGGCTCTGTGGACCCTGTTACACACACACAACAAAAACAGAAGGCCAATGGGATGATATCATATGGGCTCTCTCTATCTCTCTCTCCCAACGCCCTTTCTATATACGTGGACATGCTGGGAATGTGTTGTATTAGCGTTTTCTTCGTCAAAGAGCAGTGTAATCCCTCTGTGAACGGCCCGGCCTGCAGCGGGAGGGAGGTGGAGAGCAAACGGGACACCAAAGAGTCTATTTTCTGCTTAATAAGTTAGAGGGATGAGCTAATTCATGCCATACAGACTTCCATTGTTGTCTGTACCTTTGATGGTTGCTGATGGGTTGCAGCCATCTTAAGGAGCTTTCTTTGCGTCTGTAGAGCGTCATTCACCATTTCCGCCTGTCGATGATGAAGAATATTTATTAGTCTAAATATAAAAAAGCAATACAAGGGAATATATAAAGCAAAGTCCTTAGAATAAGTAAAGTGCTTTGGTTTATATGGGTTTCTTCTCATGCCTCGGGTCCAGCCAATGAAAAGTGCACACATACACACAGTACACACAATGTTTGGGTTAGTCCCAGCCATCCGTGTCCTGTGTGTTTGGAAGGAGACCTCTAGTTGTGGGCCAAGGGAACCACCAATGCGGCTTGTCCATAAAAGGAGCTCTCCAACTTAAAGAAACTACCTCTGGCTCTCGTTCTCTCGGTCTCCTCTATCTTTTCACTCTCTTAAGTGACGGGACACAAAGATAAAGGGATATTCTCTCGTGGGACAAAGTTAATAATACGATAAGAGATTCTACTTTTTTTGGATAATTTGACTCTGACTGCCTTGACTTTTCACTTTTGCCACAAAACACACTTGAAGGGAGCTTAGGTCATTACTATATAGGAAAATGTGCACCACTGGCTGTTTAATAAATCAATGTGAGGTCAACGTTCAACCATGCTCCCATCCTTGGATCTATAGAGCACCGGAAACACACACTACAATCATCATCCTCTACTCTTCATGTTGGGAGAAATGACCAGGAATAGGACATCTCTGTTTATAAACCTATGGCCAGTAAAATAAAAGAAAGAAAAGTAGTGAACGGTAAAGTGCATGTCTGACTTTCTGGTCTCTGACTGAGCAAGATAAATATTATTCTTAACATTTAAGTACAAAGCACAGTCACATTCCACTTTTATTAGGTAAATTCCTGAAATAGAAAAACATGTTCAATTCTAGTGAATCAGAAAATGAGAGAAAACAAGTGGAAAGAGGTTTATAAAGCAAACAATGCCTAATTTAGAGCCGGGAAATTAAATTAAATCTGAAAACAGGAATAGAATTAGGCCACTCACTTTGAGCATTTGAGATTTCATTGGGCTAGAAATGTTTCAACTCTTATCACACCTATCATTTCACTTGACTTACATGTTTCTGCACTTCACTTCCGATGGCTTGACTGTGTTTGAGGTACTCAGACACTGGACCTCTCAAAAGCACATCGAACGCCTCCACATGCTCAGTCAAATCTAACAAAGCAGAAATAACAAGCAATCAGTGCAATAATCACCTTACATCAGACCACGATTTCCTGTAACAGAGTTTGTTTGCATAAAGACATTTCTGAGTATTATATGCAAGGTTTCTAAAGGTGTTTTAAGAGGTCTGTAAATGCAGTTGAGGCCTCATTAGACAAATTAAAATGACTCAACTCTAGGATGGACTTGCCTCCATTGATGCCATTGAAACAGTCCCCGTTGGCCATGCCACTTGATCCCTGCATCGTGACAGACAGCTGCTCCAGACGAGTGACGGCCCGCTCCAACCGCTCCATTAGACCTTCCATGGTTACAAATCTGAAAAATTAAAAAAGATTAATGAAAGGTGTTGAGGGCAATTTGATGCTGATCAATTCCATATATCAATTGGTAAGTCAATTTGGGGGCAGCAACAGCGAATGAATGGTTACTGTTCATACTTCTGTCTCTAAAAGATTGTGTTGGTCCATCAAAAGCCCTCACCCAGTCGCTGTCACAAAACACAAATGTAAGCCCTTGTTCCCAAACTGGACCCAGAACAAACCCTAAAACTCAAACCAAAAACCCTTTTCATTCCAGGAGTCAATAGTGAACCCTAAACAGTATTTGTCAGAAGATGAGCTGCTCCTTTTTGCTCAAGTTGAGATGAATATCTTCATAAAGGCATTTCAACAGTTAATTCTGGAGCTAATTAAAACACAATGAAGCAATGCAATCAACTTTTAGTCCAATATCACAGAAATAAAACAGCTGAAATGTTATAGCATCAACACTGCCCAGTCCTCACTGTGACGCAATGCCAGTTCTAATATTTATTAGTCACCGCATGGAATTCAATCCAGAAACCTGTTGTTTACACAGTCTCCATTTGCACAACGCCGCAAAGTAACACGCTTCTCCTAATTTGACTCCTGCTTCTAGTCACATGAGTTACCTCGCTAAAATAAGCCATAAAACTTACCACAACTCTCTGCATTTATCTGACAGCTACGCAGACTGGATTGTGTTCCTTGTCTGTAATCTTGGTAAATTATGTCCAGTAATTATGCGAAGCAAACATGTTTGAATGGGCGTTATCTCACTGGAGACTTCTCCCACCAGTGCCAAATGCCTGTCGCTGGTGTCTATTTCTGGTCTCTGGGTCACAACAGCACTTAGGCAAGACCCAAAACCTGGAGAGCAATAGTTTGGCTGTTCATGAACTGACCTGCATCCGAGAGACATCTGATTTACATATAAGGATCATAATAAAAAACTAAGCAACGTGATGCTGTTTTACTTTTATTTTAGTAAGCTTTCCATCAAATTAGGGCTGTGCTGTTAATCAAAAATGTGTTTTAAATGACAAGAGAACCTTTAATGAACCTTATCGAGCTGTAATTATGATATTAAATTGGTTGAGTTACAATACCTTTACGTCACAGTCTTCTCACTAAGTCATACTTGTATTTTTGAGTGACAGTCTACACTGATTGTACTAGGGCTTCTCGATTATGGGAAAACATCATAATCACATTAATTTTGGTCATTATTGAAATCACGATTATTTTACATGATTACTCACTGAATATGTTGGATTTATTAAACAAAACAGTGAATTCTCCTTAAAATAAATAATGTATTGAAACGTATAAATAAATTGCTTAAAAAATAATAATTTCGATAAATAAATAAGATCAACAATGTAGTGCACTTCCACAATCAACAAAAGTAATCAGGAACAAAATTGAAATTGAAATTAAAAATTTGATTAATTGCACAGCCCTAGATTGTACATTTGTTATATAAAGTGTATGATCCATTGAAAGAACAGTTATAAAAATCCAAACACAGTCCAACACCAAGACCAAGCTCATTGAAGGGTTAGTGTTTGTTGAAAGAAGCAGAGTTACATGAATAGTTTCAATTTCAGATCTGATTAAATGACATATTTTCACCCATGTGTCTCAAATATGACGTGGACGAATAAACCAGCTGTCTTTGCCGGTCTTGAATTCAAATCCCCAGACCTCTCTGATCAAGACAAGAGTAAAAATAAGTGACACTGATTGTATGACAGCCGGCCAATGTGCTCAAAGACACTTGTTTAGTGTATCCATAATCCCTGCTGGTTCACATAAAGACAAAAACACAATGCTTCCCATTCAGCTGCATACTGTATGTACATGGTATGGCGGATCTGGAGACATGCCCCGTCTGTTTAACGACAGGTGGGCATAAAGTCTGCCACATAAGACTTTCAAAATCCCCTCAAGCAACAGCTGACACATGTTCCTCCAGAGTGGAAAAGATATGACTGAGTTCAACCCTGACTCAGTGTCCTGAACTCTCTGCTCTGGTATCTGATCTTTAGGGCTATATTGGGCCACAGCCTGTCGTTTGCTGCTATGGTAACTGTGGGGTGTCCAGTGGGGGTCTTGGTGTCCTACACTGTACTCTGGCCTCCTTACAATGTGGACTAATGGGGTTTATCCCTAGCTTTAATAAGGTTTGTTGAAAGTGTCAGGCTGGGTGATATAGTGTTTGGATGCTAGTTTGATGCTATCTTTGGGTTTAATTCATGTTCAGTAAACTCTTGGACCATCCTGAAAGGTAGCATTAGCCTTGAACAGGTGCCCTTAAGGAGAGCACTGAAGAAATAGATCCACTGATGCTGAATAATCACAGATGACATAGCACTAGCTCCCTTACAAGACCCTTACCGCCCCTCGGCCAAAAACTCCGTGACTATACCTCCGTTACCTCTTAAGACCAATAAATAAGTTCATGTTATCTTGTGGCGAGCTATAGGCTAGTATTCCGTGCAAACACAGACGTAGCTCACACTTAGATTCTGTCCCAAGCCCCTCTGCGGCACATTATCCCTCCGCCCCTGCGCCAAAGTACAAAACTTGACCTTCACACAAGATCCCAGTGAAAAAAAGAGACAGTTTGAACTGACCTGTGTCCGCTGGGGTTTGTTTTGATGTTGTTGTCAGTATCCAGTGTGGGTTTAGTGTCTGTGTGCTGCTGCAGCGCTGTCCCCTGGCTCCGTGCGCCGTCACTCAGCTGCGCACAGCACCAGGACTCTTCCGGGATGTCCTAATTAAGAAACACGGTGAACCCGAGAGGCTCACTGCGCTTCCAGACCGGGACCATGACTCAGAGGTGCAGTATCTCCTCAAATATATTTATGATCGATCAATTCCACGTGGGTTATCTAATCAGCGACAATATCACGGTTATCGTGTGTTAATATTACTCTACATTGATCAATAAAGTGAAAACTCGTTGGTTATCTATAACTATTATCTTAAAGAAACAGTATGCTTGAATATTTGAAAACAATCCTCGTGCTGCATCTTATTTTAGTACTCAACTGTGAAACATATAACATAATATACATATTTTTCTGGCACTGAATGAACTCCAGTCACTTGTCATAGTTTTGCAGAGATTTCCTTTTATCTGTGTATCGGCTCTCAAAAAAAACCCCAAAAACCCCAAAAAACACAAACACACAAAAATGTCCCTCCCATGAAAACAAATGAGGAAAAATGTCAAATACATACAGGTACTGTTTTAGAGGGCTACAAGAGTGAAATATAAGGGATTTAAAAGAATATACAGTATGAAAGTTTTGTTCTTTCTGATCAGATTCTACACAACTAATTGTTCAAATGGCTTCTTTGAACTTGTTTCCTTATTTGGGGAGCACAGAGGCAGAGTGGTTAGCACTCGTAGCTCACACTAAAAAGGCTGGAGTATGCACTGTTGAGTCTGCATGTCCTGCCTGTGTGACCTGAGAGGAATTGGTCAATCTAACTCATTCATGTGAGTGAGTGTTCACAGCTGAACGAACTGAGCCTGTTTTGGTCCATACTGATAAAACAGAGCTGTTCTGATAAGTGTAATAGCATAGTTTTTACCCCTTACACATCTTGGTATTTCTCAACAGACCAGTACACCACACAAAATAAATGTATTTTTAAGTGACTGAATTTATCTGTGTATCATGTAATGGAAAAATCCTTTTGTGGCACCTGAGAAACGGTGAATATATATTAACAGGTTATTTCCACTGTCAGTTTACGTGGCCATTGCCATGGCAACAAAAGCTTGTGTGAGTGGTCAGGGCATGATGTGGATATCTGGACTAGTTTTATCTTTCATGGGGACTGAAATAGTACTAACACAGCACTGAACTCCTGTTGACATGACTAATGGATTAGAGGCTGAATCATTGATGGACTCCTCAGAAACTTTATTATGTGTCAGTCCCGTGCATGTAAACTCAATCTGGGTGTTTCATGTAACGTCTTTTACCAGATGGTGTTACAGATAAAAAGAAGTGCAGCCACATGTACTCACTAAATAGACTTTAAGAATATCCAAAAGCCCATGTCTTAGTCACCGAGTCTTAAACAGAGCTGAAAATGATGGGCCACTGACCAATCAGAGCGCACTCAGAAAATTTAAATAATAAACATAAACAGAGGACGTTTAAAATCCAGTGTCTTGAATACTAGTGTGTTCACTGAAAAAAAATGCGACAGACAAATAATATAGAGAATTTTTATTTTATTTTTCAGTATATGATATTGAAAATCTGGAATAAAGGTTTGATACCAACAGGACCATTGTATTTCAATATTAACACTTAACATGCCTTCATCCAGTGAGCTTCTTTTAAAAGTTTTTTTTTTTTGTCATTTCTTTTTAATATTTCCCTTGTAAGAAATAGTTCAAGTATAAAAATTCCCAACAGTGTAAAATAGCCCATCTGATGAATATTAAGCAAAAGAAGCACAGCTACTGAAACCTCGACCACAGCTATACATTCTAGTGGAGAAAAAAGCAGCATTTTTGCTCAGTTTTTTAAAGTTTTTTTTTCCTCTCCTCTAAACTCTAAAGAGGCAGAGTACAATCTGCAAACAGGCTGCACTTAAATAAGGTTCCTCCATACAAAAGGCTGTAGGCTATTATAAAGAATCAAAGGCGTTTAAAAGGTACAGTGCACATAACAGAATTATATCTTAAATATCTCCTACATCAACATTTTTGGTTGAGTATGTTAATCATAGTTATATTTATTATAGTAATAATATTATTACTAAATCTAAGCAATAACTTATATATGCCTTGAGATGAGTACATTATCATTTTAATACAGTACCGCCACTACTTTTCTACTCTGAGCGTCAACATTGTCAGCCCTCAAAAATAAATAACCTTAAATAGTGTTTTTTTTCTTTTTCTTTAAATAGTAGTAAGTAAGGCACACAGAACGACTCTTCACCTGGTGTTTTTGACAGACGTGACGCAGGTCGATTTGAGAACAAATACTTAGACCTGACCAGCACAGAGGTGGAAGTGCTGACAGGGGCAGGCTGTGCGTTGACTAAAGGGCCTGTAAAGTCAGCTTCCCAAATGAGCCTGCACAGGGATTAAAATGTGACAGCTCAACAAACGAGCACAAGTGATGCGTTCTTTCCAGAGTGATCCGTCTGTGCTGCGTTGAACAGCTCGGCCTACCCCCCTCCCACCGGCAAAAGCCAAACGCCACCAGCAGCTGCTCTCTCCCCTCTCCATCACCGAGAGAACGACTGTGCCGCCTTTGTCTCGGTCTGCGACTCTGTGTGTAACATGAAAAAGCAACCGATTTAGTGTTTGTCATTGTCTGAAGCCATGTCCAACCTCTCCTCTTTTGTCAGTGCCTTTGTTTATTTGTCAAGTCCCTCTTTAGTCAAGAGTCAAGTCCGAGCTGATGACTTTTTGTCTCCAAGTGTTTTGCTTGTGTTGCATAGGTCATGAGGTTGAGACACAGAGTATAAAAGGGACATTCAGCATCAGGACGATAAGGTAGTTCGTCAAAAATGTGTGACATGACAAGTTACGACTCTTGAGTTCCTCAGCTTCCCAACAGAGGTCACATATTAATAAAACGATGGAAACGGTTCCATTTCCCTGATTATCAGAAATATAAACTAAAAAAAAGCACTTGAAAAGACTAAAAGAACAAAGATTGCCCCCAATATAATATAATAACAGTAATAAATATATATGTGTTATGAGGGCATCAATAAACCTAACACTTGTGGAGCTCCACAAGTGAAAAATAACTAACGTTAAAGACAGCAATAGGACTTAAAGGCTTAGTTTAACATCTATACCAATCACAGTGATTAGTTCCTGCATTTCTTCTCTAGAAATAAGTACTCTACTACAATGATAATAGTAATGATAATAATAATACAACAACAATAAGAGTAAATCACTTTCCATTATTTGTTCTGCCACTTTTTTTGTTTTCTCGTTTTTTTTTGGTTGAAGCACAGCAAGTTGGAGAGTTACTGTAAAAGTTCCCACCTCATCACCATCATCACTACCATCATCATCACCACTTTAAAAAGCAACTCTGCCTCTGAGTGGTTGACACACAGCAAGACCACTCTCTTCCTTATCCTTTTTCTGCTCCCTCTGGCGACCAGTCAGCTGCGTCTGGGGGCGGGCCTTCCCCTCTTCTGTGTCCAATGGCTGCAGTGGCTGTTATTGCATGCGGTCAGTCTGGAGCTGCTGGGGCTGGTATTGACCAAAAGCAGCAGCTGCAGCAGCAGCTGGTGCAGTGGCAGCAAGAGGCTGCTGGACAGCGTATCCATATCCCGGCGTGGCTACGTATCCCGCCGCGGCTGGAGAGGCGGCGTAGGGGTACTGTTCGTACGCAGCAGCTGCAGCAGCTGTGGCCGCCGCTGAGTACTGAGCATAGGCCGCTCCAGTGTAGTCAATGTACGGAGATGAGGCAGTGGCAGGGGCAGCGGCGGTGGGCGGCACATGAGGAATGACCACACTGGGCTGTACAAAGGCCTGGGGGTACACGTAGTGGGCCGGGATGCTGAAAGACAAACACAAAGATCAGTGACTGAACACTAAAACCCAATTAAATATACAAGAAAACCACCCTCAAACCCAAATCTAACAGCCCAGTCCCATCCACAGAACAGACACCACGACAACACCTGCGATCAAGGATTACAGCAGTACAGGGACTACAGCAGTATAGGGTTGCCAAAATAGAAATCTGTTGAAAAGAAGAAAACCTAGAACCCAGCGGGTAACATTTGGAGAAACTTGATCAATGGATATGGATAATAGTTGAGGTTGTGGGAGACATAGTTATCTCTTGCTAATACAGTAGCTAATCATAGGATTATAGCTTATCCCTGATGCTCACATCTTAGTCTGTTCACATCTGGTGTAGCAGAGGCACTGAGGCAGAAGCGGGCCAACAGCACAGTACATCATGATGGTAGAAATTGTTTTGTCTTTAATTCAGGGAACTTTGTTTTACTAACCACTTATCCAGAAGAAGTCTTAATGGACTATGGTTCATTTCTGTTGTTCTTGCTATAATCTATAATACTATAATACAATAATTCGATTTTTGTCTTCTTTAGGATCTCTTATGAACCTTATAGTTATAGGTAGAGGAGATGTTACTGGTTTGTGTGTCACATGTGGGTTTGGCTCCCCTTTCTGTTGCAGGGATGAGGTGGGACAGACGAGGAGAGCCTCCAGGGCCCGGGGCAGCGGGAGGGGGTGTGGACAGAGGAGATGAGTCCAGGGAAGCATTGTGAAAATGTCACTGCCACTTTGACAGCTGGACAGTTTTCAAAAAGGACACTGCTGGCCATTTCCCCCCCGTGTCAGTACAAAGAGAGAGCAGAGAGGGAGGGGCCAGTCGGAGCTGGGCTCTACATTCAGAGGGATGTTTGATTAAATAAACAATTAGGAACCAAAAACACATTCTGTTCGTTGTGATATAGCCAGTCCAAAGATTTTTCTAACGTCAGTATGAGTTTGAGAAGTCATGACAAAAATGAGACACAGATTAAAGAAACAATTACTTTAACCAACAAATATGGACAAATGTAGTCAGATTGGTGACATTTCCTGTGGTTTGCGAATCACTTAAAAGATGAGAAGATCAAATGAAATGAACTTGCAGTGTAAATGCTGGGTCTATCGTGGCAACCCTATTGTCAGCACTCCACTGTCCGTTTTAGTCCAGTCAACCAAAAACAGAGGATTCAGAAAAGGAAGGCGTCAGAGAGGAGCACATTCACTCAAGTTAAAAGAGGAAAACGATGAATAAGCTTGTAAGTAAAGTCCAAAAAGTTTAGAGCCTGAGTTTAAATGAGTATATCAGAGATGGATGAATCAGACTAGTCAGAACTGAATTATAACTTTTTTATCAGCGTCTACATATTGTGTTTATGTGACTCAGACTAAGACAGCTGCAGACTCTAGAGTTGCATTTTTCACCCTGTTAACATTTTAAAAAGGGAAGATGACTGGCTGCTCATGAAATCCAAACCACTAACCCAAATGGAGGTGTCTGCCTGGAGCTTCGAAAGAAAGTCCCCTCTTTTTTATATAGTGTGAATTTCTATATAATCTGGTTATATATATAAGTACTGTATATCTTGTTTTGTGGGACTCATACAACTTGGGGGTGTCATATTCACACAGGCCAATGTTAAATATAGTCCAAGGCTAAATAAAGCCTGTTGAGAGGTGGTGCACTCAATGAGATAAGTGAGGCATACTAGTTATGGAACATTGGCTGACAAATAAATGAGTATAAATGGCTTCCATGCAGTTAAATGTGTGTCTGCATAGTCATGTGAAAGCCAAACTCACCGCTAACTTGCTTATGTTTGCATGTGGCCCCTAAAACTGCCCCTATGACCCTGTTTAAATGGCCCCTGCCCTGCTCTTATATGACAGAGAGCGACAGTTCCTGCCCCACACACAAACGCATAACATGGAGCTTCATGCGAGTGCAGTGTCAGCATTCGGGGCTTTGTGCGGCACAATGGGCGCGCTTGTTTTCCTTAACACCACGAGCCCATGTGACGAAAGCTCGCTCTGAGAGAGAATGAGAGAAAGGCAGACAGAGAGATCCAGACATTTGTTTGTGCCACACTGGAGACTTTAGAGCGCTGAGCTGAAATAAGCATGTATGTGGGACAGACACAGCCACGCAGACAGACACATATACACGGCCTCACAACATCATATAAGGTAACATAACTCGACTGGAGCCCACGCACACATGAATTCAGATCCATTTTCACTCTTCTACACTGATAATGAGGATCGAAGGCCAGTTTCACAAAATATTTTTAGGCAGTCTTTGATGTTAGACCAATCTTAATAAAAGCTAAAGAGATAAATGCCCACAAATGAGCCATGTTTGGCTCGAATTAAATTACCATGGCAACAAAAACTCTGCATGCATGTGGTCTTCAGATGATCTCAGTGTTTGAGTGTTTTTAATTTGGAAAGTTGTATCTAAGGACTGACTGTATGATTAGTTAGTTATTATGCCTACATAATACTTTTATCAGTTTGTTTCTATGTGTAATGCTAATGGTATAGCTTTAGCTAATGTATCTGACTGTCATTAAGCCCTAAGTAATAACATTACACTGGCCTAACACCAAAGACAAGTCTAAAACATCTTTGTGATGGCGACCTCTTGTTGGTGGACAACGGGAAAAACAGAAGGTCAGAGTATGCAGAGTTAAAGTACTAAAAGTGTGCTCTTAATACAGTGAAAGATGTTACAAGCAAACACAAGCTGTGAGTTACAAGGACGTTACACTATTTGACTGAGGGAAAGGTACGAACAGATCATCACTCACTCCAACAAGACATAATACATCAAACACTGCATCCTATTAAACAAAACAGGTCAACCACAAGCTAAAAGCAGTAACAAAAACACCAAAAACTTTGCTTTTTGTTAGCAAAGTGAACATGTTTCCACAAAAAGATCACCCCAAAAATTCAGGCAATCGATTTTTTTTTCTTTGCCATTAAAAAGTGAAAAGCACACGGTTTAGCTAACAGCACCACTTCATAACTGCACACAAAGCTCTACGGACTATTCAAATAAAACCAGGTGAAAATCCAAACGAAACCCACGTACATGCATCTATAATCACCATTTTCAGAACTTGTCTGTGAGTGTTTGAGTTATTCCTTTTCTCCTTTTTATCTGTCATTATGTTCGCAGAACTATCCCACAAAGCGCTGTTAGCTTAACTGAGACCGAGCCTGTCGAACCAGAGAAAGATAGACAACATTGAGTTTTTCCATGAATGTCCACACACACTCACACACGCTAACACCTATATTATGCTTTTTTTTTTTTCACAAACAAGCAAACCTTGAAAAAGCAGTTTGCCTTGCCTTTAGGTGGACACCCATAAAGTTAGTTATTTATGGCTGGTTGTCCAAGTATTTCTCATGTTTGTAATTGGGAAAGAAACACCAACTTATATATAATAATCATACAGCTATCTGAGACATGTTTTAAGCCGTGCACAACTCATAGGTACTTACCCATAAGGCCTTTGGATGAACGCTGGATGAATCTGAGGAACACCAAAGGTAAAGCCTGCAAGACAAAACAAAGGGAATACGTGTTCAGAAAAGCACTGGAAGCACTTTTATTATTAAATAGTAAAGACCGTTGACCTCAAAACATGTTCCTACATTTACAGAAGCTAAGACACCCCAAGAGATGGACAGACTTGCTTTTCTTGTTTTGAAGTTGCTAATAGAAATCATAAATTACGTGTTCATGAACTACTACTGGGGAAAAAACTTGTTTTGTTACACAGTTTTGAACTAAATGTCCTCATTTTTAAACTGTAAAACTGACATATGCCTGAGGCTGGTGGTTTGTCTTTACCTGGCTGCATGACACGGGGCTTGGCACCCAGGTAGGCCAGGTTCACATTGGCCTTCCTGCCATCAATGATGGGGTTGGGGTCCTTACAGGCCCGGTCTGCAGCCGAGCGGTCTGCCATTGTCACCTGATAGGAGACAAAAACAAGAGGAGGAAGATTAGTTTAATAGAGAGTAGATTAATAAAGCAGTTATATAAGAGAGGTAACGGATGGCCTCATTTAATTTGTCACCCTGAGGCAACAACTTGATTTTCCATCAAATGTGAAAAATATATGATGGCACATGTTTGGAGATATGTAATGTGCTGACAGACAACTAAATATAAAAGACGGCATTAATTCTTCCCTAAACCAATCACTTAAAAACATAATTACGGAAGCAAGGATTACGATTAATGTTGTGGTTAGTCATTTTCTGGAGAGGTTTAAGTTTGTTTTGTTTTTTTACAATGTAAGTATCCAAATGTAGAAAGCGTACTTGAGCTGAAGAAATAGAAATAGTAGTGTGTAACTGTGAACTCTTTTGAGAATAGCATTTTAATTTAGGCCAAAGTACCCAACAAAGAATAAGTAAGATATTATAGGTTTTCTCTTGTACTTTACATATTTTAGTTAGAGTTTAGTTCTGTTTCATATTCTGTAGTGTGTCACCTTAATGTGTATGAACATGAAGACTCGCTGAGGAGAGTAGGTTATGTTTTAAGTCTAAAGATGAGACCTTCACTTCTCAGTTTTTAGGTCATGCTTTCACATTGGTTAGGTTTCAATTTCAGGGTGAAAGAATGTCAAGTGTCTTCTGGGTGATATCTGGCAGCGTGCAGCCATTATAACGTAAGAGGCAGGTATTTGGCGACACGCACATGCAACTATCAGCCTCATGTGGATGTGTTGAAATGATCAGCAGTGACTGGAGCCAGGCTGACATCACTGACTCAACATGGCTCTTTTATTGCTCTCACCAGAACTCTACTGCTGTTTATCATCCTTATACTTAATCTTTCTAAGTGTGATTTACTTGACAGTTTGTTGTATCAACTGTTCCTGACTTTTTCCAAAAGTCCCTACAACTTAGTTTGTATAGAGACGAAATACTTGTTGACTGAAGACTGAAGCAAACAGAACAATAAAACGCTTTGAGTCTTACAACGTGATTACAGTCAACACTTAACATTGCTCTACTTGACCACTTCTTTAGATTTAACGCCACAAAGATCTAAAATACACCAAACGATACAAGCTATGTACTCAGAATCTCCTTGTGAAACGTGTCCCAGTTTCCATAAAGCTACAGTGTGATATGAAGTTATCAGCACGAGGTTTATGTCAGCCCAGCAGAGCTGTCAGTCTAAGAGCAACTCATTTTCCAAACGTGTCAGGGCGCATACCAACGCGTAACAAGTTAGTGGTTGGCAGCAGCAGCAGCAGCAGCAGCAGTGAGATTGCAACAGAATCTGCTGCTGCCGTTTTAAGAGGGCACTGCTAATCAAAACGTAAACACCTCGTGGCTGCAAATCTATTCACCTTAGTCATATAGTTGTGAAAGACGGGGACAGCTGCGCGCCTTAACGCAACAGTGTGTTGATGGACGCTGGATGTCTACGTGCGTAAAATGAGTGTGAGAGTGAGAATGGATACTTACGAATCCATAACCCCTAGACTTGCCGGTCTGTCTGTCCGTGATGACCACAGCTTCTTCAATCTCACCAAACACCTCGAAATATTTCCTGAGACTTGAATCCGTTGTGTGGTAGGGAAGACCCCCGACAAAAATCTTCGTGTAGGTCGTGTCCTTTTGCGTGGTGTGCATCGTTAGTGCAAAAATATATCAATAAATAAGGAACAAAAAATAAGAATAGTGCAAAGTCTTGCTATCAATACTTATCGAGGGTAAAAAAAAATAACACACACACGAGTGTTAGCCGGCTCTGTCACTTGTTGCTTCAGAGAAAACAAAACTCAACAAAAACGAAAGCTGGAGGTAGTTTGATCTTCCAAGTTGACAGAAATAGGGAGAGTAATAATAATAATGGAGCGGATTGTCCCACAGAGACCGTCAGGTGTTTCCAGCTCTTCTTCCTAACTCTTGCTGTCTAACTAAATAGCTTTGGGACCCATTCCTAAAAGCGCTCTGCTCCTAACTCCACCCAGCTCTCAGGGCATCCGTGCCCGCCCACCAGCGCGCACAAACAGCTGGGAAGCCTGAGTCAAACACCGCAGCCTCTTCACAAAAAACACACTGTCATTAGCAGGAGCACCTTTAATTAACCATTAGGTCATTATGAGAGCCACAGATGGTGAATTAAGCCAAGGAATAAAACAAGCTAACCTCAAATACAAGCTGTTAACAGAATGTATTAGTCATAATGATTAAGCAAACAAATTGTTGGGACTTAAAGCTCCACTACCTCATTTTCTTTTTACCCCCTGTCTCAGATTCCATTCCTACTCTTATTTCACTTAAAAAAAACAAAAAAAAATACTAAATACTAATACACTTCACCAAACTTAAGTTTAGAGTTTAGCATTAGCTTAGCTGCAACTTCAGCATCAGCACAGCAATTATCTTCGCCTCAGTAAACATTTTTACACATATTTAGCAGAGTCATATGTTGCCTCACTTATCTCTGTTGATGCTTTTCTATTTTGAGCTGTTTTCACTGTTAAAAGACATATTCAGCGCAAACTTCCTGAAATGTCATCTGACAAGTAGGTGTTGACCAATGGGATTGCTCCTTTTTGACCATATGATTTGTGCAAGCATGTGATTGGCCAAGGTTTTCAGTTCCTGAATAGAGGTTCTCGTCTAATAAAATCTCTTAAAATAAACAGTGGATGGCATCATAAAGCTGTTTTTTCACAAATTATTCCTTTTACAATATACTATTTGGGGTTTAAACCATTTTCCCAACTAGAAGAAAAAAAAAAACTGGTAGTCTAACCAAGAGTGTGATATAAAGTTTGGACAGTCGAGACATGACACCTGTAGCAATGTCTATGAATTTGATCCCTTATTAAAATGTTGTTAGGCTGTCTCAGATAAGTGTTGATTTTGCAGATTCAACATGGTCCTTAATGTGACCTCTCATCATTTGTTGTTTCTGTTTACTATTTCTGTTTACTTACTCAATATGTCCCATTTCATTCTCAAACTATTTAATATTTGTATATTATTAAATAGTGCTCCCATCATCATAAACATAGTAAACAAATAACCATAGTGTCAGCACATATGGTTATTTAATTAATGTCAATATATTTTTTATCATGTGGGTGTTTAATACAGCATTTTCTAGAAAAAGTAAGAAGATATTACATGAACACAATACCTCGAATTTAACCTTGAGGCTAAAGGGAGTTGGAGGAGGTGTCTGGGGAGAGGAGGTCTGATGTGGAAGGTGAAGAGTAAACTAATGCAAAATATTAAGGGGGCAGTGTAAAAGTAACTCTCTAATTCATGATTGCACTCTGTATATGAATATGTCTGACAGTGTTGGGTGTATATTTTAGTACAGAATACACTCCATGTATCATTAAACTTTGAATATGAATTATTAAACCTGGTAACACGAGGCTCTATAGTTGAGGCCTGAAGATGCAGGGTGTGCCAGGATTACACATGTCGGTGACAAATGGGAAACAATGTATGGAAATGTCAGTTCGATCCAAAAGTCTCATGAATGATTGAAATAACTGGTGAAGCTTGACCTCCTGTGCATCAGGTTGTCTGCTGGATGTCTCTCTGAGCAGCTCAAGGAAACACAAGAGGGAAGTCTGCTTTTAATCATTCATGGTGGCTCTGCTTGTGTGAACGCTCCAGTTGGGTGTCCTACATATAGTGACATATATCAGAGGTGGTCTGAGTAGGATCCAATTGCTGAAAAAATACAGTGACAAGTGCTATGAATGAATACAAGCAGGTAACAGTGTCTAAGAAGTGGCAAAAGTAAAGTGAGATAAAATATGAATATATGTTTTTTATTACAATTTATTGAAGCCAAGTAAACCCAAGGAATACGCAACTAATGAAATTGTTTGGGACATATTGTAAGTGGAGACATTGCTATTTCTAATGCCGTTATGAAATTCATTAACTTCAATCTAAACATAGCATGGGCAATGAAAAAAGGCAATTGTACACAGTGGGTCATCATCCGGTCACCATAGTTACCAGAGCATGTGCTTCTAATCATCTTTATGCAATTCCACTTTTTTTGTTTGTGGGGGGATGTATACAATATGGCTTTTATTGGACACTCCACAACTGTGTATTTAAGAAAATAAAGTACACAATGCCCTGTGACATCTATCCCAATTGAGATCGCTTCACACAAGTGGAACCTGATAGAGTGTCTTTCTGCGAGCTCACTGTTTTATTAATGCAGCCACACGCCTTTTAAAGTTGGAGAGTATCTGTGAAAAGGGGGGCCGATATCGAGTTTCCTACGCTCAACAATGGGGATCCGGTCAGGTTGCGTCCCCTTGTTGTCTCTGTTCGTGAGCAGCATGCTGACTAGTCTAAACCCCCCTTATACAACAACAGAATGCCATCCCATTCACAGCTTCCCAGTACACTATTATTCAGAAAACCATTAATCAAAAAACAGGTTTTGTCAATAAATGATTAATACATTTTGTCTGGTTAATTAACTACTACCTTATTAATTTGCATCACTATCACTGAACTGCAAAGAGCTTTGTGTGAGAAGGTTCAATGCAAGCCTCTTAAAATCAAATTAAAGATATTAAATGATTAAAATTGTTGGCTTATTCTTAAAAGATGTGGCCCTCAGTGACTTTGAGTTGGGTTTAAACAAAGGCTACAGTGTTGGACTTCAGCAACTGTATCTTTGTGCTTGTCACTCATTCGTCCTGAGCACACACCTGTCTGCCAGAGAAAATCGAGGGGTCAAAGGTCGAGACAACAGCTGAATACTCACAGCCTAGTCACACCAAGGTCAGAGGAGTCAGTTCTCTGTACATGCAGCTAAAAATCTAAATATTGTATGAATAAGACACAAACTGCATAAAGACATGCGACACAGCACTTCTCGGAGGCACAGACACAAAATGAGCTGGATATGAGAAGAAATGACGGCTTTATTGTTCATCTCCACCTTTAACATATCCAAAAAAGGCACCTTTGTGACATATTTTCAAACCTACCTCTTTCTTCAATTATAGTTGTTTAAGTACGTGGCTTGCAGCCTTCAAGGAGCTTGTATGCAACTTTCAAGCTGCTAAAACAGCGCCATCTTTTGTCCAACCAAACAACTACACTAAGTGCCCTCTGGGAGACTACTCAATACAGTACAATAACTGAGTACTAAAAACGGTTGGCAAAAGAGCTACTTAAATATTTAGATAGTTTTAAGATTCATTTTGATGCTACAAATAAAACCCTGCTCAGTAATATGTGCTTGGGCTGCATTACAACAATTGAGAAATAATTGCACTGTAACACAGCAAAAAATCATGAGAAATGTAAATTCCTTATTTACATTAAAATGAAAAAACTAAATACAAATCAGATTATAAAGCCTGCCTCACTGAGAAAGAGCCAAACAGTGTAGTGTTTGCTCAAGGGGCATAATTCATTCTATTCATTCAAAATATAATGTACAGTATAACATAGTTTATAGGTTTGATAGTAAAATAATTCCTTTATGATGCAAAAAATATATATTCTTTTTGGCTTCCTGTTTTTGTCTTTAAATATAGGCTAATAAGTGACTGATTTAAAATATTTCATCAATGGCTGTTGCATGCTGAAAGCTAATATCACTGTCTGGAGAATCTGAGAGGTCGTCCTCTTGTGTTATTGCTACTACATCATTATTTTCACCACTTTCTTTAACTTCTACAGTGTCTTCTTTTTTTATTTGTGCATCTCCTGACTGACGGCCATCACCTGCAGACTCGCTCACTGTTTCTGAGCCCTCATTTGCTGAGTGTGAGATCTGTGGCGGTGCATTAGACGGTTGTATGTGGCCTGCATCTGGAAAAGGAGACGTGTCTTCATCCTCCTCGGGGTTCATGCTATGGGCCGGGACGCGGACACGGGCAGACTTGGCCCTCAATCGACTCTTGAGCTCATCTTCCTTCAGCTAAAAGGCAGGGAAAATTAGTACAAGTAGAGAACATTCAGACTAACATGGACGGAGACACACACCTTACGTCTCTCCTCAGCGAGTCTGATTTTCTCATCAATCTCTTCTCGGCTGCGTTGAGTCTTGTTTGCTTTCAGAGACTCCAGTCTGGCAGGAGGCCTTCGCAGCGCCCCTTCCCTGTTATTTAACTGCAAAAAAAAAAGAAAAGAAAAAAAAGACAGACAGAAATTCTCATTGACATATTTTAAAGTTACCTGTTGCATACTATTCCACATAAACACTCATCATTTTTACTTATGAATTATTGCTTGTGTCATGATGAGTGTACTGCTGCTGAGAAACTGATGTGACAACCAGGCACACACCATGATGCTGTAGGCCTCTCCCGCTCCACTGCCACTCTCTCGGTCCGGGCCCACTGGAATGATGCCCTGGTTCAGGAGTTCCTCTAGAATCTCACTGGACTTCAGGCGTTCCTGTGTTGGACTGTCCCGTCTGAGCAAACGAGGGCTGGCTGTGAAGGGGACACATCATGATAAAAAAAAAAAAACCTGGATCACTCTGCTGTGAGTTAAACCATGTCAATTTTATTTGTAGTAGTAGTATCATTAGTGGGAATGATATAAAGAATAACTACAATCTTTTTTAGTCCAATTCTGTTTCTTGTTAGTGTAGTTTTGTTCCTATTTTGCATCATTTTGTTCACTTTGGCTCACAGGACCTGAACTGAAATAAAAGATTCTTTACCATACATCTAAAGTGAACCTTAACTAGTGATTAAGCTTTACAACACATGCAGTTAGTTTTTTACCTTAATGGACAGTCTGTGCATCTTAACCATTGCTTTGCTTTTCTTGAGGGAAACAATGGGCTTTAACCAGCTCACCTTCAGCTGATGTAAGAGGAGGCAGTTTACGGGGAACAGCCCCAGGTAAAGCCGGGACCTCCCTGTTCTCCATGACCACTCCGCTGTCAGTGGTGCTCTTCGATACCGCCGAGTCTCCACGGCTACTGTGTTTGCTGCCTGTCTCATCCTGCCAGGTAAGATACACATTATACAAAACTAATATCTACAGTATGTAGTCTGAGTGATGTTGTCATGGTGGTATAGTGTGTTCAGTCATAATCACTATTGTTGAGATACTGTTGAAGTGCAAACAAAACTAAATAAAACTCGAACTAAAATGCATTACTTTACAACAGCACAGTGTTTATTACAGACAAATGTGAAGGTTATTTCTGTGTAATATTAATATTTGTTTAGAGATATGCCATTCTTAAGCCTATTACACTGATAGTTTGAATTGTAAAGCCAATTTTATTAACTTTGTTGAATACAATGCCCCACTGTGCCTTATTACATTTAAAATTGTTTTAATTATTTCAATGTTTTGATGCTAATGAGTTTTACCTGTTGGCAGACTAGACATATAATACAGTTATTAAAAATGTTTGAGTAATGTTTGTTATATTGGACGAGGACAGTAAAAAAACATAACTTCACTTAATCACTTTTCAATAGGTTTTATGTCACTAAGCATTTGTTTATTTCCATATGCTTTTTAATAAATCCAACAACAAATATAAAATAACACAAAATATTTGTCTATTATGTTTATTTTATTACTATATTGTACAGATTTACCTATAAAATAATATTTAAAAATGAGCTAGTTATCGCTAGGTTTTAAGAATGGCACAGTGCATGGTGTTGTGTTTTGTAACCCGTAAAAAAAAAAAATCATCAAAGAAAGATTTCTAGCGGCCATTCGGGTAAAGCAACCTGCTTAAAAAAATATTTCTTCATATGTTGGCCTACTTACATTTCGCGTTGGTAAGTTTTACATGACATTTTTCCCCCAGAGGAACCTAACCTACCTCGTCTCCCTTTAGCTCCGCCGAGACCAGCGGCCGGACCGCGGTGTTTGTCGAGCTGCCACATCCCATATTCACCTGGTGTCCAAGTCCATAAAAATGTCTCCAAAACTTAGTGGTCTTAAGTAAAACGTCCCAGTGCGCTTAACAATTTAGTACTGACCCGTGTAGCCTCGCATTCCTTCACACGGACAGGCCGAGGGGTATCCATGGGCCCGATGCGTCGCTAAGGGCCGTTGCTACAATAAAAGTGACCCGGTTAAAGACGTGACACCCAAGGACAACCGAGATACAAAACACCGGCTCCCTGTCCGCTTAAACACCGCTCGACCACATTACAGCACAGGTCAAGCTGCTGTTTACTACGTAGCTAGGTTTTTAAAGTCACACACCAAAAATAATAATCAAAAAGGGACCAGTCACTTGATCCAGGTTCACTGAGGCCAGGCTTAATTATGTCAGGCTCACTTAAGTCACGCTTACATGGGCCAGACTTCTTTAAGTCAGGTTTACTTAAGCGAGATAGTGTAGAAAGGTTGTCCAATACTGAAATACCTAAACGAATGTTGAAAGAAAACCTTGGTGAAAAGATTAAGCAGTGATTATCAACTGTCGGGGGCCACATCAGGCCAAGCTTTCCATCCAGCCCTTAGCACCTTATCAAAATGAGAAAAAATGAGGAGAAAAAATAGTTGAGAGTTGAAAAATAAGTATTAAAATGACTAAAACACGATTGAAATTGAGCTCAACCTTTAATCCTCTGTACAGATCTTTGCATCTGCTAATCATTGAGCAGTTCATGCAGCTTTACCTACTAGGAGTTGTCATAGTTAATGATTGTGCAACTCTAAAACAAATCTTCCTCTTATATCACTGAAGTGTTGTTTCTGACTTATTTTGTCTACATTTAAGAATAAGGACAAAATGGTAGTTCTCTTTGTTCATTTCTTTGATTTATTTTTTCATATGACATATCATGGTTAAAACATGTTTTCACAAGCTGTTGTTTTGTTTTCAGTCAAAGTTTTCAGTCAAAAACGAAAAACAGGAAAAGACATTTAACTGTGAAGAAAATCAAATCAAATTAAATAAGAAAAAGTTTTCACAAGTGTATGAAAACACAAGTGTATCTTTCAAACTAAGATACACTTGTGTTTTTATTGTCCAATCTTTGGCCCCTAAAAGGATTCTTGTTTACTGTTGCGGCTCCTGACTACTTTGAGTTTGAAGCCCCTGTTCTGTATGGAAGAAAAAAATAAGAGAATAAGCCATTGACCTTATTCCCATACAGTCTTCCATGATATTGTTAATATGTGGCACATTTGCACCGTCCAAGTTTCCCATCTAACATGTAGAAGTTCTCAAGCTCTCAAGATAACATTTTACTATTGACAAGAAATGGTGCTCATATCAGTGTGGGCAATTGTTACCAGACTATGTAGCAGCACAAAACTAACTGATTGGGACAATATGAAGAGTGTGAAACTATGTCCCAGTCTCCTCAACTGTTCACTGTATTTAGAATAAGTTGCAATAAAAAGGAAACCTTTTATAATTATGTTATGGGACACATTCATGACAAGTTAACATTGTGATGCTTCAAATATTTTATTTTTGCGTTTTTAGTACTGTTCTGCAAAGACAGTATCAGTACATGGGTTTAATGTAAGGAGGAGCTGCCCATGGCCATCACTATCCTGGGTTTGTTGGCCGTGACGGTAGCGGTGTGGCAAAGAGGCAGTAAAGACTGGTGCAGGTTTTGGCAGTGATACATTACATCCAAGGCACTAGCATTTTTGGCCAGTTTGTCCTCCACTGTTCTCAAGCGCCTCAGCATGAGCTCCAAGTCCTGTCTGTAAATAGGTTCGAAATAGTGTTAAAATCACATTACTTCTGGGCAGGATGCATTTTTGCTCCCTGCAATGGCTCCTGAGTGTGTGTCCTTACATGTGTGTTTGAATTCAGTGGTCTTGTTTTGAGACTTCCTGGGTACGGTCAAAAACTGGAGGAAGGCCATATGCAATGTTTGTCAGGTCACTTTTTTCTAGAGTAAAGCCGATAAGAGGCTGGAAGACACATACATTTAAATTGTTGCATTTAAGATAAATAGTGCCATTGATATGAAGTGAAAGGTCTGTGAATTTCAGTTGTAGTGTTTTTCACCTGGTCCATGCAGAGCTCCTGTCTGAGTCTTTGATTCAGGATGTTGAGGCGATGAGTGGCCTGATGAAGCCGGGAGTCACAGTTCCTCATTTGAACTGCAATTTTCTGGATTGTTTTTTCCAGGTCACTGATTGCATTTTTGGTCTGGAGATTTATGAAAATTCCAGAGAATAGTGAATATCAATGATCTGAAATGGGCCAAATTCATAGCCATAGTCTACATGGGGCTGACCTTGACTCTCCCAAAGCAGCGTATCCTTCACTTTTTTCAAGTTGTGGATCTTCTTTCTTAGTGCACACTCCACTCTGTGGCGCTGGCTCTCCTGAGCATTTCTCAGCTGTAACAGACGACAAACTGTTGAGGTGAGAAAGAGCATCAGTCACAAAGCATAAATATTTATGGTGCATTACATTGGTCAGGGTGAAGCGCAGATTTGTCCTAAATGAGGATGTATCCTTTATTAGTTTATCAGTGGCTGTCTTCAGGCTGTTGCAGTTAACAAGCCACTGGTCGTAGCTGATGTGGTTGGGTTTGAACTGAGCAGCAGGAAGTCTTGAGGCAGGAGTGTTCAGGTTAAAGGTCATGCATTTTGTGATGAGCTTAATAGCGTCAGTCTTATCCTGATAGTCAGACACTAGTTTGGAGCGAATCTTTTTCAGAGAACTGCAGGAAAGATTTGGAAACAAAGACATTTTAATCATTGCAAGGTTTTGAATAAATATACAAGTGCAATACTGAGTGATTTAATTGTTGTCTGAACTTAGTTTACCCTACAGGACAACTAGCTGCTTTTGGAGCAGCTCTTTGATCTCAGTGGTGAGTTCATTTTCTTTTTGGAGCGCTGTCATCACAGAGTCTTGTTTGAGGAAGTCCACACTCAGGCTGTTGCATAGAGCCACACACTCATCAGTCGACTACACTGCTGTCGTTCTCCGAGGCAGCTCTGAGCACTGTCAAGCATCTAGACACAGCAAGATTCAGATTTAAAATCATTATAAACCACAACTCACTCTTTCATTTGTTATCTAGAGCTGATGCTTAGTAGTAGTTTGATGTATGCATGTACCTGCTCTATTTGATTGATTTCCTGGTTATTTCGGAAATCTGGGCCTATCACGAGTGAAGGCAGACGACCTCCTCGTTGAGTTTCATTATGGGGATTTTCAAAGGCCTACTGGTCAGCGTGCAAGTGGACAGAACAGGCAGGTCCACTGTAGCTCCAAACATGAGCTGCTCTTGTTTTTCTCCACCGTGTTGCCTGATTGTGTGACAAAATTGACACAAATAATTTTTAAGATAGAAACAACTCCCTAATTGAGATAAATGTGAGAGAATAGAGAACTTCTTTATGTACAATTCAAATATCCTTTCATATAAATAATTTTTTAGATGTGATAGTGGTCTAAAAAAGAAAATATTACTCACATCATGTTGTGGAAAGTAGTGCTGCAACTGAAGAATATCCAGACTGATGGAAACTCGTCTTACTGACTCATCATTTAGAACAGAACCCTGAGGGTTTCCATGGATACACTACTTCTGTCAGATGTGAGCTAGACTTGGCTGTAATTAAAATGTTTCTACTCAATGTAAAGCTACACTAATCAGAAGAAACAATAAAACCAAATTTTTTTATAGTTTTATTTATGGTAATTACCCATGGTTTTAATTTTATCACTCATCCAGTAATATTCATGGCTTTAAAATTAAACTGACTTCCTTATCATCCAAAGTCACCCTTGTCCATTTAAACACGCAATAGAAAAATATATACTTAATACTTTATACAATACTGGTTTTGGTCCAAACAAAAGTGGATCAGAAAAGCCAATATACCTTTAGTCATTAAAGGCTCTCCAATTTGCATTTAAAGTTCCTTTTAAATGGATTTGGGCAACTTTGAATATAGGAATATACATAATAAATTCTAAAGACAACAAAATGCTGAATGCAGAGTTGGTAACACAAAAATTCAACTTCACAGATTAAAAAAAAATATCACTATTTACAGGTTTTATAATAATATTCAAAGGCCAATTAAGAGACAAAGAGGGAGAGGCAGAGAGAGGTAAAGGGAGAGATCAAGGAATCAGGAGGAGGGAGGAGAGACAAGAGGAGCACGAAAAGCAGTGAGTGGAGCGAACCAGTGAGCTCAAACAATCAAACATGTAACTAGGCATTTACAAAGTCCTAAGAAGTTGAACAGGCCGGTCCATCCTCCACAGTGCATGGATACGTTTTCCCCTCTCCCGACCCCGCCCTCCGTCCTTCCTCCCCTTTGTTTTGTTTTAAACATTCATATGCTTCTCACCTGGGACCGCTTTCGAAGCCCAGGCGATTACTGTCGTTCAGTTTATACGCACACCAACACGCAACCTCAGCATGTACAAAGAAACCAATCACACCTCAAGTCTGTACATAACAGGGGAAAAAAAACAAGCACGCTGCATTCACAACAAAGATTACACGCTTATCCCTGTACATACAGCACTGACAACATGGCTACATCTCCAGCAAATCCTCAGTCACTACTGACTCCGACTGTAAGAGGAGCAGTCTAAATAGTTAATAGGAATCCACACTGGAGACTTACAACACACTACCTCTCTGCACATCACAGCTCAAACCTGATCACCCATACTAATCAATAGCATTTTGTGTACACTCACATCTCTTAGAATTTGCAGTTTTTGCCTTTGTAATTTTATTAGAAAAAGTCATGCCTTAAGTGTAGCAGACATTTGCAGGTGTTGAAAATATAGATATGACTGTCTTGCTTGTTTTTATGTTGAGTAGTAATCTTTGCTTGATTGTTAATTTATTCATTGTTCAGTCAACAGTTTATAGTTAAGTCCTATGGTACAGTCTCATATATTAACGGCTCTGGTCAATAAGTGAAAGCTAGCCCACACGCATCCAGCCCCAGCGGCTACAAGTCGAAGTCATTTCAGCAGAGACCTTCGACGACTCATTCAGTCTTCCAATCGAGTCAAGTCATAGTCCAGTCTACTTTCAAGTTGAGTCCACAGGACTCTACTTCCTGCGCCGCACTGCTGTCTTGATTCTACGTCCTGCAATCGCCTGCTGTCCAGCGGGAGACGAGGTGAAGGATTTATTTGACCTGAAATAGCAACAGTCATTTCAGTAAGAATACTTAACATAACACACATTACCACAACAATATTTTTTAATACCGATTTGTGTTTGTTTTTGATGTACACTCACTGTAAACAGATTTTTGTAAATGAACATTTAGCTCCACATTAGAATTGTTTGAAGCGCACAAATATAGATCCCTAGACAAGCAAATCAGAGCGTTTCCTATACCCCATGATCTCACTTGTCTTTATTTGAAAATAGAAGCGTAGCTAAATAGGAAACAACATGGAGGAAACAGACCCAAGCTGGGAGTCCCTCCATTTTAGAACTTGTAGCATACACCTGTAATGATGCTCATCAGTTCATCCTCATTAAGTTCATATCCTTTAAAAATTATTTGAATGATTCATTTTTCAAATGCTTTCAACATTCATAAAATGTTTGCGTACATGTAGACTTGGCCTTGATGAGGAATGATGCAGACACCCATCATCACAGACAAACTCTTAACCTACCCAATGTTAAATGTTGGTGGCTGTGAAAAGCTGAATCCTCCACCAGCTGCTCCAGGCTGCGGTGCAATGGGGGGTGCAGCAGAGGGAGCAGGAGATCCTGATCCTGCACCGAAGGTAAACACACCTGACCCACTGTTTGACGCTCCAAATGCACTGGCTCCTCCGAACTGAAATCCTCCACCTGACAATAAAAAACATTCAGTTATTTATCTCAAATGATTATTTAGGCCTGAAGCGCTTTGCGGACCACAGGCTAGAATGTGGCTTTAAGGCAGCCACCTGATGTGGAATTAGCAGCAGCTCCAAACGCGGGAGTGGAGTTGGTCTGTCCAAACACAGGGGCTGCATTAGGCTTTGCCCCAAAGGCTGGAGGTTGAGAAGATTGGGCTGTGAACGGAGATCCAAATGATGATCCAAACGAGGGAGTCTGGTTTGCCCCAAAGCCACCAGAGGAGGCTGAACTGAAGACAAACGGGGAGGGGGCGGCTGCAGGAGCTAGAATTGAAGCGAGAAAGAACATATGGTCACTACATATCAACCAGAGCCCTATGACCAACAGTATGTAAGTAAAAATATAAAGTGGCACATGAGCTGCAGACCTGAGGAGGAGGCAGCAGGAGGTGCTGCTGCTCCAAAATTGAAGGAGGGAGAAGCAGCAGGAGGAGGAGCAATGGCAGGAGCGCCAAAAATAAAGGGCTGGGTTGAGGCAGGAGCAGGCGCAGGGTTCAGTGCAGTAGCTGGGGCAGCGGCTGGCTGACTTTCCTGACTCTGGCCAAAGACAAAGGCTTTGGCTTGAGGAGCGTCGCTGGATGTGGCGGCAGGTTGACCGAACATGAAAGTGCTGGGGGATGGGGAGGGGGCAGCAGCTGGGGTGGAGCTACTGCTACTGTTTCCAAACAGACTAGGCGTTGGTGCGGAGGTGGTGGTGGTGGGCGTAGAGTTGGTGGTGGGATTACTAGCCATAAAGGAAAACGCCGGTTTTGGAGCAGCTGCTGAATCTGTTGGTGATAATTACATAGAGCATGATACAAGCAAAAGATTAAAAAACACTTAAAATGTATAATAAACTGGAGTCCAGAATTATAATTAATGAACACCCACTCAACTCCCAAAAAATAACAAAAGACATGGTAATAAACAATATACCTGTAGCATTTTGCCCAAAGCTAAATGCAGGCTTTGGAGGCTCTGATGTTGATGTCTCACTCTTGTCTGCCGGCTTGCCAAAGGTGAATGTGGGTTGATCTGCTGAAGCAGCGGGCTTGCCAAAAGAGAAGCCTCCAGAAGAGGCAGGTTCTGGTGCAGCAGCTGTATCTTTTCCGGCAGCACCAAACAGGAAAGTAGATGGTGCAGGAGGGGATGCTTCCTTTTTATCCTCTGGTTTTCCAAAGGAAAATATTGGTGCAGCCGTCTCCTTTTCAGCAGATAAGGAGCCAAAAGTAGAGCCTGCAAGAGTCGTGGTAGTTGCCAAACTCCCAAATAAAGAGCCACCAGTGGTTGCAATGGTGGATGTGCTGTTGTTTGACAGTGTTGTTGTAGATGGTGCAGGACCGTCGCTCTTCTCTTCAGAGGAAACAGGGGGAGTGAAAGTAACAGTTGATGTGGTGGTAGTGCTGTCTGTACTTTTATCTTCAGGTTTTGACTGTCCAAAAGTGAAGCCCCCTTTAGAGGAGTTGCTTTCTGTGCTAGATGAGCCAGTTCCAAAAACAATCCCACCACTGGTTCCAAATTTGAACCCGGAACTTGCAGGAGGTTGCTCTGATTTTTTCTCGTCACTAGAGGCAGTCCCAAATTTAAAGCCCTCAGATGAGCTGCCGAATTTAAACCCTGATGTAGCAGTAGTGTCTTTAGAAGTGGTTTCTGATGAGGAGCTTCCAAACGAGCCTCCAAATTTGAATCCACCTGATGTCGAAGATGATGACTCTGTAAACGAGCCACCAAATTTGAAACCTCCGGGTTCAGATCCTGATGTGCTGCTGTCTGAAGTGCCAAACTTAAAACCACCAGAGGCAGTAGATCCAAATGTGGAGGAACTGCTTGTCCCAGTAGCTGATGAGCCAAAAGTAGTACCAATAGCTAAACAGGACAAAGTACATGTTAATAGCAGAAGTACAATATACTTAAGTGTAAGAGTTAACTAAATGCATTTGTACAAACACATAAGTAGTGATTTTATTTACCTTTGGGCTCTACTTTAGCCCCAGGTTTGGTTGCCTGACAGGCAACACACTGTACATCTGCAGACTTGTTCTGCACAAGACACACGTCACAGTCCCAGTCACCTTCTGGCTTCTTAAACTTGTCACCAAACCCAAACACAGGAGTACTGCTGGATGATGAAGGAGCTGCTGTGGAGGCTGCCACAGGGGGTGCTGTGGTAGCTCCTCCGGATTCACCTTTTGCATTGATGAAAGAAGAAAAGATATTTTACTTTTACATTTAGTTTGTAGTCAGTGGCTGTTACAATTGTGGCAAAAACTGAAATATCTCCTTGACTTAGGCCACGTTACCTGGTTTAGAATTTGTGCAGGCCACACACTTGGTGTCTTCTGCCTTATTCTGCACCATACATGTATCACATTCCCATGAGCCCTCAGGCATTTTGAATTTGTCTCCTAAACCAATTGTTCCTGTAGAAACTGGGGCTGAGGGTGGAGATACAGTCTTAACAGCTGAGAAAGCCGAAGGAAGAGTTAATGAAGATTTTAGCCCTGTCCCAGGCTTTGCTGTTTCACAGGCCACACATTTCACAGCCTCAGGTTTATTTTGAACCAGACACGTATCACAGTCCCAGGTTCCTGCTGGTTTAGAAAACAGCACTCCAAAACCTGTGGTGGTTGTTTTTGTGGATGACGTGGTCATTGTAGAGTTGTTGTCGAGTCCAGTTGAAGGGGGTCCTGATGGTTTACTGCCAGATGATTTGGAAGAGGAGGCATTGGGCTGAGGGGACATGCAACACACACACTTAGTGTCTGAAGGTTTGTTCTGCACCAAACAGACGTCACAGCTCCAGCCTGGTTGTGGTTTGAACAGATCGGTAAATCCTGATGAAGAGGAAACTGTGGAGGATGAGGAGGAAGAAGAGGGGGCAATCATATTTGTAGAAGTCGTGTCTGGGCCAGGGGTTGTTTGAGTGACAGGAGAGGCAAAGCCTAGAGGAGAGAGATTTGAAAGATTAAAATTTTTTTTTACTTTTTTACCAGTACCATTACACAATTTTAGGTTTACAATTACATTATTATTAGATGGTTATGAATTATAATTCAAACAAAAAACAACACACTGTGAGTTATTGCATGCCAAGTGATTAGTCCACACTGAAAACAAATCTGTGACTAGAATGGTACAAGACTGAATAGCTTAAGTGTGGGTTCACCATTTGTCAAATCGCAGGTCAGTTCTCACAATGTGCTTTTTCTAATTCACTATTCATCATTTAAAAACTGTTTAGTAATAAATAACAATTGATAACCGTGTGTGTGTGTGTGTAATGTAAATGTATTGTGGACCTGGACTTAGGTTTAAACAATGTTCTGCATCTTACCGGGGTCTTTGAGAAGATCCAGCACGCTCCCCTGCTTTAGGACCTTAGCTGGTTTAAAAAGTCCTTCAAACTCCTCTGCGCTTTTATTTGTTGATGGTTTTACTGTAGAAAACAGGTAGACCATTACAATTTTATTTCAAACTTCTCTAAAGAAACACTTAATGAACATAGAACTTTTAATGTGTCAAACCTGATGCCGATATGGACGTGCCTGGCTTGCCATTTGACACAGTTGACCCTAACTTAGCTACAGGTGCACTAAATGTAAATCCAGCCTATAAAACCATAAACAACTATTAGAAATATGTCAGAAAACGTGTAAACACTTTTTCTATTTCTAATGAATTTACTCGTACCGTTGGAGAAAAAGATGGTGGACTAGAAGCAGTTGCTTTAACAATGGGGGATGAAAATGTGAACGGTACACTGGGGGGTGTTGATGCTACAGTGGGCTCCTGTGATGGACAAAAGAGAAGAAGAGACATGAAGTACTGTGTGCAATGCTACAACTGTCACAAAGTGTTGTGAGTTAACAAACCTTATTTGTGAGTGTTTCTTTGACTGGGGTCCCACTCATTGTGTTGGGAGCAGAACTTGATGTGGATGTGGTTATAGGTGGCACTGGGGAGGAGAAGCTGAAGTAGGGCAAGGCAGAGGTGCTGATGGGAAGTGAAATGGCAGGCAGATGTGGTACTTCAGGAACCTAATGTAAAAAAGAAAACAAAATGTAACTTTTTGGGTCTTAACCAAGTGCATGGTATTTTCTTAAGATGTACCAATCCACTGCTCTTTGTAGAAAGACTGGTGATGGTATCTGCCAATATCCAATACAAAGACTGAAACCAATGTACAGTGGGTCTATAGCAGCATTTTGAGGGTGGGGGTAGACAGTTGCAGCTACTGTTTGAGCTCCCGAGGTTGGTTTTTTGTTTACCAGTCTACAAATGTGTGTGATTCCAATGAACATAAACTTCACATGGATATACTTCCGAGGTTGCTGAGCTCCCGAGGTTGTTTTTTTGTTTACCAGTCTACAAATGTGTGTGATTCCAATGAACATAAACTTCATATGGCTATGCTTTATATTAAACACTAATTACGAATGGTACTGTAGAAACAACCATTGTCTCCTCATTAACAAGACTTATTTCATTAAACAACGATTCATCTTGAGCTCTATCAGCTAAAAACTATGGGCTGTTGCAGAGAACATTACTTTAGCACACTTTGACAATGTTTTACTAGTCTCCACTATCCATTATCTCTCTGCTTGTATCCACCACTTGCTGCTCATGTGGTTGTGGAGGAGCTGTTGAGACAGCACTGGTTTCTTGGGGATCTGCAGCAAACAAGTTTGTGAGTGAAGTGTCAGTGTGCTGCGTCTGCTGCTGACTCACGACACAGCACATGAAACTGAATTATTTTAAATAGGTCGGCAGCATGTAATAGCCCTATTAGCAGATACCTGATAAAGCTATTATGTCTATATTGGGATTCATATCAGATTGGTGCAACCGTAGTATTTTCAATATACCATCTACTTTTACAATAAAATTAAGTTTACTTTTGGACAGGGTTGTGTAATCTTACCTCATCGTCCTCAGGGCGTTTGGAGGAGGGCCGTGCACTGCTCCTTTCTCTCTTCATTTTGCCGCCACCAGAGCCAGCTGCACTGGCTGCAGGTGTGCTGGACAGAGGATAGCCTGAGCCACCAGAACCAATTGTGCTATGGATATTGAGGACAGTTCCAGTTAAATGGTGGAATTAAATAAACTAAAATAAAATACATTTGTATGCAAATCACTATGCCTTACAAGCAAAGTACTGAATTTTTTGTTGTTCAAAATAGTTTTACCTTAGAGAGGGACCAGGTGTTGTTTCTGGTAGCTGCGGCGATTGCCTTGTTGGCTTTAAGAATAAAAAGAGCATAAGAGAAAAAAAAAGAGACATTAGCATAAAACAAAGATCAGGAAACATACTGGGCAAAATATAATGCTACTGACTGTTTCTCTGGGAGTCCTATCCAAGGTTCGGCTAACACCCCCTGGGGTTAAAGTGGGCCTAAAGGACACAGAGCGGTTTGCTGACATGGACGCTGCAGACGGCACCACAAGCTTCTGCACTGGTGGAAGGCTAGAATCCACCTGGGTCAATAAAGGTTTGATTAAAAATAAACCCATTTCCATGGTTTTTTGTATTAATTATTAATAATTAGACAAATAATCTTTTGAGACAGTTCAAATTCCAAAAAACAGAATCTGAGGAAAAATGTACTATTGTTGGGATTTGCAGCTGTCACAACTGGTCACGTTTCACATTTATACTTACAATAAGTAGCTGTTGACTGGCAAATTAACAACAGGTTTTAGTGACACTGGCTTTAAACAATCAATTTTAATTTTAACAAATTTTAATGCTTAGCTACAATTTTTCATCTTATTACTTTCTGTCTATAGAAATATAAAACGGAAAGACAGAGGTAAGCAGCTGTCTCTGATGCGTGGACAATCATGTTAACTGCAGGGGAGGCCAACAGGCAGCAGGCAGGAAGACACACTACAACAAATGTTTCTGGTTTAGTACAATGAAGCCACTGATTACATCGGGAAGATCTACTTTGCTTGAACTCTACACAGAGCTCACAAACTCCAGCATTTGTTTATATGCAATTAAGTCATAGAAGAACAGCTCTTTAAGTGTGTACTTACCCGCTTCTTTTTTGCCTGAAACGGGGAAATATCTAGATTTGTGACATCTATTGACTACAAAAGATAAGAAGAGAAAAATTCTGTCAAATGAGTGTAACAGTTACTCTTACCAAAAGGATTTTAAATATTGAAATGGTAAGATTAACGCTACTGTCTAATAACAGACAAATATTATGCAACCACTTACTGCCGACAGAGGAGATGAGGTGGCTGCTGGGATTCTCTTAGCGTCCTACAATAAAGGTAAAGAAAATTAAACGATGATATTTTAGAAGTACAGAAACACACAACCCAATTGTTAATTTGGTAGTAACAAATAGTTGTTCGTTTAAGGGGGCTTTCACACCTGTGGACCTCTAAACTTTTGTATTAGGTCTGAACCAAATGTAAGGCTATAAAGGATCTGGTGGATAATGATTTGGACTGAACAGCTGGTATTGGTTTAAAAATGAGGTGGTCTCAATCTGGAACAAACTGAACCAGGTTCCACTTTATGTGCAGTGTGAAAGCATGACATGTGATAGTTCGGACCAAAGGAAGTCATGGCCAAATAAACAAAAAATAGCAAATGGAGATAAGAAAAGAAGAAAAAGATATCAGTGTGCTTTAAAAATGCAATAGATGTAGAGACTATGTTTTAGGTTCATATGACAAGTGCTAAACATTGCATTTTAGGCTGCCGTTTGAGGTAATTCCATATCAACAATGGCAGGTGTCTAGTGACTCTATGCCAATCTCTTTATTAAATTTCTGTTAAAACTGTAAAAGTAAAAAAAAAAATTGTGTGTAGACTCACCGCTAAAGGACTCGACATGCGCTCCAAAGACTGTAGGATGCGTCGTGCTGTCGCACTTGTCACGCCACAGGGCTGAGCACCAGCAGGCTTGGCCTTGATCTGTCTTCTCACTGGGGCCTACAGAATAGACATGCCATTTTGTTCCCAAATACCAGTTACCTTTAAGCTATGCATTCCTGAAATGTGCACACATATCACTTAACTCTTTGCCTGTTTAAACAAATACACTGACTTTCAATGAATTTGCAACTTATACTTTATATCCCTGTAGGTAAATTCAAGCTTCCAAAAACAAGTCCTTAGAAAGAACCTGACCTGGTAAGGTGTTCCAGGGCGAGTGCGAGAGCTCCTGACAGCAGCTGCACCCCCATATGTTGTCTTCCCAGGATAAAAGGGTGAGTCTCCAAGTTGGCTTGAATTTAGGATTGTGCTGTTTAATGTTGACTGGGACAGAGAATTTGAGATAAATGTTAACTAATGTTGTATGTTCATCTATTTAGAGATGGATGTATGCAAAACTAATAAGCAGCCTTGTTTTTCTTTTTTTTTTACAAATAAGATCTACATGGCGCTAAATGAGCACAGCTTTGTTATGCTATATTTTTCTAAATAGTGAAAGAAGATAAAAGATCAGTTTAAATGAATACACTAAAACTCACATTGGATGACGTTCCAAAGACCGACAGGTTAAATGCAGGCTTTTTCAGACTAGACTGGGATGCCTGTGGCCCAGAGTTTGTTCTGTCTGTCTCTGGAGACCAAAGCTGGGGAAGTGATGCCGTTTTAGAGTTTGGGACATCTGTAAAAACAAAAATAAATCCAATTGTACCCAAGCACAAGCACAGTAATATAAAATGGCTTATGAGAGTTACCTGTGTTGGTGTTGAGGTAGTATTTATATTTATACCATTTATATTGGTAAAGTAGTATTGGGATTACAGTATTGAAAATTGACTTAAACACTTTAATACCTTTATCAGATGCTCGTGATGAAAAGCCACTTGTCGTGGAAATGTTATCATCCTCATGCTGTGAAAGGTTGTCCTTGATTTCTTTGACCAAGGAGAAGCCTGTGGAAAACGGTCCAGGAGCTGAGGAGGTGGAAGGCTGAGAAAAAGGGCTGCTGGATGTTCCAAGGGCTGGAGAGGAGGCATCCAGCGGGGGAAAGTGGAGATGAGAGCGACTCAGGGGAGGCCGGGACAGCACATACTCCTGAAAGTTCAGGGAGGCCCGGCTGGTAGAAGGCTCTGTAAGAGAAAAGTCCAATATATGAGCATGCATCTGTCCCCTTCTTGTCAAGTTGATCTTACTGATGACCTAAAAGGCCACTGACCTGCATTACTGGTGCTTGGCTCAGGGGAGTCTCGTCCATCAAGAGGAGGAGGTCCCTCTTCACTGCCATTAGGAGGAAGAGTCGTCTGACAGTTCTGCTCTGTTGCCTGTACAGTGGCTCCTGCTCCAGGTGACTCTCCATTGTTAAAATATTTCTGCAACCAGGACGGGACGATGCTCTTCACTGTGTCTGTTACTCGGCTGATCAGGCCTGTCTGCTGCAAAATAGAGAGAGACTTTAAGCACACTGAGCAAGGTTGTTATGACTGGTCTACATACTGAGAGATGATACTCTATCAAAGTAAACGTAAAACTTTTTTACTGATAGAAACAAAAAAAGGCCTTTAATCAAACTCCAGGAAAAGTATGACAAAACAGAAAGAAAGAAAGAATGACACTTGACAACAACTAATTAAGACTAGTCTGCATTGATGCCAGCTCAAGTACAACTAAAAAAAGAGTCTTCTATCTCCCAAAATGCACAAAAGGTACATATTTACTAAATTAAACGGAAAATGCAATATAAAAACAAAACTACAATTCAAATAGATTATCCATAGTAAAGGTTACAAATTCAGTTAAAATGGCAGTATTTCGTTAAGTTGTAAAAATTGCCCAAAGCAAAATAATGGGTTGTCTTCATAACTCTCATAACGCATCTATTACACAAGTTTGAAATTTCAGAAGAAGAAACTGAGCAACAACTGCTTACCGCTTTCACACCTTCACATTATTTTCTTAATAATGCATATATTCAATAAAAAATGAAATATTTAGCAATGAAAAAAATGCTCTCTTTGAGAGGCAGAGAGATAAATGGACAATAACTGGCAATACGTTTTGCATGACTGTCTTCAATCCCTCCATAGGCCACACATGGGCCCCTTACTTCCTACTTATCTATAAACGACACCTGTTAGTCACTTTGCACTTTAACCTATAAGCAAACAAAAACATTAACTAAAAAGGTGTTTTATCTCGACGGCGCAAGTTTGCCGAAGTGTTTTGTGGATTTAAGGGCAGTCCATTTGATTGTATGTCATTTAAGTATACATTGAACTAAAATACAGCAAAACATTACTAGCTCATGTGTCATGTTGTGTTACCCTTGTGTTGCAACCAAGTGTCAAGTACTGAGTAGACAGCAGTAAGACACATATAAGGACGTTAAGCATCATTTACATATTGCAAGTGTTATCATGCTTTAAGTTTCACCTTATTATGTTCAAACAATTAGAGACTGGGCATTACAACAAAAGTGAAGCACACATAACATATTTTTTTTTAAATATTTTAAAATCAGATTTGATGCTCTCATACCCAAGCATAGTGACTGCACTTGCAACTATAACATGCATACAATTATAAACTTGTTGATCAAAGGTGTCTGTTATAAATCTAAAACCACTGTCATTGTTCGACGAGTAGGACTTGTCATTTCCAGTGAATTAGGCTGAATTGGGTAAAATGTGAGTCTTACTAGAACGTTCTCTGCGATATGACAGGAGCATTAAGGATTTAAAATGAAAAGAGTGATGCCGTCTGTGGTTCCCAGATAACCTTAGAAAGCAGTTTTGTCCTTAACACCGTAGATATCTGAGCGGTAACTGAAAGCACACAGAGCCATGTGGGGTTCAGCCAATGATTCCTGCGCAATACAGCTGAGATTTGGCTAACATTAGCAGTAAGGCAGTTTACAGATTCAACAAGGCGCCGACAGCAACACAGTTGAGTGTATTTGTATACATGATGGCTATGCAAGGTCACGTGTACTTGTTAATAGTAATTAAAAGGCCGTGTCACATTTAACGGCGCTGCTGCGAAGAGTTCAAAGTTAAGATCTTGAGACAACAATGCACCGTTCGCAGTTAGCGCGCTAGTTAGCTTTAGCCACATGAGCTAACAGTTACCTTTCCACTTCCTTCCTTTACCTAACTTTGTGCCGACACTAGTCTCCTGTAATCGTAATCCGAAGGTATCACCTCTAAGCTTTACTTCAACAAAGACTAGTTTAATACAGCGAATAAACCTTATAGCAGTGATTTGTTACGCCAATCCCGTCAGATTTTTGTTGCTCATAAGCCAGGTACCTAGCACGTTAGCATTTCTCGGACATGCTAACAACGCGTGGAGGCCACGAGCAGGCCATAAAATGCCTTTAAGAAAACAATAACACGGGCTAAAATATTGTCACGCCACATACACCACATCTTTGTCGTTGTTATAGTTCCTATCGAAAACTTAGTCATAGTTTACCTGTTTATTCTTGGCGTAAGGTTTAGAGGCGATATGAGATCTTCTGTTCCTAATTTTCCCTCCACCCGTGGCTGCCATGATGGCTCTAGTTTGCGGTCTGTCGGTGTTCGGCGCCGGATAGCTGTCATCCAGCACCGCGGCCGACCACTGGAGCATTGTGGGAAATGTAGTATCCGAAATTCTGAAGGGGAAAATATGTACATCAAATGAGAATGTAGAATATCTATTACATTTGTATGCATGCAGGATGAACTGCCACGTAACCAAAATTAGTAGCCTATAGGTGATTATGATAAAGCCAAACACACCATACTCAAACATTTCTGAGTTCACTCTGTTAAGTTAGCCACAGTAATAAATAAAGTAATAAACCAATAAAGAAATGGTTACACCAAGCAGCTGTTTTTCTTTAGGTGTCTTTTTTATTTCCTGAGCTAACCACAGACATTTATTTATTCTTGTGTATTGTTATTTGTTATGTTGTTATTTTATATTATACAATAATATATAGAGATATATAGATTAATATAAAAATATGTCCCTAAATAAAGAAATAAAAGTGTAAAACTGATTATTGAAGTGACCAACGCAGCAAGAAGGAAGTAAGTTAAAGTATGTAACTGTGAATTAAGGATGCTGTTGTGTAAAGGATGGGGGAAAAAAACAAAACGCTTAAACGATGTTTGAAAGGCTAAATTGTAGATATGACCTACAAAAAGAAAGTCCGGGTAATCTAATTGAAAGTATTTTTTTTTGCAGACAGAAATATCTTGTCTTGTTGCTATAGAAACTGGAGCAGACTGGGGGGATCTGACGCTTTGTGTTGGTGATGAGGTCAAGAACTGCAGACTGAATTTAAATAGACCAGACTGCATTGTTTAAAATAAAATCTAAATAAAGCAACAGTACATCTAAGCAAAAATGTTTATTGCAATTCTTTTTCTGACCATACAGGTTGGTGTAGCCTTAAACGCTTATTGGTATGAAATGTGCTGGATGAACAATGACACAGTTAGCTTGCAATTAAGAATATTGGGTGCTTTTAACACAAATCTTTTATTATTCTGCCATTGTTTTGACCGTATTGTGTTAGAAATTACTGGAACATTGAAGGTTGTAATATGGGTTTATTATCCAACATTTGTAACTGTGGGTAACAATATATTACTTAAAATACAAAATACACAGTACCCTATTTGCACATGGTAAAACAAAAGGGATATAAGGATTGAACTACAACGTCAGGTGATGTGTAAGGGAGGTCAGTTCATATAGTATATTAATTTATCTTCCCCTTATTATTTGGATATAATATAGTACTCTTTACGTATGTCTCCCTGTCAAGGTGGTGATTTCTTTCTGAACTGTACACTTGTAAAACAATTAAATTAAATCTGTATCTGCAAAAATGAAGTGCTTGAAAAGGGGCCATGAGGAGGAGTTGGACTGGACCACTGAGCTATCGGGACCAACTCTATTAATGTTACGCAAAACGCACTGCGATTAATGGCTGTGTCTTAAAAAGCTTATCAAAATTTTTGTTATATAGTCTCAGTTCGTATCAAATAGGGCTATCATATTTAAGATGATCCATTTGTTTAAAGCCAGTTGTGTTTATTCTTGTGGTACAGTCTCCTCTCTGACGTTTCGCCTTCAACTTCCGGCTTTGCACGCGTAAGGTGAAAACCAGAGGCTGTTGACATTGTTCGGCATCTTTTGCTGGCAGTCAGAATAACTAGAGGTTAGGAGTTTACATTTTGAATGGATTTGTTTTATTTATTTTACTTTCAATGATGTAGATTATTGTCCGGTCAGCAGCGCTGTATCTAGCCTAATCTGAAAATAGAAACGCAACAATTAGCTAGCTTTCGAGCAACATTTTGCTAAAGCTTACACCTAAGTTAAAATTGATCAGTAAGTATCGGGGCCTGGTTTTGCCCTTGGTTTATTTAAGCTTGTTAGCATTATGTTCGTAGTTCCATTACGTCTAATGAATATACTTTAATGTAATTACAGAATCCAAATGGCTTCATCATGTGTGCAGCTATGTCTAAGATGCAGGACTCTTCTTTGCACAAAGACTATTTCTACACAGTATTTTCCTCAGCTCACACGATGCAGTACAAGGTTTCCCACCACGACACTCAGTGCATCTTCAATAAGTGGTGGAAACCGAACAAGTGCGAGAAAGATGCAGATGTGCTTTTACAGCGCTGCCAAACATCTGGAAACAAATGTTTTGACAACAGCAACGGATTTTGTTTCCTGCAAAAGTCCTGTCTCACAAAGTACTGAAAACCAAGTACTGAAAACAACATTAGGTACAAAGATTGATGTGGTTAATGTTGGCAATTCAAATTAATCTATTTTGTTTATTGCAGTTTACAGGAAGTGTACATTCACTTTATATGTTGTATCTAAATTTCCTTCTCAAAAATAGATGCTGCTGTTGAATTGTCAGCATTAGAGGAGATCAACGATGAAGAAGCTGTCAGTATATCCAGTCCCACAGCTATGCCTCCATCTTCCACTTCACTCAGAGAATATATTGATAAATCTGAGACACTCCGTAAACTGGTACAGCTAGGTAAGTGTTGTAATATGTGTGATATCAAATATTAATACATATATTAAATAGCCAACAGTTTTGGTTTCATCTAAAACTTCATCCTTCAGGTGTGAACCTTTGGAAGCTGGAGCAAAGGCCTAATGTGGGCTCTATGCTTTTGAGGCTAGACTTTGAGGCCGATGTTGCACCAAGACTGCTGTTTCTTAAAGACGTTGGAGTGGAAGACTCACGCCTTGGCTATATTATCTCACACAACCCTTTCATTCTCACAGAGAGTTTAGAAAACTTGGAAACCAGGTGAGATGATTGTATGTCAGCAGCAAATAGACATAGAACTTCATCAAATCATTCTATCATCAAATCATTGTTTGTAAAGGGTGAACTATCTCAAGTCAAAGAAGTTCAGTCTTGAGACAGTGGCGTCTATGGTGTCCAGAGCACCATATCTGCTCAACTTTAGTGTGAAGAGGCTAGACAACAGATTGGGTTTCTATCAACAACAGCTCAATCTTAATGTTGCCAATGTAAGTATTTGAAGTTGATGATGATGGTTGGATTTACTGAAACCTTGGTTCATACGTGTCTATAAAGTACAAAAACTATTTTTCTTTAATATGAAAAAACTATGAAATTGTGGCATTAAAGAATGGTATTATCTTTTTCTCCCAGACCCGAAATATGATAGCACGCCTCCCCAGATTACTGTGTGGTAGTTTGGAGCCTGTAAAAGAAAATCTGAAGGTATACATTTTTGACAGCCTTATTGGGTTACTTAAGATTTTTTGTTTTTTTGTTTTCTAATTGTATATGTTTACACAATCTCAGGTATGTGAAATAGAGCTCGGTTTTAAGAAAAATGAGATCCAGCACATAGTCCTTGCTGTCCCAAAGGTTCTGACTGCAAATAAGAAGAAGCTAACGCAAATATTTGACTTTCTCCACAATACTATGAAAGTGCCGCATCACCTGATTGTCAAGTTTCCTCAGGTAAATTGTGCCACTGTGCAGGAATGTTGCCTTTTATTAAATTGTTCTTTCTATCGTTTCTAACTAATTTGATATTTTGCCCTTTTGCAACATTTTAACCTAAAAATCTTATAAATCTTTTGTAGGTCCTCAATACAAAGTTTTTGCGTATCAAGGAGCGCCATCTGTTCCTTGAGTACCTAGGAAAAGCGCAGTATGATCCAACACAACCAAACTACATCTCCCTTGACCAACTGGTTTCTTTACCAGATGAAATCTTTTGCACAGAACTGGCCACAGCCACATTGGAAGATTTTAATTTATTTCAGAAGACATTATGAGATTGTGCTAGTACTCATTGTTTATTGAGATGTTAAAGGTGAAGAGGTGAAATGTTAAATTATTGCCTTTTGGAATAAAAATACATTGTTAAATTGTTGTGCTTGTTTAGTTGGTGCTTTATCTTATACATTTCTATTTGCTTGAAAACCACAAATATATACTATATATACACAATAGAGAGTGATTAGCACAATGTTGTGCACTGTACATTTCGGAATGGAAAATACACTGCTTCTGTATAGTGTTAAATAAATAATGGTAACTTAATAGAGATTTGCCTTGTGATCTGTCTAGACTTGTCTTGCATGTTTTTTCCACTCAGATGGTAAAACTTTTATTTGCAATAAAATATTAAAAATAAAATAAACTCGGATAACTTTTATAAAGTTAATCATTTCTCCGTCACGTCACAATGGGCGTATTTGTTTCGCAACACTCCCTTCATTGACCCGAAGTGTCCTTACCCAGAACCCAATGCGGCAGGCACATCTCAACGTTAAACATGGCGGCACGAGCACCAGGTAAATGAAAATTGCCCTTTACGTGTTTTACTCTCACACTATTTCCCGAAAGCTTATTTGACGCTTAATTTTGTTGTTCAACTTGACAGATTAGGACATAGTGTTACATAAGTAAAGAATCCGCCTAAATGTCATGTTTTGTACATTTAACTTGTGTTTGTCCTCTGGTGTCCCTGTGCTAGCTGATGCTAACACTACGACTGGACTGGCTCGCGTTAGCTATAGTGTTATAAGATAAAACAACTGCGAAATGCGCTTATCTCATAGTATATTTTAGTAAAATAGCAATATTTCAATTGTTCTGTATTTTAGAGATCTTTATTAACGTTGCCAACAATTAAAACTGATGTGTCTTGTTTTTCTACAGTAGCGTCAGGCAGATTTCTGCTTGGTATGCGAAAATGGTACTACAACATGTCTGGCTTTAACAAACTTGGTATGTCCTAAATTCTAATAAGTAAAGTGTTTTATTAGTACCTAATGTGTAGCATGGTTTATTTGCATATTCCACGTTCGTCATTTTCACCGTAGAGTGTTTCTTTTATTAGGATTAATGCGTGACGACACACGGCACGAGGATGGAGATGTGAAGGAGGCTGTGAGGAGACTCCCCGAGAGCTTGTACAATGACAGGATGTTCAGGATCAAGAGAGCCCTGGATCTCTCTATGAAGCAGCAGATCCTCCCAAAAAATCAGTGGACAAAATATGAAGAGGTATGTTTACATTGCTACTGTTGTGTATTGTTACATTGACATTAAAGTGTCAGCATCATTGCTCATGTTATAAAAATATATATTTGAAAGTTGTATTCTGTTGTTTATACTTGATATGGTTTTAATTTCAACATTGTCTCTTCTAAGGACATCAGTTACCTGTCGCCATACCTGGAAGAGGTGATCCGTGAAAGGAAGGAGAGAGAAGAATGGATGAAAAAATAGATTATTCCTTTTCAAACTTTTAACCCCCTGTGCTCAGTCCCACTGTATGCTCCTCTGGTGTAATATTTGTGTAATAACTATCTAAAACTGCTCAACAAATGTACATTTTGAAAATAAAGTTATAAAATAAAGTAGATTTAAGAAGAAATACTTTATTGTGCGCAACAATTGTTACTTTGTAACATCACTTCATCTACTCATTGAACAAAACATTGACAACTGAAGAAGAATGAAGGGCGGTAACAAAACATTACACTCATTCACCACAATCTCTACTAAAGCTATGTCTCTGAACTACACCACTCTTTATTTGAAGCATCTTGAAGGTACAGAGAATAATAAGCATGCTTTGCTAAAATAATATCAATGAGGAATGATATTGCTAAACAGCTAATATTGTTCACTCAGACTTTATCCTGTGACCTAGATTCATGATACAAATTCAAATAACACTGGAAAATTACATTGTGTTCATCATAGTGCACAATTGTGTGGGGTTTTTGGTTTTTTTTTTGGAGTATCCATACATTAGGACAGCCATGAAGACTTAAGTATCTTTTGCTGATCTCCTGGTGCTTACTTCATTTATGGTGCCTACAAAAGTCCCGATGACGGTGTTAAATGATTTTAACATAGACACTCCAAGCTCATTGCTGGTTTCATTAATATCTGGATCATAAGCTCCCAACAGTGGGGTGCACATCTCTACATTGCCTTTACCTGCTCTTTGAAGGATCCCCACCAGCTGGCCCCTAACTTCTTGAAACAACTCCCTGTTATACTGCAGTAACACTGGCTCTTCAAGAGGATATGTAACATCATCAGGGTAGCATTCACGTGGAACAGGTAATTCTATGTATCTTAACTTTGGAAATGCTGCAGATAACACAGAGAATAACTGCTGTAGAGCTGTGGAGGTCAGAGGGTTTCCCAGGAACTTGAGTTCTTCCAGGCCTTGGCAACAAACAAGAGCATTAATAAATGCATTTATGTGCTCATCTTCTATTCCACATTCTTCGACAGTCAGGCTCAACAATGTGTTTGAACAGCGTCTAAGAAGTTTGTTGAAAGAAGTGGAGAAATGGGCAAAGATGTCATGTCCACTGATGTCTAAACGGACTAAACTCTCGCTGTGGAGGCTGTTGGACAAATATGTCATATCCACACGGTTTAAGCAGCAGTTGGCCAACTCCAGGCACTTCAGTGAGGTGTTCAGAGGACTAGGAAAAACAAACACAGGAAAATTTAGAGACTCCAAAGACTGGAGACTGGAGAAGATTGAAATAAAACAACATGACAGAACATAAAGAATTTATTTTACCTCAACAAGACATTCTTTGACCCAATATTTCGACAAATTGTCTCTAACTGATAAAATTCTATTATTATATTATATAGTATAGAACTACAAAAAAGAGAATAATGTAGAGATTAGAGAATATATGTATAGAATTACAATCATGTGTCATGTTTTGTGGTCCAGTATTCGCATTTGAACCATAACCTCTATGTTAGGTTAAGTGCAGCTGTTTGTCCTCAAGTTGGCTTTATGTCAACAATTACAACAACAAAATGCCACACGTTGTTCAACAGAAGCACAATGCTTCAGTGATTGTCTGAGTCGGATAAATGTGATCCTTTTGTGTAATGGTTTTGAACTAACAAAAAGTGTCATGCTGTCATCAAAGGCATGCATCACAACTCATTTTGCCAGTACAGAGAATAAATCTAAACATAAAAAGTAAATAAATATACATCTGTCTCCTGTAACCGTTCTTATATTGTCCAGTGGTTACTTACTTTAGCAATCTGCGCAGATGTCCTGTGAGAGTAGAGAAACCAATGTAGAGCTCAGTCAGATTATTCAGCTTGGCCAGGAGTTTGCCGATTGTCTCCAGGAGATCTGCGTCTTCTAAACTCAGCCTCCTCACATCCAAAGCCCCAGCAGGCAGGGTTAAAGACTGCAATCTAGGGAACTCTACCCTCGACAGAAGGACCTCCAGGTGTGTGGCCTCTAAGGGAACACTGTGTACCACTTCAAGTTTAGTAATGCACTCAGGCTCTGCGAGTCGAAGAATGTAAAATAGCTGCTTGAGAGCAAGGGAATCAGCTCGAAAACCATCAAAGTGAAGCTTTAATGGACAGTAACGGAGAAGGAGTAAGGCCTGGGCCACCATCTCATAGTTGCGCCCCGTGACAAAGCCATTTGAATGGACATCAATAGAGGTTTCAAAGGCAGTCTGGGATACGTTGCTGTCTTGCATGGCCACCATGGTCTCATAGCACATTTGTGTCAAAAGCAGTGTTCTTGCCCATCGGCCTAGAGTAGCCTTGCAAGGACAGTCCTGATGCTCAACATCCTTTAGAGTTGTGAGGTCCACGACACGGAGGCCCTTTGCATAGGTTTTTGGAGGGCATAGCACATAATCCTTCAGAGAACAAGATCCATCTTAATTTTAATACATTTTAATAATAATTAAGCATCAGCCAGGTATGTTTTTATACCATCAGTTCTCAGTTAATCAAGTAATCATTAAGTAATACAAATATGTACCTTGAGACCAGTTAAAATAGCCTCCAGACACAGTCGGCAGGTGCGAGAAGTGAGGTCCATCTGACAGTCTGCAGTTTTTCCTAGGAGTCTCTGCAGGTTGAGCTCAGGCAGGGGCCATGTCTGGACAAGAGCGTGCAGCAGGTCGGCCTGTTCATGAAGGTAGCATGCTTTGAACAGAAGTGGATACACGTTAAAAGACACACTAGTGAGGTTCTCCATTGCAGATGGGCCACTTTTAATGAAGCCTTCTGCAGCAAGGAATTGCAGTGACTTCATTGTCGCAGGTTATCTTCGTGTACCAACAACGTGTGAGCTTTTCACAACAACTCTCACCACAGTACTGTCTTCTTTGTTGTCGTCAGTCTAGGCACTGCGCACTTGCATATGTCCAGGCTTGCTGTTGTAAGGCATGAGTCCCGTGGTAGGTAACAGGCTAGAGGTTATTTATAGGAGCAGCTGTCTCACGTCCTTCGTTTGGTTCAGTGTCTATTTGCAGTTTTTGCCAAGAGTTAAGTAGGAACAACGTCTGCATTCCAGTGGAAGACTTGTCACTATTCACACCACTTCACTGTAAAGATAACACTGGACAGAGGCAAGACAAGGCAACAGTCCTTTGACGACAGAGATAGAACAGTGTTAAACTAAAGACAGTGCTATAATCACATTGTCACACGTGTTTATTTACTTTTAACTCTTAAAATAATGATTTTGTGGTTGGTTTTGGCATATGTGTAATCACATTTCCATTAACATTGATGACTCTCCTTTTTCTCAATAATGTTATAATATCTTTTTGTCTTTGGTGGATCTCTTTCTATAAACAAAAACAGTTAAGTTGTTGATTATTATATGCATACAAAAAACATTTAAATCATCAAGTTTTTCATAATTTGTTATTGTTACTCCCTCTTACCTGAGGTTATACTGTATGTGGTGAGTGTGGACTCCCATCATGTAGCATGGTAGTGGTGATGATGGTGATGATGGTGATGCTCATGAAGGTGATGGTGCTCATGTCGGACACCGATTGGAGAACATGAGGAGGGCTGAGGTTTGGTAAATATGTCTCTGTCACTTCCAGGGTGGACGTGGGAGAAAAGTAGTCTTGAAGGTGAGGTGCTGTCCTGCGTTACTGCTCGAAGCCTTTTGCTGTGGGAGCGCTGGAGGTGACCATGTGCTGTGTGCTTGAAGTGTGTTGGCTGACACCATGACACAGGATGATGCCCATGCAGTCTGCTGGACTTTTCCTCTTTCCACACTGGTTTCCATTTCTCTCCTGTCCCCACAGGGTGGTGCTGAGGAGCTGAGAGAGGCTTCTGAGAAGAGGATTCTGTGAAAATGAAAGACTTGTTTCTACACATTGTTTTTACATTTTCATTAAAGTAATGAATTAAATTAATTAAATCATTCAATTATCACCTTTACTGTTAAACTTGGAGGTGTAATTTTCAATGCCAGCAAGATCCAGGTAGTGATTTCTGCGCTCAATGTTTTCCCCTGCATAGTAGAGTCCTTTGACTGGGCTTCCTGTCTCCTGACTTGCTCTCTGCTCCTTCTCTATGTAAAAGGAGAAGGACAGTGTGAAACAACTTGTAAGACTTCATGAAGTTCTATGAAGTGTTTTTGCTTTTTAAAGCACAATGATCGAGAGGATAATACTGGTTTCTTACCAGTTTGTGAGATGCCGTGTTGGACATCAGAAGAAGTTAAGACTATCTTAATCTTCAGTGCTGTGGTGCTGTCACAATGTGGCTTGACAGAGGCATCAATAGCCTTATACACTCCATGTAGCAGGTTAGACATATCCTACACAAAATACTCATATTTACTGCGTGGAAAGGCAGTTACAAAAACAATTTAGGCCAAAAACATAAACATATTGCACCTCCTTGCTGGCTGTGCCATTGCCATCACAGTTGTTCAATGTAAATAGCCACTCATGTCTTGGATGGTCTGCAAATGCATTACTGTCTGTGATCTGAATGGACAGTGGGGCATTTACAATGGAGCTAATTTATTTTGTGCTTAATCTTTAAACATAGACACTTACAGCTGCATGGCTGTCCTCATCCTTTGTTTGCTTGCTGCCTGGAACATGGTTACTGCGGTCCAATCCACTTTCTGGTGGCAGTGTCACTAAAATGCAAAAGTTAGATAGAGAATGGTTTGTTTATTGTTAACAGTACAGTGTTATCAAAATGTCTTTTTTTCCTTTTTAAGAACTTACCCTTAAGGGGGTAATTATGATTCCTTAGATCCCTGTATGATTCCTGTGATTATACGAGTGCCGATTAAGCAAATACACAAGCATTAAAAAAACAACAACTTTTAAAGTGCTTAGGAAGCAATTAGGCAACTTTTATTCTTGAGTGGGTGCAGACATGTCTCCAAATGTAACTCCTTTAATATGTACATTTCATGTTACTGTACATTATAGGTGTCAAAGTACTTTTTCAGTTCATTTATTGGCAGAAACAGGAAGGATACTGAGTGATTACAATCTCAGATGATTCTTTGATCGTCACATTAAGCTAAGACAACGAGAGGAATGTAGCCATATAGCCACATGCACAACACACACACCCTCCTCTCTGTCTGACACACTCTGTCGGCTGTGACGCTTTGATGAAGGCTTGGATTTCCCACAAACGAGGGAAGGAAAAAAGAAAAAGCTATTTTTGTCTTAACTATTTATCTGTCATCAAAAATTTTGTACCAAGAAATCTTGATGAACAACAATTCCACCAAACTATTTCTCACAAGTGATATTTTTATTCCTTCTGTCACAGAGACTCAGACTACATTAACTCGGAAAATCTAATGGCAGGAAACACTCAGGCATTAACAAGTTCTAAAAAAAAAACTTCTCCCACTTTCAAACAACTTGGCAGAGTCACACTTTTTCCCCAAATTGCAGGCGTCTAAGATCATCATATGGTATAAAATACAGTATGGTCTGGGTATTTCCCAACCACCTCCAGTGACTTTTTTCTCATTAACACCATGTGAGACAATCAAATGACCACTACTCTTAGCTTTTCATCCGTTATAGCCCTAAACCCCTCACAGTCTGTCTGGCTGTCTCGGGAAAGCAGTACCAGATGTGGGCTTTTTCAGTTTGGGATAAAGAGCCTGCTGTTTAGAGGGGCGGCTGAGTTGCACTTCAAACTCCAAAGTCTCTTTATAGAGTTGGTGGAGGGAGGGGTGGATGAATAAATAGACGACTACCTGGATGTGATGTGGGGAAATAGTGTTTATCCTAAAACTGGCCCAAGTAAGATGAAACCAGTCTGGTTTGGAACTGCTGCTGCATTTTAACAGGCATGAAGAGCGCTTTCATGTTATGTGTTGTTTATTTTAGTGTCAGACTAGACCTATGAATTAAAAATGCACTTCAGTCATGTTTCAGTCCATTTAGCGCTACTATTCCTATAGAGGCTACTCACTATGGCTCAAAACTTTCAAAGACTGGTAACTTACTATTCCAAGCAAATAAGAAAGAGCCAGAGTTTCTAACCCCACCCAATTCAAACATGACATATGATTATCAAATGACATAAAATAATAATGAACACATTTTTTACCCAGGACAGCTTTTCTTTGTTGTTGAGAAAGAACTCTCTTTGACTGTTCAACAAATTGGATGCTAAAACTCCACCTGTTGCACACAAACAAAGAAAAAATACAGTACAGATATAGTTCCCAGATGCAGATAATAACAAAATATGAAAAACAAGCCATACCTTCAGGGCTCTGTCTGCGCTTTGAAGCTGGACAGTAAAAGAAGGGCATATATAATGTGCGATGCACATTTATCAGACAGATAAACAAGAGAGTAACGTGGACTTACCAAGTTTGGATTGGAATTTACCCATAGCTTTTTTTTCTTGAAATCTTCCCGTTCATCAAAAAATAAATAAATTAAGATTTACTGTCCTCTTGGGAGACAGTAAAAGTGGACTCTCACACTGGAAATTTCAGATGAGTTGTAGTATAGGTTTTCCAAGAGGCTGCATGCACCATAAGATGTCACACTGCTGAGCACTTCCTTCTTGGGGAAAGTCCTGCAGTCTCAAGTTACACCCATAGAGGTCCCACCATGGTACACACATGATAAACCCAGTATAATATGAAAGTCCACGAAGTTTGCCCGAGATGAGTTTATAACTTACATTTGATCTAGACAATGGTATACAAAAAATAGGTAAAAGCAGATCTATCCATTTATAGTTTCATATTGCAGATTATGTAGTTATAAGTAAATATCATGTATCAGTTTAAAAGAACTTGACCTAATATTTTGATTGGATTTCCAGGGTCTTTAACAAAAAAGTATTTACTAACAATGAAATAAATGAATAAATAAATAAAAGAGAAGAGCTATTTAATAAGACAATTTTTGTTTATTGATAAATACAAAAGTCTATCTCTAATGCAGTGTTATGTCTACAGCATCATTTCACTTGGTTTGAAATCCTTGTTGTCCTTTGTATCAAACTACAAACTGAAGTCTGTCATCAGAAATGACTGTCTTTGCAGTCTTCATTTTTACATTAATGTACAAAAGGTTTGTCTATTCAAACTCAGCAGAGTCAGTTCATGCTACAGTCTGTTAGCTGCTGCCAATGAGAGGCTCTTTGACTGTAAGAGCTGGTGTGGGTCCAATATGTGTCCAGATGTAGCCTTTTTCCGGTCGGATGGGAATGGTGGGGAATGGAGAACTCCTAGACTTGAAATATTCAGAGGGGGCATGGCACACAAACTCCAAGAACTCCATTTTTCTGGGAAGATCCTCCTCTGGACCTAGTGGGAAGTTAACAATTCACCATGGAAAACTGACATGTAAAACCACATACCCAAAAAACACAATATACAATGTAACTGAAAAACACTTTTAAGTCTTTTTTTGGTCTCAGGCTTAATAAAGTCAAATATTTTCATATGCACATACAGTGGTATAGAACACAAACTAGTGGTACATGTCACAGCTAATTATGTGAGTATTGTGTATGTGTGTAGTGAGTGTGGGTGATCATTTTGTCAGCTAGATTGCCACTAAAGTGCATGTGTTTTGATTATGTTTTCTCTTTTCTTACCAAGAATATATGTCCCTGGATCAAACTGATCCTTTGGGCTGGCCTGGGTAGGGATTAACCACGTCAGTGCAGCACTCTTTTCACAATACTGATCCTGAACGAAGCCTCGGATCTGAGCATAGTATGCCTTTCCATCCTCTTCATCTGTTACTTTAATCACATCTCCTGTCTGGTAGTACACTCCCTAAAGAATTGGTAAATACATGAATTAGTTTCAAAATTCAAAGATAACTTATTACTATGAAGGACTAAAATTCCTTAAAAATAAAAGACATACCTTGTAGAACACAGACTCGGATGTAATGAATGTCGCAACAGATTCTGGCGCTTTGATTGGCTGAGAAAAATAAATTTGAGTGAGACAAAGTAGTTCCATAGAAAATAAGCTGCCACCTGCTTTGTAGACTGTGTGAATTACATTTTTTAATTTAAATATGTGTCTTCTCCCTTTTCCTTTTGTTGACACCTTCTTCTCAGACGCAGGAGCTTTGTACTTTGTACTTCTTAGCCGTGCAGATCTCCTGTGAATCTCCTGCTTTGACTACAGACAAAACGCGAATGTTTTAGCTGCAGTAAAAACATATTCATTTTTTGGGTAATACTCAAAACATAATCCACTGAAATGCAGAATTGTGAGTGCAAACCTGCTTGCCTCCGCCATTGCTGGGCTGTGTGGTGGAGGACAGGGAAGGTCCTAATGCCCCGCTACTACTGCTTTTTCCTGTGCAATTATTGCAAAGGATTTCACCTTGGTTTCCCTTTTTCCACATTGACGAAGAGTTTGTCTTGCAAACTGCACAACATGGCTTCAACCCCAACGGCATTTTTGTGCTCAGAGGAAAATAATGAAATGAACAAAATAAAAACAATGAACTGGAGCTATAACGCTTAGCTCTAAACTGCACCTTTACCGACCTATACTGAGGTATACAGAGCACTAACACACTTAATCTGCCGCAAAGGTTTCCTATTTTCAGCATTCATGACAGTAAAAGGTATTAAGCATGAGTGTTGATTTGTGAGGCCAAGTTGCTGCCATTTTTCTAGCGCCAGCTTCTTCTTCGCGGATAATGCCAAGCCGCTTCTCTTCTTCTGTGGTTTGAGGTTCAAGGTGAATGGTTAGAGCGCCATCCCTGGTCTGGTTGACACTAAAACAAACAAACCAGACCGAGTGGTATCGACTAGAGCAGACTTCTCACACTTGACTTGACTGCCAGATTTTTAGATTTTTTTAACTACTCGCCTTATTTTATATTTAACCCAGTATTGGGTTAGGACCATTATTATTGGCTCACATTACAATACAATCTTCATCAATAATCTCAAAGGTGCCCTCGTTACTGCCAAAATTGTGGACTAGTTTTAAGTAGCCTTCTCAGCTGTCTAATTTAATCCATATTATTTATAAAGTACTATTTTAAGTGTTATTAAATAAAACTGTAAAAAATAAGCACATGACAAGAATGTGTTATTTTTAATTAACATTTCCCATAATTGAGGTTGGAGCATTTTTAATAGAAACTAAACTATACTGGGAGATGTACAATATTTAACATATGCTACTAGACTAAAAATAGGTTCGGATTGAAACCTCCATAAAACAGGGTGAGTTGACGAAGATCGCCAACTGCACTATCGCTCCAATTCAGTAGGTGGCGGTAATGTGGTTGTATGATGGTTTGCCAAAGTCTATTGGTACAAAAGAAAAAGAAATGCGTCATAGTTCAAAACAAGTGACTGGCGCTCTGTGAGTTAATGAAGATGTCTCAAAATACTTCTGACAAGGATGATCCATCTCCGAGCAAACAGAAAAACATCTCTCTACCGATTTCCAGAGTGAGGCTCATCATGAAGAGCTCTCCCGACGTGTCCAGCATCAACCAGGAGGCTCTTTTCCTTACGACCAAGGCCACAGTAAGCCACAGTTTGGTGCTAAATCCCCGGTTCATTGAGCAATGCTAACCCCGGTGTTCAGCAGAAAACAAGGGATTAGCTCATAGTTAGCGTCGGCTTAAACAGTAGCCATTGTGAGGAAAGGACATGTGTAGTAATATGAATCCTGGTATTGGTAATTGACGTTCTTTTCTCGTAAATCAAATTTGTGATATTTGAATTGTTTTAATATTTGATATATGAAGGTTAGACTTAACAGGGAAACCTAGAACTAAAACCTATTAAGCTTGTATTGGGGTTGTATAATGTTGTTAGAGCATGGATACTGACACATAAGTGCATGTTAACACAACACATTTTTGTTAAAACCACAAGGAGGACCTCACCAGCAACAGTTAATTTTATTATTTATGCCACCAAGATGGCACCTTAAGAGATGGAGAGACAGATTTCCTTTGAGCTGGCCCCTGGTATGAAAAGTCAGAAAACATTGATGACAATCTGCTAAATTTAATGTGAAATGTTATGAATTACATCAGTGTGGACAGAATGAGGAAGTTCCATGCAGTTCAACACATCCTGCCAAACATGCTCCACCACCATCAGATTCCATAACCTCGTGCTTAGCCAGCCCAATGTGGTGCAAAAGTCTATTTGGGTGTAAGATGTGGATTTGACATGTGTGTTGCTTAGTTTTCTTCCCAAGATGTAACTCTTAATAGGCTGACCTGAGTTGTTGTTTCAGGAGCTGTTCGTGCAGCATCTGGCTTTGTCTTCCTTCAACAATGGCTCTGGGAAAGACACCAACACTTTGTCGTACACTGATCTCGCCAACACTGCGGAGGAGAACGAGACATTTCACTTCCTCACAGGTAAGACCCACTCTCAGCCTGACAAACCCACTGGGATTTTTATTCTTTGTTTTATCATGAATATTATTGTCTCCAACAGACATCCTCCCAAAGAAGATCTTGGCACGTGACTATTTAAAGTCTTTGGAGCAAATGCAAGAAGAGGATGGCGACTTTTAAATTTAATTTGTATTATATAAATGATGTGATATCCATATGTCCCTCTTTGCTGCCTCCAAGGAAGAGGTAACTAGAGCTTTCATTGTTCCGTAAATGTATTCTTTAATTTCTTTAAGAGCGTTAGGAGAGGAGGATCACATGAAACTGAAGATTAAATGTAAAATCAAGTAATGACGTTTAAAGTTCCCTATTTTTTACTATCAACTGTTCTTTTTGAGAAGTAACAGAAAGGACAGCTATGTTACTCCTGATCCTCAAGAGAGCCCAATCTAAAAGTAACTTAAAACACTTATTATTATAGGTATTATAGGTATTATTTAAAATTTCCAAAATGCTCATCTCTGCTGTTCAAAAATAAATTCGGTTGTCTGAGTAAAATTAATGTTTAAAAAATTCTGCATTTGTCTAACCTGTTTTACCTCCAGAGAGCTGTGGTAGCAATGGCATTTTTGTATCAATTTAACAGTTCTCCCTTGACTCTTAAAAATGGAGACATGGTGTATGTCCATTCCACACAGCTGGAGCACAGATGTTTCAGCTCCTGAGTTATCCTATGATCGGGTAAACATCTTCTGCATAAAATGTGTCCTCATATGCATGACTTATAACTAGATAAATTGGAATACTTGAACCTGTGAGCTAATGAGAAGTATAAATACCTCTTCTTTTTCAAGTGTAACTACAAACTGACTGTGCCTCTAGTGGCTTTCCAAATGTAATTTCATTCAGACAAACAGATGTGAATATTAACTTTACTGTATATACAATTGAACAACAAGTCACCTTTATAGTTTTGTTTTGATATTAAACTATCATAAAGATACTGTCTGACTTCATTTTTTGTACACAGCCTACATAGAAGAGCTTTTATGACACGTGGGAAGCCGGTAAAAAATGTTTTATTATGAGTTTTACAAAGCCTTGTGGTTTTACTATACATTTTCACTGAGACTATAAAATCTCCGCATGCAGTATGTTTGAACTGCAAATAATTATATCACATTTAATGTATTTATTACCTTAATGTATTCCTTTCCTCCTAATATGTCAGTGATTTTTAAAGTTAAAGCATCACAGGCATTTTCTGTGTCTATTTTAACATTGTTTTAGCGCATGTGTGTACATACAGTATATTAACATTTAACAACACATAAACATGTTTTGAAAATGTTATTGGATAAACTTGTTGATTCGAAGCTGCATGTTCAGGAGAGTCTGCTCTAGAGTAGAAAAGTCATTTTCCAGGATGGATGCCATGTTTTGTCTGTTGTCTAAGGCAGTCTTTGTGTCGAAGAGGTGCTCCTTCATGCTGTAAAATATACACAGGTTTGTAAGCATAAAGTACCTTCTAAATACATATCCTAATCTATTCTCTCAAACATTGTTCAATGGTAATGCTCTTATAACTTTGCTAAAGCTAAAGACAAACCAGTGTTGGAAAACACTTGACTCTAATCTATTTCTAGAATTAACTGGAACATTTAAACACATTTCAAGTAAACAAAATGGTTAATAGGTCTTTATAAATTAAAATGCTTCACCTCGTGAGAACTCCCTGCTCTTTGCCTTCTCTCCTCTTCTCTTCCAAAGAGACAAACACCTTCTCCATGGTCAGTATTGTTTCTGTTGCACTCTGGTGGTCTGAGCGGATGCCTTGGACTTCATCTTTGGCCTGGAGGTCATATGAGGGCCCTCCCTCCTCCACTCCACTGGAGCTGGACACAGCCTGTAGGGCAGCTCTGTTCTGGAGCACAAGCAGACGGGACTTGGCGAATTCCTCGGGTCCTGCTATATTCTCCCAGCACATACTGATGGCTGAGGGCAGCCAGAAGTGCTGGGTGCAGTTGGCAGGCTTTCCCGAACTTTCTGCTGTGATGGGACTGTCAGCTGGAAAACTATGGAGCAGGTGGAGAAAAGTCGATCCAGAGCCCCATTCCCCAAAGCCTGCTTCACCAGAGCCTTCTTCAGGAAACAAACCAGTGAAAGAGTTTGTAGTCCCTGTGCCTTCAGCTGAAAAACAGACCCCTATCAGCAGGCAGCAGGACAGGCAGAGCAGTGCCCCTCTCTCTTGGCCCTGAAGCATCTCCCAAGTTTCTGGGAAGAGACAAAGATCCACACACAGCTGTTATAACTGGGAAAACCCTCTCATCTCAGTAGTTCATTGATTCTACTAAACACATCTCACTTAAAAGTTTAGTTTCCCTTGTTCTTTGCATTTAACCAATTCAACAAGAGCCACTGGGGCAACAGTGGACAGTCACTGAATAGTGCATGGAGACACTTTCCAGATCCTTTGTATTTTTTCATTGACCCAAGGATTAGCCGTCGTGTGAGAAACAATGTTAACTTTATCTCATGCATACTATTCTATCGACCAAACAACATATTATTTGTGTAAAAACACAAGCTAGGCAGCACAAAAGTGTAACCAACACTAAAACACATGATCAAAGAAACAATAAGCTCTTTCTTACAACAACTCACTTTACCTGTGCATACTAACTAATACTAACCAATAATTATAATTATATCATACATATTTATGCAGTTTATCTTACCTTAAAAAGAACCTCCAGCGACAGAGCAGAGAGTGCGAGCTGCAGTCGTGCTGTGGAGCCTGTAGTGGTTGGAAAAAATGAGTCCTCTGTGCAGCCTGTTACATAGACTCCGATCTGAATCACTATTTACTGGCTGTGTAGCAGCAACAGCAGCAATGATTTTCCCTCTAAAACTGCACTCTCAACAATAATGTTCCCCAAAGCTACAGTGAGTCGTCCAAGTGGACATTAAAAGCATTAAACAGGCAGAAAGACAGTGACAGGAAAATTTCACAGTTAGACTTGACTTTACAAATAAGTCTAGACCCTCCCTTTTGTTTCACTCCAATGTGCAGCCTTTCTTTTTACTACAACTTTGTGAATGGAGTTTTTAGGAGAAGGAGGTGGGATGCCCTGGAATTTATGAGCCATTTTACTATGTCCTAAACAAGACCATCAAATCCTTCAATTTGGAAAAAAATGTCTTAACCTGTTTAATGTTCATTATAGCCCCACATTATTAAAACATAAATGATTGAAGTGTAGCCAAAGTTCTAAAGTCCTAGAGTTGGGTAAGATGTAATTAGCTCACATCTGCATGGCTGAATGGTCAGGGAATGATTTAAATGGCTTGAGGCTTATTTCCTGACATAAGCAACCAGGAATGGGAGACATTTTTGGCACAAACAAACTGTGCGTACTAAGCTCAGAGGACATTTGGACGCGAGGCATACACAGCTAAAACACAGCTAAAAATCTCTGGATGAAAAGTTTTACATAAAAAGATGAGGCTTTAGGGATTTCACATGCACTTTTCTGATACTGGTCTGCACTGATGCTTGTTTGAAGAGATAACAAGTGCTGCCCAATACATTTTTTTTTTAATTTGAGGGGGAAACTCAGATTTATTTATTTTTTCTGGGGCAACTCAAAAAAAAAAAAAGTTTTTTTGGGCAACTTTTTTTAGGGGGCAACTAGGCCCCAGAAAAAAATGTACATATATTTTTTTGACTATATAAGTTTTTTTGAGTTGCCCCACCCCCACCCCTACGGAGCCCTGGAGAGGACATGACAGGAAATATATAATTAAGACAAGGCCTCGAGTTATAAAGACGTGGGAACGACTTACGCCTTATTTACACTGACTGCGTTACGGATATGGAGCGGAATCCGTACGGACTGCCATTTTTTTTTTTATTAATAATTTTTATTGCGTCAAAACATGTACAACAATTATGGCATCACTATCAAATTGGAAAGCAGCATGAAAAGTGCCAGAAAAGGCTGTTAAAGGTAACAAGATAGAATAGAAAAAGTTAATAAATAAAAAAGGGGTGGGGGATTAAGATTAGGGGTTTTCTAAGAGTTTCAGTTCATCAATCATATAATGTGGTTGGACTGCCATTTACACCGGGTGAGGTGCGTGTGCTGTACGTGTCCGGAAATCTGCATCCACGAGACCACAAAACCACAGGGATTCACGCTGAAGGGTTGAGTTCACGCGATAACATCCATGTAACGAGAGAGGTGCTTGTAAACAAAAGCCACACTGCCTTATATATATCCCAGAGCTCCAGCTATTTTACTCCATGCCTTCTCTTTTCTGGAGTTGTCCTTATAATAGTATGTGAGATATCATATAAAATTGTGTGGTTTTGGACTTCCGTGATGAATCTCTCGTCATCCATGGTCTCAAATAACCCCGGGACCCTCTTTCACTACACTTGTGACCCCCGTGTCAGAATATGACGTAATACAGCATAGTATTATGGCAAAAAATGACTCGGCCGCCGATGAATTTGTGAAATAAAGGCTTGCCAGTGTTTTATTTCTCGGCAGAGAAAGTTCCAACCATCCAGTGACAGAGTCACGGTGAGAATGAAGTTGGACCCTGCCTGTTGGTTCAGACCCGTATTATATAGCAGTAACATCAAACACAAAACAAATGATAGGTGGGGAGAAAACAAAAGGGAAAACAACAGATGACAGTACATTACAAAGAGCTATTGGGGATAAAAGGAAAAGGGAACTGTTGGGTAGGGGATATGTTAATTAACATGCTAATTTGATTCACACTTAGACGTAAAATCATTCTTGAGTAGACAGATTAGAGACAGTAACAGATTATGGCATTTGGAAAAAGTAAAACAGATTCAAATAATCTTACAACAAATGTTAGGTTTAACAATTGTATGAATGTATCAATGACTAAATTTCCATTTCAATAGCAAGAGTTCGCGGAACTTGTTTTATTTTGAAATGGACGCGACCGTGAAGTGTGAGCAGTGCGACGTGTTTGACTGTAACGCGTGCCAACAGCGGAGCCACCCCTGCCGCGGACCCTTCTGTTAGAGACAGCCAAAGAATTTGAAATGGACTTTGCAGGAAACACAGGCTGCTACTCGCTACTTTGTGGTCTGGTCCGGATCAGCCATGAGGATGTTTGTGGATGCCTTCAGCAAACAGGTAGGAAGAAGACGCTGGGGTAAAGTTAGTACAGACAAAAAGAAATCTGGACAGTCCACTAAGATGAGCTGTTGTGTTTCACAGGTGTAAAGAGTAAAGAGAGCCTGTCCACTGCAGCAGAGTGTGTTAAAAAGGCCAAGGAGCAGCTGACTGAGATCAGCCTGGACCTGACCTTCACGCTGCAGTCTCTGCTGGTCAGAGACATTAAGGCAGCTCTGCAGAGTTATAAGGACATCATCATGGAAGCCGCGAAGCACAGAAACTCAGAGGAAATGTGGAGGAGGATGAACGCCTGAGGCTCTGGCCGAACTTAAGGTAGACTGAAAACCTGATAATGCTAGATGCTGACTATAAGCATTTTTAATGTACATTGCAGATACAACAGCAGAAATGAGAGTTGGAGTTAATCACCTGTGGTTGTGTTTTCAGGATGAGATGCTTAGCTGTGGCATCACCAGCTTGGAGCAGTACACAGGAGAAGCTGCTGGGTGAACCTGAGCTACACCATTGTGGCCTTCACAAAGCAGATGATGAGCTTCTTGGAAGAGGGCCTGAAGCTGGTCCTGGTCACTGTGCAGCATGAGGACTACAGTCTCCGCTGTGAGCAAGACTCGGTGAAGAAGAGGTTCATGGTGCTGCCTGTGGTAGTTTGAGGAGAGCGTAGGCAAACCGGCTGGACCTGAGGAAGAGGACCAGACCGGTCAGGATCAACCCTGAGAGTAGCACATCTCTGGTCTGAGACTCATGAGAACTAACAATTCACAAAGAGCGTGAGACTGTACTAAAGGAAAGTGAAAACAAAAGAACCCCCTTCACTGATCTGTAATTTCAAATGTACACCTAAAACTTTCCAGATTATGTTAGCATGTTTTGGATAAACAACCTCTTGAAATTAATTTTATTTTTACACTGCCAAATGGTAAATGACACTATTGTAAATTAATGTTTGCACCAAAAGATTTTTTGTTTTTACTTTCAAATGTCATATTCAACTCAGATCAAAATTGATTGATTTGACCAATTTTAGCAGAATTGTTCACAAAAGCAAATGTGTGTGAGAGCTTTTTAATGCTGGATGAGAGTTTGGTGTTGATATTAGTCTGTTGTATTCAAGCGAAATGAGACTGAAAAAAGGGAAGACTGAAATTCCGTTGAAAGTCAAAATGGCTGATTTGTTTGTTGTAAATAAAGGTAATGTAATGAATTGCTACCATTAAAGGTGTCCATAGAGAAATAGCTTTTTTCTTTGTCCAACATTTTTTAAAAAGGTGTCACTATAAACCAGTACAGACAGAAAAATAACCTCCACAAGTCCTAGGGTTCGGTCGGGCCAAGAAAGAAACATATTTGCAAAAATTTTGCACCAATACAACTTCTTCATTAAACTTATTATGCCGAGGGTTTTATATATTTCCTGTCATGTCCTCTCCAGGGCTCCGTACCCCCTTCCAAAAAAAAAAAAAAAAAAAAAATCCTTTTGAGTTACCCCAAAAAAAGCCTGCCCCCCCCCCCCATTTTTTTTGAGTTGCCCCTGAAAAATAATATATTTTTTTGAATATATATATATATATATATATAAAACTTTTTTTGGGCAAACAGTGTTTTTGTTTAACCAATGTTAGAGCTGGTCTTTGGTGGTCAGTTATGCCAAAGGAATAATCTACAACACACACTTACCATGTAACTGATTGTGTTCTCTACAGTCCTTCAGTAACATCTAGTGGCAAGGACTGGTATTACCTTTTATTTCTTTATTTGTTTGGTTGGTAGTACACTTTCTTTCTACACTGGACATGTTTGTACTTGTTGTAGGGCTAAACCTGACATTCTTAAAGCTCAGTCTAAACAATTCTATTTGTTTAATTTTATCTACAAAAATCTGATGTGTATAAAATAAGGAGCATTTTGACTGTACACTATCCCTGCACTCTATATTTAATCTATAAGCTCAAACATGAAGTGTATATAGGGGATATGAGCTGTGCCCATGCCCAGAGCTACAACGAGTAGGGGCGTGGTCAGCCATTAGCCCCGCCCCCTCGCTGTACGTCAGCGGTGCTGCTGGACTGGAGCTCGGCACCGACAACAACCAGCCGCTGGCCGCTGCCCTGCGCCGAGAGCCTCTCATCTAAGCGACATTTCGGCTCGTCGACATGGCCTCCGACGGCATGGACGAGCGCTCCCCTCTGCTGTCGGGCCCCAACTCCGAGAATGTGACCCCCAATGCGCCTCCGTACCTGCAGGATTCAAGCCCCCGAGGTAAACACTACTACAGCCATCTACAGATGCGTGCATGCTGAATCATTTCTGGGCGGATCGGGTTGAGCTCTGTTTTGTACGTAAATAACTGCAGACAGAGAAGGACATCGGCGTGAAAACGATCGGCCGCTGAGGAAAAAAGGTGGAGCTTGTGTTGTGAGAACTGGAGTAGTGGGTTAGCCTCAAGAGAGGCCCTGCAACACAGAGCTGAGATTTAACAGCAAATATATCCTGTCATCACGACTCGCGCAGGCCTCAGTGTTTAGGATCGCACATGAATATGACAAAAACACAAATGAGATTCTACAGATTGATTTTGTTGGTTGATGGGTGATTAACAAACCTTAATAAGCCTATTGTCCCAACTGCAAATGACAGATGTGAATTGAAATCAATAGTACTACACGTTGTTGTGTTATTATATTTGTAGACTATGCACATATAGATGAAAATTCGTCTGATCTTTGTTGTGGAAAAAACAATGTACATGTTTATTGTTGTGTCTTTCATGCAGGCAGAGCACTGACCCAGTCTCCTCATTCCCAAGTAAGCGGCAGAATATAGGTTATAATAACATAAAAGAGGCAGAGATGGCATTTTCATCTTATAATTCCTCCACTTGTTTTAGCCTTGAAGCCACAAATCTGCAACATCACACACTGTGTTTACATCACACCCTCCTTTCACTGTGGCTTTGTTGGGAGTAGATTTTTCTCTCCAAAAATGGTCCTCACTGTTTTTGTGTAAACATTTGAACCAAGATTGTCTCATGCTATATCTGATTCACCAGCTCCCGAGTAGATTTGTGTTTAGAGCTTCATAACAATTATCAGAATCTAAAGGCTGAGTTACAGCCCATGCAACATAAAAGAGAAACAGGGATTTTTACCATTTGGACACGAGCCAGACTAACCTTTCTTTGCTCTGTTGTTCTGCCTCAAACACTTTCATTGTTGCAATACTTTTTAGGAGCTTTTCTAGATTAGGCAAACCAATGTGAGGCTTTTGTTGCTCTGCACTTTCCCCCAAAAAAGAAATGAGTGAAAATAATCCCTTTTCATATAGTTAATAAAACTGGTTTGACCATAAACCTTCTGTTGCTATGCACTGGGATCTCTGCATCTTATTTTATGTGTAATATTTGATGATGGAAAACTGATGGCCTTGGCAGCTTTGAATGGTTTGGTTGAGTGTTATTTTTTTGTCTATGCCAGTCACCAGACAAACAACTGCAATGCTACACACTCTTTAAGACTTACAGCAACATTAAAACATGTTAAAATATAAACTTACCTATTAATTCCTGTGAGCTATAAAGGTCTGTTATTGACAAAATAATTGCAAAGCCACTTAAAGGCTGCAGGCTTGTCGTTTTATTGTGTAGCTTTGAATGAATTCCTCTCTGTACAGTCAATACTCATTAAAGCAAATAGTAACAAGGCATTACATATCGATAAGCAAGATACTCTATATTCTGCAGTATTTTCCAATAACCCAGTGCGTTCGGTGTTTGTTACTGTTTGTTTGGCTTGTTTTCAGTGACGGCAGGATGTGGTGGTGGGTCTGGTCTGTGCCGAGGAGTTTTGTCGGACTGTAGTAGGGTCTTCTCGTCTTACCTCTGTATCAAAGGGCAGCGAGTGAAAACATATAGCACCTATATTCAGTTTCCTCCATGCATTAGGGCAACCCAAGAGGAATACCGGTACTGACATAGGAGGAGAATCACAATATTTCTTCTTTGTACTGTATCTGCAGTCACTCTGGCAACACAAGGCATGAGATGAGTCACGATAAAGAGTAGGAGCACACTCTTTTGTCTAGTTTTAAATGGGCACTAAGTTATTGTGCAGCAAGGGGACAGGTAATAATTGGTGCAAGACTACGGATTAGCTGAATTGTAATATTAAAATGAAAAAAACACATGGAATGCAGACTAATTAATCAGGGTTAATGCAGGATTACACAGTACAGGGTGACTACTGTAGTTACCTCACCCACCCCTGCTCTCTGAGACAAGGAAGTGAATTCACTAAAGGCTGTGGGGAATTACTGGGAGCTAATTAAACTTAAATCACTTGATTCATGAGCAAAAATCATGAGCAGTCAATTCACATACATTTTTTTTTACCAGTATAAGATAAACCAGAGCCATAATCCAAGCATGACAATCTGTGCAGCTAAATATCCAGTATTAAACAGCATCGTGTACAGTATTTTTAGTGCATTTCTGTGCATAAACAGGCTCATTTTTATGTAGCTTGACAGTGAAAGGGTTTGACAGTCTGCTGTCTAAAAGGCCTCATTGTTTCTTTCTTACACATCCATAGTAGTAATCTTTGCCTCCATCAAGGAGTCACATGTTATAGTATGAGAGCTGTACATGTAGTCATGGGGTTAAAACAGCATAAAGGACAAATCCTAAAGCTTTAGACAGAGTTATGACTTATTGATTAAGATATGTTTCTATACATACAAATCACATCCTTTTTACATAAATTATATTGAATCGGACTGAAAGGAAGAGTTGCTTATGAGGAAAATATAATAAGTATGTGTCTGTATTTGATTGGCTTAAACGCAATTCAAAAAGGATGACATGAACATGAACAAACCTGACATGAGACACTTTTTGACTTACTAGATATTCTCTCTAGAGCAGTAATCAAAACTGGTTCATTGTCCACACCTTTTGGACAAATGCATGTGTTTATTTATTTGCATGACGTTACCAACAGTGGGTCATTTGTTGTTTGGTTTGTCTTCTTCTTCTTCTCAAAGCCGAACTACCTCCTCCCTACACAGCCATCGCCAGCCCAGACGCCGGCGGTGTGCCAGTCATCAACTGCCGCGTCTGCCAGTCACTCATTAACCTGGACGGCAAGCTGCATCAGCACGTGGTCAAGTGCACGGTCTGCAATGAGGCTACGGTAAGGGGAGTGTTAGGGAGTAGTAGGGAGTAATGTACGCTGCAGAAATGATGTTCAGTCTAATTAGTCTTCCATTACCTGCTTCCTCCACTAGGATATATAGTTATGTATGATTCTAAAACAAAACCAGCAGTTCAAAAGGAGCCAAATGATAATGACATTACTCATGTTTTGGTTATAGGCAGTTTAAGTTGACAAGACAAAGCTGGTTCAATTATGAGCACAGTTTAAAGTATTGTCTAGCTGTTATAATTTGTCTCTTCAGATCTAGATTTTGGACAGAGAGGTTTTAAACGCCTCTTAAAAAGATAAAACAGCATAACAGGACACATTATAGACATCTGAAGCTGACTAATATATATTTCATGGGATAAGGGCAAAGCTATTGATTTTTCAGAGCACTATCCACAGTGAAACAACTGAGAGACTGTGCCACTTCAAAGGAAACACAAACTGTTATGTCTTTTTCTTTGCTGGTGTTTCTCACACTCTACACTATAATACTAAGTTTGTATTTGCTTCCTTGCAGCCTATTAAAAATCCACCAACTGGGAAAAAGTATGTGAGGTGCCCCTGTAACTGCCTGCTCATCTGTAAAGACACATCGAGAAGAATAGGATGTCCTCGACCAAACTGGTAGGTTATAGAGCATATTCTTGATTTAAATGTACTTTTTAAGACTGTTTTGTAATGACCTTTCTTTGTTTTTCACAGTAGACGGATCATAAACCTTAGCCCAGTGATGGTAATCCCAGAGGAACAGCCGGCCCAGCCAGCGCTGCCCATTCAGCCCGAGGGGATGAGAGTGGTCTGTGGTCACTGTGGGAACACATTTCTAGTACGTAATGGCATCAAGACATTCGATATAGAGAACCACAGGCTTTTACAGAAGGTTGTTGCTGTGAAAACTTGAGAACAACTGTTGGCAGAGGATTGTCTGAATCATTATCACGTGTTATATTTAGATCTCACAGCTTGCTGAACTGTACTCGTACTGAAGATGTATGAAATTGTCATGAAGCATATTGGAAGTCACTGTAAATGATGTGTGCAGGGGATTTACATATTTGTGGGAAGTCTGTACACTGTCTTGGTGATAAAGTGATATAACAGCCCCATTTAGAGATGCTTACAGGAGCACGGACACAGAAGCTACCACTGCTTTTTAATGAAACTAAAAGAGCATTAGGCAGCACTAAACCACAATCTCATATTCAGTAACATTGCTTCAACATTGCAAATGAAGAAATGAGCAGTATTCTTCACAGAGTGAGCACCTTGGCCCTTTATGTATTTTTTTTTCCACAATGCTTAAGCGGCTGGGACATCTAAAAAAACAGTTTGTCTTTACTTACTTTGGACTTCTGTGTTGTCAGTCCTGTTTCCTTCTCTAAACTGGGGGCGTGCCACTTGCTGTGTTTTGCGAGTCACATTGTTTCAATAGACTTTAAAGCCTTGTAAGTCATATTGCAGTGTGAACATATCCCAGACTGTCGTAAATTAGCAATGCAGCAGGACTAGATAAATTGAATGATCTTCATTAACGTGCACATTGTCACTTGCGGCCTCTGTAGGGCAGTGAGGACGCCAAGTCATCTCAGCCAATGTCTGGCCTCCCCAGCGATGGCTCTCCCCCAGCACAGCAACAGGTTCACAAAGCTGGTCATAGTGTGGGACTTATATTAACAACAGTCTAACTTTGCACCAGGAAAATCTGCAGCTTTTTTCACTGGTGACGTCCACTTTGTACTCATCTGGCTAAAATACGAACTGTTTGTGTTAAATTTAAATTTCTGTAATGATTCATTTCTGTTCTCTCAACGTCAGATGGGTAAAAGTGACAGTGTCAGTCGCCATTTATGATCTGTGATTGGGTAAACAATTCATAACATTGCTTATTAACACTGGAACCTTTGGTGACATTTATCAGCCTTAACTAACAGAATAAATAATGCTGGTGATTTAGCTTCAGCTCAATAATAACCCACAAGATCTCATAAAATCATTTTCAGTGTTGAGTTTAGTGTTGATTGTTCTTAAAGCACAATAACAATGTATTGTGTGGTTTAATTCATGTTATTGTGGACTATAACCTAAACAATGCCTTTTGTTTTTGTCCTCTCACAGTGGATGGAGCTCCGCTTTAACACACTAGCCAAGTGTCCCCACTGCAAAAAAATGTAAGTATTGTTTCATATTATGTATCATGTTAGTATTGAACTGTAGTTACATTTGTGAATATTGTGCAGCCACATTGTTAAAGTTAAACTTTCCATGGTTCTGTACTTAATTCCTCAGAGTCTCAGAGGTGTGTTACTGTAAATACCAGCTTTTTGCATTTTTGTTGCTGGAGTAGTTTCAGGGTACTTTATGGATGAAGTCTTTAGTTGGTCTGGACCTCTTGGAAGTAGGCTAATCTAGACGTGTGACAGGAATTAGTGCCTGGCCTCAGTATGAGCAGTGGGAAAGAGGTAGAAGGTTAGACAATAGACAGGTGCACAGTTTAACAGAGAAACAACTTCAGTAGTGTTGTAGCAAAGATCACACAACTGGTCCAAGTCACGACTGAGACCAGAGTGTCCTGAGTCTGGGACAAAACAATATGCTTTCAGTCTCCATGCTTGTGTAAAAAAGGACAGTGAGTTAAAATAATCAAAATACAGTTGACTTAAGTTATTAGTTTGTCCAAGTCCAGCCCCAAATACAATAAAAAGTGGTCTTAAGACTCCAAGCTATAGGAGCACATTAGAACAGTTCAATACTAATACCACATCTAATGTCACATCTGAACCTTTTACCCCCTTCCTTATTAAATTACATTCATTATCTTATATTCGAGGGAAATCCCCTTTTAACCGTAGCTATATTATGGCTATTTTAATCAGCTTTTTTGATTGTAGTAAATAACTGTAACACATATCCAGCAGCTTAACATAACTGTGGGTCGTTTAAGAGGATGATGTCAAAGCAAGATGTAGTTGTGGAAGTAGGTGGAAATCAGGTGATGGCGCACCCCTAAGCTGTGATTTTAGAAGAATGTCTGAGTCCCGTCACATGAGAGGCATGTGAGAAGCGAGCAGGCAAAGGCAAGTAATAGTGAAGGAAGAGAAAATGTGATGCCAGTCTGGTGCTTAAGGGTTGTTTGACTTGTAACGTGTTAGACTGGAGATGGAGAAGTCGTGAGCTGCACATGTGACCAGCCCATGGTGCATTCATGTGTAGGTTTGGAGGCGGAGGGAGTAAAATGACAATAATATGTGCTGGGGTTTTGACAATGCTTCCATAAAATCATTTGCAAGATGCTTTTTCTAAACCTCTTTTTATGTTTCTTCCCTCAGTTCTTCTGTTGGGAGTGCGCTCCCGAGGAGGCGCTGTTGTGCTTATATAACAATAGGGATGATCTGCATTTTCATTGGTGTGGGTTTAACTGTGAGTATAAAATTAACCCTTTTTGCTTCATTAAAAAGAGACAAAGCTTATAATGAGAAAGATAAGGGAGTGCACTGTTGACGAGTCTGTTTCTGTTGCCAGGTCGGTACTCGGGACTTTGCCAGTCGATACAATGCCACCTATGTGTCCTGGGCTTTCGCCTACCTGCTGGGCCTCATCTGCCTGATACGAGCGTGCTACTGGGGCGCTATCAAAGTGAGCTACCCCGAGAACAGCTTCGCCTAATGCTGCACGGATTCGACTCGGCCTCGCCGGCACTGCTGAACGATCGAGCTCCACTTTTAGTTTTTTCATCTTGTTGTTGAGATTGTAAGGGCGGACTCGGCAGGATGGGTTGAGTGGGTGTGTGTAGGAAACCTGTCTTTTGTTTAAGTCTCACCGAACAAACCTGCTGTATGTTGATCTGCGTGCCCAGACAGATCAGATCAAACCTCCAAAGTAACGAATCTTTTAATGACCTTGATTTTTTTTTTCTTTTTTTGGGGGTAATGCCAAAATCAGCTGAGCCTGTTTTGATTTGAGATGGATAGTTTAGCAAACGGGTTGGATTTGGTCAGTCTGTGCTACAGTATGTTTTCTCTGCAGCCTGACCCACATACTGACTTGATTTATTTTGTAACTGCCCAGACCAAAATAAGAACCTACATAAGAAACATAAGCCCATTGCACTTTGATTATATGCAATTTTAAGTGTTGTTTTGCTGCTAGTTTGACTCCAGTTATAAACCACTGCATATACATAGTGTATTCTAACCATAATCCTGCCTGTGTACTTTGGCACTGTACTGCTATTTGATTTTAACTTAAAACTTTTAAAAGAAAATGCTCTTAATGCCCATTGGTGCCAACCTTGACACACAGTACAAGATTTGCAGGAAAATGTTTGATTTTCTATGCCGTGCAGCTTCTATCTTTACAGCAATAACCTTTTATGTTAGCTCTTAGCAGAATTACCTCTCGCTGTTCACTCGGAAATATGGTGACGACTCATATTTGCATCATATTTGCATGATGACCCTTGGACATGTCATTTTCTGTTGCAGCTGTGGTGTTTCTTCAGTCTGACAGAGGCAGCTGAAGCATTTGGTTCTCTCAGTTTGTCTGTGAGTTAGGATGTACAGTCCCTTTGCTTGTTGCTGCTCTCTTTGACCTCCAGTGACCTCCATACTAGACAACATTGCTAACATCAGTAACATTGCTATAAGCTAAGAACAGCATCCTGTCTCTTTGATGTCGACCATTGGGCACAAACTGCTAACCTTGTTTTGAATGTGATGAAATGATAAAAGAAACTATTGAAAATACTCTTTGTACATAGATCAAATCCAGTACGTGGAAAAAATGTAGTGTGAAGAAAGGAAAAAGTGGCTCTTGGGTCTTTTTAAAAATAATAATTTATCAATAAAATGAAAAAAATGTTCAGATTTGAGTCTCATGTCTCTTCAGAACAAATACGCATAAATCATAAGCACAAAAGACTGCAGACAGTATGTGGTGTCTGAAGCAAAAACGTGACATCAGAGAGTTATTAAAGTCATTAAATGTATTTTGCAGAAGCCAAAGGAAAAAATTGTGGCTTGTGTTTTTTTTTTTTCCTTAATTTTATTTGGTAACATCATCATTAAAAACAGCAGTGGAGGACACTGAGCGCCTGAGGCACCGTCTGAACCTCCTCTGTCAGTTTGTCCTAAAGCTGTTTAGATATTGAACATATGAATATGGAATATGAAAATATGTGGTCATCCATATTCATCTTTTCAAAACCTCCCAACAATCTTCTGATAAGGATTTGTAATAAATAATAGTACCTTTTTGGATTGTTTGATCAAACATTTTTCAATTTTAAAATGTCCATTTTTCAGAGTACATACATAGAGAGCCACTGAGGTTCCTCATTTATTGTAATTTTGAAACACAATCTTTTCTGCAACAGGATACATAACTAGTATGCCTCATTCTCAGGTACAGGGAACAGATATTTACAAATGTATGAACTTCTAAGATCCTGGTCTAGTTTTGATTTTGTGTATGGCTTTAGGTGAACTACATTTTCCGCTCAATGCACCTTTCTAGCTGCATGTGTTTTACCACCAGGTGGCGACATTTACTGTGGTTAAACGCTTGACAATATCCTGTGCATACACTCCTATGACTCTATGAAATACATCAAAAAGAAATCACAATTCCCTTAAAAATATCGGGACCTTAATTAAAACAACCGTTATAGACAACAATAAATAGTCTTTATTTAATCCTAATTTATCACTTAAATACAACGACAGAATAATGTTTTAATGAGCTCCCTGGAGCTGCTACAATTGAAACAATTTCATTTTCCATACTCCTTCTCTTTCACGCTCTCTCTTACACACACAGCTTCATTTACTGCACTCCCCCCGCTCCCCCCACACACACCTCGCTCCTGTGAACGACCCTGGGCTGCAGATGATGACACGTCAAACACAGTGATGATGTTCTGTCACCAGAGTGGTCTCAGTCTGATGACACCATTGCTTTTAGGACGTCACAACAAGTCCTCTACGATTTTAAAACAAACACACACACGGTCTACTTGAACTAACCATCAAACTATGAAGAAACATGGAGGTCTTTTTATTGATACTAAACACCATGACTTCACAAGTGTCGTTAGTGTGTGTGCGTCTCTCTGAGAGTCCCGCTGCTAATCCTCCTTCAGTTGTTGTTGAGGACCCACCATGAGGCTGTGGACAAGAGGAACAAAAGATTTACAAGAAGATTTCATGAAAATACTGCCTTTAAAACACCAAAGTCTTACCTACACAAATTAATATCTGCTCATGGTGTAATCAATAAGGCTAAATAGTGCATCTTATTACTTGAATAGCTGCTGAAACTAAACTGGCCAGTTCAGTGCCTCTCTGCAGCTGCCCAAAACTTATTAGCCAACAGGGCCTACAAGTGAATAACACTTACAAAATGCAATTAAGACCCATTCATTGCATGAAAGGAAGACATAATGATGATGGCATTGTGAAACAGTGGGGTGTATTTTTATTGCAATTAGTTTTATAGAATATCATGAAAATATGAAACTAATGAGGGCTATGAGAAGTGTTAGTCTCATAATGATACAATATAAAAGAAACAGAAATACTTTCGCTTAAATCAGACGGCTCTTTAAAGTCTTTTTAAATTGTAGACAGAATCATTTGAGGCCAAGTGCTTGGTCAAATAAGATTGATGTGTTTAATTTTGATTAATTTTTGATGTGATTAATGTTCTTACCAGGGACGAGCATCGTGGTGAGGGACTCAGGAGTCTCGAGGAAGTCCACGTTGGCCCTCTGGAAGCTTTTACTGTAGTTGGTCTGCAGGTGGCTGAACACAAAATATGGGGAGCTTTACCTTCAGCATTTGCTATTTTATGTTGGATATTATCACATTATTTTTACATGAACATGCTCTAAAGCTCTATTGATCTATTACTGACATCTGTCAACTTTAGATGAAATTAAGTGTATACAGCATGAAGTACGGGTATTTTTTGTTAATCTGGCAGTTTTTTTTCCCAGTTCACTTTTTCAGTGCAACAAAGAATCCTTGCAATTATACCCCAACTAACATATAAAGTGACATTTAGTTGGCGTTTTTTTAGCAGCAAAATATTTCAAATAATACGTTGCAGCTGTGCAGCTAATGGCACTACAATAAAAAACTATACTAAAGTTAAATTTAAATAAATTATGACGGATTAAAGTCCCAAACAGGAATACTTTTGCTGTTTCTGTTGTTTACAGTGCAATCAGTGATGTTAAATCTTTGACACTGATGTACTTGATGGCAGTGACATTTTCAATGTGTCGACTTTTATACAGCATCTGTATGACCTTTTCCTGGTAATTTGAAACTTAGGATGAAAACAGTTTGAAACAGTAAACAAACCACAGCACATTAGAGTTGGTGCAAATGGGGACGAATAAATACTTACTTCTTCCACACGTTGCTGTGCTCCCAAAACTCATAGAGAATGAAGCGTGATTCATTTGCCAGTCGCTGAACTGTGATGCTGCCAAATGCAAAACAAGAGAGAGTAAGTTATTAATTAGTCTGCTAAATCATGCCCCTCACACTCTGAATGTCTCTGTGTAGACAAGAATAATCTCTTAAATAAGCCATTAGAAATAAAAAAATGAAAGGCTATGTCAAACATGATCATGTCAAGTTATGTTTGTGTTTGAGAAAGGATTTTACAGCTCATGTGGAAGTGATTCAGTTTGACCTACAGAGCCGACCCCAGTGAAGCTGCAAAGTCACAATGAGTTACAAAATGCACAGAACACTGATGGTTATACAAAAGTGCATTGATAAAATACATTAGATATTAAAGCAATATGCTGAAAGTATTATTTCTGGAGGAAAGTCTGTCTGAAATTACAATAAAGAGACCTATATCAAGTTGACTTTGACATTTTTAACACTTTATATTCATATTACTGCCCCCAACAGGCTGTCAGCCTCAAGTGTGAACAGTGTGAATGTTCTGGCATTCCCCTCTGTGTATGTCAACAGTGTAAATCATTAGCGTTGCTGGGAATATTTTATAACTAACTATACCTTATATACAGTAAGTAACATATTTAGTGCAAACATAACCTTGCGTCTTAACACCTACATTTCTTACAATAATCATAGATACAGTAGTGTTTAAATGTTTGTCATTAAAACGTGAAGAGATTGTTGACTGACTGTAAACATCCAGTCTGAGCACAGGCACAGTCCATGTACTGTCTCAGGGCCAAACGAAACTCCTCCAGCTCTTCCTCCAACACTGACAGCTGCCTCTGGACAATTAGGATGTGCTAGACACACATATAAACAACACACATGAGCCTAAAGTCAAAATTTGCTCCTGGTCAGTCACATAAAAGCATAAATACATCCTTTAATTCTTATGATATCACTGGGTCATACATTAACCAAACTCTGTGGCTTTTGATTGAAATATGCTGAATTTACATCTCTATAAAGCCTCTCGTACAAAGATAATAACAAACAACAACACTATGGCAGATAATGGCTGTGGCAGATGAGGATTTGTGACAAGTGGGTGGTTGAGCATGCTGATGCAAACAGGAGGTGAACGTTCTGCCCATGGGCCAAAGGTAGAAGGCCGTGTGTGTTAATGATGTGTTTGTGGCTGATGAGACGCTCTAGGACTCTCAATCAGAGGCTAATTTGGGATGAAGACGCTCCCCTCCCCTGTGTGCACCAGCTTGGGGACACACTGTCACAGAATCACACGGTTGTGTCCCATGGCACGGGTCATTCTGGGTTTTCTCTCAGCTCTGCCTTTATTCTCTGAGACACAAGGCATCAAGTCAATTACACATTGATTAATTCACACACAGTGCCTCATCTTTATTCAAGCAGCGATGAGACATGACACTGTCCATGTAACATTCACATGCATGGTTTCCCTCGTTTATTCCTGTTATGAGATACATGCTGGTACAAACCCATGGGCTAACCCTCCTCTAGTTTAATATTTGATATATCTCATAGTATTTTTAAGTTATAAGACTTGAAAACAAAACAGTCAAAACTATGGGAATGTTTGGCTGTGTCTCTCTAACAATTATTTTGTATTTGGTCTCACACCTTGTCAATCACTGTGTTTTATATAACATACAGATTAAATGTGAAGACACAAAAGCAACAGAATAAAAAAAACTGGGAAGTTTGAGCCTTGCTGTTGCTATGGCAACCAATGAGCACCTTGTATGTGCAGCCTTTTTTTGTAATACTATGCTGTGTAAGGACACAGTGACAAAACGTGGTCACCTCACGTAAAGCAGAAACAAACAAGATGAAAAGTAGTAGAAACGCACCGATTTACTGGCACTGTCTAAGACCTCCTCTTCCACCGGTTCCAGGCGAATGTCCTGCACAACACCATGAAAAAACAGATTGTGAACAGAGAATTAACAGTTTGTTGAAATGTGAGTGATTAACACACAGGCACAGAACTGTAGGACTGAAAACCACCACTTCCCATAGATAAAGACGACGTAAGATTCAGCTTGCGTTTGTTAGTACAATTAAATAGTACATTGGTACTTTAACAGTTCTTGACTCATAGACCAGACAGTATTAAGTGAGAAAGATATTTAACAGAAAACACATTTGTGGTGTACAATAACTTACCTATGAGCATGAGGCACTAAATACTTATTCCAAAATGCTCTCTACTGTTCAGAGACTCAATAGCAAAGAATGTGTGTAATACTGAACACTGCAGTTTCAAGGTTTCTAAGGTTGAGAAATGTTAAAACTGAAAAATTGTGAAATGTCAAAAACAATCAAATTCCTTTCTCCATGATTTTCCAGTGTAATACTTATTTTTGCAAATAGGAAAATCTGTCACATACTCTTCTCCAAATCAGTGGCAAGTGGTGTACCACAAAATATTTACTCAGTGTATGGCATTTCTTTGTTGATCTAAAGAGGGTGGTGGCTAAATGACATCTTTATTTATCATTATCTTAACATAACATTAACAGTTGACAACAGAAATATGATAAAGCAATAATGACTCTGATACACTATCTGTCATACGCTTTGAAAACATTATGTGGATTAACCCCTCTGTCTTTAAACGGAGCATGTTTTATGGGATGCTGCTCAAATCAAATGAGGCAAATGAAATGATTTGATGTTGCTGCTCTTTACAGTTCACTGTGCAGGTTAATATTGTTCATGTAGGTTAATGAGGACCACTCTCTATTTCATTTAGTAATGTGCAATGCTTTGGCAAACGAATAGAGCTTGTATAGTATTTGAGCAGCTGATATTTCCCGTGCACATATGTGCTTGTGTTGGACGTGGGCAGGTGCAATTAGGCTGAAGTGATTTGTTGATGTTGTGTTGCATCCAATTTGCTATAATTTGTAATTTGAGAGTATGTAAAGAGCAGATGGCGATAGGAGACAGACAGAAAAAAACATAAAAAACTGAGAGCTTGTTATACAGCCGAGTAGGAAAAAAGACACACTGTTCACACTGGCATCAAAAGGACATAGATCTAATTTACTCACATAACTTCATTTTGGACCAGGATTTTAATATTTTTCCAATAAATACTAAATGTAGATAGTCATGGAGCAACACTTTTGATTGGCTCACACTGATCATAGTCAAATTCTGTGTTGTGTGAACGCAGCCAAGCTCACCTTTTTCTCCAAGCGGTCGATGAGCTTCTGCAGTCTGTTGACCTGGATCATCCACTGACTGTCTTCGTCATAAACACCTACAGACAGAGTGAGATACGTCCACATAAAAAGAGGAGGGAACAAAGACAACGGGGATGAAAGGTTCCACATGCACTGACTGTATTTTAAACACATTTTCGCTTCATTGATTGCTATTGGAGTCTATACTGTGTTGATGTAACCAAAATAACTCCCTTTAACGACCCCTTTCATCTCATGCAGCACAGAGCCATGCCAATCAATGGGAAAGCTCTGAGACGCCTAATCGAAAATGATAGAGGCACTTCAGGTGGGTCATCCATCTCCTAGCAACTGGTGCTGGTACAAAAAACACACACAACACAAAACTAACAAATATGCCAAAAAGACAAGTTGGTGAAATGAGACAATCTACTTTCTTTGACCCATGCTGTGACCCCTAGTGCCTTAGTAACAAGTAACACTACACTGAACTGCAGCTTCAAGCCACAGTTTTAAATGTAGAAATGAGAAAGTAGCTAGTGGAATGGGTAAGGCATTATCTTCTAAGCTAGAGTATAATGCTCTTTTATGGTCTCCAACACAGGCAGATTTATTGGGTAATTAAGTACATAGCTTATAATATCCCAGCTCCATTAAACCCACCAATAAAAAAATGATTTGGAAATGGAAAAGTTTGGTTTCCAGCTAAAACCTGGAGAATGTGTGAAGTCAATTTTTATAACAGTTATTTAATCTTTACTGACTCAGCAATTACGTTACACATCGCATGACTGTTAGGACATTGGCTACGTGTTGTTTGAGTAAAAAAAGCCTAAAAAACCAAGGAATATTAAAATGTCAAAAGATCAGATCACCATTTTCCTGCTTTTGTTGTGCATTGTTTATCCGGGCGCTGTGTTTTGGAGGCTTTGGTTCTAAGTGTGAATGCAGGCGAGTTCAAAAGAGAGCAACAGGGGTCTAAACCAAAGCAGGGGTGGAATAAGGTCTGGTACTGAGCAACAATATAATTGAACCTGAAGTAACCCAAGGGAACACCTGAGGACACTCCTGTCTCCGGTGCCAGAGCCTCTCTTTCACACCAACAGACACTCCTCTTTAGCAGCTTCCCACGAAAAGACAGCAGGGTGCACCAACACAACCAGCACAACCAACACAACCAACACAACCAACACAACCAACACAACCAGCACAACCAACACAACCAACACAACCAACACAACCAACACAACCAACACAACCAACACAACCAACACAACCAACACAACCAACACAACCAACACAACCAGCACAACCAACACAACCAACACAACCAGCACAACCAACACAACCAACACAACCAACACAACCAACACAACCAACACAACCAACACAACCAACACAACCAACACAACCAACACAACCAGCACAACCAACACAACCAACACAACCAACACAACCAGCACAACCAGCACAACCAACACAACCAACACAACCAGCACAACCAACACAACCAACACAACCAACACAACCAGCACAACCAACACAACCAACACAACCAACACATATAAAACAACATGAGAAATATGGACTGTTTAGTGTAGTGCTTTAGATACACATTCAGGTTGAAATAATACCGCTTGGCAATGTTGTCTATCTTACTAGTTATGTAAATAGAGTTTAATGCTACACCACATTATACATACTGTATTAGCCATGTGTTGTTTTAATTGGAGCATGTCTGATGGGGCGATGCTCATATTAAATGAACTGACAAGAGTCTTTCAGGATTGGAGTGCAGGTGTTTACGCTCTACATAGATGGTATTTAATGCTGTGTGTGAGCACCTAACACAGTAAAACATAAATGCTCACCAGAATTAATGAAACTGAGGAGTGGGTTGTTTGGCGACAGGCTGCTGTTCCGCTGAAGCCTCCGATTAGACCGACGGCCTGACCACTGGATGGACAACGCCTCTGGTTTCAATGGGCCCTGTCTTCACACAAACAGACAACACAGTATTTCACTCCAAGGCCATTTGTCTTGTTCATTTAGCTGCCGCTTCTGAATGTCACTTTAAGGCTCGCACAGCTTGTCTATTAAAAAATATATAACAGTGAACATCAGCTGGACCCTTTTAAAATGGACTCTCTGCTTGGATTTGGTCCAGTGGCTTTACAAGTAAACACAGACTGGGACTAGGACACATCTGTCAGCTTCATTGAGAACTTGAAGATTCAGAAACATTGTGAGCAGCACTATTTTAGATTTCAGCTGAAATGTGGAAGGGCACAGAGGTGAGTGACGCACACAGATGAATACATTTAGTCAAACTAAAGCGGTCTTGTCTCATATTTTGTGGTGTAGCTCTGACAGTGATGCTAATGCCACAACGAGGTACTAACACCTGAGGGTGACATCACGTCAGACGTATCCTGCCGCTGTCAGTTCGCTATGTCCTGGGTTTTGAGGAGACCTCTGGGGGTTTTCAGAGTTTTCAGGTGAACACATAGTAATAGCTCAAGCAATAGTGCAATAGTTAATAATAATAATTTTAGAATATTATTTCTTTAATCTCTATTTACTGTAATCTATTATGTGCATATTTAAATTATCCAATGAAAACACTGCAGGTACTGTACTGTATTTCTTCACTATTGTTGTGTTGGTTATGGTTATGTTATGTTATAATGTGCCTCTGGCAGCACAAAACCATAGCACCTTACCATTTATACATGTTTGTATATTATTTATATTTATATCCATAATATAAACATTTGTGAAGACATTTATAGGTGAAAAGACAGACATCTGTTATTTAAAGATTAACTGTTTTGACACTATTCTAAAAGGTTTTCACTGTCAAGCATTAGGTTGTGAACATTTCCTAAGGGTCACAGTGACATTTTTTGTGTGAAAAAAAACATTTCTGCTCTTTGGAGCTATACATTTGAAAATATATCTTGTGTCTTGTTGGCACTTTATAACAATATTCATAAATTTGCCTAATTCATGCAAGCAATATAGTTGCACAAGTCCAAAAACTGTACTTGCCGGCACAGTAAGGTATATTATTTGTTTCTGTAATGTATACACTACATTACATGTGTGACTATATTACTGGAGAGCTGTGTTCCAATTACCCTAAAATGATGAGAAATGTACCCAGAGAATAAAACTAAATAGGCCTGACAGTGTAAAACAAAGTAATGAAGATTAATTGATCCATCTTCTTTAACTTAGTCCCATTAGTGTTCATGAGTGACTGGAGCATATCCCAGCAGCTTTGGTGGCATCCAGCCTGGACAATGGCCATTTAGTCCAACATATATAAAAATCTTGAGACTACAGAGTCAGTTTGCCATTTAGTATCTAAATTGTTCTGAATTGAAGGAATTAAATGCTGCTTTCCACATCTGGGAGCACATTATAATTAATTCACTAGCTGTGTCCAATCTGTCGCTACACTTGAAGCCTGGAGGAGGAAGTTGTAGCCTCCCTTTTGGTCGGCTCTGACTCATATTCAGGGCCTATTTTCTGAAACGGGCTGCGATCAGTGACAGATGATCAGCCATCCCTGTTCAGCAGCAGCCAAAAGGACAATGAATATACACGCCTCCCAGTTGCCATAAATATCACACACGAGGGAAAACTGACCAGAGAAAGCTATTCACAAGCCACCGGAGAAAAGGTGGTGTTTTGGAGAGATTGCATTCAGATACACGGGGGACATTGTCAAGTGTTGTTTCTCAAAACCCGATGATGGAGGAAAAGATGCAATGGGAGCAAGGGACAGTGGCACTTTGCAAAGACAAGAGTGGGAAAATAGAGAAACAGGAAGAGAGAAAAGAACAGATGAATTATTTAAGCCCATTTTTCTGCCACTGTGTATCAGTCAAGAAAGGAACAAAGGTGACGAAAGGGAAACTTTATGGACCTCCTATTGTTATAGGAAACTTCCAGTGCACTAAAAAACGAATGTCATTATGTAGGCTAAAAGGGGGAAAAAAACAAACATTAGCTGCAAATAGAAAGCAACCTGTAAAAGTAAAAGTGATGGAAAATGAATGACTTTATAATAAATGCAGAATGATATGATGCATGCTAAAGAATGTGTGAATTATGTTGTTGTGCAAAGAGCATATGAGGACCTTAAAAACAGAGCACTTAATCAGTCCTAAGCTGTTGTTTAGCTCATGAGCAAAAGAAATAAAATGTCACTGCACTACAAATTTCCCTGTTTACGTATAAGCAAACTGTTCTACAAAGCTTTGTCAAAATAGGCTGAAGAAGTCTGAAAGCACCAGAAAGAACGCACGTCATCACCTGCTCTGCAATTAAGCCACATTACTGTGGGAAGAACCTTAACATGTTCACACACACTCCACATAAACATTAGAAAAACTGGTTTTGAAAAGGAGTGAACTTAGCAAAAATAATTAGATGAGTCACCATCACTAATGAGCCGAGCGCTCGAGCGGCCATGGGATCCCTGAATGCATCCTGATCATATTGAACACACGCTTTTGTGCCCACGGTTTAAAACTCAGAGGGGCCATTACCGAGAGCTTATATGTGTAGGCAGAAGCATTCGAAACAAGATTAAGCCAAAAAATTTAGCTAAAATGCTTTTTTTTTCTCAAATAGTGTCTAAGCTGCTCAAGAGTTTTACAAATGCTAGTTAAAATACAACTTTTGCATATGTTACAGACTAGCAACTTGTGTTATAGCTGGGTTTCAGCATAAAATAGGAGATTTCATGTTGAGAGAGACATTGTTGTAGATATGTTACAGATTACAGCAGCGTGTATTGCCCCGTGGAAAAAATTAACGGACAATGTGGGCTGTAAACTGACAACAGTGAGCTACTACAGTTATAATTATAATGCCATCTTCCAATACTCTGTAAGGAACAAAAGTGTATGCTGCTCTTACTTCTCCTGGCGAGTCTGTTCGGCTGTGGTTTCCATGGCGCACTCCAGCGAACTTTGCAGCGAGTGAAGCTGATTGGTGGTCTCTTTAAGCAGGAAGCGGGTCACAAACTGCTCCAGGTGGGTGGACTCCTGATACTCCTGTCAGTCACCGGAGAGTAGGGGGCGAGAAGGAGGAACGGGCAGAGAAACGGGGCGTTAGAAAAATGAGAGCGCTGACAAGTTGAAGCGCATTGAAAAGTCAGTCAGTCAATGTCCACATTTATCCTGCTAATTAGAATGTGTGTGCACAACATCAGTCACTTAGAGAAGTTTACAAGAGAAGAAAAACATGTTTTTGCCCACTAAAGGAAACCCACCAAACTTGCCTCAGTATTTGTTCAGTATATGAGTCTTTCTGTCTGTTTCAGTGGGTCACATTAGGTGGTGAGCAATATAAATATCTGTGTGCTACCTCAATCAAAAAACATGTCAAAAACAAGTTGTTGTGGCAAATTTTACATTATTCATATGTGACTCACTGTGGCAGGCTGCTGTAGCCAGACGCTCATGAATAAGCAAAACTAATGATATTTTTAAGGGGTGTCATTTGCTCTGGTCGGGGCAAAGAGAAACTACTTAGTGTTGTTTAGGATGTAATCAAAATAGGGAGTGAAAAATGCTATTTTTCTGTCACAGCATCCGTCCCCTGCAGTTTTTAACCACAGCCACTAACAACGAGAAAGGAAGCAATAATGGAAGTTAGATTAGAGTATGACTAATGCATCAATATGGACGTGTGCGGCTGCGACAAAGAGGGAAAACATAGGTTGTTTTTGGTAATTATGTTCAGAAGTACCCAAGGTTGCTTTGATTTGAAAAGCTGCATTTGTTTGACAAAACCCTTTTAAGGGAACTTTACTCCAATTCAAACAGCTTCTTTTGAATACAAAGCAGATTTCTACACACTTTTTTGGCCTTTTCTACCATGGCTGACTAAACATCGAACAGCTTTTTATCAGAAGGTGAAAGCTAATAGCCAGTGGGTTTGTTTTCCTCAAGAATAAAATGCAGTAAATGTCAGCAGTTTTGTGTTTTAAAAGCTCAGCATTCCCACCGGTTGTATTGTTTTATTCACTGACATTCAGACAAACGCGCGCCCGTGCACTGACTCCACACCTGCGTATACACGAGCAGAGTGGAGGTGAGTCACCGCAAAACTGGTAAAGGTCAGTCTTCTGTCTCACATCTGAGCATAGATTACCTCCTGTGATCTGCCCCTATGTGAGTTTGAGTGTGTGTGCACTCTCCACTTCTGTGAGCTTTGTAAACAGCTGTGGCTCCTTTGTAGCTAAACACAGGCCATTCTTATATAATACAGCTGATATATCATACTTGTCATTTTCAGAAGAACAAAAGCTTACAAGTGCCAGATGTTCTTGAGAATTTCCATCCAGCCTCAATCTAGGCCAGAATAATGGAGGGTCAAAGGTCACCCTGCAGTTATTCTTTTAATATAACAACATATATAGAAGGGTTTTTCTCTTACAATATTTTGAAGTAGTTTAGAGTAAATAGGTCTAATACATAGCTAAGTGGTAAAACATTTTTGACAGCCAATTTCAAGTTTCAGAGTCACAAAGCTAATAAAAGATAAGCTTATTCTTGTGGCTATATCTAATGTGTAAAAATAATGTTGTCATTATCATGTGAGTCACTGTTTTGTTTTATTTACCATAAAACCTTTAAAATGTGTTTATAGGAGCCGGGCTTTGTAAGAAAATTGCCGTGTCTGTGTAATCACATTCTGTAGCAACTCGTCATAAGCACAGTTTACACTGATCTAATGTTTGTACTACATTCTGATTTCCAAGAGAAGTGGACCTTGGGCTTTTGGAATCTCAACTTTATCAGTTTGATATTTGACCCTTTTACCAAATTCAAAGATAATGACAAATTGCAAAACATTATTCTGTCACCAACAAAAGCCACTGATCAATGACCCAGTTTGGCTTTAGGAGAACACAATGCCCACAGTAAAAAGTCAACTGAGACAAGAAACGTCTCAACTGAACCTGTGGGTGTTCTGTTGCGAATGCTAAATAGTTTTGTCAGAAATATTGGTCTGTGTCTCCAGTTTTAGCTCCCACTCACACGTAGAACAATGTTTGAAGCCTCCACACAAAGCAAGCACACACATTCACTACGACAGAAAAAAAAGAGCACCTCTATGGCGACGGCATGTGAAGCCCTCCCACTCGCTCACATCCTCAGCCAGACCACCACCTACTCAAATATATCTACACTTCGGTACAGACGGCTGGGTTTTAGCCTCTGACTAATGCTGTAAATCTGTTACACGCTCAGCTGTACCTGACAAACGCAGCACATCAGACATTTCAATGCTCTCTTTCTTATGCTGTGACTCACTGGAAGACCGCAGAAACATTTTGCAGCACCACATGCTCTTCATTTATTATAATTTAGGCTTGAAAGAGTAAGCACAATGAAAAAAAGGTTTCAACGAGCTAGACTGATTTAAAAGCCTTGGTCCATTCCTCCTCAATTGTACTGATATTGTGCACAACAATGTAACATCTAAATGATTCAACTTGAAGAGCAAAAGTTTAAAAAAAGCTGTAATTAAGCAAGAAAGCATTTTAAATTGATGGCTTTAAATCCATGTCAATTTTACCACAGTTTCTGTTCTTTCTCTTCTGCTGTCTCAGTCCTCGCTCACAAGCCGAGCCTCTTGGAGAACAGAAAATGATTTGAGGTGCAATTCGATTTTCGCACCTCATAACAGGCTGCCGCATGTTGAGCTCTGTGAAAGATTGCAGAGGGACTGAAAAAGTGTCGGCTACATATCTTTTTGCAGGGAAACCAAGGCTAAATTTATCGATTCATGCCATTTGCTGCAATGCCCCTCAGGTCAATGCTTTAGAAATTTCATGAATGGAAAGATTTATTTATTTTTCACTACGCCGTTCAATTTTTGTTTATCCTCCTGCATTCAGATGAGGACATTACGCGTTATTTTTTCTTGTCCCTCTTCTTTTATAGGTAGACCTTAAGTCCTTGACATGCATTGGTGACGGAAGATAGGACAACCTCATAATGTTTTCTTACTGGCCCCATTGTATCTTTCAATTACGCATTATGTCTGAATGATTTTCGCTTTAACAGAACTTGTCACATGCCGGCAATGATTTGATATTGTCAGCAGCTATTTATATTATCCTGAAATATAAATCAGAGAAAATAGTTGTAAGAGCTACTAGTATTGGCAGGTCCATTTATCTTTACCGTAGAGCTGTATGCATTTAAAATCAAGGTTGAATGGAATTACTCTTTACCCATAAAAACTACTCCTGACAGATGAATGCCTTGACTCCCACACGGTTTCTGCAGGAGCGGAGCGAGAGCTCGTGTACAGATCTGAGGCTGACTCTGTGACATGCCACTTGAGATACAACAGACTGAGAACAAAGAAGAATCTCCCTTGAGCCACATCGCTTTCCTCCAACTCTTTTCAACATCCAACCTTCTCTCCTAATTTCACGTTGCGCTTTTCTTTCTCGCTTCATTCTTTCACATATAACGTGCAATGAGTTTTTTGCTGTCACTTTAGAAAGCCACCACATTACTTTATAAACCTTTAGAGACTAGAAGTCCAAAAACACAAGCAGTATTGTTCTGGGAAGTGCCTGACTCTTCCTTTTGGGCTCTGTAACAGTAATGGGACTAATCTAAGATCTGAGGCCACAAGCTGAGAAGCAGAGGAGCATGCTGGGAGATGTCTGCAGCGTGTAGCCCAGGCCACACTGTGAGTAAATCAAACATGTCTTATTAATATCATTACGAGCGCTGCGTGAGCCGTCAGAGTTATGTGCGCTAGCATCATATCGACTCCAACATCAATACAGTCAATAAGAGACATACTAAAGCGCTCCATATTCCTCCATTTATATTCATCCTTTTTACACTTTGCCAGCTGTAAATGAACATTCATCTGCAAGCTACAATAAAGGCACATGACAAAATGGACACCTTACAATTTTCTGTCTTCGGATTCACACATAAAACAGAGGTGTTGATGATCATCACCAAAACCAGTTTGAACAATTAACAGACTTCACAAGTGTGGAGTTAGTCAGTTTCTGCCAAAAAAGACAGTGATTTTAAAGTCAGTTTCATGAGTACAGTCCTTCTTTGAAGCTTATCCATTGTATAGAGGCTATTATGTAGGTTCATTAGTAGAATTACTTCCAAATAGGATTTTTTTTTTTTCTTATTTTGTGTTATTTAGAATAAGCCTGTGTTCACTTTTCATAGTAATTTGTTAAGTATCTTTAGATTAGTTTTGTAGTATTTGTTATTAAATTATATATATTGATGGTGATGATGATGATGATGATGATGATACTGAGGTTCACTGATGTCACTCCAGGCTGTTAAAATAATAAGTCTCCATTAAATGCCATTTTAAAGTTCCAGCGTCAAAATCAAAAGGACGCCAGGTTCTCATGGACCATTGCGTATCACTGTTTAAATCAAGATATTAAATGTGACTGATACAATTTATTTAACCTGCATGTGACCTACCCTGTCTCCTTGCAACACACCAAGAAAAAAAATCTGTATTGCTCACAGATGCCTTCAAGCAATGCTCCAAATGTCATTCTCCTTCTCAAGCTGTCTCTTTGATCCGGGTCGTTTTGTCAGTGTCTACTGTGTATATTGTTTTGTCGTTAAGTGTCCAAACGTGTTGTGACTTTACTCTTACCTTCTTTGTTTTGTCCATGGCCTTCAGTATGGACATATTCAGGTCTTCTAAGGCAGCCAGGACATTCTCATATTCACCAAGATGCTGGGAGAAATACTCTACAAAAGACAAAAAACGTTTGTTGTGAGTTAAACTGCAGTGACGGGGCTGTAGGTGTTTAGTTCAAACACATCTGTCACATGACTGGTCAGAGCATGTGACCAATCATGTCCTGCTTTTTTCCTTTATGAAATGTCGAGGAGCATTTAAATATGTGATGAAAATGAGGATTTTTCACTTACCACAGAGTTCATCAGTGTCCACATTGCTGCAAAAACAGCAACATTCAATTGAATAGTCATTATTAGCATTTTACATTAGGAGTCATAATATGGCACCATGGGAATAATCATGTTGTTGAACTGAGACCAAGAGATAATTATATACATTATATAAATGGGCAAGCACCACAACTGTAACTTGACAAAAAGAAGAAGACACACGTAGTCTCATTTTGAATATCTAAATAATGCATACGTTTTCATTTCTCTTGTGAGACTCAAGTAAAATTCTCAGCCTAAGCCTTTGAGAATATGCGATAAATGTCCATTTGCACAAAAGGTCAAAGGCAGAAAGAGTGTTTTGTGTTTGAAATGTCAGATTTTTACAGCGAGATAAGGCTGCGAGTCATTTCAACACCAGCCCTAACTGTAGGCCACAAGGGTAAAACTTGGCATCGATCAATGGATCAAAACAGGAGAAAACACTTAGAGCTAAAGGACAGACAAGAGCATGGGAGGTAAAACAGGGGCCATGTACTCCACCAAGAAAAAAAAAACATTAAAACTCTGGGGTGTATTTCAATACCAGACACATCATCTAAATTGTGTAGGGGACAAGCTATATAAAATAAAGCACATGTCCAGATAAAATAAGTATGTTCTCAATATCTGATACTGATTAGATTTCACATGTAAAGCCATGTGAGAAGATAAATTAACCTGGTGCAAGATGCAAGGAAAGAGATACTTTTACATTAGTTTGTAAATGCATTATAGAAAGTACCCCTGAATGATTACTCTGTGGTTGCTATGGAGGCGACAGGTAGTTGCTTGCGAGTGTTTCATTTCTTTGAACTACGTGAGAGTGAGTGTCCTTACTCTGTGTTGTGAGTGTCGATGGTGTGGAAGAGCTCCTTCAGTTCGTCTGCTGTCAGGACGCCATCAGAGAAATAGGCTTTGAACTCATCGAAAGACAGCTTGCCGTCATCTGGGGACACAGCACAAATGCAGGTTGTCAACACAGTGTTGGGAAAAGCTTAGGTCTGTCACAAAAACAGTGTTACATGAGGTAAGGTAAATAAAAGGGTCCGTATGTACAAGGTACATGTACGCATTGAGATATTAGAAATAACATTCATTGTCTGCTGTAAAATAAGACAAAAAAGCGACAGACTTTGACAGACTGCATGAATAAGAAGCTGTGAATGTAAGTTTAAAACGTAACGTGACACACACATCATGCATTAAGATCACAATGACTCACAATTTGATGAGACCAGAAATAATATTGGTACAGAGGTGACACATAACGGCTCTAATATTAAATTAGCTTGTGATCATGAAAATATTCTTAGACTGGCAAAGAAAACCACAATTTGCCGTATCCAAAAAGTGTTTTTTATTGTTGCTGCATGTATTTTGGGAAATATGAGCTTGAAATAAATGGCTCTATTCGTGATTACTGAAACATACGCAGCTTTAAATAGGATTATGGAGTATCCTAAAGCAGCAATGTCCTTTGATCTGGAATTTCAGTTGCTGCTATTTAAATATAGAAAAAGCCTTTTTTAGTGCACAGAGTTTATGGAAATATAGCCTTGTATGTGTTATGTTACTAAATAAGGCCATATCAAGAGAATGGTATTTGTGAAGATAAAAGAAAGTGTCACAATATTTATCTAGTATCAAAAAAGTTCAAGCACCTGTTTTAACTATAAAATAACTGTTTCCAAACAATAGCACAAACTTAATGAATAAAATGCAATAGAATCAGTGCACAGTACAAATGCACAACAGCCTCCCTTCTCACTCCCATGTGTCTACAATAGTGTTGACACAGTAGAGAGTAAAAGAGGTGAGAAATACTTGTAGACTCAACAGACTAAAGTTAGACCATCCTGGAGCCATCCACTAGTAGTCTCCTAATCAAAGCGTTGAGCTGTGTGCAAATCTTTGACATTTTTCTTTATTAAGGCTCTGATACCGAACCTTCTTCCTGGGCATGGTCAGTTTTCTGTTTCCATGGAAACTGACAAGAGCATCAGCACATAACCCTGACCAGAATCCCACTGAGAAAGTACATCTGTTTTCACATGCAACACGAGGAACTCAAACCAACGACGGATGAGACAAAAGGACGGATTGACATTTACCATTTTTATCAGCTCGCCGCAAAATCTGCAACAAGAAACAGGAGGAAAGTGTGGTCAAAACAGGTTTCACCTCTTCAAAGTGTGTGTTTGTGTGTCAAGGTGTGTGAGGATCGAATTGATCATGCTCTAAAAAGCAGTGTGTCATTTAATAATTAATTCTGCTGTCCCCGGGTCCAGAGGAGATGAAAGGCACAGTGGCAACGGCCACATCAGCTTTAAACTGACTGGGACCAGACCAGCAGCACATTAAAAATAGCACTCTGTACTCCGTGTCCTGGTTCTGATGAATATTGAGTGTATCTGGAAAGTACTGATGCAGAACTTAATGTAATTAGTGCAGTCTCTCCCTAAAAAAAACCTCTCTTTTAAAGCTGCACTATAAAATACAGCTGTTGCTAGTCTTATCAAATCCTCTTGGCTTTAAAAACTAGGTTGTGATCTATTTAGCCAATTAAATATCCATTTCAGGAGCAGCAAATTTATCAATCACAGTGAACACTGCCTAAAATTTTCATATTGAAGCAATAAATCAACTTTCAAAACTATATTTTCTTTTCACTTTTTTCACAGTTCAAAAGACCATGTCTATGTAAGCTGTAAATCTGGAGAGTAAAAAGGTTGAAAATGTACTCTAGGGGATTTAATTTGTCTGAACTCTTCCTACTCGGGGTGGAACCATCAGCAGGCAGAATATCTTGAACCATACGGACAAAACATCTTTCATATTAATAACTATACAATGCTCAATAAATAGATTACTGAGAAAGACAAACATCAGTTGTATTTAATATAACAATTATCAATTAATCAAATGTACTTCTGATTTGAGTTTATTGTATTGAAAGTATCGAAGTTTCCAAATGTATAGTGTGGATGTAATTGATTTTTTATTTTATAGAAGTAAGTCACACTAAAGAAAACCCTCCCTAACTGAGATTGAGTGCTCTGCTGCAGACAAAGCTCACAGGAGACACAAGAAAATTAATCTTATAATAACAAGTGGTGCAGAATTCTCAGCGCCACCTGCTCAACATCATACCACGAATAAATCAGCCTCTGAGTCTTTAACAAACAATACATGCAGCAAGCCATTGATGAGAAGCACAGTGTTAAAAGATAGGAATGGAGCTGCTGTATAAGGGCCACGACACATTTAATGGAGTTATAATCATTAGTCTGATAATATATCTATTAATATTTAAAATCTCATCATCCAAGATCAATTATACATTATAAGAATCTCGATTAATGGGTATATTACATGTTTGATGTTTTTTTTGTTTTTTTTTACACTTGAATATGCAGCTTAATTGAGAAGCTTAATTGTGTATTTTATCAAACTGAGAGACTAATTTAAGGCTTTGGCATATCAATAAATAGTCAATGGCTCATTTGGCTCATATGTGCTTTCAACCAGATACCAAACTAAAAGGTCAGTGTTGTCAAATTGAAAAAGAAAAAGACGCTCTATGCATCATGCAACAGGGTAACACATGTTAAAATGAATTTCTACAAGCTCATAGTTTAACTCACTAAAATATACTTTGAACACGAATTTGAACATACTGCATATTGTTAAATTATTTTCTCATACCGTGTTATGTCTAAATAAACTTGGCCTCTGCGCATTTTTGTCTTATTGTTTGTAAAATGTTCTAATGTCATTTCTGAGCAAGCTTATTTACTTACATCAATAAATATGGACATCCCCTTCTTCAGCTCCATCTCAGAGCCGGGCTCCTCGGGCACACACTGCACCTCGTCGCTACAGTCCATCGTCAGAAGCAGCTTCAGGAGTGAACTGTGCAGGAATGCGTGCGCCTCTCGCATTTATCCATGATCTGCCGCTGGACTCAGGAGCGAGGCACGTCAAACCAGCGTCACCAAACACAGCACTTCCGGTAGACATACATAAACAGCTTAAATAAGTGATATTCAAAAGACATACAAATCGATTAAAATTATCATTGTAATTAGAATACTTATAAATTCAACATATTTACTCCTGTGGGGTGATTAGTAACTGTATTAACGCTCGCTCTAACGTGGTTTTGCTCTTATTTTGAAAGAAACGTCTTCCGGCTGCTTTTGATGTGTTTCACGATTGCTTTATAACACATTAGGAAACCGAGTGTGACCTAAAGATGAAAACAATTCAACACATTTTGTCTTTTTTCAACTTTCACTGGTAAATATTCAGCAGACCCTTCACTCATTCCTATCTTTGATTCTTGGAAAGTGGTTAAATATTACCAGTGCAACAAAATGAGCCCATTGTTGCTTATTGCAGCTTTAGAGAATAAATAATTACGGCAAATGTTTATGTTTAGGTGGGAAAACACATACTGAATCAGAAGTGAGCACGCAAATGACACTTGTTGGAATAGAGGAGATTTTTTTGGTGGAAAATTGTGTTACAGCCCCATCTAGTGGAATTGTTACACCACAAGAATAACCGAAATTCAATCGGTGTTGAAAAAACGTCTAAAAATACTTCTAAACGAATTATTACCATATATCTACTTGTACCCACATCAAATAAAAGTCTTCATCACACCTTATTTAAAACATATAAATGTATTTTAAAAAAAAAAACCCATAAAGAAATTATTCTGTAAAAGTAACACAATTAAAAGTGGAAGCTCAAGGAAGAATTCGACTGATTATTTTAATTTTTTCCAAGAATCGTCCCGCCCTTGCTCAAATATCGCGATACCAAATCCATTGCATTTGATTGGCTGGAAGACTCGGTTGGCCTGTCACGTGGTCTGAGGTTACTTGGCATTCTGGGACACAAACAGTGGTTGGAATGAATAGCTTTAACAGCGACAACAACAGCGGCAGCGTCCACGGTGGGAGCAAATACGAGAGAAACCACAACACCAGGCTGACAGATACGGAGCTGACGGTGCTGTTGCAGCGGTGTCACACGCTCTGTCCGCCGACCTGTCTACGGAGGAAGCCGAGCTGAAGGCCGTATTGTGCGGTTTACTCTTGAGAAATGCAGCGGAGGACTTTATCCACGCAGCGGGCTGGTTAGCTACGGACAGGAGCGAGTAGTTAGCCGCGCTGTGATTTATGCTCGTGGCTTGACTTCATCGGGATGGCGAGGAATAATGTACTAGTCGTAGAAGTTTACCTGCTCGCAGTACCTTGCTTTTAAACATCTCTGGACTTTTAAAATGTTAGATGTGACATCCGCCGCTTGATTAAGCCATCGGTGTCCTGGACTTAATGATGAATTATTTGAATATGGCTGGTGCTTCAGGTAGAGGTGACAAAATTGTAGTTTTTAAGACCATGAACTGGCATGATACTCTTCTAGTTTATCCAAGATAGACAGTACAACTTGGACAATTACACAATGCCAATTAAAAGAGAAATATTTTAACCTTTTAAACGGTTGCCCTTAAATTTGAAGAACAATGCTCTGTCACAGATAAAACCCATATTAAAAGACCTTATATATGTCGGATCCTAATACACTGCAAGACATGGACTTGTGCTGCTTATAAAAAAGGCTCAAGACAGAGCACCCTTCTGTTTAAGAAAGGTTATCTGAGCCCAGAGCAGACCTGAGGGGCCAACATGTCCATGTCAGGGGCCACGACTGTACAGCTGTTCTCCAAGCTTCTCAGACATGCTGTGGGCAAAGCACATATTCAGCTGAACCGCTGGCTGCAGAGGAACGCCACCGAGGAGTGTGACAAAATCGACATTCTCATCTGCAGCGCTTTCGACGAGAGAGCGAGCGGTTTGGGGAAATCTGATGGAGACTCAGAGGTCATCAGTGACAGTGGAGGGACCACCTTTGCTGCCAGTGGAGAGTTTAGACACCCGTGTTGTATCACCACTTGTTGCTTTAAGAGTGCCCTGCTGGCATGCATCCTGACTCTTGTATGCTTCTCCTCTGTCGCCTTGGTGCGCCAATACCTCAAGGACCTGTTGCTCTGGGTGGAAAGTTTGGACAGCCTCGTAGGAGCCATGCTGTTCATAGTCGGCCTGATCATAGTGTCATTCCCCTGTGGATGGGGTTATATAGTTCTCAACGTGGCAGCTGGCTACCTCTATGGCTTTGTGCTGGGCATGGGGCTGGTAATGGTGGGAGTTTTAATAGGGACCTTCGTGGCACACCTGGTTTGCAAACGATTGCTGACCGACTGGGTGCTGAACAAAGTTGGGAACAGTGAGCAGCTCAGTGCTGTCATACGAGTGGTTGAAGGAGGGAGTGGACTGAAAGTTGTGGCCTTAGCAAGACTCACACCCATACCTTTTGGGCTCCAAAATGCAGTTTTCTCGGTGAGTATGCAATTGAAGAAAAAAACAAACATGGGTTTCTGGACGAAAGCAAGGCTTGTAGAACCAACCAAGAGAATATATGGCCTTTTCGATTTTATAAATATAATGGATTTTATTGTTTACAAATTCAAAACCCAATACAATTAATTCAATATCATCAAAACCTTAACCTCAGCCTTCTAATCAAAGAAGTACACAATTAAAATGTCACATTTTGATCCACATCAGTTAATGTGATTATTATTTCACAGAGGTTTAATGAGAATGAACATGGTGCTTTCAGCTGCACTTCTACACTTAACCTCAAACACTTGACCTTCATACATGGCATGAATAATTTATGTCAGCAAATTACACCTTTTACTCAACTATTTCTCTCCACAAAATGGTAAAAACAGAATTTATCTATACTTATGTCAGTGAAGAAAAATATGCCACTTGTATAGTGCAGGTCATTATGTAAGAAGACCTCTTATCAGTGTCTCCTGTTGCCTCACAATACACAATATCTGTCACATGGGGCCTTCTTGAGTGACGACTCACTCCACATTACAGATTCGTAGTTCTAGGTACACACGTTTCTTAGCATTGACCTGATCATTGTGCATCAGTCTGTTTCTTGGAAATCTAACCAACCAGCCTGTTTTAATCTATGGCAATCAGTATTTTAGTCAAGTAGTTTCCTTATCTTATTTGTACATTATTGGACAGTAACAGGACGGTTAAAATATAACTTTATACGTGATGTGACCACATGAGTGATAGGCCTTATGCAAAGCTGGGATTGCTGGTATGAAAATGTTGCCACGAGTAAAGACAGCCTGGAGAACAAAGTTCACTTTATTCAAGTTGGCATGAAGCCTGCTCAAACAACATCTCATTTAGCAGCAGTGTGTACACGAAGCATTAAAGCTATCATCATTCGCACAGTGAAAAAAAAGGTGGCCAAAAACATCACAAGTATTCTATTGTCCAGATGAAAAAAGACATTTATATTTATACCAACCCAAATATTGTGGAAGGCAGAAAGCAGCAGTAGCACAAACATCCAGGAAAAGGCAAAGTGCAAGCTTGAAAGACATTTATAGCTCAGAGCAGCAGGAGCTGATGCACAGGCCTGGGGCAGAACTGAGAAGAAGAAAATGACGTAAGGGTATTTCACAAGTAATTGCATGCTGCAAAAACCAGCAAGTTTCCTTTGGTTACAGTTTTCACTAGACTTTTCAGCTATGTGGTTTGGCTTGTGTGGCTGTATTTTAACTAATAATGAGGATTCTCGCAGCAGCTTTGATATTTGGCATTGGTCCACAGCAAAGTGTAGATAGATTATTGGAATACTTTTTGATGTTCAGTTGCCCTATGGTCGTATGAATGTATACTATGTTAAACTGCCTGTTACAAATTGTTGTCAGATTCAGGAAACATGTCAGAAACCGTATTAAACATCTGTTAATTATTTAGTGGCATCAATGAAATGACAGTGATAGTCAGATATATATATATCTATATCTATGTCGCAAATATGTCCTGCTGACTTTTAGACTTAAGTCTTTTACCTCCTATTTGTTTGTTGATGTTCAAATTCAATTCCTCGGGTACAACAACAAAGAGTTGATAGAGACAGGGATTTTGACATGAACAGATGGGTATGTCCACGGCAAACTGCAGAGAATTGTGTTTCTCCCTGAGCAAACACACTGCCCAAAAGTGATGTGACAAACGTAGAGATTTATGCTAATGGTTGTGCTTTATTAGCCTTAGCTCACTTGTAAGACAAACACAGTAAAGAGTCTTAGGAGGAGGTGGTTTTCATCTGCATCACTGATTTAAAGTATAGCGTTGTCACCGGTGCATAGTTGAAGCTCCATAGCTGAAATATTGTTGTTCTCCGAGGCCTTTAACAGTCAGTTGATGTGAAAACGAGGTGTCAAGGTCGAGGCGACGCGGGGGTACGGTTGCTGCCACTGTCACTAGCTCTGTCACTAGCTCTGTCAGTGCCCCTCCATCATTTGGCCAGGGTCACATTACCAGACTTGCTAATTGCATCATTGAATGTTTGCCCTACTCGCTCCGTGTAATTATGGGACAATTATAACCAGAGCACAAAAAATAGAAATGGCTGCGTTAATGTCAGTTGTGTAAAAGTCCAACTGCCACACTAGTAAATAGGAATATTATTCTTTTAATTTAGCGATATTTGTCCTTTTTGCATGGGTTTGCTTTCCCTTGGGCCTTTTATGATTCTTTGTGTCCAATACAAATAGCTGAACAAACTGTCCAAAATGTTTTTAAGGGTTACAGCAACACTATGTGACGTTTTTACCTCAAAATATAGAGCATCAAAATCATTAAAACAGTTAAAGGCATTTTAAAACAGAGAAACTATAACCCCCTTTTTGAAGACACAGCTCCCCTGGTTCGACAAATACTGCTGCACTATGTAACATTGAGCGATGGGCCAAGTATCTTTTTTGTGCTGAGTAACACCAATTACTTTGAAACGTAACACTTTCATGTGCTAGCTCACTTTATGTATTTACATGATATGATCTCTCTGTACGGTCTCGGGTTAGTCACACTATCTGCTGAATGGCTAAGAAGCTAATAACTTCTATTTGAGATTGGGTTACATTATGCAGAAGAATGGGCCTTTGCCTGGTCACACACAAACTTCGGGTTGGGCCTTTTGTGCTCCGGCTGAAATGGTAAACGTCAGAAGTGTTCATTGGGGAGACTGCCCTGCCAAAAGTGAGCTAATAAGCCGAACACACCTACTTTGTTTTTGTTTCAGGGTCCCAGCTCATTAAACCATCTTGAGATTGTATCTTTACACTCTTTTCCTTAAGTATAAGGGGTGAAATGTAATGTTGCTGCGTTCTCTCTCACGGTAGAGTTATGTTTTGTCTGCTGTGCCCTTGCTAAGCAGTTTATCTGGGTGAGGCTACATTTCACTGTGCCCCCTGCTTCTTTCTGCTGAAGTGGATGGCGTATATCGGGTAACCTAAAACGACTTAGAGACTGCAGCAGTTAGCAAAACAATAGGACAGCTCAGTACCAATGTATATTTTATTACAGGGTTATAACCTCTACCTTCTCTAGATCTCCTTCTTTCACCCTGCTGCTGTCATAATGAGCTGATCAAGCACTTGGCAAATCCACAGTGTGATTTATAGGACCCTAAGAACTGGCCAACATATTTAATTTGCACACCCTTCACTTTTAAGGTCCCTGTGTGCATCTAGATAGAAGAAGCATCGCACTAGCAATCCAGAAATTTACTACAGTCGAAACGTACGGGGACAAACAACATTGTTACTTCTCCGAATAAATCGGGTCAAGCCAAGAGCGTTTTTTTTTTTTTTTTTCACTCGACTCTGCAGATTGTTTTGATACAAGGGCTAACAAAATGGAGTAGGAGGAGGTTCAGGGAGACTTCTCCGCATGGTTATAAAAATACGAGCCCTTCCCTACTCCTATAGAAGACAGCTGCAAATGCGAGACGCCTGGGTGGGTCTTCACAAAACACGTGCAGCATAAGTCACAGCTGATAGCTTCTGCTGTTTTTGCTGCCTTTACAGGACCACATGTTCCAGATAGACATTTTATCTTACTGTTGTTGACACAGGTGTACACACGAGTGATAATATAAAAAGGTAAAGGATATTTATATAAGGACTAAATTTTGCTATTAAAGTAATCGTAGCTTATTTACCTCAGTTCTGCCTGGTCCACCATTGTCTGAACCTCCTTTTTTCTTCCCTCTTATGGAAACCAGGTGACTCATTATTGTTAGGTGCCATTGATTAAGCAGAAACTGAGACGCCCATGTTACTGAATGAATCTTCTGAGTAATGAGCTATTAAACCCATATAATCCCCTTCTCTTACTATTACCTACGTCTAAATTCATAGAAAATACCAAGAAACGACATTGGCAGACTGAATGGCCCAACGTAATTATAAACCAGGTAAATACTGAGTGCCTTTTGAAAGCAGTGTTTTAACAGAGATCGTCCAGACAAAAGCGCTAGTATAAACCCTCGGATAACACTTTGGCACAGGTTGTGTCTTGTAGCGACACGTCACGGCTCTGCGGCTCACTCTATCAGCCACGGCGCTGTCACAAAGTACACAGTGCCAAGGTCACATCCTCACAGCTGGCTTCACCACACACACATATCGGCCTAATCAAAGGATCAAAGGTGGCAGCGACGCACACAGACACTTGTGTATGTTTAGGCTGTTGTATTTAAGGTATGAAATTAAACGCTGAGCCGCATGTCGTAGTTGAAGATAATGACACCTTCTGGGGCTTAGCCGGGCATCAGTCTTGTCCACAGTTAAATGCCATTTGTATCTCAACCCAAACAAACAAAATCCTCTCAGAACGCTCATTTCATTGACGATTGCAGTAATTTCAGAGTAGTAAGAAAATAAGAAAACTGACTATCCCTCAGCAACAAGCTCCCATTCTCAAATTAAGTGAAGCACTTAGAGTAAATTCTATAGAACATTACATTAATCCTTTTCCATAGCATTGAATATGTTGTATTAAACCAAACATTGATTGTCATACAAAAGAAAGAAAAGAAAAAAATGTGAATGAATAAAGTAATGGCTCAATTGTTGTTATTTTTGGCATCTCTTATGTGTTTTTTGCAGATCATCCAGTTTGATACCCCACAAATTGCACAATTATTTAAACAAACCCTTTGATACCCTACTTCTCATCTGTACATGTTTGTCCAGATCACAGATGTGTCCTTGCCAAACTACCTGGTGGCCTCCTCCGTGGGTCTCTTACCCACCCAGCTCCTCAACTCGTACCTTGGCACGACGCTGCGCACCATGGAGGACGTCATTGCCGAACAAAGCATCAGCGGCTACTTTGTGTTCAGCTTACAGGTGAGCGGACACTGAAATATGTTTTTACATCCATCACAGTAGATCCACCGTAAAAAGATCCTTAGAACAATACGCCAAATACACAAGACAGAGATAGTGCAAGTGAATAATACATATGTTGATACATAGGTTAAAAATGGCTGTACTCGCTGGTCTGTTGTTCACAGTGTGCTTTGTATCCGCCTTTGTGTTTCAGAATCACAAATGGTTGGTGATTATTAGACACTTCATTCCACTGTGTTTCAATCTCGTTGTGCTTTTTGTATCCTCCCTTTAACATGAAACCTTACCATCTAATATTTCCTATTTATTTAGATGAGCTGTTGATCTAAGTTTTCCTGGTAAACACCCATACTCCCAGCGACAATTATGTTATGATTATACAATAAAAACCGCAGACACACCTGAGTCGCACCTGTTCCTTTTTCAGAACAATGCCTATCCTTCATCGATGCAAATATAATTCGTGGTATGTAACTGCGCCCTCTCGACATATGTTCAACATCTGGGCGTATGTGTAATATGCATAGAACAGACTTTGTCATAGTGACCTGTTAGACCTAAGGGGCTGGTACAATGTCTTATGTAAAGGCTGTTACGTGAGCATCTTTCCTCGCGGCGTTCACAGTGTAGCCTTATGTCGCTACATACGTGAAATATGCCCACAGCTTGGTTTGGCCCACCCAAGGGTCACTGAAAGCTGCCATGTCAGCTCTTAACACCTGTTCTGCTTTATTTAATCCCGACGAGCGCTCGAGCGTCAGGGGCTTGAAATATTTGACAAGTTCAAGGGGTTCAGGGTTCGAGGTCGACTGAAGATTAGTGGGGTTTCTAGCTCTGAATGCCCTTGTACGAATTGACAACTGGAAAAAGTCCCTTTGTAGCAGCTGCTCATAGAGACAAGTTAAGACAAGGCTTCCAGCATTGTATTTGTTATATTTAACTCCATTATGACATCAGTTCCTTTTAACATACCTCTCTTACAACAAATGAACTATTATTTCTTCTAGATTTTTCCTCTGTTTTAACAAAAGAGGGCACATTGTAAATTACATACATTTTGATATACACACATTTACTATTTTTTTTTAATCTTTATAATAGGAGCCTCTCTCTTTAAAGTACTATACTTTAAAACTTTTGATCAGAGGTTGCATAGACTCAGAGTAATTATAATAATGTTGAGTGATTTTGGTCGTTCTCTGATGTGAAAAAGCAAGCACACACACCTGGCTCACTAAGTGCTCCATTATGTAACTCTCCATACTGTACATACTTATACATATATGAAAGATACATATTAATACATAACTAACCCAAGCGACTTTGCTGCAGTCCGGTTGCAGCCACAGTCTTCCACTTCATAAAATCCAAAAAGTGACATATTTGAATAATCATCATTTGCCCAACACTATTTTGACAGTCTTCTCTGCTGTGTCTGCAGATCATCATAAGCATCGGGCTAATGTTCTACGTGGTGCACCGGGCCCAGGTGGAGTTAAACGCTGCCATCGCCGCCTGTCAGATGGAGCTCAAGTCGTCTCATATGAACGGCTCCTCCACCAACCACAGCGGCTTCAGCTACTGCAGCAAAAGGGCGACAGCTGGAGGAGGGAACTGCATAAATGTGGTGTAAAGGGACACTATGAAAGACTAGACTCCAACCAGCTGTCCTTTACAATGGGAGAAGACAGGAAAGCTTTATGCTTCTCGTGAAGACAGCCATCTTTACGTTGGCACCTGTAAGTCACGGAAGCTCGTGTCAGCAGCAAATTCTGACCACCAGTTCTGCCACTTTAATTGGTACAATGTTTTCGGATCACGCACTCTGTTGGGAAAGGGTTTTTTTACTATTTAAAGTGATTAGGTACGTATTAGCATTTACTCTGTTACAGGAGATGTCATAGAGTGAGTCATTTGAAATATAGCTCTATTGCTTTATTTAACTCAATGAATGTGCGAAACGACGAACTGTTTTTTCCGTTGTAATCTCAAAGAATGCTAACCTATGCACCTTTGTTTCACCTTTAGCTTGTTTTCAGTCTAGCTGGTCTACAACCAAGAAAATCTCTATAAATAATAAGGGCATTATTAACATTTTTATCAGATTTGGCTTTTAGTACAGTTCATTTCAAGTGTCTTATTGTTTGATCATAGAGAGGGAAAACGCAGTACCAGCCTCTCTGCCCGTGTGATTTCTGCTGGCTATGGCGATTGGCTGAAGATGGTTTTAGCACTTCTGCAGTTTTGATAAGAGCAGCTGGAGATGAGAGCAGATTTCACAGCAGGAAACTCAGGAATGTTCATGAAAAAAGTCAAAGTGCAGCAAACCGTCAGCTCCACAGTAGCACAGCCGCTCTCCACATGTTCAAACACAGCTGAAACTAAGATGTCCCGAAAATGTTTATCCTTCTTTTTTGTAGTTTTTTTGTTTTGAGATTAATAATTAGTTGAATCAGGCCACGTCTTATTTAGAACAGTAAACAATGTGCAATACATTAACACAAGAATGGTGATAAAAAGGCATGAATGTCATACTTCAGTGCTGAAACCAAACAAATGAGAGAGAATACTAACACAAACATACATTTTACTTGGAGTATATAAAGCTATGCTACTTGGGATTGAGAGAGTTTTTTTTGTGCCATTTTGTGAGGTAAGGGACATGTGACTTATTATATTTTTACTTAATGGTGTCGCCTTTTATTTGATCACTTAATAGAACAATACCAACGAGCCGTTCCGCTGTAGTTCTTTTGCACAGTCCCTGCAACCAACAAAGCAGGAGCAGGTTTGGTTGGTCTAAAGTTGAACTGATGTGTCTCAGAAGCTGACAATCAAACACAACATGGACACTAAGAGATGAATGTGCTCAGATTTTTGTTTTTTTTAATGATATGTTTTATTGTGATGCTGCTCCTCAGAGTCTGAATGGGGAATTATAAGGGCTCTTACATGATATCTACACACACCTACAAGTCCCTCTAATTGCTCACAAAAGCCACGTTTGTGAGGTTTGCATTCTTTTAATTATGTAATATTTTCCTCCCGATCACATTCCACACCATGTCAGTCCTGTAATTGTAATGTGTTGAATGCTAAATGTTTTGTTGTTTTGTTTTGTTTTTTGCACAGCTTGCAGGTTGAAAGGGCCCCATCTTCTCTGAGATTAGCAATAATGTATGAAAGCAAAAAAATATGAAGAAGATCTTTGGCCAAGTTGCTTTTTAGCTCAGATGGTGAAAGATTTTGTAAACACATAGTACATTCCCAGGTTTGTGTTAAGGTGTTCAACCTGCCTTTTACCTCCGGCTGCCTCTGACAGACATTTTTGTGCTGCCTACGACGTGAGAGAGATGTCATGAGACACACCAACTTTTGTGAACAGTACAGCTTTTCAGATGAAGTTCTTTGGGAGAGTGACTGATTGCTATTGGATATTAGGATTTTTAATGTAGTTTTTATTGATAAAGAAATGAAATCTATGACTAAGTTAAAGGTTAAATTGTTAGGTTAAATTGTAAAGTAGGAGGAGTTTTCTTAGTTAGGCAATTGATTTCAACACTCTCTAAACAAAGTGTCATTTGTGCAGCTGTCCTGTTGTAAAGAACTGGAAGTTATGCCATGTTTAATGCAAAAATCAAACTCATGAAACTTGATCAGCCACCATGGATAGTCTTCATAATATATTAGCCTCCTAAACCGTGACTTTGCAAACTGTGTAGTGATGAGGGAAATATGACTACAGTTAAGGCTCTTCTGGTTCTTCCTAGGTGGGCTCTACTTTAAACTTAGATATAGTTATGCAACAACTGATTCCTAAGGGAAGTATATTTCATAGCCACCCACACAAAGGCCTGGATTTGGGATGGGTGTGATATCTATTATGGGGTGCGATATATATTAAAAGGGGGCACGTTTGGTGCTATGAAATGCAATACTTCCCATCTGTATCAAGTGCATTACACTTATACTGTATTTTGTAATACAGATAATTTTACAGTGTATAAATACGGATATTTATCACTGTACAATGCTTGTTCAGTGTTATTTATGAGAGAAAATAAAACTTATCAAAGTTTTTTTTCTAAATAATTGTGTTCCTTTTTATTACAACCAGAATCATAATCTTATATATCCCTAGTTTGTCTTAATCTAACCTCAAGTAAAAAACTATCAAATGCTCTTAGTCCACTCTGTGCTTAATAATTTACAACTCAGAGGAGTTTATATAACAAGTGATTTGAGGTCTTGCCTGCTTGGACCGAACTGTCTTTTCTCTTCCTCAAAGCTCTATAAGACTCTTCCAGTTTTATTTTGACATTTGTATTTTATAAAATGATTCCTCTCCACACAATGCCACCTTGAGTCTTTAAATATTATATGACCCTAACCTTTTACTCTTATAGGTACATGCTCCTTTCACTTAGAAAGTCCCCTTATCTTGCAAACAGCTAAATGAATGTCAATCCACAAATATCCCGGCTCACTGTACGGCCAGAAATAATGCTTGCTTCTGGGGCAGTTTGTCACAGCAATTTTGTAGTGATGCAGTGATGGATGCAGTTGGTGGTGATATAGAGCAGAAAGCAGCGCTGCCACCACTTTATGCCTGCCCTTGCATTTTGCCTTGTGACTTTCTATCAGCACAAGAGGCAAGCGTCTGTCACATGATTGAGCAAGTGTCTGCTTCAGCATACATAGCCCAAATACAAACCAAATGTGGGAAAAACAAAATCGTCATTGCATTTTGTTCTTATGTAGTCTTTGATTTCTTTTGGGGATGGGCCAGATCTGTGTCCAGCCATGGGCCATGGATATGTCCGCACAAAACCGAGAACATTCATTTTGACAGGCCTCAAATGAAAGCCTTAGATCTCACTGAGGGCTGTGCTTGGATGGATGCTCTGAAAATACATCTTCAAGTCTGTTGTTGGTTGCTGGAAAAGCACATCTCAAAGTGAAGTTATAAAACAGTGGAGGAATGAGCCACTTGATGCTGGAAAAGGTCCACCAAAAACTATGATTCAAATGTTCATAGATTTGTGGAGGAGGGACAAGTCCTCAGACTGATATTTCATGTGACCACTTTCTTGACCTAGAAGACAGATGTTGGCCCATCTGTAGGCTACTCTTAATGCTCTGCTCTGCGGTTCATCCACGCAATTTTTTTTTAATATTTTTTGTTTTTGATTAGTTTAAGATGTTAAAACAGAAAAAACATTCAGGGCTGACATCTGATCAATTTTGCCAAACAAACAGGGATTTTACCTATAATTACAAAACCATTCAAAGCTATTTATCTGTGTCTTTAAGTAGGACAATTAGAAAAAGAGAAAAGTTGTTCTTGGTCCATGCAGATGGGAAATGTTTACTGAATGAACAAGTTGCTTTAATGTGGCACACTCACGTTGTACGTATAGGTACACAGCACTGGACAGACTGTGTGCCCTTGCAGATCAGGAAGGGTGGTGCTGGCCAGGGACAAATGAGCACCGCTCTCAGAAAGAGACACATCTGTGTCCTTTCCCAAAAGGTCAGCTCTTCTTCAGTCTGGAGTCTGGACTCCTATAAAACTCATGCTGTCTGCACACTAAGCAAACATAAAACACTCTCTGATTTGAAAAGCTCATTACAAACTGAAACAACGGAAACATCTTTACGGTATTTTGGCAGCAATGACTGTGAAGAGGAGGTCTGAGCCATGAATTGGGCCTCTAGCAACATTATTTTGTATTAAAAATTGTCTTTAAGACATCTGTTTACACAAACCCAGTTACATATGGCTGAAATACGACTGGGTTTAAAATTGTTACGTCTGTTGTCATTTTAATTTGATACTTTTATTAAAAATACGAGGAAAGAAATTCAACTAAATAGTGCTCTCTGGTGGCTAGTCATTTGAACTACACAACCACTAAATATATTTTACATTAATTAAGAACCGTCAGCCCTGCGATGAACTGGCCACTGTCCAGGGTGTACCCCGCCTAAGGCCCAAAGTTGCTGGGATAGGCTCCAGCCACCCGCGACCCCCACAAATGGGATAAGCGGTAGAAAATGAATTGAAAATGAATTAATTAAGAACCTTGGATGTACAGTTGTTGCATATATTAACAAAAAACACTGGTCTGTAAAATGTATAGTTATTTATTTAACAACATTTGCAGCAACCCAACCTTAAATGGGGTAAAAAAAAAATTTTCAATTTCAAATTTTGAGCACAATTAAGGTATAAGATAGAAATGTAAAATACTTCTATTGTCAGCTAAAACTTAAGTAGTGCATTATTAGCCATAAACAAAGCTACAGTAGATTCCCCAGTGGTCACTCGTGAAGCGGCCACAGTCCAGTTTCTCCAGACCCACCAAAGCCATGTGGTCAGGGACTAGGCGTGGGGCTCCCTCATCTGAGGCTGGACGGAGATAGATGCGGTCAAAGCGGCAGCGGCTGACATAGGGAACTGTCTTATTAGTGTTGGTTTTGGTGTCCCATGTATAGCGGCAGTGCTCTTGTTTGCCTTGATGCTCCCACACGTCACACACATTTGAGGGCAGACCCACTTTGGCCACCTAAAAAGGCCCATAACACATTAGGTATAAGGGGCATGTACTTTGGGGTTTATTATTTATTATGGTATGAAGCCAAATGACTGACCTCGGTGTCTCTCAGGTTTGTGTCTCCTCCAAACAGCACAGTGACATCATTAGGAGCGTCTGTCATTTTCTCCATCAAAACTCGAAGTTGCTTCATCCGCTCCTGTGCATGGCCCTTGCAGCTCTCAAGGTGAGATGTCATCAGAGATAATTTGTGCTCTTTGAAAGTCACCTGATCACAAAAAAAGAAAGACATTACTTAATGATTAAAGATAAGCATATCAAAAGGAGCGAAAATGTCTGAACACAAACCTGAGCTACAAGTAGATTTCTCATCATTTTAGTAGTGGGGTAAGTCACAATGTTGCTCTCCAACAGTTTAACTCTGGACCTCTTAAGCATCATGCCAGTAAAGTAACCATCTTCGCCTCCTTTTCAGTAAACAACAAAACAATGTTTAGGATTTGCATCAATCAAAAGTTATACTTTCTTCTATCTCACTCAAAATACCTTCAATGATCAGGTAGCTGACAGCCCGTTTTTTTAAGTACTGCACATAGGGTGGAATGAGCTCCTGTAAGAACACCACATCTGGAGTATATCTACATGAAAGAAAGATTTAAACGTTTTTCTGCTGCACATGAGCTTACATAGGTTAGTACAAATGCCCTGAGAGCTTAAATTTATAGTAAAAACAGCTTACAAGACTAAGTAGGAGCAGAGGCCCCTGGCTCGCTCGGCAAGGTTGTCTGTATCAAGCCCATCTACATTCCAGGAGATAAGTGACAGTTTGTTGTTGTCTTCCTCTGAAGGTTGTGAAGACGAAGGGCTGTCCTCAGTCAAATCGATGCTGCAAAAACAATACAGAACTAAATAAACCTAAACTGTGAATTATTAAAATCTTTTGTGTGATACAAAGGGACTTACCATTGCTGTGGCATACTTTTATCAACCTTTTTCTTTTTTTTTACAGGGCTTGACTCCTCTTTCACTTCAAATACATTTTCCATGTCTGCTTCAAAGAATGAGTTCAATGCTCTCTGAAAAGCAGCAAAAACATCTCGTGATACTCTGTAAAAATTGGTCAATATTCAATCCCTCAGTCTATTATCCATAAACTATAAAAAAAAAATCACATGAAGCAATCGTGGTTACCTCAAGAACGGATATAATGGATATTTAGATTAAAAGTGACAAACGCCAATATAAACAACGTACCTCCAGTTCCCAGTCATTTTCAGCCAGGTAGCACTGAGCCACAGCAGAGTCAGTGCCCGCTATTGAGGCAAACTCTTCACACAGACGACTCCTATTTTCTTCCACATTAGAAACAGATGCCTTTTCTGTCTCTTCTGTAGCAGACATCTTTATATACCCTCTAGTAAATTAGTTAATAGCAAAACAACACAACTAAAGTGCAGTCATTACTTCATGTTGCCGCTTGACTCAGGTGTTACATCGAAACTTTTCCGACTAAAATTGATCAAACAACCCCTTTGAAAGTAACAAAGACCGATTCAGTCTAAATAAATAAATAAAAAATTGAATTTATTATTTTTGTTTATTATTAGCTATTTATTTACATTAAATTTGTGCTTAAATACCGAGGGAGATTTATGACGAAAAAGCTTGTTCAGTCCGGAGCTTTATTACGGACGCAGCAGCTTCCGGTTTGAAATAAACACAAGTTTGACTTTGGTGGGAGCTTTCGGCATTAAACATGATTTCCATGTCTTTAAATTCAATAAAGCAGATCATGAAGGCAATGGTCGATAATCCAGGCTTTGACAGAGTTCTTAGCAAGGTAAAACTCACTGTGAGAATTATTATTTTTGCCGTTTTTATATTAATTTATGTTGCATATAGGTGACACTACAACTACACCTGCTGCCTGATGTGATGTTTGCAGTGGGGATGTTTGACTGGGACATCTCTGTGTATTTTTAGGTGGACGTTTTGTCTGCGAGCCCAGGTAAAGTGGTGTGTGAGATGCGGGTGGAAGAGGAGCACACAAACCGCGGAGGGACGCTGCACGGCGGCATGACGGCTACACTGGTGGACGTCATCTCCACAGTGGCCATCATGTACAGCGAGAGGGGCGCACCGGGCGTCAGTGTGGACATGAATATAACGTGAGGCTCCAAACAATCTATCTAACAATGGCTCAGGCTTTGTGTTGTGTATAGCTGCTCTAACAACTAACTTTAAAAACTTTAAAACTACTAGTGTAGGTTACATAGACTGTATTAACATGCATTTATTCATCAGATAAATGCAGATTTTTGTTGTGTCCCTTATCTGAACACACCAATGACACAGAAGTTTTAATGTGTTAAGTATTGATGCAGCAGTACACAACTTAGCCTCTGTTGCTGCTGTTGTCTCCTTAACAAGAAAAGTGCTGGATACTATGCCCTTAGAGGATTAATTCGTTCATGTGTTTTCTTTCACCTAAATTAGCTATCCAAAAATATCTAATAATTCTAATTAATAATCAAATTTGACCTAAAAATTCTGAAATATCCCTTTAAAAGTCTTTTGCACAGCATCTGAATATCTACAGTTATATATATCAATTAAATACTATGCAGTAATTCAGGTGCAATTGATTCTTATGATTTGTCCCACCAACTTACAATTATGTTATTATAACCTACACAACATTTCTGTAAATAGGATCCTAAAAATGTGAATGAATTCTTTTGACAATCCCTCTTATTAAGGTCCTGACTAAGAAACAAAGTAGGTCCCGAAGTAAGTTACTCGACAGACACTACAATCATTGTTTTGGCTTGAACTAATGATTGTGAAAATTTGTTTTACAGATACATGAATGCTGCCAAAATAGGTGAAGATGTACTTATCACAGCTCAGGTTTTGAAACAGGGAAGGACGTTGGCCTTCGCCACTGTAGACCTTACTAGCAAAGCCTCTGGAAAACTCATTGCACAAGGAAGGCACACCAAACACCTCGGGAGCAGCTAAACATTACTCCTCTGTGCCTGTTGTTAAAGCTCACATTGCTGTATAACTCTAGTAGAATGGGTAAAAAGTTTACCTGTAAATATTTAGCTAAATTTCTATTTACACCTCAGTGATTGTATTGTGCACATGCAAATGTTACCATTTTACACACGTGCAATAAAAAAACAAATGGACAAGATTTATGCTTTCAGAATTTGCATGTATTGGGATATGCTCAGCAGTATTGATTTGAGAATCAACAGAAAAACCAAGTTACACCCTTAATACCATTTCAACTGAACATGAATCAACAAGGAGCAAAGTTATTTGTTCATTGCCAGTCTTAAACAAGCAAGCCCACAAAACCCAATTTTAATTTGAGTATAGCATTTTTAGTAGGTCAAATTAAATTAGTTGTATGTTCATTTTCAAACAAAATCTGTCACCAACCCACATCCCAATTAAAACAAAACATAGAACAGATTTCAGTAGCTTAAATGAATAGTGCATGTACTGCTTGAATGTGACAAAGACCTTCAGCATCTAACCAACGTTTCAACTGAACAATGCCTGTTAACTCACTCAAGATTTTAGCAATGGCCAGCCAAGCATTGTTCAAAGAAAAGCAAATGTTGCCAAAACAGCTTAAGACCAGCAAAAAAAAAAAAAAAAGGCGGTTTATAAGAAGCAATACCTACACCATATGATTTGACAAATATTGTTCATCCTGTTATCTCTTACTCAGGTGAATTAACACCTATTCACACCTGTCCTTGGTCAAAAGAATGTGTCAAGTCATTTTAGCACCCCCCTTGACATTACATACAAGCTTTAGCAATCCTTTCTTTTGACAAGGATATGAAACATGTCCATCTGAGAACCACCGTGAAGACCTGTGTACTGTTTGTTCCTGTTCTTATGCAACATAAAGAGTTCCTTCATTGACTGGTGCTGTTGACAGAGCGGCTCCAAGAGAACAACCAACCACTCAAAATCAATGTTCGTGCAGGTTCAAATAAACCAAAATGGATGAGTAAGGAAGGAATGAAGGGGAAAAATAAGCAAAATAAAGGAACCAATCCAAAAATGGCAGAGAGGAGGACATTGGGAAGGGGGAAAAAAAAGATGGGATCTGAACTGGTATCAGGTCGAGGAGGGAGGAGAGCGAGTGGTGAACAAAAGGAAGAGATCCAAGCAAAAATTCAAAATTTGTAAAAAGAAATGAGATGAGTACATAAAATTGCTTCTGAAGGCTTAGGTGGGAGGGAGGGAGGGGAAGGCCTTTTCCTAAGTGGCTGGATGGAGCAGGACACCTTAGTCAGGCATATATGGGCGGAGGTGATCCTCGATGTCTCCAACACCCCAGCAGGTCAACTGGTCCTGGGGCAGGTACAGGCAAAGGCTGCACAACTTGAAAACTGTGGCCTTGGTTTTAGGCGTCTGCAACAGAGTGGAACAGGGAACAGTGTGATTCTGAAACTCCCGTTCTTCATGAGGACAGTGCTCCCAATTATTGTCAGTCGAATCACTTACCTGTAGGTGCTGTCTATCCATGAAGAGAAATACAGACTGAGTTGGATTGTTCATGACCATTCCAGCCTTGTCTTTACGACTCAAAGCATGCAAACACTGCTTCTCGTAGTCTCCGTGATGAAATTCAAACTTGGCCTGTAAATGAGATAACGTGAGCATTTGTCTTTTAAAAAGCTTTAGAATTAACATAGCAGCTGTCTGATTCTTAATAGCCTGAGTAATCCAACCTGAACAGGCCTAAAGGGTTCATCATCAGCCCCCTTCCATCTGGAGAATAGCAGACAGACAATCTTCTCAATATCGTTGCGTGGCCAAAGGATAAAATCCATCTCTTGTGTGCAGCCTATCACATCCTGCAAAAAATATAAACATTGTACTGCAAAGTCTCACTGATGTAATTTTTTGGGGATTTGGAGAGAAACTTACCCTTCTCATTGATTGGTAACGGGGCGCGTGTAGTTGCACAACATCTTTTTGCAGGAGTTCTATCGAACTCTCCAGAGAGTAGCTGGAATCCCGCACACCTCTGAGGATGTTTTCTTCATAGTTATTGGTCATCACTGGCACCACTTCAGCTACCTCAAAAAGTGCAGACTTCTTTTTCTAAGTCCAAAACAAAGGAAAAGAAAAGCAAAACTGTGACTCAGCTGCTTTGAAAGCTACATATTTATGAAGTTTGAGCTACGGTGACACAAACCTTTTCTTTGAAAACAAAGGCTATATAAATCTTGAAGTCAAACTGATCAGCCAAAGATTCCCTTTTCTTCCGAAGTTGAGCACGAAGTCGATTTCTTGTTTGATTTCTTCGTGAAGTTGGGTCCCCCATGGTTAGATTTTGTTGGCTGTCTTGTGAAATGTACTTTGACGACACTCTGCTTTTCAGGTTGAATAAAGGATGACAATAAGTACCCTCTGTAGAAACGCATCAAACAACTCTATGCTAGATCTGTGAAATACCCACTAACTACCAACTGAAAAAGTCAACAAATCAAAAACAATCTAAGTCATTTTTATATTTGTAAAAGGACACGGAGGAGGGGAATGGTTAACAAGCTTCGACTACATCTCCCAACTACTTGTTTAGAAATCCATATTTAAGACATGACTTTTAAGCCAAATAAGCCATTTATCAAAAAGCCATTGACAAGGTTTTAAAACTGAGATTTAAACAAAAGAGCAACTGAAAATAGACTTCTCTTACTGAAATCAAGCAAGTCGGCCGCGACTATTAAAACCCATTCTTGGAATATATTTAGAAGTGAAATTGAAGACTACAGAAACTAGCAAGCAGACAATTTCTATTATTCGGGTAATTTTTAAAGTCCCTTATTCATGGCTGTCGTTTTGTTGTATTTTTCTTTGTAGAGGCGGCGTTATGTGCGTGTTAATACAGACAGGCTGGGAATATAGACGAACATGGCAGGTAAATACAGATGCCAAGATATAGTGGCACCGGGTAACATCGAAGACTAAAGTAACCTGACATTTCCTAGACTTTAGTGCCACTCACTAGGCCCTGCGGGGCCTGCGGTGCTGCCATGGCTGATAGTCATGATGTGGTCGTATTTTTAGCCTTACCTTGGCATTCACTTCCGACACTAACTAGTAGTGAACTGACTGTATAGCTACATTTTATATTTTGAATGGTTGGCTTAACTGAGGCCTGTTTGTGCTTGCTTATCTAGCGTACAGTCACCATTTCTCGTGTTCACATTTTCTCGCCTGGTTCATGTGAATGCCAGTGCTATGAGAGTCAAACGACATGCGGGGTTTGCTGATCTATCTAGTTTTGCTCGGCATTTTAGCAACCTAATTGACCAAGAATGAGTCGCTTTCGGACGCCTAAGAGCAAAATCTCCCCGCTTCACGTCTCAAGTTTCGAGTTGTTTGCTGCGTTTGTTTGCTTTCTCTTCTTTTCCTCCGTCGTCACAACCCTCGTCTCGCCCTGTCGCATGCCATGTCAAGATAAATCGACAATCCAGCGACGATCCTCCGTCCTTTCAGTCGACGTGTGCTGCGTGGTGTCTCCCGGAGGGCCCATCGTTAACGGCGTGTTGTTCAGCGGTTTCGGTGTGGTTCCTTTGTGTGTTTTTGAGCAGCTAATAATGGCACTCGCAACTCGACGGTCCAAGCCTCCAAAATGGCGGAACAGTCAACTACAAAGATGTGACGTATGGTGACACGTGACTTCAGGAGGAGAAAAAAACAACATCGCCACTCTCTCAATATCAAAGCAAAAATAACAAAACAAAAACAATAATAAAAAATACCTCAAAAAATATTTTTTTCTCCTTTTCCCTACCATTAGTGAAACATTTCTAACTGTTTCAACCATTTTTAAAAATAACAATAAATGGACTTAATACGAAGTGGAAATTTTTTTTAAAAATACATGATTTGCTTACGTTATATTTTATATCTTTTTTGTAACGTTACTGATGCTAATAAAGTTAATTTAAAAAATCCCACGTGAGGCAGTGGGACCCACGTGACCAAAGGGCGTATTTAAGCTCCTGGCGCGAGATCCTTCCTGAAGAGAAAATCTTTTGAGCTTCTGAGTTAACGGTAAGTATTTCCCAGTCTGCCTTTAATTAACGTTTTAATTGGCTTAATGTAATGTTGTTCGTGTGTGGCATATTTGTTGGCCACAACGTAGACTGTCGTTGTCTTACATTGTCTGTTCTACTTTAATTTTACTTTGTTTGTGGGTTTAGCCTTTAGCCAAGTCGTCATGTGTTTTGTGGCTCTCCTCAAAAGGCCTCTGATGTTTACTGTAATGGCGTTTATATTAACACGCATTAGCCCAGGTGTGTAACTTGAGCTGGGGGTGTTCTGGTAAGTGTCTTTAATTGTACTCACCAGCTAATAAGTGGGATTTTGTCTACGTGTCCCAGGTATTTGTGAGGAGACATGGCCTCCAGTGGAAAGCTCAAACAGGCCAGCGAGAAGTCCAATGAGAACATACTGGTGAGTATATGTTGGTCAGTGAACACGTTTTTAACAAAAGGTGTTCAGTAGGGAGGGTTATTAACTTAAGTGTGGCTACAAAGAAACTATTACATTTAAAAGTAACCTGCAATATATCTTTGTGGTATTTGTTCATTTCGGGCCAATGTTGAGCAGTAGCGGCTAAACATTAACAAACCGAGCTTGTTGACTGCGCTGTAATGAGTTTCTTGGCTCTTTCCCACGGCTGTGAAAGAAGCCCTGCCCCTGTTCCCACACCTGTGGCAGTGTTTAGCCACCTCACTTATGGTCTCTCCCATGGTGACAATGTAACTATAGTAAACCATGCAAAGCAATGCTAAGCCTTGGTGAATAGATGCTTTGAAAATGAGAACTGGAGTTATATTTCCCCATGTGACTTAGTTTCCCAAGACTTGCCAGAGGAAACTTCACATTAAAATCACTGTTTAATATCTTTCAGAGCTTTTTCGCTCCTTCACAAAAAGCAATGGGGCCTCATAGGACAACTCTTAAGGTTCTCCAACCCACAGCAGTCAACAAGGACTTGGGAAGGGCATCACAGGTACATGGCACACATTCTTGTTTTACAAATGTGTAGTATTTAAGTGTTGATTGGTGGTATTAAAGCTTTATCTTTAGGGGCTGAGGGTTATTCCCAAACGGAAACAATGGGGTCCAGAGCAGATAAAAGGTCCAAAGAGGGTGAAGGTTGAAGTCAAATCTACACAAACAGAAGCTCTTGATCTTCCTGATGGTGTGTCATGTGAGGCCTATGAACTAATGGTTAAAGGTTTGTATCTCAGTGTACTTTAATTTTTGCCATTTTAACCAGTACCACAGTTTGAGAACCCCTGGCTTATTTTTCTTATTGCAGAAACACCACCTTCCATGTACTGGAAAGAAGTAGCAGAGGAGAGACGCAAAGCCTTGTATAATGTTCTACAGGAGAATGAGAAGGTGAGTTAATACCTAAGATGAGGGTAATGTTTAGCTCTCAAGTGCTCTGTTCCCACGCTCCATCAAAGTCACTCTTTTCTGGTACTGAAGTTTTCAGTAATGCTGATATGTAACTAGATTTCACTTTTCTGTCTTCTCCCCAATAGCTCCACAAAGACATCGAGGCAAAAGATGAAGAGATAACAAAGCTGCAAAGTGAGAATGATGAGCTTCAAGAGCTGGCACAGCATGTACAGTACATGGCTGATATGATTGAGGTAAGATTTGTAACTGATTAGGATGAGGAGTGGTTTGCCCTGAATGGTCTGTCTACTACTCTAGGGTTTTCAAACTAGTCTACCCTGTTGCATGCTGCCTTATCTCTGTAGAGGCTGACCGGGAAGAGCCCAGACAATCTCGAAGAATTGAGGGAACTTGCACTTGACGTTGATGAGGAAGAGGCTGAAGAAGAGGATGCACTTGAAGAAACGGAAGTGGATGGTGAAGAGGAAGGTGCAAGTGAGGATGAAGACCCAAGTGATTCAGAAGAGGAAGAAACTGTGTCTGACTCTAAACAAGATGATTCAAAGGAACAGGATTAACTCCTGCATTGGCCTATGGTCTTGTACATTGACTTTAACTTGAATATTCTGAAAAGTATTTTTGTAAACTTATTTTTATACCCCTGGTTTTGTTTTTTAGCTATTGACATTAAGTCAACTGTAAAAAAAATATTTTTTTTTGCTAAGGATTGGTTGATTGTAAGGCATCCTAAGTGTATGACATGCTTTGTAAAATAAATGCTTTATTATAACTTTTGCTTTTATCAATTTACAATGGCACTGAGACTCAAGTCTTTCAAGTAAACTTATAAGTGCTGTGCTTTAATTCATCAGAAAATATCTTCATGAGCATGTACCAGGACTTGATTTTTAACTGCGCCAAAACCTATTACCCTGGGGTTGTATGTGTTTTGGCCTTTATTGATAGTGTAGCAGTAGCTGGAGAAATGGGGTGAGCGAGTGGGGAATGACATTGGGCAGATAACCGGATCAAGGCTCAAACCTGGGTCTCCTGCGTGCTGGGTGTATGCTCTGCCTGAGGTGCCCCCTTGTATGTGGTACATGTGTGTATTTGTATTAGCGATGGTAAATGACTGTGCTATACTCTGAGAAGGAGCCTCAGAAGTTTCCAACTGCATTTTGAACTAAAGTCTCTCCTGAAATCAAGAGGCATGCTATCTTTTTTTTTTTTTTTAAGGCTTCAGACCCTGACTAGTTCTGCAAACTGCATCCACAAAAGTACTAGTTAATGCATTATACACAAGTACCAAAAAAAAAACCACTTGATAAATAAAAGTTCAAATTTCATGCTTTAAAAAACTTGACAATATTGTAAATATGCAAAAATAAAACTTTATTTGTAAGCAGATGAAAATGCTAATCACACTAAAGCCAATGCAACTGATCAGTACTGCAGCTGAGGAAATAAGGACAAATGTTTGTAAAGTTAATGCACATTTGCCAGAGTGTACTAAATGAAAAAATGGTCAGCATTTCTGCAAGTGGCTGACTCAAGTTGGTTAGGTACCATCTCAAATACTGTAATGCTATTCACATCTTGGAAACAATTAAAAATAAAGAGCATTAAGTAACAGTTCAAAAACATTTACATATAATACAAAACACTCGATAAAAATAGTACAACTTGTTTATCAGTATGGCTTTTGGACTAAATGTAACAGAAATCATGTGGATTTGATTTAAGTTGTGCTTTAATGGTTAAGTCTGTGACAGTATTGAAAATACATTCTACTTTGATCAATTTATTACAAATTATTCTCCTTTGGTTACAGTTTCTAAGTCATAACTTCTCAAAGATATATTGTGCCATTGACTCTTATCAGGGAAAAGAAATACTTTTAGTAAATCTGATTATTATGAATAAAATTATAAACTAATATAACTGAATGTAATCTAGCATTTCAAAATAAACTATTTTTAAAGTTAGGCATGCAGTAACTTGCATGATTATAAAGGTTGGAGGTCATCAACAGATGACTGGTCCAAGATAAAACAAATATACAGTTCATATACACAATGTCACATGATACAATATAACTCCAAAGTATATTAGATAAAAAGTAAATAATAAATAAATGAGTGAACCTGTGTGACTTTGTCATTGCGCACCAGCACCTGACTCAGTAGTTACAAAGAGGTTGAAAACAGCTTGAATTAGCCCAGTTTTCCACATTGTATATAAACAGACAAATTAAATCCACCCTCCTGTCTCTTGTAATCAAAGCTTCATTTAAGTTACACCTGTTATTCCTCACACACACCTCTCGTATCTCTCTACGTGGTCCTATACAAGTAATAAATGCATGCTCACCACCTCTCACAGTACTATTGCCACAGACTGGCTTGGTGCCTGCTAAGCCATGGGAAAAATACTTTCACAAGAGTAGCTTCGTGGTACCGGCTTGACATTTTTGGGTTCAAACCTGATGCTTCTATTCTATTCTCACATCAGATAGTTTCTAAAAAAAAATACAAATATGTACAAAAAATTGCACTTGTTAAACTGCAAGCATGAAAAAGTTCAAACTTAAGAATAGGGCACTGTACTCAATGTACCAACTATTTTCTTCCTCAACATTTGTAAACAAATTTTCATCAAGGCTTACAATCCTTTTAGAAGCCCTTCTCTGCATCACTGGACCTCACCGCCACAAGACATACGTACATCTTTCATCCATAAAAAGTCCCTGAAACTCAAAACTGAACATCCTAGAAAACAGCTGAACCAAACATTAAATACAAACATACATTAACAACAAAGTAAAATGCCATATTTACAAGCCTTACCACAGTGCAAGCTTTCTTAAAGCGCCAGAAAATGAATGCACTCTAATGCAAAACCATCAACAAAACATTGATTACACAACTATAATTAGTACACTGCCAGCTGACTGATGTCATAAAGACAATAATTCATCAGTGAAACTATGTTGTAAAGTGGTTTCATAGCTTGATGTGTGAAGGTGAAGATGCATTGCTTGGGTTTCTTCAGTTTCTGCACTCTGCAGCAGCAGTCTTTTGTCCAGTCAAAAACTTGTGCTCTCAGCAGAAATACACTTGACTGCTCGGCCTGGCTCAGAAAGCAGTGAGATGGAGGGAAATGTGGCGTGAAATGAGGGTTATAGTTGAGTGTTGATGGTGTGTTCCTTAATGAGGCAGTATCAGTGACAGCAGTAAACTGTGGTGCAACTATAAGCCGATCAATCTGATCAGTCTTTAACACACTGCAGTGTGGCTTTAAGCGGAGGTTGTGCTGGATGTGATGAGGTCAGTGGCACAGTGACTCAGAAGGCTGTGGTGACGGCATTTCCTCGCCGTGTGCCCAGACGTAACATTGCCCCTGGAACTGCATCCAGCTGCTCGTACGCCAGCCGCCCCTCGTCTCCTGCAACAAGCATGTGATCAGTTTAATGTTACCTGACGTGACTAACTGAGAAAAAGTGAAAAACATTTCATTTGTTTACTTACCAAATGTGAGCAGAGTTTCTATGGCAACATGGCGCAGCTCTTCATCAGCTGAATCACACAAAGCTACCACTGCTTTAATGCTCTCTACAGCCTGCAGAGAGTCAGGGGACACATGTCAAACGTTACAATGTCAAGACATTATAGACACATTAGAGTAAGTGTTTGAGGTGAGTCCACTGACCTGCAGACAGCTGAGTGCTGAACAGGCAGCCCTTTGGCTCTGAACCCCTGCCTCTGACAGCGCCTGGGTGTAGCACTCCACTGCCTGTTGACATTTACACAAAAAGTTAAAGAAAGGCTCATGGCACACTTGTCACAACTACAACTATAACTCTGTGTCTAACAGAACTCACCCTGGCCCTGAAGTAGCTGTGGGGCTCTGCAGATGAGAGGTAGTCGGCTGCTGCCTTGTTCACCTGAGGGTCTTCTGTGGTGAGAAGAGAGGCTAGGGCTCTCAAAGTTATGTTTCTGGGCCAAAGTGTTGACAAGGGCACCTCCTGTAGTTCTGCTACACATTTTGTATGATCCCCACTTGATACGGCCTCCGCAAACATCTCTGCATTTGAGAAACATAAAAACGGATTAACGGAAATAAGGTAAGGTGCAAAATTGGTAAGGTTTTTCTACAAAAAACATTCAAACACATTAACATATAATTAACACAATCAATTGCTCACCCTCTCTGGCCAGATTGAGCAGGTGTGTCTCCATGTCCTGTACATTATGTTGCAAAATGTAGCTGTGGAACTGGAACACAGTCAGGACGTCCTGTGACAGTGCAGTGACCGGAGGATTGGACCCAGTCACCAAGTCAGTCCTGTCCACCATCTCACCCACCACCACACCAATCACTACAGAACAAAACCAATATTCTTTATAATAAGTAACTCGATAATGAACACACTACATTATACACTAAAACAAGAACTTTGTCTAAATTATAAAAAACTGTTTACCTCTCTCAGCACTGTGAGGGTACTTTTCCTGCAGAGCTGCTGTAAACTGCAGCTCCATGTGTTTGGACACTCTGTTCAGGGTTGTGTGGAAAAGTCCTGCCGAGCCGCTGCACTCTGACCACAGAGTCATCAGCTTGGAGCGCTCTGCGAGGACTGGGAGGACTGCAAGCACAAGGTCAAAACATAAATATCTGCTGGGAAATGTTCACAGAATTAAAACTACTGTTACTTTGAAGAAATAACACTTTGGCTGTGGTCCATACCGTCAGGAACACATGAAATTGATCCTATTCTCTCTGCAGTGATCTCCGAAAGCTCTTCTAATAGCTGTGTCTGCCCAGCCAGCTTGTTCAGCAGACTGCGCCTCTGCCACACTCCCACTCCACTGGACAGCACCTGACATTACACAAAAACAAAAGACCATTCTAGAGATCTATCGGAAAAACACTTAGAACAGCTTTATATTAGTTACAGGTTGGATTTGTACCTGAATGAGATGGTTACAGTACTGGAGGTGGCTGACTATAGCCACATCCAAGTTCTCATTCCCAGTGGTCAGGGGTAAAGGGCTGCCAGCCACACTGTTGCCCACACCAGTGTCTTCTGTCAGGGCTTCACTCAGGTGTCCCCTGGCCTCGGGATGTTGACCCCTGAGACAGGGCAGTAACAGAATAAAAAATGAACTCACCTTTCTATCAAAACCCATAACATTCAAAATGAACTTTTAACTTGTTTATCACACTTTCTCTTTTCTTTCACTTACCCAATTCGTTCTTCGTCTGCGTCAAACAGTGGAGACCTCTGCGGAGGAATGCTGAGCACAATGTTGTCATCTCCAGTGTCTTCATCATCAAAGTCTGAGGTGTTGAGGAAGTCAAAGCTCTCCAGAGCACTCTCCACAGTCAGACTCAGGCTGGAAGAGCGGCTTCTGTGGCCCGGCAGACGACACTAGAGAAGGTAGGGCCAAGGGAAGTGTTACTTTTATCTACAAAATGACATGTTACAGCACAGTCATTATGGTTGGGAAGGTTTCCTAACTGCGTAGAAAGACAGGGAAGTACCTGAGTGGGAGCCATTTGAATAAAGGCTTGATAGAAAATAATTAAGACTGAGGATACATTTACCTTTCCATCTCACATAAATGTAACAGATATTTTTGTAACATTATTAGTTTGAGTTAGTTATTTGATTTATTTAAACAAATGAAAAAAACACAAGTCTTAATCACCTTTAACAGGTCTTCCAGACGCATGACCTCCTGCTCCAGGTCTTGTAGCTCCCTGCAGCGGTGCGTCAGGGCCTCCAGCCTCATGAGCAGGCTGTGAATGGCCTCCTCAAGGCCACTCTCCTGAAAGGTCCTGATGCCCTCTCCCGTCCAGCTCAGACTACCTCGTCCTCCGTCTGTGGAGCTCACACTGGGGGGATCAATTTCAGAGGACGTGAGCCTCTTTACGAGCTGCCTGGTCAGACTGCCTGCCTCCTCTGTGTCCAGCTCCACGGGTTTTAGCTCATCGGCTTGGTCCAGGAAAACGTCCTCCGGTGCCACAGTCGACAGGTGGCTTTCTGAACACAAAGATGCAGCAGCAGAACCACAATGGGAACCTGAATTCCTCTGGGACTCAGTGCGCTCCCATTCGAAGTCCTCTGCCGTCTCGGCCTCATCGCTGGCCAGACTCCCACTTGTCCCACTGGCTCTACTCCCTCTGCTGCCCGTTTCCCCATCTTCTTCATACTCCTCCTCATCTTCCTCCACTAAATGTTCCTCTGCTATTGAGTCCTCTCTCGGTGGCAGAATGTGTGACGGTAACAGGTCCATTTCTGGAGGCGTGACTGTGATCTCGGGGTTTGATTGGCCGGGTGAGTGGGCACTGGGGGCGGGGCTCGAAGTGGAAACAGAAGTGTCCGAGAAGGTAAAAGAAAGGCGCTTGCACTCAGCCACGCCGCAGCCTCCATTTTCAAAGACGTCATCTGGTAAAGTAGACTGAAAGGAGAAACAGATACATTAGAACAATATTAACTACAATATGCTTTAAATTGCCACATTGAAAAATAGTGTTCATAGTTCTGGGTCTGGTCTTTGTTTAGAGAAGCTCTCTATGATTATTTTTGGAGTGAGTAAACTAGCACAGTGATCTTAGAGCAAATTTACATTTTTTGAAGACATTTAGTAAGTAGTAGAAATTATAACAATATAATTAGTGATTTTGGACAAAGTGAAAGGCCACACAGGAAAAAAAAAAGATCTGAATTTCAGTCAAATCTTTTACAGAAAATTTCTGCTAAACCACAGTACAAAAAACACAGTAAAAAAGTACAATAGCCACAAATGACCTTATGGCAGATCATATTGGGACTTGACAAAACCTTGCAAATCCCCAGTGAGAGACACAATCCACACAAGATAAAGTCAGAGTCAGTTTAGCAACACAGAGCGTCCACACCGCACTCACATAAACCTCCAGACTGGATTTGGGCCTTGGCCGAAGTGAGGCCAGGTCACCAAACGAGCGACTGCGCCTTAGCTTCTCTAGCAGCGTGTCTCGCAGCATGTGCAGGAAGGACAGGTGCTGGCGCTCCGCGGGATAAGGCCGCCACTTCTTTACACAAGCGCAAGCGGGGCAAAGGAGTGGGGTATTTGAGTGAGGATGGATTCATGTGTAAAGTAGGACAGAGTGTGTGGGTAAGGGGTTTTGATATGGAAATGTAAAAAGAAGGGGACAGCAGGAAAATGGGTGAGGGTTAGTTTAGGGGCAAGATTAACTATAACCATGATGTATCAACATAAGAACGTGTAAATCTGGGGTTATAACAAAGTTTACATATGGTTTGGGTGTTTAAAGGCAAATAATGCACATAAAACAGACACAGACAAATATCATTCACTCAACAATAGTCAAGCTACAAGCGGATGGACTCACAAAGAAGGATGTGTCCTGAAAGGTGGGGGTCTCTGGTGTGCCCTGGCTGTAGACTGATACTCGTCTCTGGAGGGCTGTGGCTTTGCTCACGTTGCTAGATGAGAGAGTCAGGTCCTCAACATCGAAGGGGCTGGTAAAAAGGAGACGTTTAAAGTGATTTTTCCCTAATAAAGACAACATCAACAAACTGATAACAAATTATAGCATATCTCAATCTATTGTTTGAACTGCAGCAATTGAATTCAATGTGTTAAATCTGATCAAGTAAGAGGCCATGACCGTGTTTTTCCACCAGATGGCAGCCAACATCAAATCATTCTGACCTCACGGTTCACAAATTGTGTATTTTAAGTACAGACTAATTCTAGTAAATACATTGTGTTAGTTTACTTACTACCACGTGACCTCCAGGTTGAGTTTGATGGTGCCCAGGTCGTTGACGTCCACAGCCACCACTTGAGGCATAGCCGTAAACAGCTCCTTGGTTTCACAGATCACGCTGCCCACCAACATGTGAGTGGCCAAGCCTTTCAGCTCTGTCACCTGATTGATCCAAAAACAATGTTTATTCACTGCTTTTGACTATTTCTCAAGCTCTTCTGATGGCAGATAAAGTCAGGGGATGATTGTTGTAAACTATTTTTACCATGTAGAGCCAAAAGATAAAAGTTTCTAGTGCTATCACAAACATTGTCTGTTTCCACTGTACCTTGATGTTGATGAGGTCAGTGATGAGGGGCATAAAAACCATCTCGTCTCCATCCCAGCTTTGTCTTGAGTTCACCTCAATTCTTCCCTTTAATTTCCACCGCTGGCGCCCATATCTCATGAAAATCTAAAAATGAAAATGCATTGATTTATGCATCATTTAGAAAGTTAGTGTCAGTTTGACTAAATGGCATTTTGTTTTTTAGAATAAAACTTACTTCATACTGGTCCCCTGGACACAGCCTTGCAAAGCCTGCCAATCCTGTACATTTAAAGGAAATAAAGTAAGAATTGAAAAAAGTGTAGGTCATGAGATTTCAAGCACTTTTTATCCTTTGCTATCATTGCCTTTGCAAATCACTGAAACTAAACATTTGTATAAATCTAATAAATACATTTTTTTCTTGTTGCTTTGTTATGAATTGATTTAATTATTATCAATATAACTTTAAAATTGCATCAGTTGACTTACAGACTTCTTTTCCACCTTACCTTTCATTTTGATATGAAACTCCCCGAGCAGGTTCTCCAGTTCACTCTCGAACGTGCTCATGTTCTGTATGGGACACAGATAAGACTGATCACAAAAACAGCTCTGTCACTCAAGATGACAACAACAGTAATGAAGTTATCTGCAGAGCCTTTGACAAAGCCTGACGCAGCTCAACTGCAGCTGGGGCTGGCAGCTGATGACAGGTGTGTGTAATGAGGACCTACTGTAAGTCACTTGGACAGCTGCACAGATCAAAATGACATACTGTTAATATGGAAAGTGCTTGAGGAAGTAGCATGCATATTATGTATCTCCTGACAAGATGGATTTTTTTCCTCTTGCCACCAGAATTTAGTACAGCAAAGGTGTGCAATAGTGACTGATGCAAGGGACTTACAGTAAAAATAAAACCTCAAAAGGAAGCTTTAGGCATTTTAATTGTTGTTAGTCTCTTCTCAGAATCAAACACACTTCCTTGTCTCATGGACATAAGACGAATAAAGATCCAAGATGGCCACAATATTGTGGTTGGTACCAAGTCTGTATTTTCACCCAGTCCATTTGTCCAATCCCTTCTGAATGCTGTTTCTTTATACCTCTGTGTACTCTTTGTAGCGGCGGTTGACCTCTGCAATGCTCTCCTTGGTTCCTTTAGTCGAGGGAGAAGAAGAGAAGGCTTGCTTCATACGAATGGCACCATCCCTCAGTCGACTCTGGATGCAAAACGCCTCATAGAGCTCGTCCACCTAAATGAAAACGCAGCCTTTAACGAATGAACCACAAAAAACATGCACACTTTACAAATGCAATTTTTTTCCATTCTTTGACAAGAGAGTCACTAATTATTGTCATGAAATTAAATTAAAATGTCTTGAGTTTAGACGATACACTCACACAGTACATCAAAACATCCCCCGGCACTTCCCAAAACTGTCATTTCAATTATTCTGGATTTGTTCACATCTCACTGGGATTTACCCATGAACGCTGAACTCAGCTTTATGCTTGTGCTGCAACTCCAATTTAACACTGACAAGGCCATTTTTTCCACAAAGAACAAAAATATAATGTGTAAACGTGTTACTCAAATGTTTAAAAGGCAGACCAGACTTTAACATTATTTGACTGTTTAAACTAGTGTGTCATCAGATAAAACAGAAGAGGAGTGCTGACAGACACAGATGGTTTGTATCTGACAGTAGCCTCCAGTCTGACATGTCTGCAGTGTCCCATGTGTGACCCCAGTGGGACGCTCCCAAAGAGGAGGGAAAACAGACATCGGGTTTAGAGCTCATTCGGAGACGTCTGCCCAACTTCACTTTCCACCAGCAACATGAACCGAGCACAAACCCACAGGGAGAGGCAATATATAAAATAAAAGACTGGATAAAAGAGACTGGATAAAAGACTTTTGATGGAAAAAAAGTCTGTGCAATCTTTAAATGTTACATCTGCTCAAGATTTGTCAATAATTGTGGTTAAAGATTCCACTTCTTTTTAATGTGCAATAATGTGATTGGGTTACTCTGATTTTAGGAAAAATGTATAACGTGAACACAATTTTCAAGCTTCCTGTGCCATTTTAGCAACAACAAAACTACACTGTGATTCCAAAACCACAAACTTAAACTACAGTTAGCTCATAGTCATTTACGACAACTTTTACTTCTATCTAAACAGAAGTTCAATAAAATGTGCTTAGCTTTAAGTATGAGAAACGCTTCCAACATTAGACATTTTCACTTTTGTGGCCAAATCATTTCCAGTTGAGGTGGATTATGATGAAAGTGGCAGCATGGCAAAACAAAACACCTCTGGCGCACCTCATCAAGGGGAGCTATTGCAGAGCACTGAAATATTGATGTGGTGCGCTTTTTATGGTACTCATTAGAGAGAAGGGGGAGAAATGGGCCACTCTGGCTCGTGCCAATAACAGCTTCACTGACTCTTTGAGCATCTTCATGACTGGAGCAGAGTGGTCTACTGTGCGACATGTGTACGCAGTGTATTTAACATGGACTTAAAACTGAAGCTAGGGTGATCTGCAGTGTTGGTACAGATTTGGACTGATCATGATACATAATATCTTGTCATAGCACGAAAACATACCAAAAGACACCCACCCAATCCTACCAACTGCACCACAGCCCCCTGCCCACCCTAACCCCAGCTGGGACCCAGCCCGTCTGTCTGTGGTATGTGGTGGGGCACCAGCAGCTGAGCTGAGCCAGCTATAAAATCCCTCCGACCACAAATGAACGTCAGCTTCCTCACTGTTGGAGCCAGCTCCAAACACGTCTATTTACAATGAAACATGGGAAACAACAACATGTTTTGCTGCTCAGACCAAGTCATAAATCAGTTATTCTCAAACAAAAGACTTATTCTTAACAACAACTGGACCTTCTACTCTAGCAATCAGCAATCATATCATTATCTACTAATTAAGCTCACTTTGTCTTCAATTACAATGGCCTCTTGGTGCCTTCAAGGAAATGCCCTTTTGAAGGTCAGCCAAGTCCCGGTCATCCATCAGCATACTGCTGTGCCTCAGGGCCATTACACCCGAGAAAAAAAAAAGTGGGAACATGTAAGATACAAAAGGTAATGTTCAGTGTAAAAGGTACTAGCTGGCAATGAGATACTGAGACCAAATGACATTATTTAAATTTCCATGTCTATAACTATAATAAATATCACTACACCAAAGCCATACTCAAGCTAATAATCTGTAACAATATCATCATTCATTTCTGTTTTTGACATTTGTACATTGCATGGGCCATTTCATTGCACTACAGACTCAGATTAACATGCAACCCATAAAACCCCATCTGCAGTTTCCTAATGACTTCTTCCAGATGTGACAACACAATGCATGTAAATGTATTCCCAATTAAGCCCCTGTATTAATTAGAGCTCAGTGGGGAACAAACACATTGCTTACGGGAAACTAATGGGAAATTCTGAAATATTCTTTAACAAAATTAGTTCCCAGTTATAGTAAGGTCATTCATGGTACCTCTACCTGACAAGGTTTTATGGTGTTTAACCAGAGCAGAGATACACAGTGAATATGAAAAGCCTCAGTATCTGCTGTACATCTAACTCTAGGGTTTTTATACATTATTATAGGGAAGGAATCCTCTTAAGATACGACCATTATCCTGGATCGTAGTCGGATGGTGAGCTCACATATACACACAGATTTGGTGCCAGGGGGGTGAGTGATTATAAGGAGATTAAAACAGGCGGGCCACATCAAACAGCATCAAACACACAAACGCTTCTCCGGGGAGTTGTGGGCGTGTGTGTGTGTATGTTGGTGGTAAGATTAGCATTCAAGGGAGTAGTGGAGAGCAGCACGGCCTATATTAATCACATGCCAAGCGCTCAGTCTGGCCTGGATTTGGCACATTTGGTTTAAAACTCACTCCCTGACTCTGTTGTTTTACAAGAGATGTCAGTGACTAGACATTTTGGCCAATTTCTGTCACTTTCTGTTGCAGATATGGAGAACAGAGGCCCATTTACCTCAAACAAGAACGCAACTAACGCAACCTTTATTCATAATATATTCTCCTTTAATGATTTTCAGGTGTTACTAATACCTACATTTCCCTCCTATCCCATGTAGCACTTCACGCTGTGCCACCTGCTTCCTTCCTGTTTGTGTGTGTGTTCCAATTACAACTCGGACATCTGCAGCCGACCAACATCACGGATACAAACAAAGGAACAGCGGTGATGTGAGTCACTAGCACAGACACAGTAACGATGCGTTGATGGATGATTGTAAAGTCATAGCTCACGGCAGCTGTCCCGCACAAAGAGACACGCCTCAGCACGAATACATACATACAGACGGAGAGCAGCTGATCAAACTGGCTTATTCATTGTCTGATGTTTGTGCCATGTCTCAGAGATTGAAGATAATAATTTGTCAAAAAGTAATGCAATGCTCTGAGTAAGTGTGAAGAAAATACCATGAACCCATAAGAATTGCCAAATGCTTTATCATCAGCCTCATATGCACATATATGAGCAGACACAACACATATTTAAAAACAAAAACATCTAGGTCATCAGTCTTGTGTATGGCTCTATACGCAAAACTTTCCCACTTCCCTGTGTAGTCTCTCCTAAGGCAGCAGCTGCTTTCATGTCTGTCGAGAGGTGGAGAAACTGTCAGCACCTTTACATTTTTCAGGTGATAAGCACCACCTGTCTTCTTAAAGAGAGGCACTTCCTGTTTTACCACAAATTTCCCCTAATCTTCTTTGCTTTTGAAAACTCAACTCAACTTTTTGGAAATAACTATTAGAAAATACTTTTTGTGTGTCATGTGCCTCCGAGCACTTCCGGTTTACCTGCTACATCCTAACTGGAAACCTCATGCTTCTCACACACTCATTTTGTAAACCTTTGTGTTGGAGAGAGTTAATTTCCTGAGTTCAATACTTTTTTTGGTTGGCCGATTCTCTTAAATGGACAGTCTACAATTGATCTCATTCGATAGCTATCTGCTGATGATGACGTTTGGGAAATGAGCCTGTCCTATCTGTGTGCCTGTGCAAATCTGCTTCTACGGAAAAGCCATTTGGGTGGCACAAAGGGGCATGAAAAACAGAGGTAATCACATTTGTTAAACACTAGATTACAGCACAGTTTCTTTGTGCTTGTTAATGGTGAACATGCAACTAGCACGTCTCAAATTTACGGTTTGAGTGCAAGCAGTTCATCCCATGAAAAAATAATGGTTTAAGTTTCATAACCACCAAAGTCAAACTGTCAAATTTTGTGCGTGTATATTTAGAATCAAAGAGCATGCAGTGCTCGAATTAGCTTACTTTACCGTCACGCTCCAGCCTTTCAGGACTTTTTACCTGCCCTGCATGATAAATCTGGCAAGCCTTCATCACTTCAAGTGAGTCTGAATCTCTTTTTTGTGCAGAGCAAAGAATAAGAACAAGAGCTGTGTGGCTCCAAACAGCTGCTCTTGTGTTTGTTTTAACTACATTCTGTGACAACTTTACAAGAAATAGCAAGCATCAATCCCTGCGTTTTCTTGTAATAAAAAAGCGAAAGTGGAGCACGCTCGGAGATACATTTTCTGAGTTTCTTAAAAGACTTAGCAATTTTGTTATGACTCATCTAAGACCTATTCTTGTCCTCTAACCATCTTCTTTAAGGGCCTCTTCAATTGCCTCTGTGTGTCCTATATTCGCTGCTGCCCTCTGACTATCACGTCTCTCCCTGTGGACTGTTGTCGTCATGTGTTTGTATTTGCATTGTCTATCACTCGTCGGGACCGTAAAGGGTTAACAGCGCCCAATGCCTCCTCCTTGGAGCTCCTTACACTTCAAAAGGCTCTGTCTTGGGGTAGCCATGGTTACCTTTGGAATGGCGCTGTTGTTTGGGCGTGTGTGTCCTGATTGCCTGCTGTCACGTTTGATTTGACGCACAGCGAGGGAGGCCATTACAACACCACAAAAGGGAGACAGGAGAGAAATGACCAGCCCCGGCGACCTCCGAAGGGATTATTGTTCACAACTAGTGACCGGTACGGACAACACGAGGGAGGAAATTGGGAAATGTGACCCAACTTTAAATCTGTGGCTCTGATGTCAACTTAAAGTAACAGGACAAAAAATCTAGTCAGCTAAATTGACCCTAATGGAGTAAAGTAATGATGGAGATAAGAATAGTTTAGAGTTGGCACTGGACAATAACACTGATTCTTCTCCTAATTCTCATTATTAAAAGACTATTGATGTCAAGGGGATAAAGCTAAAGCTCAGATTTTTGGTTGAAATATGGTTATATTAGCACTATAATCCAATGTATTCATTGATGATTTCAACTTTCTGCAAATTCAGGATTATATTTTGAGAATAACGGATATAATGATGTCTAGATAATTTTCTGGATCAGAACTGCTATATCATTGTCATTATATTATCATGTCTCCTCAGTAGAGCTTACCTTACTCATGTGAAACTCCAGACGCCTCATGTACCGCTCTATAGATTTGATTTGCTGGAAAAGACAGAGAGAGGACTTTTATTGCTGCTCAAACTACCCTTCTGTGTTTTGAATCAGTTCAATTCATTAATATTTGATTCTTCCAAATTGTCTGCATGTAAATGAGTAACTGTTAAAGAAGAGACAGTCCACTCCATCAACTCACCTTGTCGAGATCATACAGCACTCCCTGGAGGAAACAGACATAGGACAGTTAATTCTGGGGGACACAGCTGTGGCATATGTTATGTAAAACAGAAAGGTCTGGCATGAAAAATGAACTGTCACAACCACTGCTTCCAGAGTAATAAAAAGACTGTGTCCGGCTCATGACGGGGTGAATGTATGGATATTCAAACATGGTCATTTTGGTGATTTTTGGTTGTAAAGAACTGAGTATTTGCATCACTCACCAGACGAGAATTCCTCTTCATGTCCTTCATCAGTAACATGAGTTTGTCCAGTTCTGTCTGATGGACTTCCAGATATTCACTGTGTGGAGACAAAGGACAATCTGGCTTTACAACAATCTTTAGTAAGACCCCAAAAACAACACAGGAAAGTGATCAGCGCTTTGCAAATCAACGGGAGTGCATGGTGGCAAAAGTTTAACACTTTAACACTTAATCGTCTATAATGGCTAAATGTAAATTTTTAGTGGATTTAAAAAGTCGTCTGTTATATGATTAACTGAACAGGAAAAGAGCTTGTATTTAGATTTTCCATATAATTTTTGGTTGGTAAATTTACAGTTAAGTGGCTAGCTCAGACAGGGACTAGCATAAGGCTGCATACTAAGATAACTGAAGGTCCCCAAAACACATGAATGAATAAGTTTGTGTTGTATCGGTGCGACTCACTCAAGGCCTTGTCTGAGGGCGTTGTAAACCTCCTCCAGTCTTTTGGGCTGTGGTTCTCTGGAGCCGCTGCCTCCCTTGTGACCTGACAGGTGTGGCTTCTTGGGCTTGGACTGGGGCTTCTTTTGCACAGCTGAGTTCCCCATGAACGAGTTACACCTGCAAAACACAAATCACACACTGTTATCGAAACCATACATCAGAGGCCTCATTTCTGCCTCTAATAATGTGGCCTTACCAGAGAGTCCTGATTATTTTGCATGTCCTTGGGCTAACCTCCTCACAACTTCATCTCATTTGTCACAGATAACTTAGCAATGCAAGACTGACACCCATAGCCTGCATATTATTCAAATACCCTCACCTAAAGCTGCTAAATGCTGGTCATACTGGTGAGAGCAGATTAATCAATCACTCCGTGTTGGGCTAAATCAAAGGTATGCACACATATCTGCAAACACATGCAAACCTGATCCTCTCGCCCCCATTCGTAGTGTTAGTGACCTGTGTAGGCTGTAATTTATCTTCTGCTGAAGTGAGAGCACTCACATCAGCTAAACACACTGAGGCAATCACACGGCATGCAATCGATGTCACCCGACCGCTCTTCGTTCTTCACACGGCCCCGAAGCAGATAAAGCATCTATAACCTATTTATGAGGCTGGTTTAACAGGAAGAGCCAACATGCGCACAAGAATTAAAAGTAAAGACTTATTTGTGATAATAAATCATGGTAAACAATAATGATTAGCATTAGAAGTAGTATGGCTTTGAAAAGCAATAACTCTGATATCACGCTTGCTTCATGACTTAAATAAGTCCCTCCCATAAAGTTGATCCTAAAGTCAGAGAAAAAGTTCAATAAAGAGTTTATAGAGAACAGGAAAAGGTTCAAAGCCAAGTGTGCCATACACTGCCAACACAACTCACTTCCAATTGTCACGATATCTTACCTGCTTCAATTTCCAACAAATTAAAACCACCCTTCTCTTATTTTAGGTCACAGTCATCTCCCTCTCTCCCCACATTTGAAGCCATTTCAGATTTAGCTGACAAATGCCATTTCCACAGAATTAATGAAACAATCCCAAAATCATCTCAGGGACGTGGCCACAACGCTCGACAAGTTGGACCGCGCCACGTCTCGGCCTTATGCCAACGAGCACGACTAAGATTAAGCTGCCACAAATGTAGGGCACAACTGAATGAGAGCGCCGCGTAGCCTTGGGGTCATGTGATCTGTAGAGCATTCATGGCAGAGACGCACACATCCAAGCGATCCGACCCAACTCTGTACTGCCTTAATTATAAATCTGCATACATGCACACATGAAGAGTGTGACATAATGTGCATGGGAGTACATGAAAGTCTATGTTCAAAAGCATCTACAGTACATCTACAGACGCACTCCGGCAGCCCTCAGAAGCCACATCTCTGTAGCTCTCCACCTCGGTCATTATCCGCATGGCAACTTGTCATCTGCTGTCTGTCGCCCACACACCCCGACTCATTCCAACCAATTACCCCATTCACCGCCTGAGCAGTGAGAAAAGAGAGGAACAGGGGCTTCAAAAAGGTTCAGCTATGACACTGAGGCGCAGGCGAAGACAGTTTGAGATAGATATTTCTGGAAGGCAAATGAGAAGCTTTGTCTCGTGATGGTGAAGTGAGAGGCTTCAATCATGAGTCAAAACAGGAAACCCTTATCTCTTATGAGCTGTTATCAATCATGGCATCATTTCCTTCAAACACATTCCTATCTATCTAAACTCTTTTGTAGTGATTGAGCTTATAGAAACAATGACCCTTATTATAAAGCATAAGCCCTTTTCTTTGGAGCCCTGTGCTTGTCTTTATGTTAATGTTTTGTTATGTTTTAGTGTTAAGCCAACTCTTATTCAATACTCTTTGTCAATCTAAACTGGAACTTTATGAGGGTCCTTTTACCTTAAATGGCCACACTGTGCACAGTCTAGAGGTGGGCCCCAGGCTAGAGCAACTGTAGCTGTGTTATTAGCTTCTCCTGGACATTTACCTGGCCTGTTCTTTTATTGCTGTGTAACTTTTTCATAGGGGCCCATTGTAAGTGTATTTTATAACTTGTAAGCTAGAAGGGCAACAAGCCAGCCATCACTGGAATAAATTGAACTTGAAAGTGGAAAAAAGATGTCAGGTGATTTGACCAATCAGAAGGCTTACCGCGAGCGTCGTTCCTGTAACGTGCTGAAGCCAGCGAATGACTGACTGCGAATAATGCCATTGGGCCCTCCCGGCGAGTGTGTGCCCGCCGCCATGATCTCCGGGACTCGGGACGACACCCCTGGAGGAAACACAGATAGAAATGCATTATGGGATATGCAGCTGATGTAACGGGCCAGTAATGCGTCACAGAAACTCAAAGGCAAAACAAAACCATGTCAACATAGAGGTTAACAGGAACTACATTGAGCAATCGAACACAAAGTGGGTTCTGTTGATGATGTTTGACAAGTGCGATGTAGACTAGCAGCATTCAGAGCCTGTGCTAACATGTCACGCCACTCGAGTGCAAACATACTTCGACTGTTTCATTTGTCTTTATCAGGAAGGTGTCACAAGACTGTCATTTTCACAAGATGTGATCTGGTCCTGAATAGTTTCCACATGAAGAAGCATTTGAAAATATTCTATGATTTCAAATCTGTGGAAAACAATCACAAGTGTCTAAAGCTCCAAAAGCCACACGAGAAATATGGTTGTCAAGTGTAAATTTAACAGCAGAATGTCAATTTTCTTTTGAGCTAAATATGTGGAATGCAGCATCACGTGTGATTTCTCCAGGAACAAGCTGAAAGTAGACAGTGAACAATCCACGTGTAGCTGCCGAATAATGATCGCCTGGATGAGAGAGCCCAGAGGGGCAGTCTATTCTGATCACTCAATTAGACATACAACTAACGCCAAAGCTCTTGTGTTACACTCACAATTTATAAAATGTTTTTAAGCTGATGACACTGTTTAACTAATTGCCTACAAACTGTTGCCAGAGAAGAGTGCTTTGTCTCAACATAAGTTGACTAAAGGACATTGTCCACACATGCCAATGCAGTCTTAGTGCTTTTAATATAAACCACATAATCCATCTGTGTAACTCTCAATGATATGTTGCGCAATAATAAGTACTGGCAATAACTTCATGTTTGCAGTGTTTTGGCATGTCAGAAAATTAAAATCCAAACCATAAACACAAAGTCAAAGTTGAGAGATGGTTATCATTGATGTAAAGAGATACTGTGGTGGTGCATTTCCTTGTCTTTTCTGTAGAACTTCACAGATGAGAAAGTGAGTTAAAGCCAGAAGCGCCTAAAGCAGTGAGCTAGATTTATCAAATCAAATTAAACTCTGCCAACAAGAGAACTCTTTCTCTGCTCACGGAGACTGTTTCTCTTCTCGTCACAAGCCAGATAAAAGCACCCCCTGAGTTACCAGTTCAACAAGTGACAAGCCAAAAAAATCACTTTATCTTTAGGTTGTTTGTCAGTGTATTTGTGGTGCTTTCCCACTAATGCATCAGTCTTTTCTCTAACACAACTCGTCATAAAATACACACACACCTCTGTTGACAGACAGGCCAGTGGTACGAGTGATTGAACCAGCAACCTGATAGTAGGGTCCTCTAGTGTCAGTGACAGACAGAGGCACATAAAAAGCTAGGACGAGGCCCAGGGAAAGACTAGAGCCTTGTTTTGTGGTGAGGAGACAAAAGGCCAGGGACACTGATACTGCTGAGGCTATTAATAGTAACCGGGTTTAATACTGAGGACCCTCATGACTGTGACACGGTGAATGAATCATGTGCACCGATGGGCAGGTTACATGTTTCACTGGAAAATCAGACCGCTTTCATTTGTGACACTGATTATATAATGTCTGTTCCAATCATTTAAGTCAAACTAGTAATTAACATACAAGACTATTTTAGATTATGTTGATTTTATGACCCACTAAATGTGGCAGAGAATAAGTGTTAGAGGCTATGAGCACAATCCATCAAAAATTCATCAACATCAAGGTCAGCATTTGCACAATATAATATATACATTACCAAAAACAGCATTACTTTAAACTATTTCCGTTAAACTTTTTTTTTTTTACTACAAAACACTTTTAAGCATCAGTTCAATGTTAATAACGGCTTAACTGAACATTTACAACGCATTACTCTTGTGCTACTGCTTAAAAGTGTCAATCTTATATTCATCAAAATATTACACGTGCAGGGCCTGACAGCTACTGGCTAATGAACAATAACCATGTTGTTAACAATTAACATCATGCAGCTGACTCTTGTTCTATAAGGGCTCAGTGGACCGACTGAACTCAAACCAGTGAAAAGAAGATGGACACAGGCAGTAATTTTGGTCTCAGCAGCACATGTTTCAGGTTTGCCATGTGAGTGTCTGTGACTCACTGGCCTAAAAGTGGAGCAGTGGGTGGCAAATGATAGTACATGTTGTTACCTAATGCCTCCCAGGTAATCACAGAATGCATTAGAAAGTGCTGGTTCTTCTCACCTGAGCCATTTACTAAAGGTTTGGTCAAGATAACATTAGAAATTATAAAAGATGAGTAGATACGAATGGTAGAAATGAGTTCAGAGCCTTCAATGCAGTGTTTCCAAGTATTAAATAAGACAATGTTGCATGTTATAATACGAAAGATATGAAACACTCTTTTAGGTCTAGCATAAAAAAACAGTGGAGCTAATTTATCCAGCAGTTTGTCAAAACAAAAAGGGCAATTCTTATTTTTTTTAGCTGGCGTTCTTTGCAGAAATGTGGCATGAGTGGTATGCTCAAAGTTCATGACCAAGCTAAACTTTCCCAAAAACCTTTCCCAGCACCAGCAAAGCCCATTAAAACAGACGACACATATAAATGAATGTACAGGACACAAGTACACACTCCTACAGTCACAAAGAGCTGAGAGCAGCCACTGCATCATAAAACCTTTCCTCTGTACCTCTTAGCGTCACCGTTCATCTGGTCTAAAGAGCCTTTCAGAGCAGGAACAACAATGCCCACTCGCAGCGTGTCCTGGTACGCTGCCAGGCTTTACCCTCGCTCAATACAGCTGCCACTCAGGCCATTCACAGCTCCTTCTTTTCTGGCGCTCACACGCTAATAGCCTTAAATACCCCACTAGAGGGATGTGTGTGCTGGTGAATATGTGAGCATGACATTGATCACTATGCTAAGCAGCGTCTGGGAAAGAGAGGCTGGATGACAAACACACTCAGGTCCGCGAGTGGGGAGTGTGGGACACCTGATGTAATATCCATTTGCTGCAAGTGCTGCAAAGAGCATGTGCCGGTAATGCATTAGGTTAACTACTGTGTGTGCTTAGAGGCAACGTCTACTTAGCTGAGGAAAATGGCAATGAAGAAAAATGAAGGAGGAGAGGCAGGAGGGATTCAGTTGAGGTTGTAGATTGGACTGGTGGACAGTGGAGCCTTTCAACACACAGCAATCCTCTCTAATTGTTTAAAAGCTCTATGTTGAAGCACTCAAACGCTCAATATTGACTTTCAAGAAAAAAGTATATGCTAAAGCTTCACTCACCAAAACTCACTCAAAAACACAAATCGTGTATTGTGTACTGTGTATTCATGTAAAACCATCATCAGCCCAGTGCAGTGCATGTTGACAACAGGAGCCTAATTCTTAATGCCTGTATAAATTAGCTTCACCATGGCAACAGCAGACAAAATGGGATGAAGTGTGTTATGTAAAACAACGGTTATAAGCCAACAGCAAGTAAGTAGGACACACACCCTCCTGTTATAAATCCGAGGCTTTTTAAGTGCCAATAGTTCAATTAAATAAAGTCCTTTTCATTTCCAGATTTAGATCCGGTTAAGAGGAGGCTTTAATGTGTGTGACAAGGCACATAAGACTTTCACGACTATTTCTTCTATTAACTCGACAGGAACAGAACAAATAAGCCCAAAAACTGTGTCAAACATCTGTCAGGTCTGAGTATCTGTAGAAACAATCCAAGAGCGATGATGAAGTGTCTACATTACATATAACTGCAAATAGAAGAACAGGCTGGAGCACGCCCTGCAGGTTGTGAGCGCGTGGCTAGGTCACCACTGCGGGAAAACTAAGCAGCAAGTGTTAAGTGAGCTTTTTCAGATGTCCCACTTCATTAGGTTGGCTTTTAATGTCACTTTAATTACATTGCATTAACCTGCTGACGCCTCCTAATGAACATTTTTGTTTTATTAATGCAAAGGTTAAAAACGTGCAGCAGCGGTACAGTTGTCAGTCAAATAGTGCCTTGTAACTGAAGTCACAAATAAGTGTAAGGTTATTTAATAGCTTTACAAAGACAGTGCTGTAAAGTTTTTCTCCTCCATATAGTTAAACAACTAAAGCAGGGAGTTGTGCAAAATGTGTGAACAGAATTAATCTTTCACAAGTTATTCTGTGCAGAGTATCCAAAGCCAGATGCTGTAAATAACACAACCTGGTGACAGAAGAATCCACTGAAAGCTTTGATCTTGAACATAGAAACTTTACGCACCGGCCCCTTTTACTCTTTCAGCAACAGGCCGATAAATAACAGGCTGACACTCACTAAACTGAGAGTGTCAAAGATTTGTAGTTTCAGAAAAGATTTCAACACTCTAAACATAGGCATGTGATGAACAACGGTTTCAAAAAGGTTGGTTAGAAGTCATCTAAACAGACGTGAACAATGCCCCTTTATACGAGCTTGTGAAAGGACCCGAAGGTAGAAAATTCCTGAAGTAACACAAATGTTTGACAAATAAGTCAAACTGTAGCAAGTGACAGAAAAAAAAACATCATTCACTTTATGATTCAGCGTATTTGACTTTAAAGGAGAAAAAGTGACTCAAAAGCCAAAATTTATGTTCTTACAGTAATAAAATGAACTAGGATGAGCTCCACTGGAATGACAGGAATGTGTTTTTCACTTCAAGAGAGTTACTTTTGTTGGCTTCACTTTTGAACTGCGACTAGAAAATAAAGATGACCAGCTTCCTGAGCTGAATAAGTAGACTCTTCTGACCATTTAAAACAACAGACATAGTTTCATGAGGTTAGCATTTTTCAGCAGGTCTAAATAATATTAACTGGCATCAGCTGAGCCTAATTCAGTCATCTGACACTGTTTATCACCAAACAGACGGGCATGTGTTGGAAAAGAGATTGGACTATTGTGGCAGTGCCAAGACAGGTCAGCGAGGTCTTAAAAACATCTCCAAATCATTAACCATGAACAGTGTCGAAAAAAAGCTTATCCAAAGAGTTTTTTTTAAACTTGTACTTGGTTTATATGAACATTAATCTACATTTTATGATGAATTAAGCATCAGGTAATGAGAGTTTTTCATATAATACCATGCTATGAACACAGAACATGAAAATAAATCCAGAATGCAAACACAATTGGAGAACTGTGTTGTGTTGCTTGTCTCCCAGCTTCACCATTTTGTCCAAATATTCAACTAAAGCTCCAAACTCTTACCAAACATATGTAGTTTTTTCACACGAAGCCTCCCACTCGCTCAACTTTATCGGTATCGTTGCCGCAGATGCAGGTTTCACTGTTGAATAATAATAAGTTCTGGGAAAACTGTGTATATTTTTTACTGCAAATTACCACTGTGCACAATGCCAGTGAAAGTAATTAGCATTATTCATTCAAGGTCTCATGCTTTACAAGAGCTGAGGCTTGTTTCTCTCCACATTGGTCTTTACACCCCAGTGCGTAGATCTCCCCACAAATCATCAAGATACAATTATAGTCACTCCTTTCTAATTATAGGTCATCGGGTCCTGGCGGATGGGAGCATGCAGCGAAAAATTAAGGCCAGAACTCAGAGTGGCATTTAAACGTACTGATGACCAGATTAACTGAGGTCGAGTCTGGAGCGTAGTAACATTTCGGCAGCTGCTCGTGACATTTTGCAGCGACGAGAGAGGGATGTAATCACTTGTGAGAACTGCTAACCACACCAGTAAACGCTCAATCCAGATTAATGGTGCTACAGATTATTTTTTATGACATTTATATATTATTAGACAGCGGGTAGAGCGAGGCCGCTAGAGACGGAGGCTTAAGCGTGTGACGTGTGCTGGCATACAAAAGAAAAGTGGAAAACATCGAATGGTGCTGCCAACTCAGTGTCCTAATTATACAGCACGAGCAGAAACAAAGTAGCGGCGATGCTTCCAGACAGCGTTTACTTTCAGAAAACACACACGGAAAGGCGCTGATAGGCCACAATGTCGGATAAATGTACAAATTCTGAGACCGGGGAGTTGTTAAAGCAGCTATAGAGAACTGATTACAGACGTTTTAGATATCAGCTGTGGACGAAAGTATAAATTTAGACAACAAGACGAAATGTCCCCAGATCCCTGTCTCCCGTCTCCAGTTATAGTCTGCTCTTTGGATCGTTTGACATCAGTAATACTCCGTCTGACTGACACAGTGTCGGCTGCATTTGGGTCGCCAAAGGAATTACTTTCCCACTTGCTCCACTTCTTTGATTTATCTATGAAGCTGTGTGATTCTGATTGGAGATGACCACCTATGAAACCAGCTCTGGTATGCACTCACCACACAAACAGGATTACTGGAGTTGTTTCAGTTGCATTTGTTATTTTTAGCGCGGAAAGACACATTCTTCTCATCCATAGCCGCTTCTGTGATCATAGGCTCACGGACAGCTATGTGGGAATCACGAAAGAAGATGGTAATTATCAACCAATACATCAGGAGCATTGCTAGAAATGAAATAGCGATACATGAAAGAAGCTGTGCACTTTAAAATGCCCTTTATAGAGCATTATTCTATGACAAATGAATTAAAAGCTTCAATTACAGCGCTGAATTCAGTGTGTTTTCTGTTAGTGAGCCCACCATGTTTCAGTGTTGTTCTGTAAATACAATAAACACTGTGGGTGTATGAGAAAAGCAATAGTTACGGTGGATTTATTTCCCACTTATTCCTACAGCAGTCTTGACTAAGTCTATACTGCAACAAAAACAGAATAACAACCAAAGAAAAGACACTGCATACAGAAGAACACAGCCAATAATGAACTCTAATACTGTCACTGCTTGTCAGCTTCTGTCTGTGGCATGAACAGAAAGGATAGAAGAGAAAAAGAAAGAAAAGAAAGAAGAACAAATACTGTTGCAGTGAACTATAAAGTATTGTAAGCGTCTATCAACATGACAAGCACAACAACATATTAAATGTACTGTTGTGTAGCGAATGTAGGCGGCTGCTGTTCAGGTCAAACACTTAAGAATGATTTTTATGCAAGATAAAGCTGCACAACATTCACATGATCCAAATGTTTGCTATGTTGAGAATCTTTGTTTTTCTGCTTTTGTGTAGCCTGAAGTGAGAATGATTTGACATTTGAAGAGGCGCTGTGCTCTATGTTGTCATTATCCTTCACAATAAGTCAGAAAAAAAGCTCTCTCGCTGAAAAGCTCAGGAATTCTGGGTCCATCATTTTGAACACATGTCATATATTGACCGAGCAGCCCACGTTCGAACCCCGGCTTGGGTCTATTTGTCGTCCCCTCACTGTCTCCCTCATTTCCTGTCTACTGTCTAAAGTCAAAATTAACCATGAAAAGAAGACTGGACAAGAATTTCACGTGAATTATCTTCAAACTCTTCACTGTCTTTACTGGACTCGATGAAGTATATCCATAGATTGCATCTGACATTTGACCGTGGCACATTCTCGACCTTTACTTTGCCGAATGAGGACGAAGTTCAAAGTGTGAGGAGTCATGTTGGTGACGGCTCGGCCCTCAGGACTTGTCGGCCCTCCTCGATTCCTCTGTCATCATACAGCTGTGTGTTACAGCCGCCTCAAGGCTAAAGGACAACGGGAACACCCTCTTCCGGATGCATCATAAACCCTCGCTCTATGACATAAGAGTCTCAGCACCATAAATAAGTACAAGACTGAAACTCCAAACTTCACATTCAAGGGATGAAAGGGACCGAAATATAAAAGAAAGCTGTGAATGGACTGACGAAAATGACAAATGTAGCGCCGAATGTTGCAGACAAATCCATTTTAAGGGCGTTTTTGACAGCACAGGTAACTTTTTCCTCCAAACACAAAGAAAACTGTCAGCACTGAGCCTACAAAAAATGTCTGATTCAACTTTATTATGTAGCTCTCTGTTACGCAGTGAACAAAGGCGCTGTGACATACGGACTGGCTAACCAATGGGGTCTCTTCCAGCTGCTGGACCCTGCAGAGAGATAGAGCAGCAAATACCAAAACAGACAGATTATAGGCTTACCCTCCTAAAACGCTTACAGTGACCATAATGCCGCCAGCTGCTTGTGGTGCACTGTAGGTGAGTGTTTGTGTGTCGAATATCATGTGTCCAACTCCAGAGCGTTAATAGAAATTTATACTGTACACAGAACGCAGCGCTACTGATCTGCTCGGAGACAGTAGCGGGGGTTTGGACGAGAGGCGAGGCTGGGTTTTCTCCCCCCAACCCCCTACTCTCCATAAATTCTCAGTCTGTATCTGGGGAAGGAGCAGGAAAAGGGGGGCAAGCAGATGGAAAGGGACTGAGGTGAGATCCACAAGAAGATGAAGGAGAAAGTGGTAGAAAGCAAAAGAGTGAGACAGCAGCTACAGACAGACAGTGAAGTGAGCACTAAGTAGTCTATTAGCGGCAGATAATCGTCCAAGTGATCAGTTTTCACACATTATTGGCTTTTACTCCTGGAAGAAGAGATGATACACTTACACTGAGTTTGTTTTGTTCAGGCTGCAGTGAGTTTCATGTGATGAGATGCACGGACTTTCATGTGACAGAACTGAACAAAAATAAGAGGCTTGTTTAAAATGGATTTCACCATTTACTCAGGGTCAATATTAGAGCCATAGAAGTTGTTGTTTTGTGGGTAAGTTGGTGTTGTTTATTTTGGACACTGCTGTTCACCTGTAACTTTGACCATCACTGATGTTATCTTCATTGATCTTCATTAAAATACTAAAACTCATCTGGAGTTGGAGTAAAGTCTATAGCATGAACCCTAATCCAAAAGAGAAGATGCTGTAGATTTCTTAAACTGATTCACACATTTATGTGTAAAGCAAAAACACAGTGCAATGTTTTACTTATTAAAACATCCTTGCTTCTTGTCCGACCCACATTTCAAAACACAAACAGTTATCTACCGCAGGTACCAATTATAATACTAGTCTCCCGACATCTTGGTTTGTGATCAGATAATTAAATGGATGGTTACAGCAGTTTAAATAGTTGTTGTCTCATATAACAGCTGGTTCTTGTCTAAATGATTACTTTTATTAATTTGTCGCAGTTTAACATCTAACCATGCATGCACTTGTTCTTTTACAAAGCCCTGCTGTCTGAGCCATGGCTTATCTCTATGAAAACAAACATCAAAGAGCAAAAATCCCTTTCCCTATGTCCGAGCTAAGTTAATTTTGCTGTAGCTTTTGTCATTCTTTCACGTCTGTCGTTCTTTACCTTGACTTTGCCTCTGGATCATGTCCAGTCAACTCTGAAAGCAAGCGTCTTTCCCCATTCTTCGTTTTGTCCGTCTGACCCGCAGCCCTGCCCAGATACATTACCTCCCACTCCCCATTCCTTCTCTCCAGGTCATCCATCCACTCCGCAGCTGCCCTTCCCTCCACATACCACTTAACCCCAGTGTAACAGGCTACAACCAGCGTCTTTTACACCGCAAATAACCACCCCACCCCCACAAGAGTGGAAGTGGTCATCGCCGGGAACGGGACATGTTGAGGCGGAAGAGCTTGTCCAGAACATCATCTTGAGACCAGATAAGCTCAGTTTAGACCTCACAATCTTCTTATCTGAATCAGGTGTCGGAATTTATCTGTAGTTTGTCACTGGCTTTGACGGATCACTCGCACCGACAGAAGGCAGAGTTAAAAGTTTTACTAAAACAATAGAACTTTGACAGATCAAAGCAACTGTCTGAACCAAATGACCCAGTTCTCCCATGAGGAACTTAAAAGTTTTATAAAACAAACAACTTTCACTCAGAGAATATCAAATCCACTACTTAAGTTAAATTTAGCTCATGCAGGAGTCTTTATGTGGTCATTATCATTAAACTCAATATGCATCCTAAGCATCCTGTCTTCTTCTGTCTTTCCTGCAAACAGAAGTGAAATCACTCCACTCCCAATCCCAGCGGAGCACTTTAACTTTTCTGTAGCCACCAGCAGAAGCAGCCCACATGCCTTATGAAATGAAATACTATCAGCTGTAAAAACTCAAAAAGACACTCCTCCTGTAAGAATGCAAGGTCTAGGTTTCTTTATCCAAAAAACACCCATTTGCTCGAACGTGGACAGATAAATTCACACACACACACATCAACAGGCACATGTTACAGGCCACACTCCCCAAATGGCAAGTGAGTGTTCACAAGGAAAGGGAAAGGTCAAGTGTTAGGTGAGTCCTCATGGGAAAACGGAGCTCTAAATCTTTATCTTGACAACTGCAGGTAATTTTTCTCAGTGTTTGAGCTCCAACTAAATTAGACACAAGATGCTAATTAAGATTAAAAAAAATTAATCAGTCAGGTAATGTCAATGACTTCATACACACAACAATCCACCTTCTTATGGGTAAAAGACAGCCTGCAGTTCAGATAAAACTGAAAGAATACAATAATTACAATAGGTTTCCTGATATAGCTTTCTGCTCCTTTGCAGCATCAACATTCTGCTGATTGAAGCTACAAATATTAGACTGAGCCATGTCAAAGGCTGCTGCTTTTCTTTGGCTGGTCTGCTGAACTCTTGCAGCTGTGAGACCATTCCCAATGTTTAAGTGACAACAGGCAGATCAATGAATAACGACATGAGCTGCTCCTCGCAGAGCGATTTCTCCAGTCTTAAGTGTCTAGAGGACGCTGGAAAACACTCCTGTAAACATTACAGCTGCTATAGTTATTGTAGTTTGGGGAAAAACCCGAAGAAACTAGAGAGCGTCTGAAATTCCTCCAAACCACAGAGTCATAATTCGTTTAATGAGACTTCGGAGAGAAACGGGAGGAAATGAGTGTGCTGCTCATGTGTGCGTCTGTCTCTGCGTGTGTGAGCCTTGGAGAAAGTGAAAAACTAGAGTGATCAAAGTAGCAGAACAAACAAGGAGACAAGAGTGAGCAGAAGGGAGAGGAAAGGTGAGAGTCTGGGTGCAGACACTGACTGGTCTTGAATCCACAGAGTCCTCTTGGCACAAACATGGCTTCTAGCCCCTTTAAAAAGCTTAACCATGAACCGAAAGAAGCTGGCAGCGACGCAAAGCACTTCCACTTAACCATATCAAAGTGAGCCTGGCACTACACAGAAACAGCATTTAGGATTTTTTTTACTTCACAGCCTCTGAGCTAGACCTGTGTCTGTATGAGCCAGTTAGACTGTGTATGTGATAAATTAAACAATTTACTTCTGGATGTTGTGTAAGAAATCTTTCAGGTAAGTGGGATATTTTAAAGGCCAGGGCAGCATGAGAAAACTGATTTGGAGGCCATCTGGCAGACAGAAAGCTTCTACAGCTGGACACATGCTTCACTTTATATTCTTGTACAGTAGCTCCACCAGAAGAGTCACTGTGGGTGGGATTATAACTAATGCCCTTTGACCCTTGCTGCAGGGGCATTTTTAAAAACCACTGGCCTGACTCTGTCACGTTTCACACGTGGAAATACGCATTTGACTAAAATTCCTGTCTATTGTGAGCCTGTCTCCAGAAGCGACTACCAAGGCCAGACATTACTCACAGAGGCACATCATCTGTCAGAAGTTAGCTGGCATTGAGGGACAGGGATCACGTGACTACCACTAACAAAGCCTATTGAGATGAGTGAAACAACCAACAAGGCAATTATACACATGCAGCAATCTTAGGTCGTTAAAAGCAGAGATAAATATTCAAAAGTCGTTAAAATTATTTTTAATTGAGTTGAAGCAGCGCTGTGATCTACTAACCCACTAACTCAATCCTCTCCACATAAAAAAAGCGGTTTTATCTCTAATTTCTTAACAGTCCTGCTTGTATGCGCTTAGCTAATTGGAGCTAAAGCTATTGTGTTTTTTATTTATTTTTTAACTCACCTCCTCAAACTTCCCACAAGGGTCTCCTCCTTAAAGGCGTCAGTGCCCGTTTATCTGCTCCTTCACATCCATCCGTAAAAAAAACAACTTAAGGCTAAAACATATGCTGATAGTCGGGGTAAAAAACAGTCGCTGAAGCCTCGGTGGAAGTGCAGAAGTGAAAGCGGGCTCCCCTGTGGAGGCTGCTCGGTGATAGCAGCGTCTGCCTCGGTCTGCGGCGGCGGTAGATGTCCTCAGCAAACACAGAGCCCACTCCGTTTGTGTTCGCAGCGCCCCGCCCCCAAGACCAGCAGCCAATAGGAGGCCGAGGATGGCACAGAGGGGCGTGGCCAGACTGATTCAGACCTCACTGATTTGAATAGGTCTTCTCTGTGTGTGCTTTCATAATTAACATGCTAATGGAGTTAACCTCAAAATGACAAAAAATAAATGAGAATCGTAATCTATAATAATCAGTAATTCATTATTGTTTTTTTTAGTGTTTTTTTTTATTATTATTATTATTATTGTGTGTTAATTTAACAGACAGCCAGACTGTATTGGCTGCCTGGTCCTGAGATATTTGTGTCGTAAATGTGCCTTAAATGATTGGGATTAATAAGTACTATTGTGTTGTAGTTACGTTCAATAGTCATTAATTAAAAGAAAAATTAAATAGGGAATAAATGTATGTAAAAAAAAAAGTCCACATATAGTTAAAAAAACTGTTTTAAATAAATTTTGTGTGCTTCACTTGAGGTGCATCTGCTGCTTTGAGCAAAAAAAAAATGGTTGCATTGTAAATTAGTGGCGTCTTGTGGTGAGTTCAGACAGTGCTGCAGAACTACACATTCACATTCATATTTATTTTTTTTCGGGAAGCTTTTTAGCCTTTATTGATAGTTTGACAGAAGCTGGACAGGAAAACATCTTTAACTATTTAATTATAATAAGGCCTTGCTATAAATTAATATCCGCCATTTTCTTCTGTACTTTCAGAAGTCTTTGTTGATGCGTCCATCGAGTAACATGACTAATTGGCAGTAAAATGTTTCATAAAATGCAACTGACACCAAAAGATAAAGATCAAAACAAAGAGACACCAAATGCACAACTTCAGAGGAGGGTACATTTGTCACGAAAGGATAACCCAGGATAAACCCAGCCAGTTTGTTTCCTTTGAGGCATATTTTGTGATGTTCGTAGAAGGGGCTAGTGTGATGAAGCGAACATCTACCAAACATAAACACATGTCTCTCTCTATGTGGTACTCTTGTCTTTGTGTGTGTGGATGAAAATAGCTAGTACAAAAAAGGAATGTATGTATTAATTAGGCTGATAGCACCTGCATTACCACTGAGCTGAAGTTAATCTTGTGGTGTGCAGTGCAGCTGTGAGGTGAATCCACGTCTGACAAGATTTAAACAGTTGTCACTTTCTGAAATCTCTCTTTGAGTCTCTGTTTGTCATTCTTTGAGCAGAGGAGCAATGGTTTGAAATGTATATAACACTTCACTGGCCTTGGGTTAAATTTAGATCTACTGTGTCCACTTTCAGAGGAACAGTACAACTTGTGCTTTTTGTGTTAAGAAAACCAGAGAGACAAACTGTTACAACAGTGATGTGATCATGTGTGATTACACAGTTTAGAAACAGGGACTTGTTCAAAATTACCCCAATGTGGTCTTCTCAAGTGGCTCCCTATGATTGCTTTCCCTCATACAGCAAAGAACAAATAAATAAAATTACATGAAATGGGAGCGTGAAAAGATAAACACTTCCATCCTTGGGTGCTACCATTGCACACTCAATCAAAAAATACATCTCTGTGAGTTGGTCTTATGAAGAGTGACTGCTCTGGAAGCTCTGCTGCCACTGTAATTGCCCACTATAAGTAGAAATGCTGTTCTGCTCAGGCCGTACAAATCCAATTGAGCTCACCCGTCCGCAAAGCAAAGGGGGCAGAAAATGGCTTGTCCCTTTTAATCCATCACTGTGGTATTAGTACAGGAGGGATTTCATTACAGCTCAGTGATATAATTAATACTAAATGGAAAGTTGAGGGATTTTTCATGTGATCACCTCTCCTTCAACTTATGGCTTGATACTTTTCCATAAAGTACATAATAGGAGCTGTCAGTCCTGAGGTTCAGAAATTAAGATGTATGCTGTGTTCGGATCATGGAGTCAGAGGATTGTTGGATATACAAACTCTAAAAAGGCAAGAAAGAACAGTGACATAGACAAAGTTGACCATGGGCCATTTAAGTCACACAGAAAGCATAATCTGGGTAGAAAAGAGAGCTTTCAGTGCTTTCTTCTATCTGTTGTTTTTGTATTCTTTAATTAGAAATGATGCTAATGTTACATGACAGCCTATGGGGGAATTTAAAAATAATGTTAATAGAAATTCAGGGGAAAAAACAATTCAAAATCAAAACGAATCAAAAGTCATGTTTTGTTTAGGATCTGAATTTCAGTTCAATTATCCTTAGCAGCAAACCTTTCATGGTTCTCTTTGTCAGACTATGCTTTGAGTGGTTTCTTTTTAAGTGCACCTAATAACTTTGGGAATTTTCATTTCTTAAAAATGTAAACTGCATTCTTGGACATATTTAACGTCACAGTTTCCTTTTCATGTTATGAGACTTCCTGGGTCGAGGGGTTTTGAGGAACTCTGCAGGGGTTTTATAAGACTTTCGGCTCGCACACAGCAACACAACAAATTTCCATCACTTCAGCAAATGTACATCAACTCTTTAACCAAAACATGCCAAACCCAAAAAACATATCGTTTGATAGTTCAATTCCAACAAATGACAGGGAAACTGAGTTTTGTCCATAGAACAAACGTAAAACACACGTCTTTTCTGCTCGGCTCTCAGCTGCTGCATGGCTCAGTCTGTAATTATGGCTGTCATCATCAGCCTTCGACAAGCAGCTATATATATACTCACACCATGAAGCCTGCAGACACACACACACTTCTGTAAACATGAGAAAATATGGTACACATGTTTTTAGCCAAGAAGTAGCCAAGCAGTATTTGCTTCCTGAATTATGATCCCAGGGGATTTTGCATTTTCAGGAAAGAGACTGTGATGATCAAAAATGGTCTTCTAGACTGAGGACAATGTTTTGTTGTGGTCTCTGGACTTAGAGTGACTCACAGTTCAGTGACAAAACAGTGTGATATCCTGATCCTGCAGCAGTCTTTCATGTACAGTGATTTACTACTGTCATGATCTGATTTGTTGTATGCCCCAAACTGTTTGTTAGTCAATCTGAACCATCCAAATTATGTTATATACATAAACAAGATAACACTGACTTGACAATGTTTTTCCCTAAGAAAACTAAAGGTATCTCATAAATGTACAATTCTTCTTTCTCCAAAAGAGTCACCTGATCCCAACAACCAACATTTAATAAAATATTAATTTAAAAAAAGACTTTGTGGTCCTCACACATATCAGCATTATATAAAAGTCCACACACACTAATGGAGTAAACAACACTGACCTGACTGTAGGGCAATGCCACTGCGTCTGTAATGAATACCCCCACTCCTCGAGACCCTCCCAGATTTCCTGTTCATTATGTAACGTGGCATTGAGACTTGCTCTAGCAATCGTTCATTCAGTTAAACTCTAAAAACAAAAACACTCCTTCTCGAGCTTTTAACTGTGCACACCTCCGTCTCAAAAGGCAGACTGAGGACGGTCACATGACTGAGAGGTCACACAGGTCAAGGCTAAAGGATATACAGGCACAGCTGATGGTGAGTGAATGTGTGGTACTAAAATATCAAAGGCAAATGCAGACTGTCGTTTCTTCTCACATTACCTCCACTGTACCCTGATTTATTGTGCAACTCTCCCTTTTGAATTAAACACACACATTTCAAATAGTTTATATTGTAATTATAATACAACACCCACAAACTAGTCCCTGTTTCATAAATGTCAAGTATCTATACTGAGTGACTGACATATAGTGTTGAATCAATAAAGCTATATTCCGCTTGTGGTGCAGCTCCACGTTGTGACTTGTTGCTTTTTAAAGATAGAGTCCTCCCCGAGGGGGTCAAGGCCCATAAAAGGCTAATGGCAGCCGTGTGCTAACTTCTATACTGCAATGTGCAACAACATTAGAAAGCAGAGTTTCAGAGAAAATCACTGATGATAAAAAGGCTTACAGGTAACAGAGCTATAGCAGCACACGTCAAGACACATCTTTGAAGTGAATGTGCCAGTAAAGGAGGCATACAGACTGTCAAGGCTGACACTATAAAAATGAACTGAAACCTTGAGAAAACTAGCTGCTGTCCAACACCGCTGTGGAGGAGTCACTCGGTTATGGCATCTGGGTGGAGGATACAAGTAGACATGTGAAAGGCTCACTCCTGAGACTACCATGAAAACATTTTGACAGGCTCAAATAAACAAGTGCACGGAGAAGGGCACTGGATTTACTTTCACAGACAGAGCGGGTCAGCGTATAATTCTAGTTAAATGTTGCAAGATGTTTCTATTATCAACAAAAATGCGCACCATTCAGTATTGAAGTATTATATGTAACTTTATGATCATTGGTCTATACTTTTACATTTGCTCAGTCTTATAGAAGGACACATTTCCTTTTGTAGAATAGGGCTCGACTGTCATTATGTAACTCTCCAAGTACGGACGACATCTCATGTATCATCAATCACAGACTGTCAAAGCTTACAGGCTTGAGAAATGAATGAAAAATACAAAATTATATTCATGTAGTTGCATTATATATTAAGATAACAATATTGCAAACATGAACAGCAAAGGTTGGTTTGTTTTTACACCTACATGATTTCTGAAAGCCAAAATCCACTTGTTCTCACACAGAGCTGAGTCCAGGGTGGTCTCTTGTCTTTCATGATTAAACCGGTATTACCTCATTGTGAGTGAGTTTCCAAACCACCGAGTGTAAACCTCACACGCCCAGGGCTGCCCACAGCACACATCACCATAGTAACCATAAGGGAGCTTTAGGAAAGGTTACCAGTGCAGTGAAACCAATGCCATCTCACATATAATCCACCAATAAACATGTGTGACCAAAATGGACAGGGGTTTACACTGTTGGCACTGGCATGACCTAGGACTCCTCTGAAGACTTTCTGAATAAAGAACTACTGTACTTTCACCTCATCCTTCAAAATCCACCGGCTTTCCTGTAGTTTTTGCATCGCTTTTAGTAAAAAACTGCAGAATATAAAATCAGCTGGAGTGTTTGGAGTGTCCAAAGTAGGTCAGTAAGGCCAACTGTCAGAGTCAGAAAGAGAAGCAGAGCGTTAATATGCCAGCTACTGTAGGTCCCCTCGGGTCAGAGCTGTACCCAACGCACAGAGTGGCCACTGACACATAAAGCACTGTAGCATCGTCCTGGTAGAGCTCAGTGTCAGTGTGGACAGAGGTTTGTGGCTGTAAACCAAGATCAGCTCATGAGAGGAAACAACAGTCTCAAAACAGCTCAAAAAAGCAGGAAGTGGCTATGAAGATTTACAGTCTTCTATGTCATGTCTGAGAAGGAGAAAAAATGTGGTCCATTGCAAAACATTTAATGCAAGCAAACCCTTAATGAGTTGCCATTTGTTGTGTTGTAAGACCTGTACAACTGCAGTACAATAGTCTTAGTCTTGACTCAGTGTCTCTCTTGGTCTTATCTTGGTCTCAGTCATGATTTTGTCTCAGTGTGGTCTGGGCTACATCACTATATCACACACATCCCGCTTGACCCAAAGTGAATCACTGTCTCGTCTAAAAAAAAAAGGCAACGGCAGAACTGACAGACCAGACTTTGATTGACAGTGAGAGAAGAGACCGACAGAAAGTCAGGGTTAATGTGACGGACAGCTGTAAACATCGGCCAAATGACTGCCCGTCGCAGCAGTGACAGGACAGAAATAAGATGAGAGCGAAACTGCAGGACGATGGTAATGCTAACGTCCAGTTACACTTACACTACAGCAGCAACAGTGTGCAAAACCACCCAGGGTTAGTTTGCCAGAGGTTTATTTTACCTCCCAGAACTACACATACTCTTTAATTCTGTGTCTGTCTTTGCAGGGTTCAGTTTACTGTGATCTAGTGCTTCGCCGGGCGCCATGTTGGCTCTGTGGGGGATACAGTTTCCTTGTGTGTGCAGAAATGGACATGTACAGACAAGGGACTGGAGGAGAACTGGATTTGTGAAACACGAGCCTGCTTCTAATCTTGCAGCCCTCTCCTTGAGCTCTGTTTACTAGGCTCATACTGTTGAGTGGAGGGGTGTTGTTGTCCTCCAGTTCACCCTGAAGGCACCATCTGAAAGCTAAAGTGAGACAGATTCCATGCTATCCTCCCAGTATAATGACGTCTCATCACAATATGTTTGAGGCAGTCATTTAATTACAACACAGTGAGTCTATAAAATTGAATTCACACGTGATTAATCCAGCAGTGATCTGAATTACAGTAGGTGTTTATGATGCTTATCCCTTTAAATTAGACAACATGTCGTGTCACGCGCCAGACCCATTGCGGTTTGTTTGATCAAGACTCACATTTTCGGTGTTGTTAAGCTAAAACATTAAAGAAAAGCCCTTGGGCAAAGACTGAGTGAGGCTTGAAAGCAAAGTGAAAACACCACAGTGCCCCTTTAATCCTGCTCAACATTTCTGCCACTGTCACGTTCCTTTCCATCAACCAACAGTACGAGAGTTTAAAACCTCTCAAAAGATGTAGAGGGACAATTACTGTACTGGAAACGCCCCTAAAGCCTGAGTGATTGGCAGGTCTTTGAGGCAACAAGCAAACAAAAACACAATAGCTGTTGAGCCCAGCAATTAGAGGTTTTGTTATGTAATTGGCAGCGACTACAGGAATGGTAACGCATCCTGTTGCGCAAGAGACGAGACAGTGTAAACGCATTCTGATATTTGAGGAGCAGGACTGTACGAGGTGAGATTTAGTTAGCGCCTGAATCTCATGAAGAATGTATAATGAAAGTCTGAACTGTAAAGGTTGGTGCTTGGTTTCGATATAAAATCCAAGAACGTGACCTCTGACCTTTGATTTTGTGAATTAAAGGGAGAAGCAACAATTTCAGAAATGACTTAAAATCCAGGGTTAAAGCTAATTTTCATCATTTATTTTATTTTATTTTATTTTGCTTAGCATTCGTTGTGGACAGCAAAGGAAGAATTTCATTGTACCTGTTTCTATACTGTACACATGACAATAAACTCTTTGAATCTTGAATATATTGTCATCTAATTCGAGCAACGCATATAGGTGCTGCAATAATACTGAGCTTCATGGAAAAGCTTATAACTAAAAAGAGGACCATCACATTTAAAAAACAATATAAAACCTTTTCTACCTGTTGCTCACTAAGTCTCACTAAAAGTCGTCCTATCTCCAAACCCAAGCATGATACAAACCAATCTGAAAGAGACGCTCCAAAGGGACAAGTCCTTTCCTCTTTGGTCGAGGAGTGTGGGTATAACTCGTGGACTTTAGAGGCCTCCTCATATCCTGTACAGTGGTGCTACTCACTGACACTTGTGACTTAAAAAAGCCGCTCTTCATGCTTTCTGACCTGACCCACTTACTCAAACACTGGTGTATTTAGACACCAAACAACAACCCACGGCACTGTTAATCTCACACTCTGCCATGTTTTTACTGTTATTAAAGCTCTACCGCTGGAGCTGCCGCTTTCCTCCGAGACACTGCTTCTAACCACAAACTAAAAGAAACACTAGCCTTTTTGAATTAGTCATAAGGACGAACAAGGCGTTAAAGGAGCCACTGTGTTTATTTTAGTCCCAATGAAACCGCTGTATATTTCCCTTGTTGGTGCGGCCCATTTTCAAAGAGACGGGGGCCGGGCACGTGTTTAAGTGTGATAACAAGGGGAAGAAAGCCCTGCTGTGTTTGTCTTATCCTATATGTGTAATACCACTTAATCTGAGTGAGCTCTGAATAGGCGCTTTCAGGCCGTTTGGGTGGGTTCGTGCAAGGGTGATTTATAGACACAGACAACGATCAGGCCAAAGCTTACGTTGTTTTACAGAAGCACATTTTCTCCAGAGAGCATGTATAAAAGAGTATAGAAGTGCTGGTGCATAACTTATATGGTGTGTGCGGGCTTTAAATGCAGTGAACATGTGGCAAAAGCATTGTTACTATCACTCGTTTGTGGAAATCCTTCACAACCACAGCACTTATAAATGCAGGCGGGTAAAATAAGAACAAAGCTGCTTTTATTGCATTGAAAACTAGATCCAGAGCTTCATCCGACCGACCATAATGTTAAATATGACCTTCTGCATTCTGTCTTTTTGTGAAATCAAGAAAGATACAACATACAGTGCTTCCTTGTAATTACATTGAACAGTATGGGCTGTACATTGGTGCAGTTCTGGTAACTATCTGGACCAATGCTTTCTGGATATGCTCATCTTTTCTTCACACCATTAATTAGGAAAATGTTTCAGTTATGTTATCAGATATTACTATATATCAACAGTAAACATACTTGCTGTATTTTTTTTTTTTTTACAAATGCTGCAGGATGTGGTCAATTGTTGTAGGACCCATTGGCATTAACTGGCCATATATTGTCGCTCAGGACAGGGTCTGAAGAAGGTCTTGGGCATAAATGCAACCAAAGCTGAGGGTGTATTGCCCTGAACAAATATAAATCAACAATATAACACAATTCTAGCTTCACACAGAAATGCAAATGTACCCCTTTATGAAGAAAGCAACAATGAATGTGGAAAATAGGTCATGTGTTTGCATTTGGCATGTGAATATTCAACACAAACCACCCTGCAGCACAAACTCAAAGAGGTAATTAGAACACATAATACACATGATCCATATAGTGCAACCTTCTGATGTGTCTATGAACACACACTGCCGTATCCATTGGACAGCCTCTACATGAAAATACGCCTCATGATTGGATGCTCGACTACAGAGAGTCAGCTGGCTTCGTGCAGCTCCTGGCAGTGCTGCTCAAAGACGACATCACGTTCCCCGCCGGAGCAGCTCAGTGAGAAGTGGGTCAACAAGGGCATTAACATACATTACACACCAAATGATGCAACGTGTGGGAATATCCTCCTTATCGTAGCTCGTGTATCATCTACTGTAGAGTTGAGGAAGAGCACAATCTGATGCTAAACACGCCGCAAAATGTAAAATGGGACTGGGAGTTAATGTGGACAGAAAGCAGCTGATCCTAAGGTTAAATAAACTGTAGTACAAATGTGAATAATTAGATGAATTAGTGAAATCTCCTTTGACTAGAAAGGAGAGGAAATTCACACAGAGGTTAGAAATGTTCCTTTGACAGTGGTTTTAATGGTGGTGTGATTGCCATCTTGCTCATGCACCGCTAGCTTTAAAGACTTAAAGAATTCCTTTTTTTGTTTCATGCAATGAATATGTTCCATTATTTTAAGAAAGAAGGAAAAACGAAAGAAAGAAAAAAACAAAACACAAATACATATTATATTCAAATCAATCCAGGGGAAATAAGTCCAAGTTAATTCTTATTGATATTGATGAATGTGACTGTCTGTTATTCAAAACATGTTTCAATGCTTTTTTTTTTAAGTAGGAACATGATTATGCTGAAAATGGATGCCACTGATGCCACATGTAGTTTTTTGTTTTGTTTTTTTTGGTTATTCACAAAAGCCAACAGTTCCCAGCCCTCACATTTGTGTCTTTTACACTTTTGTGAAATGAGACACACTCAGAAGCCAAAACACCACCAAAAATACTAAACAACATTCAAAATGGAGATTGCCCTTTCAGAGTCTTGATTTTCCTCAGTCAGAACAATTACAAAATGTTCGACCATTGCCTTTGTAAAGGTTTCCACTAGTGCTGTCTGTTAGCGTGACTATATATCACTGGCATCACTATAACACGACAACAATAACCACTTACTGGCTCAATAAACTTTTAAAAAATTATATGCATAACACGACAATTTATTTCACTGTTTATTCTACTGTCCACATACATCAAATTAAATGCAGCATTCACAAGGCTTCATCAGATAAAAGCTGTTACATTGAACAGTATCACACCTCATACTGTTGTCCACTCATCTTCTGCTGTTAATAATCATCATGAAGTGCTTCAATTTGCTAATGCTTATTGCACAGTTCAACTGCCTTTAGATAAGATGAAAAAACAAAACACTCAAGCTAAATGTCAACAATATTCTGGTGCATAATAGTTGTTTCAAACATCTGTGTGTTACATAAGAACACCCACACTGCACATGGCACGGCTCTACTTTCTAAAAAGGGTGTAAAGTTGAGCAAAAATCAATAAACAAAGCCAACTCGAGTGATAATAGCTCACTGTAATGCATGCAGACATTATATAATTGACATATACCTTCCTTTTTAATTCAGATAAGATTTACTCCTGCTTTTTGAGGATCAGAGTTAGTATTAAAGCCTAATGCTGCAAACAAATCCACCTCCGTAGCTTGAAAAACTCTCGAGGAGCCAACTCTCCACCTCCTTAACCCTGAACTTAAACACAAAAGGTCAAACTTCGCAGCCGTCTGCTTCCCACCTGTAAACCCACGCCAGCCTCTCATACTCCACACATGACCCTTACCGTCCTCAAAAAAGACATCCTCTGCTTCTTCACGCATTGTCTCATCCAGGTCATCCTCCACAATGTCGGTCGTGGCCATCACTATTGCTCTTCTTCTTCTCTCCTTTGGCGTACTAATCGGAGCTTATGAGCTATGACTGGAAAATTGAATCAACGCCGGGCCCAGCCTCTCTCTCTTTCTTTTTTTTTTTTCCTTCAGGCAAGAGTCTGACCGCGGCCAGCCTCTTCGTTTGGAGAAGCTTCAGTTGACTGTGCCAGGTGACTGTGTGGGCAAGTGTGAGAAACTGGGACTCTCAGCGACCTTCTGTAAGTTTCAGCGGCGGTTTCATAACATCCTGTGCAAAGCTGAAGTGAGAGTGTGAGGTTGGGAGCGCACTTGAGCGAGTACTGTAACGGGGAGGGTCTGGCCAGGCTTGTGTGTCCAAACGAACAGCAGGACGTCCAGTGATTCAGCACCAGCGCCTTGTGATTAACAGGAATAATTAGCTTCTTTATTTCGAGCCGGGGAGGACGTGCAAAAGGGGTGTGAAAAGGAGAGTGGCTCGCTCTGGTTGTCATTCCATCACAGCTCACTGGGAATCACGGGGCCGCACTGATTGCTCCCTCGGCCACAGAAGAGGGGCCTCGGCGACGCTGATAAGTCGCCTGCTGCTGACAAAGGTCTCCATGGTGCTGCTTGTGATAAACACAACAACACACTGTAACATCACCCGTACCATTTACAAATAATCCACATAAAGCCTGCACGTAGAGGCCTTGAGGTGTTGTTTCCTGGTTGAGGAAGTTCCTAAAACATTCCTGCAACTTTAACTTGTGTTTGTTGATATCAGTCTGTCACCAGTCACTTCGAACTCTACTCGTTTGGTGACTTTTTCGACCTCTTTGGCCATATCTCTTATCTGTGCACTTTCTCTGACTCAGTCCCCATTTTCGCAGACAAACCAGCTAACCACCAAAATAGAAACTAGGCCTCAAGTCGATTCATTATCACTTCTCTTTCAGGCTTCCTGTCCCCTGCCACTGACTGCCTTCAAGGCCAAAGCTCCGGGGATCGGACCTGAAGGCAAACTCATTTTCACTGAGGCCAGTCCAGACAATTCAGATCCCTGAACACTTAAACAGAAGAGGCTAAGTCTTAAGAGTCATATGAGATAAAGTGTGAGAAGGTCGTTGATGATCTCTGGACGTTAAACCAGGAACATGATCTGAGGCGATATCACAATCATTTCACTTTATACAAGAAAAAAAGCTGTGCATTTTTATACTGTGTTTGCATGTATTAATGGTATTGTATAGTTTTGAGTGTTTTTTATTATTTACAGATCTGGCTAGCCCAAAATGATGACAATCTAACAATGGGGAGCATCTCTCTGTGTTGCAACAGGAAAATAAACTGTTGAAATAAACCTCCGATCAGAACAAACTGACAACTGGACAGAAAAAAGGAAGTTGCCTTTTAAATATATCTGTTCCCTTTAATACTGCCTTTAAGATCGCCTTCTATTTGCGCATTCAAAAAAGCTTCATTCACACTTTTTATTTGATATCAACATGACAACGACTTTTGACTTACCCCTACTGCTCTAACACAATACATGTCAACACAAGTGCTCATCACCAAGATATTCCTCTTGTGATTTAGGTCCTGAGTAAACACATGAACACTGACATTTAAAGCAAGCCCACAGTCTTCAGCAGAATCATCCCACTCCCATCTGCTCAGAGCTAAAATCATAACATGCTCTGGTGACTGTTCCATGGTGGACTATATTTGTTTAGCTGTTAGCAACAATGCTCCGAGCACTAACAGGTCGTAAATCTGAGCATTTATAAGACTTCATCCCTCAGAGACAGCCACTGACAGAGCTCCAGACTTCAGAACCAAAAACAGGGCCATGTTTAGGCTGCAATGGACCTGCTGCATTTCAATGACTGACCATATTGTTGTGAACCCTCAGGCGAACCCGTGCCCCGGGAAATGCAAACGCGCACAAACGCTTCTGTGTAATAAATATGCAACAGTCTCACACAATGCCACTGTGACATGGACCAACACAACACCACACATAAACTGTTGTGACTCTGCGCAGACTAACACAGAGCCGCTCAGTACAATGGTCTTGTGTGAATGGGGTCAAACAATAGAGCTCTTAGGCATCTAAACTGAGCCAGATGATGAGTATCCCAGGAGACTGGATAGGCGGCTCTGCCTCCTACATGTTCTCTCCTCTGGCCCTGACACTGTGCATATACACAGCCTGCTATTATAGCCGCAAACATCAGTTTGTAGCATGGAAACAGTGACTTATTAGCATACAGGCTACTGTAATGTAGGGGAATTTGACTCCTGCATAAATGATATGCTGCACAGATGTTAGCATGAGGCACTCCAACTATTACTATACATACTGTCAAAATATGCTGGGAAAAGCTTGGTCAACTTTTGGGTCAATTGCACACACACATTGAGCAGGTATAGCATTTAACTAAATGAGGTTCAATTCAACTCAATAAAGACAAAAATGCACTATTAAAATGGTGTTAAGTCACTGTTTTGGCTTATTTCCTTTTATATCTGAATGATGGGCCAACTTTGCATGAGAAAAATTATGTGTTGTTTTCCTTAAATTTTTTTCCCTTATGGTTTTTTTTTTTTTTTTACATCAGGAAAACTGATTTCTTATTAGACAAATTCAAATGGGCTGGTATGAAATGCTGGGAAATTTATGTGTAACACATTTAATACAGTGACCCACCCTAAGTTCCTGACCCACTGTTTGGGAAACAGGCTTTACATGACTCAACAGGATGCAGTTGCTACTCAGCCCATTCACATTTTGTGGAACTGTATTTCAGAATAGTGTGCACTTAAGCAAGTCTAACAGCATGTACACCTCAGGCCCACACTGTATGAGGCATACAACACATGGGAAAAGATCTCTGAGAACTTTTTGTCACAAATCACTGTTTTCCAAACCATAAAAGGCTTTAGTCTTGTGTTTTGAAATTACAAATAGTTCTTTTTGTAAGACAGCACTCACTTTTGTTCATGTTCAAGTGTGCATATATTCATTGTCTCTCACTCTGAGATGCTCCTCTATCATTTGTACTCTGTTCCCTCTTTTTCTCACCAAAAGAGGGATGACAAACTGGCATAAGTGCGAAGGGGTGCCTGGTTTCCCTGGTAACAATAATGAGGGCATTGCGTGGTAAATCCAATTTGCCATGGCACTCTGACTCATCTGAAGTGCTCGTGTGAGAGCAAGTGTGTGTGTGCTTGGGCACTGATGGAAAGGCACCATTATCTAAGTTTACTCAGATGTTAGAGTCAAAAAGGTGGCTATGTTTTAACTAAGCCAATAATGGCCAACATACAGTCAATGTAATGTTGAACTGTATAAGGCCAGTTCAATGAGTGCAAAACGCTAAATAAAATATTCAATGAATTCCAATAATTTAAATAGAAAACAAAATGCAGTCCCTTGCAAATAAGTCATCATTCCTTAGCTCTGACCTTTGGAAAACTTAATACTAGCACCAAACTTGTACAAACATGTGTAGTAGTGTTAATAATTGAATATTGTTTACAAATGGGAGGTAATATAAAAACAAAAACGCTGTTAAAATGGTTAAATGCCAACTGAGAATGGATACCTACTGTAAGTTTTCATTGCAGTACGGTTGTAAGTCTTGACTCTGCGAAACATTCTGCTCAAAGATAATCCGGGTGGATGCCTTCTTGTCAGACTGGAGCTACATCTCCTTTTGTGCTGTCACCAATTTCTATTTTAGCCTGTCTCTCCCTGCCTCTATTGTATTATGTCTCCCCCACTTCCACAATCGGATCCTTTTCTCCTTCTCTGTGCCTCTTTGCTGTTAAGCCTGTGTTACAGAGGGCACAGAGGGCATCAGACAATGGCAGCGATGGAGCCGCTGTGCACCAGCTGTGCAGAGTGGCACGGCGGAGACAGCGGCCTTCATGTGGGGCCGGTGGTGCGATGCTGCCGGCCACACCTGGGGTGAACTGATAAGCACTCAAGCAAATGAATCAGCTGTCTACGCCGCGGTGCACCGGTGTGACCCCCAAATCAAATCACACTGATGCACTCAAGATGGATGCACAGACAGAAGACACTGAAGTCCTAATAAGTAAAAAAAAGTTCTCTATTTTCAAAAGGCATCATCTTGTTATTGGGAAGAGATTTTGGGTGCATTACAGGATGAAAAAAGCATCAAAAGTAAGAATAAGAGTAAGAAAAAGTTTGTATTTTTTTTATTTCTAACAACCTGAACTAGTTTAGTGAATATGTGCATACAGTATAATGATTTTTTTCTAATGATGACAGATGATAGTTGCAGCAGGGTGGGGCTGCTGGGAGGCAAGAGTCCTGAAAACCACAGTTTCCTCTCCCACGCAACACTTACTAACCTAAAAGGCAACACCTGCTGGCGAAGAATGGGGAAGTCAGCGGTTAAGATTGGAGAAACACAACGTTATGCAATGAACTCAAGAAAAGTGAAATTCTGTAAATCCAATAATAAAAGCAGTATTTTTAGAGAGTATTTAAGCACTAAGACACAGTAAGTATCTATGTCTAGAGCTGGGTGCACTTTAGACTGACACCAAGTGAACAGGAAGAGAGGGTTTCAAGATGGTTTCTGAGAAGCAGGGTGTGGACGTGGAAGGAAGGTTGGCCAATAGTGTATAAAAACTTCTCAGAGCACAACACGTCCAGCTGCAGTGTCACCGTTGGAGAAGTAGTGTGTTTGGTTCAGTTTGGTTTTCACACATGCAGCTTTTCTGCCCCAGTGGCCAGAGATACAGCCACACAACTGGAAACTGTAGTGACAGCTCGGCATTGTGCAGGAGGGCATCTTAAATCAGCCTCTTTTTCCTGCATGTGCATGAACATCAATGTATTTCTCTGCTTGGCTTTGCACCAAGCCCGATCCAGAGTGAAGACATCTGCCGTGACACATCTGTCCTCGTCCCTGCAGAACTCGACTGTACTAGTTACACCAACCATGCATGACCTACTTACATTTTAGCTTTGTCACTCGGCCATTTGTTTCCAAGATTAATCCTTCAACCAAAATAATGAGACTTTATCTGATTTGATGGAATTTCTTTCAAGGATAAGATTTAATTTGAAGCATGCAATATTTTCATGTATTTGAGGAAAAATGTTAAGTCTCCTTGAAGCGAATTTAAGCAAGAATGATCTATGAAAAAACAAGATCTTAAGACACTGCTGTGTAGGCTGTATTATTAGATTTTAATGAGAATGAGAAGAAAATGAGAATATTCAGCACCTTTTGACAATCACATACAATGACCTCTTATGGCTCCCATCATGCATTGGCTGTTGGTCTACGACACTTGTCAACATTGAATCAATGGTAGATGAAAATGTTACTGTGAAAGTGTCTGTTTCAGCACTGACAATGTTTGCTTACAAAGAGAAACAACACAAAAAAGAAAAAAGTAAATAGAGATGGATGGAATTTCTAAAGTCAAAGGTCAATGCACAATATTTCATATTTAATAATCATGCAATGCCTCCATTACATGCAGCACAATGAGACTTCTGACCCACTGACTGTAACTGAAAATTGATTTGAAAGTAACCTTTGATGTTGTAAACTGTGATTTTATCCGTGTAATGTTATGACATGTTTCATTTTAGACCTTTAGCCTTTTAGTCTGAATGGAATCCAAAGGAAAATGTAGCTGAACATAGAAAAAAATCCATTTGTGAGAATGTACAATCATCCTGGATCTTCTTTAGACTAGACCAGACCTTATTGTAAACCATGAATACAGGAGGGTAAACAAAGGTCACATTTTGAAAAACTCCAGGATAAAGTTCTCCTAGTTCTGTATGGCTGCGGTGTCAAAAGCAGGTCCTTCTTTCCGGTTCATCAGCATCTGAATGTCTGGTCTCTTCAGTGAAGCCAGCATGAGTTTAACTACGGCCAGCGTCCCACTCTCCAGCACAACAACAAACTCACACAAACTCTTCTGTTGGCCCGGCGTCTTTCGGAGGGGAACCAACTCCCCATAAAGCCACATCCTGACCACCATGAATACCCAGGAGCTCCTCGGAGAAGCACAAAGAGTCTGGCAGCTCGGTCCGAAGCCTGTGACATGAGAACCATGAGCTCGTGTTGCCAGTGTCCAGCCTTCACTTTTAGACACATTTAGGTTTGACGGACCAGCTTTGGGCCATCCAACAAGGACCTTTCTTCTTTTTCAGTGGATCATGTTTGGGTTTATTTGAATCCATTGCTTTCCTTTCTCCTATGACAGTGCTTTTTCTGAGAATTCAACCTCATTTCACACATGGAAACAATGGAGGAAAATGGTAAAATACAGGCTTTTTTTTACAGATAGAAACATCTAATTTATGTTCTTCAGGGCCATAGGTTTTGAATAAAAAAGGTTTTCTTTGCCATCTTCCTGAAAATTATGCTTATTATCCCAAACAAACAATAGATACAATGCAAATCTTGATGCAGAATTGTAGTCACTGTGTCCAGATTACTATTATACCAACCCTATTATACCTACAGTCATTTAAGCGCTCCTGCAGAAATGAACAGCACGTGTCCCTCTTCAGAAACTGCACGCATCATTAAGTCAGCCCTCCCTCCATCTCTCTTTCTCTCACTCTGCTGGTTTTATTCTCCGCTCGTCTTTCTCTGTGTTCAGAAGTGGCCCACGCAGCATCCATCGCTAACTTGTGTGAAATTACAGAGGAAAGGCCAAAGAGGATCACGTGTGCGTCCTGCAGCCCCCAACAACACGGCTGAATTCACTTTTTATTCACTGATAAAGACATGTCAAGACCAGGAGACAAATGTGCAAAAACACAAAATTGGTCTAATAGTAAAATGGAGTCTCAGCAGAGGATAGAGAAGTGGAGTGGCGCGTTGCTATGGAGTGGGAAGATTAAAAAAAAAAAAAAAAAAAGCATTACATTTATGGTTCAGGGGTGTTTTATAGTGGAAGAGGGGGTGATGCCGATTCGGTACAAGGGTTTGGGCAAAGGTAAGAGAAAAGAAAGGAAGCAATAAAGCAAATGTGAGAAGGCCAGAGGTTAGGGACAGAGAGGGAAGAAAAGACAAATGTGTATCCAAGTCAAGAGGGTCACAGAGACACGGCGGGACAATCTGCTAAAGTGGTTGGTATGAATCACCACCTGCACATGGGAGACGTCCATTAATCGCACTGTGCTTTCAAGCAGCGCACCAAACCAAATATTGCATCTCCCCCTCAAGACTGTTTCTCTGCTCAAACAATGCATCAGACACGTGCTCATTATCCTACTCACACTGACAGATGATTTAAGAAACCAGCAGATGGACCCAAAGAGACAATCTATCTCTGTTACTGCGACCTTTGGGAAAACTAAACCCGATTTCTGATGAGGTCAACATTTAATATACGAAGGTCTGTGACAATGGGCTGCGCTTTTAGGAGAATCCTGGAGAATGCGTCTGCTGTGTGTCTCTTAAGGTCGACTCAACAAATGCAAAGAATAATTCTAGTTTGTGGGTTTTTTTAATGACTAATACTGTTTCTGAAGCTGGAGCAAAATGGCTCAAAGCACTTCAGAAGACAATCAGAAGAGTTGTGTGTTAGAGTCACAACAACAATCAGATAAAAGTGACTCACTGTTTTGTTTTTACATCAGTCCAGAGCAGTCCATCATGTTGCTAAAGTGTGGAGGCCCTCTAGTGGCAAACACAGATATTACTCAGAAGACAGAAACCTAATGTATTTAACAGGGGCGAAGGTTTGAGTGAACATGACAGACTTAAATGACCCCAGGAACAACCTCACAGTAAATGAAGGCACAGTGAGATAAATGTTTAATCAGTTCCATAGATCATCAGCTATTTCTTTTATTGAACCTGAGAAGGAACAGTGTGTACCATAAAACGAAACAGTAGAGCAGACAAAGTCCTTAGAGAACAAGGCCCTATACTTCAGAATTCACTGTGGTTAAAAGACTGGTTCAAGTTGTATTTTGGGGACTATATGAACAGCTTCTTTTTTATGGAGTCTTTTAATTGTCATTCATAGACACTGTGGGATTTTTTTTGCTTTCAGGGAAGGACATCTGACATAAAACTGACAGTTATCAGTAATTCATAGACACTCCCCTTTGTCTGGTGCAGGTAACGTTGCTCAAAAGACCATTTGACCATAAAACTTCATGTTGCTGAGTGTCCGACCAAATAGACACTTGTGAAAGCCACATAACTGATCCTTGGCCCAAATAAATGCAGTAGTATTCAGTAGATGTTTAATAATAGTACGTCTGCAACAAGAATAGCAGTTTCCCAGGAGGAAGTAGGACAAGGCCGAATAGATATGACAATATTTGATGATGATGTGATGACTTCCCGTGTCTGGAGCTGGCAATTCTATCAAACAAACACAATAAATAATGCATTTATCTTGTTATTGGTTGCAGTAGGTCGGCCCCAAAGCCAAATAAAGCCCCATTTGGCAACACCACCGGGCAGTGTAATCCACTCTACCCACAATCTGATCCTACACAATCAACACAAATGCCCTTTCAATTAAACATCCACTGATGTAAGTGCACCCAAGTCTTACTTTACCACCAATAAATGAAAAGAGAGCTGATGACAAATAGAATAAGCACCCAAATAAGATGATTGATCCTCTTCAAAGCTTACTCTGAGTGAGGTTTTCCACTGTTTTCTGAGTATCATCATGAAAGCCTACATCATGCCATAATCAGAGAAGCAAAATGAGAAGTTGTGAGTATTATCTGTTCAACAATCCAGATGAATTGCAGAGAGCTTTAATGAATGAAGCTTTGTGAGAGCACTTACGGTTGAACTCCCTGCGGCAGACACGATGCCTCCATGGTCTCCTTCGTATCCAGTTTAGGCGTCGAGGGAACTCCATGATGCCAAGCAGGTGCCTCTGTGTGATGTCCACTCATCCATCCAAGAGCAGCTCGCCCGTCCCGCTGTGCTGTCCATCCCCGGGACACACACTTCCAGCAGGGCAACGGTGACGGTACCCACAGACCTGCTGAAGCTACTTTTTAATGTGGCCTAAAAAAAAAAGGAGAGACCTGTTACAGTAGCTGTTGTGGTACTCGATTTCCCGTTTGCTGGTGTATGTTTTATGCATGAGGCAGTGGAACCTAACTCCCCTCGGTGCCGGGGAGGGACAGACGCAGGCCTCTCTCTTCAGGACAGAGAGCACCCAGGAGTGGAGCCAGGAGAGAGCAGGCACACTCGGGTGAAATGTGACGCCGCTGTATGTGTCAGGCCCTGAGGGAGCTGAGGTGGACAGACAGGAGGTGGGGCCAGGCCAGCTACCTGAGGAGGCTGCACTCATCGAGAAGCACCGGGTCCAAAGAAGAAGTGCACAGCTACTGTTCCTGTGTTGCCGGGTAACGAGGAGACACAATCTGAATTCAATGAGGACAATTTTTGTGTTGTGAAATATTCCTAGATTGATTGGCCTTTTGCCTTTATTTGATAGGATAGTAGACAGACAGGAAACAGGGTGTGACAGATGACCCCGGCAGGAATCAAACCCGGGTCTCTCAGGTATATAGCTAATGAGGCACCCCCAAACTGTACTATATTTTCTTAAAAAGCCATGTGAAATTCACAACAAAATCAGGGATCTTATCAGGGAAAATTATTTTCCTTAGCAAATAAACATTGAAATGTTATTGAAAAATATTGAATCACTTGCATTGAATTTTATTAAAAATATCTTTAATTATATATTCCATTCAAATTTAAATTACATATTTATAAATAACAGTGATATTTAGGATTTTTAAGTTACCTCCTGACCCAGCTTGACTTACTGACCCTGACTTGGGGCAAGTTGAGCCACATGACCACTTTTTTTTGAGAGCCCATATTTTTCAAAACTTACGTCAGAGATTAATCCAATCATTCCAACTGACAGACAACATCCTATACTATGTTAAGATATTTTTATTGTAAATCTGCATTCTATTGGCTTGACCAAAGAACACTTGAGCAAAAAATGGCTCAATTTACCACAAACAATCTCCCCTACATATCTATGACCATTTTACACCATTACCACAATATTTTAAACAAATTCTACAGCGAGCCACCTTTGGGACCCACTGTTTGGGGAACCAATCGGTCTTAACACATTAACAGAGGCTTAATGTGTTACTGGATTAGACCACTTTGTAACAGGAAACCACGCAGGAAAATCTACATTTTTAGGCAACAAATGTAATCTTGAAAGAAATCTTGACACTGTCCATTAAATCTTATAATGTAACCTTAAGATCTGAAGAACAAAAAGATAAATGCTTCAGAGATGTGCTCAGTTCTTTTCCAGCACAGTGTTTATTGACACAAAACAGAAGTACTTCATAAATATATATAACATACTTTTGTCATACAGGTTAAATTCCCACTGTACATGATAAGGTTATGTTACACCCAACATCATTGAAATTGAAAACACATCATTAATTTGGTTGACAGCCTTTATCACAGAGAAACATGATGTGTTCAATGAGTCCATGTGCTTATGTTGGCTGGTGTTGAAATGAAACTAAATACAGATTTCAGTCTCTGTGGATTGAATATACGATTATAAAAGCAAAATTAAATCTTGTACATGACAGGAAACATCCACATGTGAACAGGTTACAGCAACATTTGTCAGAATATGATTTGATATCAAAAATATAAAGACTTTTAATTGAAGGCACTACAATAAATACCTCTATCTGAGTTTTCTACTGTTCAGGTGTGACTAGTGACAGTACAGTGCTACTACTCTTATGGTGTTTGTTTAGATATGCTACAAGCTCACTGTCCTACCGGTCTAACTTAAACCTTTGGTAATGAAATAATGGCCAATATTGGTGTATACATGAGCTTATATATGTGCGTATATATATATTTGAAAGACAATACATTACATATCACATCATACACCTAGATTGAGACAACTGCACAAATTAAATGTAATAAATACACTATCACATGAGCACGTGGGATCCTGAGTCTGCAACTGATAAAAGCTGGGAGGAGTAATAAAAAAGTATAACAGGCAAATAGGACAGAAAAATGAATTAAAACGCATTTCATTTAAAAGAATATAAAAGTTTACAAATGGCAATAGTGTGAATAAAACTTTGGCTTGGAAATAAAGACTAGCCACCACTAGGGGGCGTCACAAATAAAAGACGCATTGGAAGATCTGTTTCTCAGAAAACAAGGCAAATTTTGGAAGGCCCTCTCAACACCTTTGTAAACCATTTCCCTTCAATGAGACAATCTTTTCTACACAAACACCTTCCTATGACTGTGTCTACATCTGGAGATGTCAGCAACTAAATATTATAAAGCTTTCAAAAAGCCAAGGTACAAATAGAAATAGCTTGATGTGCAAGGCCTGTTTAAGTCTCAAGTCAAGATAAACTCTTAACTGCAAGTACCTGTCTCTGCCACAACACACAGGCTTTATGCTATTTTTCAGCATGTGTTTAAACATCCACACATTCACAATAGTGAGTAACATACATTCAACACTGAGGAATACAAGGCATGTACAGAACATGTTTCAACTCTCCTTTTCTGTAACTTTTCTGCTGCAGGAAAAACACCATGTGCTGAGTTGACATGTTTTGGATTAGGTTTTAGTTTATCCATCTGCTGCTGTGTCGCCCTAAGGCTTATGGTTAGCTTATGAAATGTGACTTGAAACATTTTGGCACGTGTACCACTACCAACTACCAACCGAGTGTTGCTGTGCTGGTCTGAAAATAGTGCTTTTCTTTCAGATGATTCAGTCCTACTGCATTATTCATTTAGCTCATTTATGAGACCGGGAGGGAAAGAGCTTGATTGAGCTGATCACTAATCATTTTATCGTACTTTCTTACTAATAACGGATTGTCTTCAACGCATGGCAGCCTTCTTCTGGTTACCCAAACATTTTATGCTTAACTAACATGAAGTGCTTTGTTGCTTTTTCACTCCATCTTCTCTGGATCTATATTGTCCAGGTCGATATCAGGAGAGGCCACACAACAGAAGCACAGCTTCTGGGTGTACAGAGAAATCTTATCTGCAGTGGACAGAAAAAAGGAAATCTCATTACAAAACATACTCACAATTTAGTCCCGTCTTCATCAAATAGTACAATAATGGTACAACTCTGTGTCTTGAGACAAAAGAACAGTCTCACAGTTAGTATTTAGCTGTTTATCTCTTGTTGCAGCCCTCTGTTGTGGTTCAGAAAAGGAGCAGCTAAACACAGTGTGGTGACAGTGACAAGGAATCCTCATCTGGGATGAATATGGGAATGCTTATCTTGTTTTTGTGACAAACAGCCATGTGTTGACTTAAGCTGAAGTAAAGCTAATGTGAAGCAAGCTTTTTCCTGATTTTTCATTACAGTCTCTTGTGACAGTCACATTCTCTAAGTTGTGTTAAAAATGGCCAAAATGTGACATGAGAGTTAGTGACCCAATGTATACTCTTCTAACAGTTAGACAGGAAGGTTTATTTTAATCTTCTTTTATTTGGTAAATGGCAACACAGCTTGTGTGGGGCTGGTATGAACTCACTGTTTATGAAAGTGAGTCCTATCTCTGCAACACACAAAGCAGGGAAACGCAAGCCAGGATCGGCATTCTTATTAACTGCACTGTACCAATTGGTAAAAATGAGGCTGTAGAGAGGCCCATTCATGGTACAGGACTTAATGGCACATTTTAAACATAATACAGCACGCTGCCCTTTAAACCATTAATCCTAATCCTCAACATGTAAGAAAATATTCATCATGCCATTGCTACTTACAGAAGTCACCTGACTAATCTATTTCCTGCAGTAGTTAAATGAGTTACTGTTTCACACAAGAAAAACAATAAGTGAGATTAAAACTATAGCAAAGGTGAATATGATCTTACTGAGCATTTTTGCGAGGAAGGCTGGTCTGGAGCTGGGAGGCAGGTGGATACAGATGAAGTAAACTGGCACACCAGACAGCGCCACTGCTATTCCCACTAAAGAGTTGATAGTATCACTGTAGAGTGGCACCACCACAAGGAATATACTGCACAGACAGTAGATCACTGGGAAGAACAGGGACAGCTGGAGGAGACAACAAAAAGGATAAACTTACATACCCTTCTGTGTGATACTTCAATAAAACCTTTGTTTGATCTTAAATTAACCAATAACATAATCATATCAGTGAAAACTATGTTTCAGTAATAATTTACTTATGCTCCATTTGCTTTGCCAGCGAGGAGTAGTGTAATTGGCTTCAACAGGAATCGAATGAACCATATTATCTGATAATGATGCAGGCCACGTTCCCAACATTATGGACCTGTACAGTTGTTATTACTCATTGGCAAAGCATCAGATAATGACTAATTCTTAGACTATCAAGGAGCGACCTTTTAAAACACACAAAAAGGGTTGCAATTTTACTTTAATCCAAAAAAAGCTACTATAAAAAAATGAATTGTGTATTATTTCAGAAGTTGTGTACATTCATGCGGTACCTTAACAGGCCTGTGCATATTAGGAGCTTTGAAGCGAAGGTAGATAAGACTGCCTATTGAAAGGCCAATGAACAGCCAGTAGTTAAAACTGAAGTAGTTGATTAGTCTGAAAACATCAGGAACAGACAGGTAGAAGAGAGACATGCCTCCCTGAGAAAAAATAAGACAAATGCTTTCAGACATAAGCAACCAAATTGACTTCAGATCAAAGCCTCAAAATATCTGTGATACCCACATTGAAAAGCAAGGCAGGGATTGGAGTGAAGCGCTTCACATGAATCATACACAGAGTATTTGGCAGGTGACCTTCTCTGGAGCCAACAAAGAACAACCTGCAGGAGAAAAACGCATAGGTCTTATTACTTTTTAAAATTTCATTTCTGCAAAAAGCACCAGGTCCAGAACTGTGTTGATGTTGACTTGTGTGATGTGTTTACTGACCTGGAGGCAGCAATGATGGAGGAGTTGAGCCCTCCGTAGCAGGAAATGGCCACAGACAGAGGTATCAGCCACCGGCCCCAGCTCAGCACCTCGTCAGCAAATGTCTGAGGACCACAAACTGGTTATTATTACTCTAGTATTTAGGGTTAGAGGAATTTTGTCATTAGGATGTTGACATTGAAAAAAGAAAGATAAAAATCCCTTTTTCAGGGTTAGGGGGTGAGTGATGCACAACTCAGTGGATGAAAAAAGTTTAATATTGGAAGTAGTTCACAATCTTAACAACCTCACCTTAACATGCCACTATTGAGTCAATTCAAGTTACAATGACATTAGTGTGTCTAGAATAAAAGTCTCATATACATTTTTTATAATTTTTTATTTTTTTTTAAACAATCTTTTTAATCACAGCCACCCACTAAGCACACAGCCACGGCCTACTTTTGAGTCCCGACCAGCTGAGAATACAGGGTAATGACCTGTGTTTTGTGAAGCAATGGCATTGATACAGTAAAAAAAAAGTTGGAGGTATGTGTATGAAGAGCACAGAGTATGAAACAGATAGTTGAGCACAGCTTAATATACTTATTCTGCCTTCTAGTGACATAAGACTTAAAACGTTAATTAGAACTGTTATCTTTATCTATTGGCAACTGATACAGAAAAATCAAATAAGCAGATATCACTTTCGAAAAACCTGAGATCAACTCTTCCCTGTTCTTTCCACTAATCAAATCACATCCTCTGTGTGTTCCTGTGTTGGGCGCTAACGTATTTAACCAAATAGGGTTCCTGTCATCATTTTGACTCCTACAGTCAATGAAAAGCTACAGGGAGCGCTGCACCAGATATTTGTGCCAGTGGCTGCCAGCCAAACGACAGCAGAGCACAGAGGACAGATGACAGATGAAAGCCGCTGAGGCTGAGCAGATGCACTCAATTTGGAAAGAACTTGTTCTTGGTCTAACAAGGTTTATGAGCAGACATTAGCTTCGAAACAGGCCCTGGTCAATAGACATACTCACCACAGCCACAGCTTCACTGCTGAGCACTCTGTCTGGTTCTAACACTACATAGTAGGCGATGTTGGTTAAGATATAAATGACTGTCACTATGGGCATGGAGATAGCAATAGACAAAGGAAGATTCCTGGAAGGAAAACAGAAAAAGTAAATACAGAAAAAATCTGTCTCGCATAAATGTATTGATGATTTTTTTTTGTTTAATTATAAAATCATTGTGGAAAGAATCTGAAAAAGCAAACCTCTCTGGATTCTTGATCTCTTCTGTGATAAAGTTGAGTGTGTCCCAGCCAGAGTAGGAGTATAACGCTGAATACAGAGCCAAAGCCATGTCGCCAGGATTCAGCTTGGAGCCTTTGAAAGAGTCCTCAAAGTTCTGGTCAAAACCTATACATGAGTAGTTTGATAAAAGAATAAAGGACTGTTGTGGGAGGCCATGACTTACAAAATAAAGACTGGCACAAAATTTACATCAAAAGAAAGAGAGTTTGAGAAGTGAAATACTAGTATTACTTAATGTAGTGCCATTAAATTTAAATCACACAGCTATTTAAATGAATTCAATAACAGTGACCAAAAGAGCGTGTTAATCACTCTTATCATCCAGTCATACCTTGTGCTAGTTTGACCAGGCCAGTAATGACGACAACAATGAGAGCCAGGACTTTGGCAAAAGTAGAAATGACCTGAAGAATTGCTCCCCATTTAACTTTCATGCAGTTCACCGCAGTCAGCAGACCTGATAAACATAACATGTTTAAGGTAAAGACATTATATGTTCAAAGACCTCAATCTGTTCTAAGACTTTATTTCTAAGCTCAGATTGACTTACTAATGCTATAACACGTTAATGTGAGACATATGTGAGAAAATACGCAGTTCCCACTTCTATCAGGCACTTAGTACTAGGAAGCTGAAAATATTGTGCATGTAACCTTAAAGCATAAGCAAACAACTCCCAGAGGCCTTGTGCAAATACCACTGTTTACACTGGCTATAAAATATGTTTGTCTTGAAATATTAGGGATAACTGGAATAACTCTTGACTGACCACTGTAAACTTGGACAATCAGCAGGTACAGTACAATGCATAATAGGAACATGCATTATACAAACACTGCGTAAAGACATGTACTTAATTAATCTCCGCACCACTACATAAAGATACCACCACAATATAAATAAACATCATAAGTGTACAATTAACTACTTTTAAATGATTGGAGTGATATGGTTATAAAAAAATAGCTTTAACAATTTTGGAGAGAGCTTAGGAATCATGTTACGTCCCACTGCACTGCAGCACCGTTTGCTTTCACTAATGTAAACACAAGAGAAAGGTCACCAGAGTGTGTGTTTTGTGGTGGGAGAGGGTTACCGATGATGGCAGCAGCGATAAGGCGCACGGCGGCGTACGGGGCCACACAGGTCGGGTAGAAAGGCTGAACCAGGTAGTTAGAAAAGGTCAGAGCAATCACCGCCTGACACGCTGGCTCCACGATCAACAGTGAGGTCCACAATCTGCAACATGGTTAAATATTACTCAACATTCAAATGAGTTTTTGGTAGCATATAAACATTAACATAGTGTCCCATAAATTTTCAGACTTTTTAGAGCTTTAATTTGATTTAAATAGGTTTTGGTTGCTTTCTTACAGATGCTAGTTGGATATTAACAGGTTTTATTCGGATTGTAAGAGGTTTAAGATGGAAAACAGAAAGTGATACATGAAAATGAGGCAGATGGGGAAATAGGGAAATCAATGTTAAAAACAAACTGATGTGATAAAGACTCAAATGGAGATGACACCTTACATTCAAACTCATTCACTGAAAATGTAATAAAAGCTGTCACAATCTTCAGCCCATAAAAGGATTCTTATTTACTACAGTGGCCCTTCACCACTTTGAGTTTGACATTACTGTACTATGTAATCGTTAAGCACAATGTGTCCAGTTTTAGGATAAGCATAACCTGTTCGACCAGTTTCTTTTCTGTGTCAATTATGGCACATACCGGATAAAGGCCAAGAAACCTCCAAAGGCTTCTAGGATATAGGCGTATGAAGCTCCAGATTTACGGATGGTGGTCCCTAGCTCAGCGTAGCACAGTGCACCAAAAACAGAAAATACCCCTCCGATGGCCCACACTATCAGGGACAGGCCGTACGAACCCGTGTACATCAGAACTCCCTGAAAGACAAATACAACAGAGAATATCGTCACTCAGCTTTGTATATCCTTTTGCTTCACTGTTGAAATCTGGATCATTCAGAAGTTAAGTCCTAAAAGCAGCACGTCCTACCTTGGGCGAGACAAAGATGCCCGAGCCGATCATGTTTCCCACGATAAGACAGACCCCATGAAGCAGGGAGATCTCCTGTTTCAGCCGAACACCACTTGTTTCAGACACAGCGTCAGCTTCAGCAACCATTGTTAGAGAGCCAGAGTAGGTTTCCTCACAAAATGAAGGTAATGAGGAAGTGACGGGGAATAAAAGATATCCAACTGTGTATTTGCTGCCACAAATCCTCCACACGGTGAAATAATGTTCGGGTGTGGAAAAATCCGACGAGGAGGAGTGTTAGTAGTAAGTTAAGGTTGTGTCCATCTCACTGAACTGGAGCTGCACTTCTCCTTTGTGACAATCTGTAACAAAAGAAAACTGTCACAAAAACTGCAAGGGATGAGTCACTGAATCACCCAGAGAGAGATTATACACGCCCTCGACAAAAGAGGTATTAGTGCATTAATGTCTTCGCAATTTGTGAGTAAGGCATGATGTGAAAAAAGTATTTGGTGGTGTGCATACCGGCAGCAGCCAGTACAGAGCTTAAAAAGAGCCTGCATAGTTTAACAACCAGAGGAACTAAGTGCCTTGGAAAAAAAACACTGTAATAAAAGTCACCAACTGTAAAAAATTGGTCTCCAGTCTCTAGTTAAAAAACAAAGGTTCATAATTAGAACTGCATCATTTTAGGAACAGATATATGCTTATTATTATTATTAGTAACTGTTATTACACAGAACTATATAGACCTATAGTCTTTAAATGTCAGTTTTTTAAAAGGTTTATAATGGTATAAAATACATAACATATACATTACATAGAACACACTGATAAATGATGAGTCAATATTAGATGAAAGTAGTCTACACTGTAGACAGACTGTGATGCCTGCATCCCACCAGCATGTCCATTTCCCCCTGAGAAAACACACACAAACAGGTGTAAGGTAAGATGAGACCCACTGGCTGCCCTCTCCACCTCCACAGGGTTAGTCTGTGTCAAAACATGTCAGTGTTTCTCCACCACTTTACAGCCAGCCCCATACGTAAGCCTTGACTGTCAGGAAAACAACGTGTGCACCAAATATGATCAGGTGCTTTGGGTCAGAGTGACTAAGAGTCCTGGGAAGTGTGTTCAAATGTTAAAGTGACTGTTCAGACACCTTACGGAGGATATTATTGGAACAAAATAACTAATAATGTAACTGATGACATGTTGGTGAAATAATGACCTTTGTAGATGTAACAAAATGATGACACAGACTCAACGAATGGCACCAAACCACTGCAGTGTGCGTCATTAAAAAGTATCAAGAGCTGTGGCAGGCGCAGGTCTAAGGCCATTGGCAGTCTAATCACGAAACACACATGACTTGAATTAATTCTATGTTTTAAGGCTGACAGCTTCAAGGCACTGGGATTAAGATGACCAGCAGACACACAGGCAATCAACCAATCACAGCATCATCTGCAAAAGTGACAAGATCAACCAAGCACTTAAGACCAAGTACGTGTTTCTCCAAACGCTTCATCTGATCAGATAACCTCTGGAAAAACAGGTCTCCGATGATGCCCTGACAGATTTACCTCTTTGCATTTCGAAACATATGCATTGGATTGTGAATGCTACAGGTGTCCATAATAATAACATACAATCACACTGACACAAACCAACAATAAGAACACAAGAACTGACCGTGGGGAAATAAACAATGGTACTGTTTCAAGAGGCAGGTATATTCCTGTTGTAAGTTTGTAAGTATGTTAAATACAGGAAATCCTCTTCAGTGAGAGTTTAACGGAACTCTGACTCAGAAACTAAACTGTATAGGTTTCTTACTCTTAAGTTAATTTGAGTCCCCTCTACTGCTGCAGTTCATAAGATCACTCAGATTGGAATGGGTTGTTGGCCATCCACATTTATTTACTTCATTCATTTTCTTTTTAAACCTGTTCAACAAGAGCAGGTAACAGTAATATTTCTCCTCTTCCAGGATGTTTGTACATCTTTGAAACACTCTCACTTAGTACATATTGTAAATACCACATTATAATAAGTTTGCCTCAAAGGGCGTCACAAAAAAAACAACACAAGACAGCAAACAGACAAACAGGCTGAACAAGACCACATCCCCTTTCCTTAGACCCTCCATCAGGATGAGGAAAACTAAAAAAAAACCCAGGGTTAGCATGGTAAATTCTCTTTTCATGGCAGTATTTAAAATGGTTTCCTAGCCATTTTCTAAAACAGGAAATTCTGGATTAGGCGGAATCTGGTACTTTGCTCAACTCGCTTTGTGAAAAAAGAGATTTCTAGATTACTTACACCTCAAGCTCAGATCTAAACCTTAGTAAGTTCAACTTGTTTGTAAAAGAGGTCCCGGTAGTCTTGTAGAGAGGACAGAAAACAGGATGACAAGTTTATATAAACATGGCATCAACATGAGTTTTCAAAGCCACTTCACCAAACCTACAAGTGCAAAACAGTCATATATTCAACATTAGTTTACACATATCAGTGAGTACCCCAGCTCCTCCAGTCTTCAAACTGATAGAAAGCTGTAGTCAAATACAAATCACTTTAATATGCGCAGACCTGCCATTCATTGAGGTAGCAATAAGAATTTCTATTATGCTTTATTAAAAAAGCAAATGTTTAGCGTCATGATATGAGTCATTGTAAAGCAAACAGCATGAAATAGACCTACACTGAATAAGTTTGTTAAGAAAGAAAAAAGTACTCTACAACAACTCTATTAGTTGGACAAAATGCCTTTATGTTAAAACTAGGTGACAAAAGCTGCCTATAGCTATAGACTTGAGCAAATATGGCCCCAGATATGGCTCTTCGTAACTTTATATAACATCAATTTATATCTTATAGCGCTATTTAAAGCCAGAACGGGGGTTTTAAGTTTGTCTAGACTTTACTTAGATAATCAAGAGCAGAAAAACCTTCCTCTTTTTGTCTTAACATGTAACACACATGGACGTGGACACGTAGCGACGAAGACAATCGCGTCGTCAAGAGTCAACAAAAGCTTTCCTTGAGTCTTTTAAACAACCAGTCGTAGTCTATAAACCAAATCATATCGCTCTGTTATTAAACATAGCAGCCGACCGATGCCGCTCCATCAATCAATGATTAGCTCGAAATGATAGCCTCGTTAGCAGCGGCGCGACAATGTGGCAATTTAGAAGAAAAGGTATGTCCAGAGACTAAAAAAAAACACAATGTTCGAAAAGTAGTCTATGTGTCTATAGCTCTTGTTGTGCTCACATACATTTAACAGAGCAAAGTATTAGCCTTTTGGAGAAGTAAGCCTTTCGAAGTGAAGCCATAAATATAACACATGTAGAGCTGAATGCATGCTAACATTAGTGTGATGTTGGCGGCGGTGATGCTTGCTGTATTTTGAGTGCAACTAACGCTAAAAACCATTGCAACATTTAAAGCACCAGGCTGTAATGAAATAAGGAAATACACTTAAAAAGATAATAATTACCAGTGAAGCTATTTACTTTGAAGTATGAAGGTTCATACAAGTAGCTGTTTTAGACTCCCACAGGCTCCAACTTCGTAACCTAGCTGGTCCAACAGCAGCAGTGACATCTCTTCATCTGCGGCTCCTCCTCGTTAACCGTCAAAGCCTCTTAGCTCCGCCCCCTGCCGAGGATGGCGCCGTTGTCCTGGCAACATGAAAAAAGATAAATAAAATGTCAAAAGGCAAATGGCTAAAATATTAAATTAACAGAAATATTGTGATCGAAACACCTCTGGACACACACTAAATAATAAAAAAATAATTTTAAACAAAGTGTTGGATAAAAATTTGTTAGCAATAACGCTTCCGTATTTATTAGGTCTATATTTTCTGAAGTGCAGTTTGTTCAGTTTTTCTTATTTGAATTCAAGAATTTTTAATAAAAAATAAAAATAAAAAATGGGACAAATACTTAACCTGAGAGTTGCCGCCATCCAATGGTGGCTAGTGGTATTTTTTGGCAATATTTCTCACTTTTAAAAGTGTCCTAGCGCGGCTCTATAGATTTATGATGTTGTCTCTAAATGTTCTCTAAAACAAAAAAACAAACAGAACAAAACCCAAAAACAAACAATAGAAACAATCAAACAAACAAAAAGGCCAGCGTACAGAATACAAAATGATCATGACTAAATTTTAAATAATCTGATTTGTATTTCTAGACGTAAAAGAGAACTCTATAGGCTCTAAGACAATAGGTAAATGTGCTGTTATGAAAATTATTGTTACAAAGTCTTTGTAAACTCTCTACAGAATATAAAATGATCATGACCAAATGCAGACCATGTGTTATCTTTATAAGTAGAGTAACACATAGACCTAGGTAAATGTGCTGTTATAAAAGCTCTTGTTATAAAAGCAAATGTTTAAAAATGTGATTGTTCAGACCTTCAGCACCATGGACAGAGGATGGGTGAGGGCTGAACACAGCTGCAGACACAAAAAGACCCCCGCCCTTTCTCTTCCACTCAGAAGGACACACTACAGTCCACAGGGGGTTTCAGAGATATACTGAGTCGCACTATAGGAAGCACCCATCGTCAATGTCTTTACTATGACTACACTTCTGGTTAATTTCAAAATAAAACACAATCTAATGCTCTTAGTGAAACAAGGCCTTGATTGATGATAATTCATTACACTGAGATAGCTTAGCTAATGTAGGACTAATTTAAGCCTCTACTATAGTCGCAGTGGATTAAACCAACCAGTAAAAAGAAGTAACTAATTCTAACTTTGGTGCACAGGAAATAGTGCGCACTCACACTAAATTATTCCTGTCGTCTTGTTTTTGATGTGCAATTGTTTAACTCATTGAGACCTGTGAGGGTGAATTTTAATGTGAAGAGGATCTGCCCACTTCCTGTCTTCACCCGTTATCTTCCCCCGTCTTCACGCACCTCCTGACAGACCACCAGGCGCACCGGTAGCCCCCGTCTCTGCTGACTCAGTGCCTTAGAAGCAGTCCTTCACCCCGAGATACAGCATCCGTCCAGACTCTCCTGCGCCACGAGCACCCACAACACCAGACAAAAATGGCCAAGACCGCTATTGGTAAGTTGTACAAGCTACCTTTTAATTCAGAGGATTTTATTTTTTAGATAATGATGGAATGACACGCTTTAGGACGTGAAGGCGGCAGAGACATCCATGGCACAAAAGGATGCTGAGGGTTGAATTGAGGGAGCGGTCTTTGCAAGTGCGTAAATAAAGTCAGAAATGATAGAGGCAGAAGATTTGAACTTGCATAGATGATTTTAATGCCAACTGTTTTCCTATTTGTGGACCAAAACGCTAAAAATGTGTAGTTCTCTGGCGATAAGTGACGCATCTATATCACTCAGTTGCAAAGAATACCATATAGGCTTAATAAAAAGTCAGCAAATGTTAACACGCCCATTGATCGTCAGAAAGTATGTTTTTGTTGCTCTTTGGATGCATCACCTGCCTTTGCAGCCTGACTCACTGCCGCGCAGCATAATGCAGCGCCAGCGACCCCACCCAACATCTCCGGTCCCTTCAAAAAAGCGAGCGACTGAGCTCTCCAGGGTGTGGAACATCTCACCGTGACAAATCCACTCCCCAAATCTGGGTCAGCCTTTACAGAAACGGTGTCAAGTCCAGTGAAGCAATTTGCTGCCATGAATGAGAGAAAGAGAGACTTGTCGAGGATTGCTTTGCAGTCGAGGGAAAAAATTTACGACCAGCGATGAAAATGGATACATCACACACAGTTTAGTGCGCTGATAGCAGCTATTGATGGTGATATTATGGTTGCATCGCCATCAGTAATGTGTCAATATGTAAGATATATGGGCATATGTATTGAAAGATGCTTGTTATGGCAGGTGTAGGCCTTGTATTTTGTCAGCCATGTCTCAGCCAAGGCTTTATGTATAATTTATTGCATCACAGTCAAAGCCTTTGAACACTGTAGGCCTTGCCAAAAGCATAACTTCAAAATGAGGGGATTGTTTTGGTTTTGGTCGGTAATTAGAGTGCAGAAGTGTGCCCGGTCTAGTCTGTATGTCTTCTGGCTGACTAGACACTTGATGGATGGAGGGGCAGACAGCTTTAAGGGTCTTGGCGGGGTCTACGCCGAGGGACACGGGCAGATGAAACCTGCCTGGTATTAAATCCCCTTTCCTCCTCCTCCTTCTTTAAGAGTCGAGCTGTGGACAGGGAGAATGGGATGGGCAGGGAGCAGGCACGCTGAAGAAAGCAGCCATCATCCCTTTGAGAGCCAGTCTGTGGGTCATCGAGTTCATTTAGGCCCTGTGTCCTTTATACTGATTGAAATATTTTTGTCTAGATTATTTTTATATGTTTTGATACAATGCAGATTTATGGGTCTAATTCTTCCTTTACCACTCCTGCACTACAAGACTTTTTCATCAGTTGTCAAATATGCCACCAGCAGGATATGATCCATCTCCATGTGCATTAAGGCCTCTAAGCACTTATCCTGATTCACATCATGTGCTCTTGTCATATCCAATTAGGTGTGGTCATTCAACTGGTGCCTAAAATCAATTTCTTTGTTTTAAGGGAAACAAGAAGCTTCTCAGACAACAATACCATTGTGTCAGTAGCAGTGAGGACATAGAATTCAGATCACCTTATCTCTATCATTTGCATTTGGAGCTGTGCGTCTCGAAAGTTCAATAATTCTTCTTGATTTATCGGCGAGTCACATCGATCGATGCAGCATGTTACCACTGCAGCTTCAGATGCCGGTTAGGATTGGTGACATCAATCCTGGATGATCGTATGCCATATGATGTCTTCATTGAATGTGGCTGTGAGTGGATATCAGATACTGTATTACATCTCTGCAATATTAAGGTTGACTATACATGTCTGCATTGCAATAACCTTAAATCTACATAAGGTTTAGTTTGGCTAAACAGTGTCACCAGTCATGCCGTGATTGTTTCTTGTAATGGTTCCTTTAACAGCCATTCTCGCTGAAGTAATGCCTTCATAACTTTGTGATTATATTGTTATCAAGTGGCCTTGCAGTAAAAGGCCTCATACAGGAGCCAGACCCACGCTACTGTGGCGTTATTGCACTCGGGAGGGCAGTAAACTTGGTCACATTTGTAGCGACAACCTTAATAGTATAGCCCTAGCTGCATCAGCATCTTTTTTCTGTATCGAATCTATCTAACATATAACCTTTCAACACAAGATAAATGAAGAGAACGAGGTAGAGAAAGGAGAAGTGAAAAAGGCGTGGTGCCGCGTCCTTTTTTTTTCTAGCGGGGGAAGAAAAAAAGATCATAAAAGAGAGGAGAGAGGATGCAGGTTTGCAACAGATGAAACGCCAGCTGGAGGGATGCAGTATAGGCGCAGAGGGAGAGCCGTGCGGGGGCAGCTGATATTGATGACCTGTGCTTTCTGCTGATGGATTGAAACAGGAAGTGTTGGCAGCTTGTCTGAGGTCGGTTCCAGAAGCATGCAGCCCTCAGAGTGGACGGCTATCATTAAAGGTGGTGTCATACCTGTCTGACACTGTGGAGGGACAGTCATCTTCTCTCTGCCTCTGTCTATCTGGACACTGCACTGTGGGATGTCATTGCTTATCGTTTGTCACGTTCGTCTGCCGTATCCACCGGGGATGAGCTCATTATCGTAGGTGCCAGAGGAGTTTTTTCTCCTCTCAAGAGATATGGGGGAATAATCTAATATTTTGCACAGTGGAGAATCTCATATTTTTATATTAGGCATATAAAGGAGAAACCACTATGGGGAAAACTGTTTTTATTGCCTCTGTAGCTCTGGTTCATTTTGTAAAGTGCTTATTCTCTATGATAAGGAATCTTTTATACTAATAGAGTCATAGTTAAGTGGTTTTATTGCACAGCATCCCAGAGCTTCATCACCACTGTCCAATGACTTCCTTCCATAAGCACCCACATTAACTGCCACAGTCAATTGTTTCTTTAACTGTAAACTGGGATGAGAGGAGAAATGGCTGTCCAGGTCCTGACACGTGACACACAGCTCCTAATGAGTCTGTGACAAGTGTTTAAAAGTGTCTTGCTCCTATAAACCACCCATGTGTCAGTGGCAAACGTGGACGGCTAATTACAAATCTTAAGGCTATACACATGAGGTAGCTTCCATTGGGTCACACTGGAGAAAAAAGAAACCCCCGGGAGCTGATTTCGCTAGACCACAAAACTCAACCAAACAATTCTCCTTCAGTCATCCTTCAAACTCTCTTCTGTGTTTGTCTCTTTCATGTCAAAATTTTACTCACCCCTCTTGCTTTGATGCAGTTGTGTTCGTCCCCTGCTGCTCCCTGCCCCTCGGGGAAGAGGTTAACGAGACCATTAGACAGTGCTGCTGCGAGCTACATGTGAGAGTTGATCACATTAGTTTGGCGTCTACCCGTCTGCAGGGGGAGAGTGTTGGGAATATGAGGAAGTTGAAAGAGGATTTGGATTAATCATACTGTACACTGTAGCTCACTCCCGAGAAGCTCCCTTTTCACTAAATCTCATTCCTGAATTTTCTACTGTACTTTCTCCAAATCATGAATCATTGTGGCACACTTCATCCCTGCAGGACTTGATCTGCAGGTGATGGATTATACCACACTGACATTTGCCATGCAAATTTGCACTATGAAGCTGCGGAGCCTGACAGAGCACATCTACAAAGGCAGTGTATTGCTAAAGCTGCAGTGTGTCGCAGATATTTTTTGCCTTTTTCCCAAAAGACTGCTGCTGAACCCTGGGCACACATTACAAAAGAACTGGTGCCAAGAACACATGATGGAAAAAAAAAAAAAAAAATCAAGGTTAGACAAGGTTGGCTTTTTTCTGTCTGGCCTTTGGAGCACTTTGTTCCTACCCATTGAGCGCGGTACTGGTTGCCAAATCCATCCATTTTCTGCCAGCTTTACTTCAGTATTATTCCCACAAATGGATCAGAGGCTGTTCATTTCCTGCGTTGGGCAGATAAGCTAAACCCTGGACTATTAGCTTCTAGATATAAGCTATATCTGAGGCTAAAGTAAGATAAGACACCAAAAGATTATCACAACATCTTAACTAAATCCTGCCTTTTGGAAATTTCTCAATCATATCATTGAATCTTAATGTTTTTTTAAACCCACAAAATGGAAGCTAAAGGGCGTTGGTCTGGCGACGTTAATAAATAATGGGCTAAAATGAAATGCATAGCTAATGATGTGCGGTGTGTCCCGAGGGGGTGGCAGCATCTTGGCTGCAGGGGTAAATTAGGACACTTACAGTCTGCTGCTGGCTCTGATTGGTGCAGACAAAGGCCTTAACATCTGTGTAAAACCCAAGGCATTTGAGATATCCTTTGATGTTTCCCTTTTTAGGAACTTGATGAATAATAATTTTTCCTAAACTTCTTGATGTTTACAACTGAGACTCCAGCGGTATGAAAAGTGGGTCAGTGAAGTATGTGTGTGTTAGTAGGTTAATGGTATTTCAGTTCTGAGTGTCTAAGTCATGTTTGTGTTTGTCTCTGCAGCTTACAAAGAGAAGATGAAGGAGATCTCAGTGTTGTCTCTCATCTGCTCCTGCCTGTACCCCGAGACTCGCAAAACTGTCATGGGGGACTTTGAAGGTAACACAGTTTTTACTCCATGATGTAAGAAAATGTTTAAACTTCAGACCCGTGGCATCAGTGCCTTCTCAAACAACACAACCTAAATTAGAGAATGAGGCCTTTCCTATTTATATTCTTTGTCTTTTCAAAATGGCTACTGTCATAAAATCCACAAACATGTAATATTATTTTTTATTCCCCAGCCTCCAGTAAATTTCAGTAATATTACCTGACTTAAGCTTATTTCTTTTTAAAGCGAAAACTCTGTAGATGACAACCGGGCATTATACTGCTGCTTTTACATGGTGCACATGAAGCTAAGAGACAATATAATATAAGAAAAATAAAATTACAAAATGGTAGCAACTTACTTGCCACTAAAACTAACCTGTTTATGAAAGGTTCAAATACTTAATCAAATACCACCTTAATCAAATGTTTACTCCATAGCAAGACTTGAGGTTCAGGAGTTTTTTATGACTTTAAAAAAAAACAACTATTTCATTTAGACATGGACATCAAGCCCATAAACAAGCGAGCCTCAGGCCAGGCCTTTGAGGTCATCCTGAAGCCCCCGTCCCCCGTGTCTGAGGCTGCACAATGCATCAGCAGCCCCCCGAAGAGGGACATCTCCCTGGAGGACATCCAGAAGAAACTGGAAGCAGCTGAGGACCGGCGGAAGGTAAGCCTGCCTCGTATCAGTGTCTTTGTGCCCAGCTGCCACAAATGTCTCAGCCTGTGTTAGGAAAGGTGATTTTATGGGTTCTGCTCTCCAAAATGAAGAACAAAAAGTGACTAAGTTCACACTATATCGTTGACCTGGTTTAATTAATCTATGATGATTTATGTTCTCTGACTTCTAGGCTGCAGCGTGCAATTCCCAAAACTAAATTGACTTTGTCTAATTCCTGTGACTCATTCAATCTTAATGTCAATATGTTAAGTCAAGCATCTGACAAATCCAGCAGCCTACCAACAAATCAATCCAAACATCAATATCACAATTTGACAGACCACCAGATGTGACAGGCTGCAGGTGAAATGTAAAGTACATATTTTACCACTGACAGCAGCAGACAGCAGAGAAATGTTGACATCAATATATTCACATGATTGGAATTAAATGTGGCAATATGATATAATTATTACAAATTTACTGAAGACATTTTTAAAAATACTGTTATGAATGTTAGAGTATTTATTAGCCACAAATGTGTCCAAAATGAACCTTGAATAATTTTCTCAATATTTATATTAATTGCAGTTAAGTGACAAGTGGTTTGGTGAAATAATATAATAATGTAAATAATATACTGAGTAGCTTCTTTCACACCCGACCTAAGTCATGAATGAGAGGTGCAAAAACCCTATTAGAAGGTCGTTACTGACTTCTCGTTACTTACTGAGTTAGACTTAACTGGACTGTAGTCTGTTACATTTGCGTTTGACTTGGATCAGTTGCAGTTAGCAAAATCTTATTGACTGACCAATCAATGTCCTAATCTGATCTAATTTGCAAATTCTCTGGCTCAAACACATGCAGCAGACAGCTTCCTAACTATCTGGACTTCTCATAGCAGCACTGCGGCATCTATTTTTTATCTACTGTGCTACAATAGAGATGAGCCCTCTTGATTTCTGCCTACTGCGACTGTAACAAAAAATCCTCTGCTTTACTGCTCATTTTTCTCCCTGACTCATTCTTCTTTTGCAGTGATTCACTCTTTTCTCCTCTCTTTCAGTCCCAGGAGGCTTCAGTGCTCCGAGCTCTGGCCGAGAAGCGAGAGCACGAGCGTGATGTGCTGCTGAGGGCCATGGAGGAGAACAGCAACTTTAGCCGCATGGCCGAGGAGAAGCTCCAGTTCAAGATGGAGCAGATTGAGGAAAACCGGCTGGCTTTCCTGGCTGCCATGATGGAGCGCCTGCAAGAGAAGGTGAGCAAATGTGAAGAATATACAGTTTTAGAACAGAATTAAAATGCAGAAGGAAACGGGCAGATGCAATATAATACATGTGATGGAAAGAAATAAAGCAAATTTAACTCTGCTGTGTGTTAATGTTTGTAGGAGAAGCATGCTCAGGAAGTGCGCAGAAACAAGGAGTTGCGAGAAGAGGTGACAGCATGAGAAAACCCCAACAGGTCCCCACCTCCAAGGCCCTCAACACCACCGACACCACCATGACTACCACCCCAGACCCTGACGAACATCCCCCTTCCTTCGCCCATATGCACCAACCTCCCCATGCTCCAACCTTTCTCCTTCCATACATCAACTAGGAGTCATCCCCAGCCCGATAAAGTGGGAGGTTCAAACGGGGTTGGGGGTGGTAAAAGATGCAAAAATTGTTTTAAAAAAAATGTAATGTCTCCCACCCATTCTTCCCCAAAACGAATGTTTTTTGCTCTGTTTCCAATGAAAAGAAAAAAAATGAATTGACAAGTGAAAGTGGGCATTGGTTTTTGTAAATACTTCTTTTTTTGTTATATACAGTGCGATACAAGCAGCAGAAGTATTGATTGCAGTGTGCCATTTTTATATCTAAGTTTGCTGTCCTCTTGCATATAGGTGGATGTAATCATTCATTTTCATGTTCTTGTTTTGTCCATTTTAAGCCTGAGAAGATTTTTTTTTCTCTTGTGTGGTTACAGGCTTAGGTGTTTGTTGTGAGTTTGCCAGCTAGCTGACGTGTGCTGTGACCGGTTGCATCTTCACAAAGACTTAGCATCTTGGCTTCAGTCTCTTTTCCAACCCCAAATGCTCATACGGAAACAAAAATTGGATGCGTTTCGTTGGACTGAATCCCATCTAGCGCACTAATGATTGCGTTGGCATTTGGAAAAGGGAGCGTGAGCCTTTTGTGGGAGATACAAACTGTCACTGTACATCCTCTCCTGTGACAGTACAGCAGGGGAACACTATAGCATTTAATGAGCCTATCCTCCTTCTCTCCGTCTTCAACCTCTATCTTTCCACATACATTTAGAAGCACTCACTCACATGATCCACTCCACTTGGGCAGGAGTTTAGCCAATCATAGCACAGCGCTCAAGAGGAGCTCGCTAAATACTGTCCACCTGGCACCGGAAAAAAACTCACATGACAACCCTGACTGATGGTAGGCCTCATTATCGTACGGGATATACTGCTTTCCAATAAAAACCCTATTAGTGTAACGTGCATCAGCAAAGGCCAGAGGTGCGGAGTCAAGAACTACACTTGAGATCAGACTTGTTACTGTGAACTATTTTCCATATTTTCCCTTGAGGCTAGAGTAGTGCTCACCATTATCAGCAGCATCTGCACCTACTTGATCCATTGCACTTCACTCTCATGACACTGTAAACGCCACTAACTCCAGCTGGTAACAGAAAAACAGTATTGCGATCTGAAAGGTGTATATGACTGTAATAATCTATTGTTTGAAGTCTGAGGTGGAACAATTTTCAGTGGCAAATGTAACATTTTGGCCCGTAGGTGGTGTGAGTGTGTTTCTGAAATGGCGAGTCGATATGGTTCGTTCGTGCCATGTAAAACAGAAGAGCTTCAGTATAGTCACCACCAGTACAGTGTCCAACTATTAGCCCTGTCTGACACACATCGCTGACAGTGATTCCTACCTGCCTCTATCTCTCTCCTCTGTCCATTTGTGTGTTCCCCCTCTCCACATATATCTTTGTGAGCAAGCAGTGGTTAATAAAGATTTGGGGTTCAGTGAATGAAAGTGGTGTTTTGAGAGTCAATTCTTTTACAGACAACAAGTTATCATACAATTAACATCTGAAAATTGTCTTTTTCTTTTAGTGAATGGACAAATTCACAATGAAACAAATATTGCTCCAGTTTGCTGTTGCAATTAATGTCGTTTAGAAGAAGTTATTAAATACTTATTGTCATTGTTATGAATAACAATGAGATTAAATTAGAGCATCAATCCAAAAAGCATAGAATAGTGCAAATTATTTTGTGCAATCCCATAAAGTGCAAACATTATAAAATTATCAATATGAGGCACAGTTGTAATCAGACATCAGAAGTTTCAAAAATAAAGTGCAAAGGTTCAATGTTAAAGTCAATTCAACCTTGTCTAAAGGACTTCTTCAGTTTTATGGTTGATAATGCTTTCATTTAATTACTTATAATGAAACGCCTGCAATGACTCATGAAATTGTCTAATTTAAACTGTTTAAATTAATAATGATAATTAAACATGTTATAGTCAACACTCTACCCTTGGGGAAGTGATCTGGTTTAATAAGGCACTTTATGTTAACTGTGAGTCTATTTATTCTTGAAATAGTTCAAATCATTTTCTCAGAATATACCAATTCTGACTGTAATGTCCCTAACCACAGAGGACATTGCAGTGGGGCTTTAATTCTTTCAGTACAACTTATGACCAGAAGGGGGAGACAAAAGACAATTTGTCTTCAGCGAGATCTGTGATCCTCTGCATCATCACCTGACTCTGAACCAATCTCACTTATACAATAACAGATAGTCATTATGTAGTTTTAATGTACAACTATTTTATTGGTTCTATTTTTCTTCATTTCTTTCACTTGTTGAATTTCTCTTCACTTTTTTTATCCATCACCTTTCCTCCTTTACCCTCATCCAACCATTCTGTCCTTGCTTCCTCCTCCACTCGTTCCCACGCAGCACATGGGGCCGGCCGGGCTGCGATTGTCCAGGATATCCCCTCCTTGTTAATGGCTTCCTGCACACTCACAGAAGGCTGCTGAGACAAACTGACGGCCTCCTCTGATACCAGGCGTCACCACGTACCATCAACACGTACCATCAACACGTACCGTCAACACGGACACATGTTCTGGTGCCATACTTGTCAGGAACATTACAGCCATTTAATGAAGGCCTAATAGTTTTGGAGATAGATTTTACCCTTACAGCTTTAAGAGCGCTCTTTAAATTAAAAGATTTGTCATGCATCTGATATAAAGAACTTAAAGTAAAGTGAAGAATATCGTCTGCATAATACCAGATAGACTTTTATGCATTTTTTTTAGAGCACAGATGGTCGTTATGTTCACACATCCAACACAATGAGATGCCATGTCATTTATCATAACTCTTTTATTACAGGTAAGCGGTATTTACCACCAGCAACACATAAGAGAAGCTTGAATTGTCAGTGCTTGCTTGTGCTTTGTACAATCACCATTTACACAACTCACAGTGACTTTACCAGGAGACATAAATACTAGGTGAAAGAGAACAGGAAACATTAAAAATTTAAAAAAAAATTGTGAATGACCATGTGACAGCTGCAGTTACTGAAATTCAATGAAAACACTTGAAATGAAAAGGGATTAACTGGTGAAAAATAGACTTGACGGTAAATGCAAAAGCTTAACACTGAGGAAAGGGAACTTAAACAAAGGTTGTGCCATATGAACACAAGGCTTTTAGGTTGAATTATGGGAACATTTACTCAAACCAAGCTGGTAGCTAACTTCTGTTTCCAGTATTCGGTCAAACAAACACCTGGTTTCGGTTATTCCACCCCATAAAATGCCATAAAAAGGGGGGTCACCTACAGCTCCAACTTCTTTCACACACACAGCCTTTGTGTGTGTTTATGCGGGGCACCAACACTGACGGGGGGGCCACAAGGGGGGCAGTTTCACCCAGGAACTTGACAGGCAACTGCTTGACCATCTGGAAAAGCCATCGCTGATAGGTTGCCATCAGTGGGTGGGCAGGGACACAATGAATCAATCAGCACAATGAATAACTCCTGTTTCTTTTACGCTGTAGTGTGCCTCCTTAAAGTCTATACAAGACAAACAAAAACAAAAAAAATACTATAACTATAGACTTATCCTCTGTGGGATGGCATAGAAAAAATAGTACTTTTTAGCAAAGAGAATCAAAAGCCTTGTCCTTGAAAGTCCAGCTCAGAGTCTATTGAGTCTTTAAAGGTTTCACTTGAGTCAGAAGGCTCCTATCTCCATTCCCCAGGGCCTGTAGGGTTTCCCAACGCTGGATGCAGGGGCTGGAGGGCTGATGGTTGTGGCGGGGGAAATGAGGGGAAAAGTGCTGAACGGGAAAGGGAAAGCCGTGAGTGACGAGAGCAGAGGAGGGGACAGTTTGGAGGCTGTGGTTGGGACCAGGGCCGGGTGCAGGACGGGGGCAGGGGCCGCACTAGTCGGGGGCACACGGATGGGAGCTGGCTCAGAGTGAGGGGTGACACTGCCGCTGCGTCTGCCCGGGAGGTGAGTCTCTGCGACGGTGGAGGACGATGAAGACGAGGTGGTGGTGGAGGATGCGGTGGTTGTGGACACCAGCGCTGTCTGGGGGCTGCTGGTGGCGCTCAGCGGGCCGCTCTGTTGGTGTTGCAGCAGTAGGCTGTGGGCCAGGTGGGCCGGGGGGGAGCCGAACGCAGAGCCCCAGGCCAAGTGGCTCAGACCGGAGTGGGCTTCTCTCTGACTGGCGTAGTTGTTGAGGTGGGACACCAGGCGGATACGCAGGGGGTCAGCGCTGTCCAGACCCTCGATTATACTCAGGTAGCGGGCTGTCTCCGCCAGGCACTCCCGAAAACCCAGACCACGGTAGTCCATCGCCAAGGCGTGAGCATCAAAGTAACCTGCACATGGGGTTAAAAGAGAGTTACTAGAGAGTTATATGCTGTTCTGATTTAAATGGGTCAAATTTAGAGTTACTTTCAAGAGTTAGAGTGTTAAGTTTTTAAGTTGCTTTTTTCTCACTTTTACCTTTGCCTCCAGCTGCATGAAGCATCTTCAAATGGTCCACTGTCATCTGCAAAATCTCTGCTTTCTCCAGTTTGGCTGAGCCCTTTATTATTGGAAACAAAAAGTGATTAGATTAAGAAAAAACAATTATTACAACACTATTAAGTACATTCATAATAAATAAACTTTTTAGTGTAGTTACCTGTTTCTCGAAGGCGCTGGGGACGAGTCTGCGCAGTTCGCTCAGACTGTTGTTAATTCTGTCCCGACGTCGCTTCTCAATGATCTGAAGACAAAAATACAGTTTATTTTAAAAGCAGCCCAACAACATTACAAACAACAGGAAAAGACAAAAAAATGTAATATAGAATATGAAAAATATAAAAAAAACTACTTACTCCTCGACGCCTCTTCCTCGCCTGCACCTGAGTGGAGGTAGTAGGAGACAAGGAGCCGAGAGGAGAGCTCAGGTTCCTAGAAGAAAATCAATGATTATTGATGAGTTTTTAAGGTGCTCTTGTTATGTGAAGACTTAAGCTAACTAATAAACTAACCACATAGCTAACATCCATGACGGACACACGCTCTTACCCATTCTCGTCCGCGCTCTCCTTCTCCACCTCGATGTTTTCGTCCAGCTCGCTGTCCGAAGAGCTAAAGTCGTGGTTCCGTTTCATTTTCTCAGTTGGTGGTGAGTTGTTGGTGGTAACAATCCTGGAGTGAGCTCTGGTCCTGCTCCAGACCCGTGTGTTGGTCCAGGTTTGAAGCGCAGTCCTTTCCCACGGTGTCATTTCAACGCTGCTACCAGCCAGAGTGGGCGGGACCAAGAGGGGAGCCAGCCAATCGCAGCGCGGCACCAGGTTTGAGTGACAGCGCAGTTGGCCCAAGCAAAGCCCTGTCCGCGTTGACAAAAACTGAGAGGAGAAATAAGGTAAGACATCTCACTTTGAGGATTTTTTCCCCCCAAATACTGTGAAACCTATGTTCAACCCAGGTCCTTTACTCATCAAACATAATATATATATATATATTTTTATCCAAAGCTAAAACCTGCACAGTGGCACATGCACATAGATACAAAAAGAAGAAAATGATGGTCTATAATAACTTTAAACATGCAGCATGACAGCTTTGGCAAAGATCATTAGTTATCATTGATTTGTTTGCACAATTTTCATCATCATATCATCACATTGAAGACAAGTACCAACATCCAGGAAAAAGTGTGTAAAAGGCACTTATCATACACAGTAACATGTTCATATTCATTTATTTATGCACTCATCCATCTTCTTTATTTATCTGATGGTAAGGGAGAAGACAATATCACAGTATAATAGCATAACAATAACATAACATTACATCTATAACATTGTTCTGTGCTGTCATGTTTTTTGTGTGTGAGACAGCAATTGTGTTGAGCAGTTTCAATTTCCAATAAACAATGCATATTGTGTACAAAATACTGCAGATACAGTGATTTGTAGCTTTTTATAAAAATGGATTGGGTGTTTGTTTAAGCTATTATACCTCACAGTATATGCATTAAATTTGTGTTAGTTCATAGTATGCATTCAGGAAGGAAAAAAAGAAGCCTATTGCAGTGCCCATAATATATAATAAAATCCCGGTGCAATGACATAGCTCCACACAGTAACAATGTTATATAATGTAACTATTCGGTTTCTTGTGGTAATTATTTTGTAAATGCCATTTGTCTGTTAGCTTTGGTCGAAGGTGTTGAAGTTTCTGTTCACACTTGTTGCCTTTGCAGCTTGACGTCTTGGTTTTGCTGTTGGTGACGTGTGAAGTCCCAGTGATTAATCTTAATGACATAGAGGATCTCTGCAGAAACTTTGACAGCGGTCCAATGGACTCTCGGTCCGTGCCTGCTGCCCCCCGCCCCTCTGTGTGTCCCGGCGCTGATGAGGAGTGGCTGGCCGGCTGTCAGCACGCGTTGGCCGTGGGAAAGTTCCCCAACCGGCGCTGATAACCAATCAGAGGCCGACGGCCGTCTCCGGCGCTGGAATGAATGGAGCAATTGGTCGGGGCGACGGGCGGTCTGCGAGCGAGCGTGTGAACCTGTAATCCAATACTAACTCAGCCCGGGAGCGACCAGAGGAAGCCACCACGTCTAATCTCGCCCCACACACAGACCTCATGCACCCAGGAGCACCGGGGACTTCAAGGACCCGGCAGACCACGCAACAACACGGCACCACGCGATCACACAGCGCTGGTCCCCGGAGTTTCCACATCAGGACCGTGGCTCCTGCAGCGGCCACACTCCGAGTCCCACGACGGAGCCGCTGTGTTCACAACACGGTCTCCAGTTACTGTATCTGCACACTATGTATCCATTTAAGAAAGTAGGGCCAATACATTTCAAAACGCTTCATTATCACATTAAAGGAGGAATATAATTTAGTAGGCCTCATAATCTTGAACCATTACAGTGGACAGTGTGTAAAAGTAACCAGCATTAGATTAACAAACTGTCACTGAAGGTTCTTAAATGTTTCATGTTTAATATCCTCTGCGCAGAGAATATTTGAGGTGGCAATGAATATGAACCATAGGCCACACACTCACTGGAAACATAAAACTGTGATTCATATGAAGTGGAACAATGTTGATGTTTATTCATTAATTATTACCAGACATTATTTCGGGCAATAGGCTACTTTAGCTCTACTAAGAAAAAGTTTGGACATAAAACACTGGATCAGCTGTTTAAAAACAAACACCAAAAGACTATTTTAACCTGTACAGAAGAATATGTATCAAAACAGTGGGAGCCAAAGACGTAATGGTCATCACAGACAGACCAGGTCCTTGTTTGTCTCATAAGAATGACAGGAAGCACTTAGGGCTGTTTTCATCTTATTGTTGTGGTACAAGGCTGTGACACAGATGCTCTCACCAAGGCCAGTACTGTGGACGGCAAGATTAACTCTTAAAATATATAAACTAGTTTTCTGCAAATCCCTTTACTTACATATTGTTATTGTAAAATGAATGTACAGAATAGTTGCTAAAATATACTGAATAGTGAGTGACACCAAGAATACCGTACCACGTAAGAGCTTAAGGAGATTGGACAATTTTTTTTTCAATTAATTAATAAATAAATGTAAATTTATAATGTAAATGTAATACAACAGATTAAACTGAATGTTTGCCAAATAAAAAAAACAAAACTTCAATTTACACTGGAGATAAACCAGTCTGTGAACATAAAGAAGCATTAGGAGCTGAGGGTTAGGTATTAAACTCTTGTTAATTGGTGATGATCTTTTTGTTTGAAACAAGATGTGAAGGTATTATTATAATTAAGACCATGTCCCTCATCTTGACTGGACTCTTTTTTGTTGTTGTTAAGTGCTTGTGTGTGCATTTGTTTACATGTGTGAGACTGGGGCAGTGTGGGAGTTACGTTCACACACGAGCTAATGCAACTTGAAGCCTTTGTCACAATAAACACAGGTGTGCCTCCACACTGGTCCCTTTGACTGTGTGTGTGTGTGTGTGTTGGGCCAATGGGAGGAGGGGCCGGTGGGGCAGGACAAGGGGGGTGTGAGCCTCCCTCTCTTGTTGTATTTCAAGTTCACCCAGAGTTCCCACGCTGTTATTTTCTGCCCGGCTCTCTTTGTTCTACCGGTCTCATCACATGTTGTGATTAGTAGGGCCTTTTCACAAGGGCCGCCCTTTGAAGGTGAGGGCCCGCAACCAGCGACATCATCCAATCCCCGCCCTCCTCTTCCTCCCTCTGCGAATGAGGCCACAGAGCCATCGCACCGGAGGACCAAACAATCACAAGTCATTCACCTCAGCTGCTTTCTCCTGTGTCCTTCTTCCCAGGCCTGCAGCCACGGGATCAACATCAGACGGAGCAGAAGAGCTGCTGAGGGCCAGTTCTAGTCCAGGTTTAGACTAGATTACTCCTGGGTGTAGTCCTGATCCAGTGTTATAGTGTTCATTTAGTTCTAGGATTATACATGATTTAGCTAAAGTTGAGTCCTGGGTTTAGGTCTAGATTAGTCTGGTTCGTTGTTTGGTCCTGCTTTAAGTCGCCACATAAATCCTCTCATCCTTTTTCTAATGTCCTTGTTTTCCATCGTATCTATCAACAGTAAGATCTTATATTTAATGTCAGGTCATCAGGATGTATTGATACATATGGTTTGTGTTGGTTTTAAAGCCCAGAGAAACATTCATACAGTATATAGCTTTAATCAGTAAAGTTGAGGTTCAAAGCCTTGCTCTAAAATGATATGTCTCTTTGCATCCGTCTCATGCTGCACAATCAAAGCCTACGTTTCAGTGCATTTGTGAGCCACAAGTGCTTTTTTTAGTAAAAATGTCATGAGTTCAGACATAAATCAAGTCTAGACTGTCTTACCAAAAGGAAATGGTTGGACTTATGTGCGCACACTCAGCTTTGAAGTTGTCTGAAAGGAATAATTCAGCCATTATTCACTCCAGCGCTCTATGTCGTCTTCTTTAAGACGTGTAAATATTTCTACGTATTTACTCAACGCTCCACATGTCATCGGGTGTTTAGCAATCCATTTGTTTAGATTTGATTTCCTACAGAGATGTGTACGACTTCCGTAAGTGTAAATGAAGCAAAGCGTGGTGTTGATGGAGCGACAGTGATTAACGATGCTCAGGAACTTTCAATTACAGCTTGACCAAACAAGCTCAGGCTAAACTGTGAACTGGCTAAATGCTGTCTACCTCAACAGGTCGAAGACAAATGTATATTTTGGGGTTCAAGTAAACAAGGTTATCAGTTCTTTGGAGCGCTCATGTGGAGGTCTCTCTGTGACATGCCCATTCATGGCACTGCTGCTCTGGAGTGGAGCTCTTGACTGTGTGGCAGTGTGTGAGTCATTATGAGTCAGATGTGGGAGGCAGATGTGGGTCCTTTCCCTCTTTCGGTCTCTCTGATGAAATCCTGTCTGGTTACAGTTTGGTTAAGTAGTTTATTCTTTGGGTTAGATTTTCACAAACATCCATGAGAGTTTAAATCTCTTATAAATGGCATCACTAAGCAAACACAGCACTTTTTAAATGGCATCATTTTAGTTGAAATTGCAAAAGACACCAGAACAAACACTGACAAATAAAACAAAGCTTAAAGGCATATTTAAAAGTATGATTACTAGAATCAGAATCAGAAGGAAATTGTTTTTTGTTACAGACAAGATTAGTGAAAAGATAGCATTAATATAATAAATAAATATAAAAATACAATACCCCAGAAGAGTGAAAATAAACAAGCATTTTGAAAAAATTAAGGAAATAAAGAAAAGCAATCTCTTTAAAAAATATAAGAAATATAACCCTCAAAAAATATTTACATGTATATACAATTTTTTACATGGTTAGGGTGTATACATAGTGTTCAATGTCTGTGTGTATGTTACAGTACAGAGTTCAGTAGTTTGATTAATAAGCAAGTTACAACATTTCCTTTCTAACTTGTCTCACAGTCTCATGTTCTTGAGCGACACGTTTTTAGGGAGTGTTAAGGTGGGACACAGTGCGGCACGGCGTCTGCCCGGTGGCCGCAGACAGATGTTGGTCCTGTCCAAACAATACGTGGAGTTGCTGTGCGCCGAAACCCCTCGGAGGGTGCGTCTTGTTATTGTTTATAAATAGAGCTGTGTGTGAAGCTCGGAGGAAGGCTAACTTTGTTTCCCCGGACAGACCAGAGGAAGCGGCGTCTAATTTTGCTCTGTGTGACACCCGAGCATTGTGCCTGACAGAAAGCCTGAAGGGGACAGAGACATTGTTTACCGATGAGTGTGTGACAGGGGTAAAGGTGTCGGGTGGGGGTATGGACGCGCTCTCATTGTTGGGGCCTTTTCTCTTCACCCCTCTTGACTGGTATTCTTGTCCGCTGTCTACTTTTGTTGGGCTCGGAGCAGATTTCTGAGAGCGGGTCAGCGTATTGAGGAAGTGAGCGTTTTGTCAGGGTTGACCCACTGACACTCATCTCTGTTTTGGTTCCCCTCATGGGAAGTGTTGGCCTCCCCCTGTGTCTCTCTGCGCTGTCACTCGCAAATGAAAACACAGAGGCCCAGTTTCATGTGAAGTGACTCTGCAGAAATGGGTTTTGATCAGATTTTAACTGTCATTTTAACAACATTTTACACACTTTTTCGGCGGCAGCTCCTAAACTTTGGAACAGCCTGCATCTTTAGGACAGACCGGCCCCAAGTCTACCTGTTTTTAAAACTCACTTAAAACTTTACTCCTTGGCCTTCGAACCAGCATGAGCATTTATTTATTTTATTTGTTTTTATCTTAATGTTGTGGGTTCTTTTATTTATTTGATGTATTTTATCGCTCTGTGTGTTAATTATTTATTGCTCTGTGCGTTATTTATTGTAAAGCACTTTGGTCAACCTGGTTGTTTTCAAATGTGCTTTATGACTAAAGTTGCAGTTACACTTTACACACTGGTATAGCTTTATTAACGGCCTATTTCATGCTCTTGTAACTGCATCGAAGACTTCCAGTGCTTCAGACTCTTTTACTGTTACTCTAGGCTGTATTTGGGCTAATATTAGCTCAGAGCTGGCTGTGCAGAGTGCCACCTTGAGCCTGTCTGAGTCACAGAGAGGTCACACACTTTAATCCAGTCTGGTTCACTCGATATGGTGCTTCAACAGGTGGATGACCCCATCTGCTGCTTTTGCTCCCATCGCAGACACCACAGCCCAAGAGGAGGACCTGATACCTGGACGTCCCGGTTACATGTGAGCAGTGGTTTCTGGGATTTGGGTGTGACTCATGTCTGGAGCGGGTGAAACTCCAGGTGGGTGGTCACTGCTGCAGTTAGGGGAAGACAGGGAGAACAAAGGCGCTTATTTGACTTTCATCTCGGCTCGAGGTGATTATTCGATCGGAGTTTGACCCAGTCACACTTTCAAATTGTCCTTGTGGCCTTGGAAGACTGCAATTTGTGTCCTGTTTTAAGATTTTTTTAATGAAGGGCGCTCAAGGGCAAAAGGGAGATCCTGGGGCATGTGACAAGTATAATGTGTAAGTTCAGTGAAGGAATGTCTTGAGAGCTTTGAAGAGTTTTTAAATACAGCTTCTGTGTGACCTGCACTGTACAGAGGAGCTTATTCATTATTACGTTCATTTCACACAAACCTATTCAAGATGACAAGATTTACATTACACATTTTATTCAGTGCAACACAAATATACTACAAAGAATGTTCATTCTTTTAAAGTTTGTTTGCTGTATTTTTTTTTGTTGTGAATTGATGGTATTTAAATATTATTGAAGCTTTCACAATACCACAGCGAGCTCAGACTTTGTAAGATTTCCAGCTGCCAGTCTTGTCAAACACAAGTCTCTACTCTGGCAGTTTAACAGTCAGTTGTTGTTGTGTTCATAAATGTACTTTGGTCTAAAAACACTCAACTCCTGTCACTCATTTTAGCCCCTAATTCGATAACAAGCCTGAACTGCTCAAACATGTTTTAGCGTTTGACATTTGGCCCGAGCCTGCACAACCAGCCTTCTTCTCAACATTTTGGGCCGTGCTGTCTGAGTAGAGCCCCCCCCCCTCCGCCGCCCCCCCCTGACCCGAGTAATGGCGGCGGGTCAAGAGTTAGGGTGTGTGAAGGAGTTGTGTGCGTCTGCAGAGCGCGTGAGCATTGCCTGGGAACCAGAGCTGGCCGTGTGATCCCGTGAAATTGATCTCTCCGGAGGGGGACCGCTGGTGTGTGTTTATATTTATGTGCGGTTCTGAAGGAGGGGAGGGGGGGGGGGGAGACCGCGACAGGACAGGAGACACTCTACAGGAAACAGTAGATCCCTGTCATGCCATGACCAGGGTGCCCTGTCTGCTGCCTGTCTGAGCGGTGACAGCAGACAGAGAGGAAAGTTCAACTGAGAGCCATGAGACGACAAGAAGACACCCTAAATTAGAGGTTCACACAGATACTATAAAGAGATCTGATAATACACTGGAGTTAACAGTAAAGGCATTAGTTACAACTTATACAGTCTGAAAAAGAGCCACCTCTAATGAAAGAAAAATGTCTCCAATGGAACACCAAACAATCTGTTGAAGAAGAAAAGAACGATGAGGTACTGTAGATTGTAAATGGAAGTAGCACTCATCATGAGACTAGGAAGGAAAGCCGTGAATACACACAGAGACAATACACACCCTGGACACTACACTTTTTGAGCCACTGCCAAGACGTTTTAGGACAATAACAACACACACAAACAGACTGAGAAAGTTTCTGTCCCCGAGCTGTTACCTCCATGACACCAGTGCTGCTGTCGGATCTTTAGGGAAGATTTTTCTTGCTGCTGTTTTGTAGATTATAGAATAGAGTGTTTATTTATTGGCCGTTGTTCTTTCTGTTAAAACTGATGAGAAGTCAAAAAAGTTCATTGTACCTAAATACAGATCAGGAAAGTGGTAGTACAAATCTGATCGAAAATTCATGACCACGAACATTAACTTTTTAGCAACATTTGGACATTTGTTTGGTGTTTTTCTATAAAAACTTACAGAAATCTACCATTAGTTTTGGTCTGCCTTAAATGTTTTCAACTTGTGTCAATTTTCTTCATTTAAAGCAACTGCCATAAGGAGGAGTCTATGTGCCTTAAAGTGAAAAAATGATATAACAACAATGTGGAGAAAACTGTGTTGATTCAGCAAGATGGTGACTATCCTTATTTTTTATGTGAGGGAATCATCAAAACAACATTGAGGCTCCATGTTCTATGACACACATGTCAAACTCAAGTTGGATTTGAATATATTTTAGTTGGATTTGAACAGGTTTTTATTAGAATTTATTAGGTTTCAGTTGGATTTGAACATGTTTTAGTAGGATTTGAACAGGTTTCAGCTGAATTTGAACAAGTTTTATATGGACTTAAACAGTTTGTAGTAGGATTTGAACAGGTTTATACCGTCCTAAACAGGTTATAGCTGGGTTTGAACATGTTTTAGTTGGATTTGAACAGGTTTTATTGGAATTTATTAGGTTTCAGTTGGATTTGAACATGTTTTAGTAGGATTTGAACAGGTTTCAGCTGAATTTGAACAAGTTTTATGTGGACTTAAACACGTTATAGTTGGATTTGAATATGTTTTAGTTGGATTTGAACAGGTTTCATTGGAATTTATTAGGTTTCAGTTGGATTTGAACATGTTTTAGTTGAATTTGAACAGGTTTCAGCTGAATTTGAACAAGTTTTACATGGACTTTAACAGGTTTTTGTTGGATTTGAACATGTTTTTATTGGAATTTATCAGGATTCTGTTGGATTTGAAGAGATTTCAGTTGTATTTGAGCAGTTTTTAGTTGTATTTGAGCAGTTTTTAGTTGTATTTGAGTAGTTTATTGGATTTGAACAGATTTTAGTTGGATCTGTCACAGTTTTTGGCCCCTGAAATGCCTCTTATTTACCATTGCGGCCCCTCACCACTTTGAGTTTGACACCACTGTTCTATGATGATCACTTCAAAATCTCGTTAACTCTACAACAGTCTTTAAAACAGATAGTGAGTGAGTTCAAAGGAGCGTGCGCCACATGCCGGCCGTCTGTTTGTTCGTGTGTGTGTCAGAATCTCTCAGAGTGCTCACTTTCATCTTGCGCGTCTGCTATTCCTCTCAGTGGTCGGTGTCTGTCTGTCGGCCGGGCCCGTTTACATCTGACCACTTCACTCACATCTGCAGTCGTTACGGCCAATCCTAAACCAAATCCTCCTTGTGCTTATTCAATCACCCGGGATCCCTCCAGCCTTTTTTGGTGTCTGTCTGCTCCTTCTCACAGAGCTTTGGAGCGTCGCTGAGAAACAATCACATCTATTAACTGGGACTTGTGATGTCTGATCCCTGCTCTGTACACGAGGCCTGTGTGGAAACGTGGCACGCCCCGCACTAACATTCCTTGAGGTCTGCTGGAAGAGAAAAAAGGAAAAAAAAAAGGAAAAATTGTCAAATATCCAGTTAGCCTTATCTTTGAAGTAATGCCACAGATGTCTATAAAAGTCAGAATAAATGTAATGTGGTGGAGTCATGATGAGAGCAATGGGCTGTCACATCCACTACACAAGGGCTGCATGCTGCTTTAATAATGGAACAAAGCACTGGAAAAGTTGATGTAAAATATGTCCCACAGCAGCTATTCTTTTCTGAAATGAAAATACAAATCATTAGCTCTCATTCAGCTTTAGCGTATGTTACAATATGCAACTGTTTACCTTAAAATATACAGGCTCAAAGTGATTTAGATGATCTCCTGACATGAAACAGGACCAGCAGCCCCCTCCTCGAGACAAAATGTCTTACAGTGACAAATTATTTTGTTTTTGTTCTCTTTATGTTGTATGATAATAACCACACAAACTCTCCATTGTAAAGTGAGCTACTGTTTATCACTTACACATACAAACAGCCTGCAAAGTGATGCTAGCAGACACATAGCTCTGCACCCAAAAGTAATATTATTGTACCGTGTCAGTCCACATGCTCTATGTCTTTTCCCTGTGCTGGTGTTGTTCAGAAAAGCACAGCCCAAGATGGAAAACTCTGGTGTTTTGTTGCAGCATAGACAGACAAATGTGTACAAAAGATCAAAATGCAGAGTTACTAGTCGTTCCCAGGGTTTTTTAAAAGTCAAATGGGAGGAAGAGCCAGTCTCTATATTTAAGGTTAGGCTTAAGACTTTGTTTTTTGACAGAGCTCAGGGTCGAAAGCTGCTCTAGGCCCAGACGTTGGGGGAAGTATGACACACTGAGCTTCTACCCTCTGGCTCTGTCCTCACTCTTATTGCATTGTAGTTTACATTTCTTTTTAGTTCATTGCTGTTCATAAGTTGTCCCTCTGTCCCACTCTCCTCTGGGGGACTGGATACTGTTGCAGACGTCCCACTGATGACCTTATCTGTGATCCTGTCCCAACCATGGACCCCTCCTCAGTTCCCCTTACTCAGATGAACTGTTTGTGATGATATTATCCTGAATTCAATCATTTGTACATTTAATGGATATATCCGTGATTGTCCTTCACATCTATTACAAGGCCTGTCTGTTCTGTGCTTCTCCCTCAGTTTTCTGATTATTCCCGTCTGGGTTTTTTAAGTTTTTCCTCACCCTGATAGACAGCCTAAAGACAGGGGAGGTTGTGATACTGTATAAATGTTTTATTTATGCAGACAATAACACACTAATAATGCACTTTAAATATAACAATGACAATGCCTGTTGTATCTGTAGAAAACTGAGCTCATGCTGTATAAAACGTTCAAATGACATCAAATGAAAGCCCACGGTAGTCTGCAGATGCTCATGACCACACTCTGCGTCCACTCTTAGCGCTGTGGGAAGCCAGAGCTAAGAGTGTATGACTTACATGTTGTTATTACATCACTCAAGGGCCACACTCAAAACATTCATTAGACAGACTTCCCCGGCTTGTTTGCTTTTGGACTCGTGAGTGACGTGTGTGTGCGTTTGTGCCTTTGTGTGTGTGGTTAGGACAGCGCTGATTGCTGTTTATTTGGCCAGTGGCTTGACACAGAGCTCGGCGAGCAGGAGCAGCACTGACAGTTGTGTTTTTTTTTGGTCCCTGCGGTTGTAGCAACGCTAACAGAAGGGTCGCGCTCTTCCCTGTGCACCCGAAGGCACCCCAACGCACCTACTTCCTGTCTGCGTTACACATAACATACAGTAAATCAGGGCCAGCGCTGTGCACAGAGGCAGGTAATTGTTTCAAACTGGATAAGGAGTTGAATTACTGTTATGTTACAGGTCGTGGGCTACTATGGGCATTAGGCAGTTAATCGCAGGGTTAATATAAGGAGACATACATTGACCAATCACCATTTACACAAATTTAGATTCACCAGTTCACCTACACTCACATGACTTTGGACAAAGGGATGAAGTCAAAGTTTTTAATTTTATATCTTTTTGACCAACCATTTGAATGAATTGTCTTAACCCACATATGTTTAAAGACAAAATGAGAAGAATAAATTGATCTACACACATTTGTAATAGATTAGATCAAATACACAAGAAACAGGGAGACACAGGAAACATGTTTGTGGAAAGAGGGAATAAAAGAGATGGAATATGCCTTTATTATAACATTTTCATTTAAGTGCACATTGCTTTAACACTTTAACCTTGTTGCCAATGCACTTTACAGTATCATATCAGTCAAAAACTACCATTATTCACCACTATTACTATTATATTGTTCACAGGTCAAATAAAACGCTCAAGCCACAAACAAATCAAGCACAGTAAATAACACCTGGGCAGGTTGTATACAGGTTCAAGTTGATTGTAATGATACAGTGAATATGCTCCACTCATCTTACATTATTTTGTTTCCTGATCAAGTTCAGATTTCACTTTGACCCAGGATCTTATTTGATCATTTTACCGCTGGTGTTTTTAACACTTGGTGTCCCGGGATAACACGGCCTAGATTCTTCAAACCCCGAACATCTCAGTTTTCCCCACAGACTTCACTTTGTGAGCCGAACAAATCAGTTGCTGGATTTTCAGCTCATGCCTGGTCACGGTCTGGCCCCTGCGCACAGATGAGCGATAACACACGCTGACATGCTCAAGATGGTCCACGGTACATGAACACTTAGTCAAGCATGTAACAGGACACACAGTGGTAAAAAGGTCAGCGCTTCCCCGTCTGCCGAGCCCCCTCCTCACTCACCCGGGATCAGACTTGTAACCTGCTCTGTCCCGAGACCAGGAAGATTCAGAGGAGAGAGGGGAGGGGGACGTAGTGACGGGCCGAGGAGAGTGTGTCCCCTGCTCTAACGGCTGCTCCCGGCCGTCCACACAGCTGTTTGCTGACACACAAACACACACTGAGAGGCTGTGAGAGCTCTCCCCCACGACTGCTTCCCAGGACTGCACCGAGAGAGGAGGGGACCGGCTGGACAGGATTAAACACTGAAACATGACGCACACAATGCATACACACAAACCCAGTCAAATAAAATGTGCAAAGAGAGTACATAAAACCACATTATGTTCATGAAGAAGTGTTAAATCGGCTCATACTGTGTTGTAACTGTGTGTTGTCAAAGCAAACACAAACTGCGTTGTTGCTCAAATGCTCGCGTCCTCTCAGAGATTGCAGACTACACTTGTGGAAGTGTTTTGATTGCACAAAGCAGGCTATTTTAGTGATTTGTTGAGGTTTTGCGGTATTTCGGACGTGCCATGTGAAAACACGCAGACGACTCAGGAATATTCCCCATGTTTATGTTTGCATCGGCCGCTTTACGCTGTGTTTGTTATCCCTCCAGATGGAAATAGACAGAGGTTGCAGTTTCACAGGAAGAAAAAAAAAAGGGACCACCGCACTTAAGACTGTCACTTGTCTCACTTGTTTCAGAAGATGGGCTGTGTTTACACTGGCCGCAAAAGTGACCAAGATCAGATTTGTTCGTGTTGGAAAACCAATATGAAATCTGTTATTTTGGAGTTAGTTTCAACATCTGTGAATTAGTGTGAACAGGTAAAACAGAATCAATGTGACTTACCTGATTACCTGAAAAACACACACAGGCAGCACAGCATCTCATAAAGAAGCCTGTTTCATCTGCAAAATGCAACACGTTATGATTAAAAATACAATTTGGATTCAATTACTTACGGAGTAATGAGTAATGTTGAGCAACTTTTCCATCAGTGTAAACATTGCCACTGTGTGTACTTTATGTCCTTCATAACTTACAAATGCTATGGGTCATAATGAAAGACTACACAGATCAGCAGAGAAAAGAAATACAGTTGACGGGGTGAGGCCCTATGAAAAGCAGAGTTGTGACATCCTTACAATGGCTCCAGACGTAGATTTAAAGTCTGGTGTTGACCACACATATTTGCTTTGTAGCTCTTTTCGCTGATTCTCATGAATATTTCGGGGGAATGTTTAGGCGACAGCGGCCTCCTCTCTCCCTCTCTCTGTGATGCTGTTATGTGCACTGTTGTGGTTATCGACGCAGAGTTGTTAAGAGGCACGGCATTATGGGTCCGGGCAGGAGTTGAGAGGCTGGTGGTGGGTTTGTTGTGTGTATGGGACGGCATGGGAGCGAGTCACAGCGGAGAGACAAAAGACACGACGGGGAAGAAAATGAGGAAGCGCAAAACACAGCAAATTAAAGGGAAGAGCGAAAGACAAAGAAATAGACACATTCAACTGAAAACAAATGATACGTTTTAGAGTTATGCTTCTATATTAAAATGTGTATTCGTCACTATTATAGGCTGTTTTCCCACTCAACTCACATTTTCACTTTTAACAAATAAGAAACAAGAATCAGCAGATTAAGAAACATCTCTTGTAGGTACGCTCTGTATTTGAGCTGTTTGTTTTCAACAGAAGAATCAGCATCAGCCACCAAAATGTGCTTAATGTCAGAGCCTGGGTGGGAAACATTAGCGACTGCCTGGATATTTAGAGATGTGTGTGTGTTTGTTTGGTTTTCTTAATAGGAACAATATGTGTAACATAAACTAAAGCAGGGGTCATCAAGTAAATTTGCTTGAGGGCCAGCCTGTTCTTTCACAGTTGCTGACTTTTAAACAAAAATATATAGTAATGGCTTAAATAAATAAATGAATAAATAAACAAATGAATAACTCCACTTTTTCTTATTATTTGATTTAATTTTCTACACGGTTAAATATCTTTTCTAGTTTTTTTGTTGTTGTTTTTTTTGACTGAAAACTGGTCATTTCAAGTGTTTTATGTTTGAAGATAATTTGTCAAAAAAAGAAATGAACAAAGAGAACTACCATTTTGTCCTTATTCTTAAATGTAGACAAAATAAGTCGGAAACAACACTTCAGTGATAAAAGAGGAAGATTTGTTTTAGAGTTGCACAATCATTAACTATGACAACTCCTAGTAGGTAAAGCTGCACGAACTGCTCAATGATTAACAGATGCAAAGATCTGTACAGAGGATTAAAGGTTGTCATTCTGGATAAATGAGCTCAATTTCAGTCATTTTTGAGTCATTTTAATATTTATTTTGACAATGTGCTGAGGAGTTGAGAATCACTACTTTATCTTTTCACCAAGGTTCTCTTTCAACATTCATTTAAGTATCTCAGTATTGGACAACCTTTCCACTGTCTTGCCTGACTTAAGTAAACCTGGCTCTTCTAATCCAGGTTCAAGTTAGCCTCATTCAAGTGAGCCTGGCTGAAATAAGCCATTTTAGCTTGTGTTTCCTGTATCTGTGTCTTTAAATGCTGAAAGGCGTAGGCAAAGCTGCTCAAACTGCTCACTGATAATCAGATTTATATTTCTGTCGTCTTTGACTCTATTTGACTCTAGTCTGTTTAAACTACACCAATTTTCCCCTTCATGTTTTCAGATTTTGGTCCAGATGGAAAACTATGGGGGCCTGATGTGGCCCCTGTGCCACCAGTTGATGATCACTGAACTAAAGGCTACATGCTAAAAGTCACTGAATTGATTATGTTTTGCTAACAAGCACAGAAGCACATATGCTTCTGAAGAAGGAACGTTCACTTTCCCACAGTGCACCTGACATTTGACCACTGACTCATTTAGAATCTTTTTTTTTTTTTTAAATGTGTTGTTTGAACAAAGTGGAGTCGGCCAGGACGGAGCATGTGCGCTTGAGTGGGATCTGTGCAGCAGCTGGTGGATTACAGAGAACAGTGTCCCTCACGTCCTTCAGAGGCTGTCGTCATGTTTCCTGTATTTTGACCAGCAGTGCATGATGTCACTTCCTGCACGAGGGTGTGGACCAGCTGCAGCTCTGTCTGACATGAAATCAACATGACAAACCCCATTACTCAAATCAGACTGGGCCTTCAAACTGTCTAGAGATAATACCTATCAAACTTCTGACAGGAGCAAATCATCCCATTGTTGTTTTTAGGTGAAGAGCAGGAGTCAGTCCGACGTCTGTTTCTGTCCTGAGTCCTTGAAGTGTGCTATACTTTGCAGATGTGCTTGTTGGCTAAAGTTGGCTAATTGCTTAACAACATTTGACAGCTGTGTAACTCCTTGGACAGAACGCTGGGGAAATTGGAAGGGTGTCCGAGAGGCTGGGAATGTCTAAATTAGATTAGTTCCTTTTTTAAACAGGTTTGTGTTCAAATTTCCTAACTAGAGGACACTTTGTAACAAGGCAAGTATTATGTTGTCCATGTCGATGAAAATGTGTCCTCATTTTGAACAGTGCTTTGCATCAAACTGGCTTTTACTGATAGACTTACTGATAAATTGAAGGGTACATGTTTCATTCAGAAGCTTTCATAGAGCCTTGTTACAGTCCCTGAAGTCTTATGAGCCACCTCTTATGATACCATCACCTCTTAATCTTCACACTCCCCGTCTGTCAATCATTTTACTCCAAAATTGATTTTTTTCTTCTCTTCCTTCCTCCCATCTGTCCATCTGTTGCTCCCTGATCCATCCGTTCATTTATCGGCCCATCTCTGCATGCCTTCTTGTTAGTGTGACCCCGTTTCACAGTCTGTGGTTGGCAGCCGGGGCCTTTGACACACGTGCTTCATTGACGGGGAAGTTCTGGCAGCCCCTCTTCGCTGTTCCTCTCACACCATTTATTATCTGGACTCCGAGTCTCCCAGGGCCCACTGACTCACACTCACTGAAGGAATCCGCAAACAGACAAATATTCCCTCCTCAAAGTGTGAGAACTTCTGCAAGGTCTTTTCGCCCCAGTCACACAGATGTTCCTCTTGGCACCTCTGCAGGTTCTGCCGGGGTGGCTCGAGGGGCCTTTCTGGGGTCTGGGGGGCCGTGAAGGGCCAAACAGGGCCCCAGAGCCTGGATGAGAGCTTCCTTTGTGGGACACAAAGCATTGTCTGTGCTGGGAAAGGCCATGGGGATGGGAACACCGCCCAGAGCTGGACACTGAGCAGCGAGTCGAACTCCACAAATGTGTGTGTGTGTGTTTTTATGGGACACAGAGAAGACGGGTGAGTGTGGGAGAGTGTGTCCTCAGATATGAGACGTGTGTGAGATACTCCAGACTATTTCATGAACAATTAGGAGACGTACTGGGATGCAGTGTGAAAATCTGTGGGAGAGTGTGGGAGCTGGAAGCAAAGAGTACCGTAAAGTCACTATGGATTTGTGCAAGTTTGGTCGATGGCAAAGTCAGCTCTAGCTAGTAATGCTAACAGCCACTTCTGCTGCACTGATACAGTCTTTGAAATGACTTGAGTCTAGGTTGTACAGATGGAGCGAAGCCTTCAAATAAAAATGAAACCATTGTTGTTGGAGGTTACACACTTTAACAATTTAACTGTGCACATGAATCAACAGTGGATGCATTGCACTGAAACCCATGCTACATCAACCTATGTGCTTCCAAGCTTCAGCCTGAAATCACTCAGCGATCAAACTGTTTCCTCGGCAACAGACAGTAAAACAAGCGTCTCCTCCCAGCTTGTCTTTGAATATGATAAGATACGGTGCTGATGAAGGACCAGGAAGCACAGCGGCTATTTTAAGACTTTGGGAACCGTGGCCTGTGAAGTCAGGAAAAGTTGGCATGAGCCGAAAAAAGTGGGCTTGCATGTGTGCGTGAGCGTGAGTAACGGGGCGGAGCGGGGGGGTTCGGGGGGACGGTGGGAATGCACTGGGAATGTCAGAAAGCCAAAGAAGGGGAAAGAATGAAAACAAAAAGCAAAGCGGTGGTTTATGCCCGCAGAACAAAGATTGAGAGAGGGGTTTTTTAGTATATAATTGGCCTTTTCCTCACGGTCCCAGACTCAGCGGCTGAGAGGAGGAGACAAGAGGACAGAAGAGAGCATGTTTGAAACCACAAAGACAATCTACACAGAAAGACGACTCCAGGAACATATTAGGACTTCTGAGGTGATGTGGGAACCTCAATCAACCCCCAGCGTTTAATTACTGTTGCCACCGCTTTACATTTAAACAAAACACACAACCGGTACCAGACTTTAGACTTCAGAGCAGCTCGGCCCCAGACCCTGCACTTCTCTGTGGGTAGCTGTGTTTGACTTAAGACGAGCATGACCCTAATGCTCCATGAAGAATGTGTGTGTGCGTGTCCACTTTGCAAACCGCGCCTGGAAAGCCCCGCTCCTTAAAAGCTACAGCACATGGCTTTAAAAACCCTGTCGAGCTGCTGTCTCACAGTTTATTCAGCTATTTCTGTGAGCGACGTTGTTTTAAAAAACACACGGAAACCTGAGAAGAGGTTTACTTTCTCACAGGGAGGTTCAGTGAAATTGTATGTTGGTTTACTCTTAGTATTGTGTTTTTGGCAACATGACTTATGACAGAGTTACGATCTGTTTCTGAAAGAATAAATGTCTCTGAACTGCAGTTGGTGCACGAAAACAAGATCAGTGTATGTTTAATGCATTTTCTGTTTATTCATGCTCATTAGCCATGTTTTTTCCACTTTGGTTATCACTATCAACCCCTGTAGGCACTAGAACTTTTTAGGTTTCACCAAAAAGTAAGACATAACGGACCCATTACTGTTGTGTCACTAATAAAATATAAATTGAGAGCAAATATTCTTCACAGTCAATGTTTATCTTTCATTCCTTCGGCCTCTTACAGACTGGATGTTGTTAGTGCACGAGCTCCAGTTACTCCAGTGTCTAGTTTCTATTTGATGATGGTGATGAGTGTAATCCGTGCAGGTTCCTGCCTGCTGCTTTGTTTTCCGCTCCTTCTGACTCATCCCTCCAACCTGTGGGAAGGAGTGCACCATGGGCTCTGTCACTGTCATAACATGGGATTACTGTCTACAATACACTGTCTCAAAAGAACAGGAAAGATGCCCTGCAGACTTTGTCATCCCCTCAGCTTTTGTGCTTTCAGTTTGCTCAGTTTGCACTTTTGTTTATGGGCATTATCACCTTTCACTTTTTCTTCCAATGTTATTTACTGTCTCCCACATTTATGATACTTACAAGACATAGTTTTTAACAAAAAAGATCAAAAAGGGAAACATACGATTGACTCACCACACACTACACATATAAAGTTTGCAAACCACTGTCTAATAGGTTGAACATTAGCAGAGATGTATCTGCACCAAGAGTTAAATGACTGTTCGCATCAGTCCACATGCTCTTTTTCTTTGCTCCTTGCAGTGTTCCATCAAATCCAGAGTCATTCTCTGTATTACGTTTCATGACATGTGATTGCAGTCATATTAATTAGTAAAATCTGCTATACTCTAAAGTAAAGAAAACCAAAAACAGTTAGCGGTGCATGTGGCTATAATGTGCTGCCTTGTGGTCCAGGTGTCATTTACTAGTTTCCCAAGTGACCAGGATGTGCTTGTTTTTGCTTTCACGCTGTGTGTTTCCATTTTCTCATCGTGTGTGTGCATCTGTGGTGTTATCAGTGACACCTGCGCCGCTGCTCAGCTTCAGCAGACTAAATCCAGGCGGATCACATCCAAACACTGTGGGATTACAACACGGTTTAACACCAACGCACTGAATGCCTCAGTGGAAGCTACTTTCCACCGAGCTAACAATCGCCTTGTTTTACAGCCGTCCCATTTGACGTGTGGTGTGGCTTAGCCGCCAAAAGCCACCTGTGTCTCAAAGTCAGCTTTTGATAAGATGAAAAAAACCCTATTTAAACACTCACACCCTGATTGTTTAATCCTTTATGAGGAGGATTCTAGCCTAGGGACTGTGGGCTACTGTTATAAGGCGTTTTGTTAAATGATCAAATGCAGCCTGCAGCAACACACTGATTTTATGGCACTGAGTTGAGCTTCATTGGGAAATCCAAAGAAAACAGTTCATTACAATTCAAGATCCTACATGCTGGCAGTTGATTTGTTCAAAACTTGGGTCGTGATGTTTTGCCCTTTGGGTGAAGAGGCAACATCAAAAGCTTTACACAAACTGCTGTTGCAGGTGCCAAAAGGGCTTTGCAGAGAACACAGTGGGTTTTAAAAGTCACCTCATATAGCACCGACATACTGCCATCCACCTGTCAGGAAACAGAAGGGAATAATGAAAACCTCACCTGCACCTGCATGGATAAACCTGGGCCTGTTTCAAGATCTGAAAGAAGTTCAAGTGTGTGCTGTCTAGTCCCGAACGTTTGACGTGTGTTTTGTCAAATTGTTTTTCTGCTCCAGGACCAGAGAGGTTGCTCCTGAAAACAAGCCTGGCAAGAAAAACAAATGAAGGCAGTGTATTTTCATCTTAAAGAAAAGGAGGAAGCTTTGAATCCTGTATGCCAACAGTTCAAAGACGTGAGCTGCCGGGAAGGTGGGGAACCATATACACTCATCAATTTAAACAAACACGAGGCCTCACGGACCATTACAAGGCCACGTTCACGGTTACCTCGGCTACCACTTGCCCTCCGCGCATACACCCACAGACAAAGCTTTGAACAAACACGGGAGACCCTCGCGTTGTCCCGTTTGAGTGAGTGATTGTTGTGCCACATTCACCCAGCGCACACAAGACGCACACAAGGCCCCCTCGTTGTGGGCTCTCCTGTTTCAGCCCCATGCAGCCGCTGATATGTTCATCACACAGGAGAGGCCTTGTGTGCGAGGGCCTCGTAACAACTGCGGTGGTAGCTGCACTGCGACCTTTCACCCCCGAAAGCATGGGAAAGTGGGCACACTCAGCTGTCAGGGCCACGGTCGGCCCCCCACAGGAACAGTTTAATGGTGATTAGGCATCAGTGGGAAGAATGCCGTAAACGCACACACTGGAAATGAATCATACTGTATCTTATTTGGAGTGAAGTGCACAGACTAAATAGATATTGAATGAGATACCTGATCTTTCTTATTCCACAAGTACAGGTTTTAGTTGGATTTGAACAGGTTTTAGTCCGATTTGAACACTCAGATCAGTATGATTTACATGGATTTGAGCAGGTTGTAGATGGATTTGGACAGGTTTTAGATTAGTTTGAACGGGTTTTAGTTGGATTTGAACAGGTTTTAGTGGGATTTGAAAAAGTTTTAGTTGGATTTGAACAGGTTTTAGATGGATTTGGACAAGTTTTAACTGGAGATGGATTTAAACAAGTTTTAGATGGATTTGAATGGGTTTTTTTTTAACATTTGAACAGGTTTTAGTTGGATTTGAACAGTTTTTATAGATTTTGAACCTGTGTGCTAATGCTGTGTGACAGAACTTCTGTTGTTGGGGCCATAAACCATACATTTTGTCTCTGAAGCTGAGGGCCACATAAAATCTTACCTTGTGCCATGATTGGACCCCAGACCTGACTTTGGACATGTCTGCTTTAGGATTATTAAAAAAAAAACTGAACTGATTGAAAAAAAAGATTAACGAAACCACATACACTCCCTTTATTGCACAATTTGATCTGACTCTAATCAAATTGTTTCATGTTTTTCTATCAAACAGTACATGGAACAATCCACAAAAATCCATACCCTGTTCGAAAGCCACAGCTCAAACATCCACTTGTACTGCATGCCTTCACACACACCCACACACGCTTCATTTTTCCAGCCTTTTAAGACCAAGGAGTATTTCTGCCCGCGTCCTCTGGTTCTCACAGTCCACAGTCGCAGGAGGAATGCAAAGTATCCAGGAACCCCCACGGCACAGCGGCCCAGTGGTTAGGCCCGTGATTTAAACCAGCCCGGGTCGTTCCCATGTCACACGCTGTCACCGGGACATGTGCCCGTGCTGCAGACCCACAGCTCTTCATGTGGGTTTAGACTCCGAGGGTGTGGCTCTCACCTAATAGAGCAAGTAAATGTAGCACTCACTTTTACACTTTGACAGCACTTTCAGTTGAACACCAGCCCACGTCTCTGTACACATCCACATTAGTGACTCAATTAAGTGCTACGTTGATTTCATCCTTCCTCTTTATGTTCATTATGAAGTGAATGAGAGCACATCTTTGTCAGACACAGTGAAAACACACACACAGCATGTCTTTATTCTTCTCTCTCGGGCCAAAGGTCAATGAAAGTGCGGCCCTACAGGATCATCCTTCCATTTTCATAATCCCTCAGACAGCTGGGACCCTCGGCCCCGCAGATGCCCAGGCGAGAGGGCCGGTGTCACTGATACGCATGTGAACGTCTCTGGGTCGGTGTGACACAGGTTCATTGACGTGTGTGTAGCGCGGAGGACTGGCCGCTCCGCAGACTCTCCCTGACAGCCAGGCAGCTGTGTGTGATTAATATTTCACAATCGACAAATGGACGGCACAGGCTACAAGCTGAGTGTGTACGGGCGGCTCAGGAGCCTCGCCGTGAGCTGCAGATAATTGGTATAATTACTACACTCCCTCCACGCACACATGTCTGAGCACATGCGCAGGAAAGACACTTTTTATTGCTTGTCTTATTGTTGTGTGCTCTTTTTCAGCGTCTGACAAATACAAAACCTGAATGCTGAACACTTTTGCTTTGGTTGTGTGGTTTTGTTTAGTTTTGCACCGCACATCCTTAAATCAATACAAGTGGTTACACTGCTGAGACAAATCCGAAGTATTGTGTTCATTGATTCACTCATTGCTTCCATTTTGGTTTGTGTGGTTTCTTTTTTTTAGCCTGATTAGACGAAGGATGGACTGTATGAGCTGTTACACCAATTACTGTTGTAAAAATAAAGATTGTCTGTCCACATGTTGTTGTACAGTAGCAGTACAAAGACTTTTACATAGATTTTAATGTCATTTCAGCAATTGTTTTGTTGTACTAAGCTGTACCCACTTTTGTAAAAGGAAGACTTTTGGGAAAACCAAGCAAAGTTCTATCAAAGACAAAGTTTAAATAAGATGCTATATGTCTATACTTACTAAAACTATAAATGAAGGCGTGTCATCTTTAAAATTGGGGCGATATCTCATTTTGGATTGAACCCACTGCCAAAAGTAACGCAGCTATCTTGTTTATGTCCCTGTGTACGTGAAAACATCAAACTCTGTATCCCAAGTGAAAGGTCTCCCAGATGAGTCAGCTTTGATGGGGACTTTGAAGTGGAGGCGTCATGGTAATAATGGCGATGATGGTAATTGATAAGAGGGAGCTGAATGGTAAATAGCTATTCATCGGGGATAGGAAGTGCTGAATGGAAGCCAGACTGGATGCGGCCGAGCCTCGGGCTGTGTGATAAAACAGGGAGCGGTTGGAACGGCCACGATAAGAAAAAATGGCAATTGTGTGTGAGAGTATGTGTCTGATTGTGGGTGTGTGCGTGCACAGGGCGCTGGGAGGGTCGGGGTGCAGGAGGTCAGAGTGTGTGTTTGTGTGTGTTGGACGAGTGCAGCAGGTGGTGAGATGGCACAAACCCACCTCACACTGTCACTCCAATTAGGGTCAAACACACTCGGAACAGTCAAGCAGAGGAAACAACTGCACAAACAAGAAAAAGTCAGTCAACCCTGGTGCTTATTATAGAAAGTGAGTCGTTTAAGGGACATTTATTCTAAAGATTTTTTTTTAATCACTGTGGTTCAGTCGGTAACATTGATGTCTCAGTCTATCTGCAGTGCAACAAACAGATGGGAATATTGACGGTATATTGTCTTTCATTTATCCAATCAGAAGCAAGGATTGGCTATCAGTGCGTTGACAGTGAGAACTAGCAGCAGGTCAGATTATTTGTTTGGTGGTGTTTGATTTTATTGCACACACAGTAATGCCTCCGTCAATGATAAGATGCAAATGCAAAAACGGACTGACAGACAAAGTGTCCAGTCTCAGCGCCAGCAAGATTTTAAAAGAGCCATACTTAAAGGTGACATAAGCATCTTTTTTTCTTTTTTCTTTTTTTTATAAAATTGTCCCAGAGGCCTGTAAACAGCAGTTCCTTGCATTATTATACTATTTTTGAACTAATTCCAGCTAGATTTACACTATGTTTGGTCAAAAAGATGGACCTACATAGATGCATGGTAAATGTATAGGACATTTTGAGGACCGTTCTTTAGTCTAAAATTCAGCAAACTAACATATTTGTCGGTTGATTTGGTCTTTGAGAAAAGCCAACTTGTATCAGAGCAAAAACAAATCTGTAGTGTTTATAGGTAAAGGACAGTAGTAGTTAATAAGCCCAAACTAGTTCTGTGTTGCTGAAGCTGACAGGAGGGTTAATGTTGGTACCTAAAATTAATAGCATTAAATGAAGTGATATAGAGAGACTGATGCCAAGGTTCTCCTCTAAAGTTCAGTACTGATGCCTATAAATATAGAAAGTGACTCTGCACATGTTTCTGTGCTTCTGCTGCAACAGGTAGAGCCGCACTCTCAGGCAGAGCTCATGTTTTCCCACCAGCTCGGGCTTGTGGGAAAATCCTGGCTGCTCAGTAATTGATTCCGCCCTGCCAGCTCCATTAGAGCGCTGCACAGTCACACACACACACGGGCCCAGATAAAGGCCACTCTGCTCCGATTCGTTGCACCGCTTCCTTCTTTTTGAACTTTTTTTTTTCCGCTTTTTGAGTTGACAATTGATGCTCTTTGTCTTTTGTGCTATTTCATATTTCATCAGCGTATCATTTAGCCCAGGTATGTGAATGTGAGTCTAAAACGTTTTTACTTTTGATCCCAGTACATCACACAAAAGAACCTTTTTCAAGTTTTGTCACGTCTTATTGTTGGAGAAGATGGTCATATACTGCCCTCAAAGGCTTTCTTAATCCTGGGGTTTTCTGGAGCAGTGTTAAGAAACTCTAAAGCATCTGTGTGGATGCCATCCAGGTTTTGCCAAAAAAAACATATTCATTTCACTTTTGTGCCATTCGAGAGAAGAACCATCTATTGAGTTTTGAACAATACTTTAGAACTAGATCAGCCTCCAGAGAAGACTGTAAGGTACAGTTCAGACCAACTACCACAGGCCAAAACACCATGTCTGTTAAAGGTATTAGTTAGGATAGTCTCCCAACTATTAATCAAGAAAGCTCCACATTCACTGCTTTTAAAAAACTGTTTAAAATGTCTGAAATCTGATCAAACTTGTGAAATCTGATCAGCACTTGTACTTGTACTCTAAAGTCGTAGCCCCACTTTTAAACACTCTTTTATTTGTTTTGCTGAAATGTTATTTGTTGCTTTACACAGTGTTGTATATGCTGTTAAGTCTGTTTGTGTATGTTGTGTTTGTTTTTGTCTTTCAATGTTGAGGACTGCAGATGTAAATTTGCTTCTAGATAAATGTACCAAGTGCTCATTAATGTGCACTGTCCTCACCAAATAAACAAATAAATAAACCAAATTTACACATGAATTACTAACAATATTATCAGAACAGGTGTTTTCAAAGGTGAAAAAACACATTGTTGTTCTTCTTGATGTGTGTTGTCAGTTGCCTAATACCTGGAGGGTCATTCAGTGAAGCCCCTCAGTTTTTCATCTAAGCTTCAGTCAAACTGTTCCTGTTCTTACTCAGAGGAAAAGGCAGGAACAGCACTCTAACATCATTGTTCAGCCACACCTCCGCTGCATGTGTGTGACTGTGACCGCGCTGGCTGTTTTTTTTATTTCTCTGATTGTTCTGCTCAATAATCGACTGTGCACTGAGCAGGCGCTGCTCTGCGGGGAGCGACCGCAGCAGGAAGCAGTGCCATGCTGGATAACGCTGGTCTGAATGCAGGGCTTGGTGACCCTCGGGAGGCCGGACACATACAATGGGAGCCCATCAGACTGGACAACACTCTCTTGGGTGGGTCATTCAGAGACCAATCAAGCAGACATCTCGGCTCTTGTCATTGTTGGGCGCTGCTGTAACGCGGCCTCTCTGAGCTCATACAAACGCGAGTCGAGATGACGCACACATTCTTAGGATATAGAGAACTCCACTGTACACTTTTTACAAACAGAATCACTTTCAATAATAACATGGAGTTTGTATGAGTAACAGGAGGTCACAGTGTCATGCCTATACAAATAACTATATAGACTGTACATCTTAAAGCCCTGCCTGCCCAGTTTTCCCTGTAGGCACTTATGCTAATACACAAAGTCAGTTCGCTTAAAATAAGGCACTTTCCCACCAGATGTAATAATATCAGACCCACAAAACAAAAACAATTGAGCCACAGAACCATGATGTGTCTTCTGTCTCTGGTTGTGTATTTGTTTCATGTCCCTGTCTCAGTCAAACAGATACAGGTATAGGCTGATGCTGTCTATTTATACATTGAGCTAATATTTGAATAGATTATGAGCCTGAAAGTGGAGCATAATCACTTGGCACAGTGTGTATTATTTACACTCCAACGGGCACTTTGTTATCTTTGTGGCTTATGTAACAGTTTTGTTGGCAGCAGAGACATCACCTTTAACAAAAGCTGAGATACACAAGTTTGGGTTTGATATGGTCCCTGTTGCCCGCTCTGCTGCGTACACTGCTGTCTACTGCACCCACGACTCCATCCACACACTGAGCACAACAATAACAAAAGATTAACAAAAGGTAACACTTTAGATTATGGCCCAGTACCTACCGGTTACTCACGGTGTAATTACAGCACAAGTACTCTAGGACGAACTGGTCACAAATTGTAATTAAGGGGTGTAGCCTGTATATAAGGGGTACAGAGTGTAATAATGGGGTACAGAGTGTAATAAAGGGGTATAGTTTGTAATTAAGGGGTATAGTGTGTAATTAATGGGAACAGAGTGTAATTAAGGGGTATAGTGTGTAATTAAGGGTTACAGAGTGTAATTAAGGGGTATAGTGTGTAATTAAGGGTTACAGAGTGTAATTAAGGGGTATAGAGTGTAATAGAGGGGTACAGCATGTAATTAAGTAATGTAATTAATTACAATTTGTGACCAGAACATCCTAGAGTACTTATGCTGTAATTACAACGTAAGTAAGCGGGAAGTACTGGGCCGTAATCTAAAGCGTTACCAAAGGATGAATGTGACCAGTGACAGTGTAAACACTCTAATATTGAAACTCACGAGGCACCAGCTTTGGCCTCAACAATGGTACACACACAAACACAATGGTACACACACAAACACAATGGTACACACACAAACACACTCCCAGCTCTGATCACAGCAGCGCTCCCACAGTCACACGCATCAGTCTGCGTTTGTTTTTGTCTGAGGCAGCACTTCCTCCTCTCACTCTCTCTCGGACTTTCTTTTCTCAGTGAGTTTGAGGAAAGAAGTGGCCACTACAGCAGCATATGTATGAGTCTGTACTTAAATATTCACTGTATGTGAAGATGAAGATATGGGTGTACTTCCTGTGAAAAGGGGAAGCAAAAGGGAATAGAAGAATAGTGCTTCATTGATTAACCTTACTGTCTAGTGTTGTTTTCTATTAGTTTGTGCTTTTTACCAGAGTGTGTGTGGTTAATGCCACTGTTAGAGTCCTGGTGGAACTAGACCTGAACATGACAACCTTTTCTAAGTGTCTTTTTGAGGAACACTCATCATTACCTCATCAGTTCAGAAGTAGAGATGATATAAAAGATAGTGTAGAACAGTAGGACAAAGGATGTGGAGGAGCTGCAGATGTATTTCATAAATCCTTGAATGAAAAAGGATTAACACCTCTTGCCACTTCAGAGATTCAGTTCTCAGGAGCATTAGCTAACGAGACAGGGCTAAAACCTTTGTCGTGGAGGCAGTGCAGTAAAGCTCTGGACACACAGGCCTACATACCCAAACAGGCACACAGCAGTGTCCCATAAGCACCTGAGGATATGAATGGTGGGTGTAGAGTGTCAGGCTTGTGTAAATGTGAACGGGGCTGCTGCTGCCGTCAGCCTACTGGCGTTGACACAGTAAACTGATCCTGGGCTTCTGCGAAGGAAATGTCTCCGTACACACACGTATACGCTCCAGAGGGAGCGCAGAGAGGCTGCAGCAGCGCCACTCACACGGAGATTGAGTTACAGCTGAATTAGATCTGAGCTGTGGGAACCAGCACCTTCCCCTAGACACACACGCACGCACGCACACGCACACACACGTGTTCTCAGTCCGCCGGTGCGCCGGGGACGCACGCTCAGATGATCCGGTGTACTCTGGGTATACTTTGTCACACTCACTGACAGATGCTTATAAACAAACAGGGGCAGATGCAGGCAGGCCTCACACTACGTGGGATTCTCAAATGTTTTTACTCACTTTTCTTCCGTCAGTGCTTTACACAGACAAAAACAATAAAAAGTAATTTTATCTTGGTGCGTTTTCTGAAAACTTTGTATGAGATATTTACCAAAATAGAAGTCTCTCTGAACAGATGTTAAAGGAAAAAGTGTAATTATAGTGCTAATTCACTGTATCTGTATGTGAACAAGGCGAGGGCAAAGGGAAAAAAATCAGGTCTAATTAAATTTTGCATTGTGAAAAATGATCTGTGATTTTTGCAGTTGCAGACTTGTTCTCATTGTCTCATCCAACTCTGCGTCACGAGAGCCACTTCATCAGGAAAGTTTTTTTTATCATCTTGTCCAACTTTTGTCTCGTTCGCCCTCCAGCGCCAATGTGATTGACAGCTGTGGTTAACGATGATTGTCCCAATAAAAAAGATCTTTTTGTTCATAAAGGGAACATAAATAAGCCTAGAGTCAGAAAGAAGGTTCCTTCGCCGCAGCACCTGCCATATTAGACTGTCCTGTCACTGGTTTGACAGGGCAGGTATTCTCTAAGGCATGAAAAACACAACTACACTGTCGTTAACTGAAGAGAAGCCTCGTTGTGTTTGTGCCAGTGTGTGTTCGGTGTTTGTGTGAGTGACTTGACTCACGGTCGGTGGCTCTAAATAATACTGAGATTGAATAGACAAGGACAGAAGAGAGGCCAGCAGCACAAACCAGTCAACTCTCCACATCTTAATTACCTTTTGGTTTTCAGATGGTAATGGCCTTCCCTTGTGGCTGTTTATTTGTGCGCCACTGCCATGTCAACCGTCATCCTGCCATAAACACAGGCATCCACCTAAATCTTCATTAGCACACTACTCTGTCGCTACAAGTTGTGAAATGTCCTTTGATTTGCAGTTTGCCCATTTTACCACATTATATCTGCAGCATGTATGTTTGTGCATGACTCCACTAGAGGGCACTCTATACTGCTGCAAAGGAGGAGAAACTTGCCATTAATCTTTTAATATGCCTCATTGATATATGAAAATGGATTCATTGCTTGATCTGCAACTAGAATCTATTAAATGCTGTTAAAAATGGCTCCATGGCTTGTACAGGTGAGAAAACATACATTTTCAGGTTCATAGAAAATAAATGTTTCCCAGTTGCATTGATGTTATATGACTTGTTGCATGACCTATCACTTGTAATTGTGAAGCAAAAGAACAGCACAGAATGAAGTAAGTCCTCCTTCAGGGAACATTTTGAGCATGGGAACCAGATTTGACACAACACCAGTGTGGGGTCACAGCAGGTCACCGAGGAGATAATACAGATCAGAGAATAATCTTCTGCCATTAATCCATCCATTATTGTTTGCTCTTTCTTTGACCTTTGAGTGCCTCTGAGTAAAGCATCAAGTCCAAGAGAAACCGCAGCCAAAAGGCCATGACACCACTCCCCACTCTCACTGGAGGCAGCTGTGACCTCACCACTACCTGTCACTTCACTCTCTACCTAAGCTGGTATTTTAGCCCATCATTCAAACACTCAGCTCGCACAATGCCGCCATCCGTTCTGCCCCGTCCCAGTAGACCAGGACTCCAGGAGCACCAGGGGAGGGAAAGGGGAGTGCAAACAAACTCTCCCCAGGTCCGAGGCTTCGGTTTCAGCCTTCCGTCCGCCGCGGCTGGGGGGCCATGGGAACACGGAGCGCCAGGGGCCTTGTGTCAATAAGGAGCAGTGGTTCAACACAATGGGGGCCTGCCAGCAGACAACACCACTGACAGACACCCACACAAAAGCTGCTGTGAATGGGAAGGAGGTCTGTGCACTCTCAGACGTGCACACGAACACACACGTACGAGCTCTGAGAAGAATGGATCCGTGTGCGGCTGCCCACAAGGCCAGAGTTTGATGGCTGCCTGTGTGTTGTGTACTCAAACACATAAACTGAGGCCCCTGCAGTGTTTAAAGTTACAGGCCGCTGTGTCGCAGCAGAAAATCAATCTGGCAGACATTGCTAGACTGTACTTTCAATGCATTCTTTGCATTTGTTTCAGTCTGTTTTCAGTCTTGAAGGCAAATTGGTGGAATTTGAGATGCTGAGTTCAGATAGTGACAGATAAACCGCTGCTGTGGACTGAACTGACCATCAGACCCCAGCTGAGCTATGTTTAACTGATCTAATATCTAACCTCATTAATGCCCTCTTTAAGTATAAATTAGATCAATTCATTCAAAGTCATTGCAAGTCTTTTTAGAGGGGAGTGTACTGAATGTAGAACAAAAACATCAGTAGATTCATGGAGCTTATGTTTTAAGAAGGAAACAGTTTAAACTCACCACAAACTATTGCCATTTAGTTAATCAAAAGAAAACAAAAATAACATAAGACTAAAGACTAAAGCAAAACCACACAACTTCACACAACTTTTAAACTGAGTCATCATTTAACTCCCCAGCATCACAGCAGCGCCTCTCTGTTCTGTTGTTGTCAAATGATCTGTTAAATACTGCCACCTGGTGTTGGCAAAGTGCAGGAAAAAAAGAAAGAAAAAAAAAAAGCTTGGTCTGAATTTGAACAGCAGGGGGCATCACTTTGAGTGCAGGAGGAGTGACGGTGAACACCCATCCATTTCATAACAGGAACATCTGAAGAGGATGGTTTGAAAGGATGTCATATGACTGGGGTATAATGGAAATGATGTGTAAACATGGCAGCCCACACAGTCTTCTTTAGGCCGGTGTACTGAAGCTGTACAGGATGTAAGGCTGTGTGTTTATTTGGCCCGACTTTGACTTTAAAAGAGGAGTTGATATCCTTGTTGGCCACCCCCTTTCTATACTTTTTACTCTAATTCAATGTTTATGATTAAAAAGGCAGACAGAAGACTTAAAGCAATATCAAAGTTTTATTCTTAAAATGTAGTATAGAGGAACAGTAGTACAATTCAGACAGAAAAAAGGAAAATGTAGTTCCATCTTTGAAAACCTTTGATAAAAACGTAAAAAGAGTAACCTGAATCTGCTTTGTGTTCGGAGGGCACTGAGGTGTGGCCCTAGTTTTGCATCACTGTTAATGTTAGAGAGTAATTGAAAAATACAACCTTTTTGCGAAAAAACAGCGTAAAAAAATACAGCCGGGGAAAAAACCTCTGCTTTACATCTGTAGTGTTTTTGCGTTTTGTGTTTTTTTTTTTCTTTGTCCGTATAACAAATACAGCATAAAGTCTAAAATGATACATCATGGTTTCTTTGAGTTTCATTCATTACAGTAAAATCAGTAGGATGGTAAATAGTATAAAAAGAACAAACAGGACGACAGGATGGTGTGATGAACAAGCACACAGTGTGAACAGAGATTTGTGGAGCCATTGTGTTGCAAGTAAATCTACTAGTTAAATAATATATTCTTCATATATATATATATATATATATATATATACTCATCTCATATAGTCTCAACATATATATATATTTATAATAATATAACCCCTATTAGCCCACAGTGATTTGAAGGTAAAAGTGACACAATGAGGATGAAGACTTAGGACTTAAAATATAAATGTCTTCCACTGAGCGTAAAGGGAAGTTTAACATCTTTTGTATCATTAGCACTTGAGGACATCCTCTAGTTTCCACTGCATACGAACAGATACTGCTGTTCCACGATTTAACCCGCAAACAATCCGTGTTATCTTTAAAAAATATGTGCTTAATGAAATAAAGAAGAAAGGAAACCTCTGTGGAAAAAAGGACATCATTAAAAACAATATCTAAGTAAAGTGAATGATTCTGTCGCATAAAAACATTGAAAAATCTTAACAATTACAGACACGAGCAAGGAGTTTCTACACTATGCAAGTTTTCACCTGGCTTTTTCTTATACATTATCAGAACAATAATTAAAAACAACAATTTTGGTTGGACAAATAGAAATTAACAGTCTTGATTGCATTTTGGAGTCAATATATATCATATTAAATAACAAAACAAAATGTCGAATAAAAAAGTTGCGCATTGGAAGAAAGACACACAACAGTTTTATATAGTTCCATTCAGACCCGCTTTGGGGGAAAGAAAAGAAACAAAACAAAATTATTTTCATGAACGCAAAACGTAAGTGCATGTCTATGAGGCGCCATAGAGCTTCACTTTTTGTGGAACAAAGTGTTTTCCTACCTGGCAGACCTACAGCAAATAAAAATGACATCAAATTAAAATGTTTGGTTTACACATGAAAAATGGAGTTCTTTGAGACTGGAAAGACATGATGCTCCCCTTTACAAGCAACGTTCAAGTGATTCAAAATATATAAACTGTATTCAATATAGAACTCAGTACCAAATATAAACAAACGTATTGGTGTTCACTTAGGTCCTCTAGTACAAGTACTGCCAGTAGATTTATAAAAATGGTATGTGTCTGTGTGTGTGCATTAAATAAAAGCTTAAAAAACAATGGCGAAGCATACCTGATAGTCGCTGTAGCACAACAGTGTTCTATAGTTGAAGCTGATTACATTACATTTAACTGAGTCAGTTTAAGCTTTATGATTATAATCATCATATATAGCCTCTAGGTCCAGTATTCTGCGACAAGCATTACAGCACCAAACTTTTCATCATTTGGCAAAATTCAAGCTTTAAGTGAAAGTCAAATGCTTTTGTTTAATAATAAAGTGTTACTGTGACGCCGTGATTTGTATAAAGCTAGCAATAACATTTCCCCTTGTCCTCTCTTTTTATATCTTTTCTCTTGCTTAAAGGAACCCTCAAGCTGTCTTTTTTTTTTTTAAGCGTATTCAGTAGTTTTTGTCTCCTGCAAAATCTTGGTGTGCGGTCTGTTTGGCACAATATCACAGCCCTCTTAAATTAATCATAAATATGGCTGAGATACATTAGAGTCACAAAACAGATTTTTTGGTTCCAAGATTTGTACAGGGAAAGAAAAAATAAAATAGAAAAAAAAGAATAATATAATAATATTTAGCGCATTTAAACAAAGATCTACAGAGCAAGTTAAAAATCTTCCTGTCAGCAATAATGCTCTTCTTCTGTGTACTTCTACAAGCACCAAGCAATATACGTTCAGACCGAGCAGAAGGCCACAGCCTCTGCTTAAAGACAGACAACAAATACAAATTATAGCATTTGATAAGACCATAAAAACCTCTCTTCATAAATTAAATAATTAACATGTCTTTCTTTTAGATGATTGGCCTACCCCAACTCAAAAAACTACATCAGCACCCTACCCAACTCTCCAGAAATAAAAACAGGAAATAAAATACATCACCAAAAACCTGATTCATCTTATAATTCGTCATTTGATTCTTTCTCTTTGTGGACGTTGGGCCCAGAGTTGGACACATTTTAACAATAATAATATCTGTACATCTCGGAGTTCTGTTTCTACCAAAGCTCTTTAGATCCATCTCTTTGTCATATACTTGCAGAATTAAGTTACCTCAAGGTTTGATAGCACTTTGGAGTTGATTGTTTACCAGCTAGTTTTTGTATGCACATATATTAAACATCAACTTTTTTAACTTTGTTTCTTAAGCTTACTAAACTAGTCCTCCTCCAGGGCAGCACCAGCGTTGCCCCAGTTTGATTGGTCATTATCAGTAGGCTCCTCCCCCTCCAGGTCCTCCCCCTCCTCGCCTTCGAAGTCGTCGTCGCGGGGGAACTCCATACCCTCCATGGCCTCCAGGCCTTCCTGAGTGGCCTGGTGCGAGTCGGCACAGTCCGCGCACACGCCGTAGCGCCGCGAGCCGTGCCGGATGCCGACGCTCGCCGCCAGCATGAAGATCTTCTTGCACACCATGCACTTGTACTTCTTGTCCTTCTTGTGCACCTGGAATAAAGAAGTAGTAGTAAATGATTCGCAATATTTGAATGTCCCACTTAGGATTAAACATGAAAATAAATGTATTACTCGCTCCACTGGTTTCACTTATGCCATTTACTTTTATATCTGATTGTATTACAGTTTGATTTACAGCAATGGAGTACCATATAAAGCAAAAATGATACATTTGCATTATATTATGTCGCCTGACTTTCTACTTTTTTTTTCTTTTTAGGCAGTTGAGGGACTACTCGTTAATATTAATTATCAATATTAGTAGACTTATTTTTTACACTGTAATCTTTACAATATACCCTGCCCCTGAAACAACATGGCACTAAATACATTTGTCAAGACAAGGCCCTTACTCTTACACAGTGTTTAGTCAGTGCCAGATTGATTGTATTGTGTGAGTTAAATTAGCTACTAGTCTTCATTGAAACTGAACTGGCTATGGCTATACGTATGGATAAGAAATATGTTGCACAAATGTAAACCTTTAAACCTTGAATATTCTCAGTACTCAGTTCGTGACTCCCTGAAGTAACAGTAGCAGGCTTGAGCCACAGTGCAGTGACATAAAGCCACATGCAGAATAAGAGTATGATGTGTTTGAATATACGTGCACTCACCAGGGAATGTCTCTTTACGTGTTCACGGCGGGTGAACAGTTTGCCGCAGATGTCGCAGCTGAAGGAGCGCACGCCTGAGTGGATGATCAGGTGCCTCTTGAGCGTGCGCCGGTGCTTGGCGATGTAGTTACAGTGGGGGCACTTGAGCTTATTGAGGGCTAGATGTGAGGATTCACCTGAGAAAAGACAAAACAGGGGAAAAAAAACTGTCAGTGACGATAGATTAGGCACAAACGTGTCGTTTTGCAATTTGAAAAAACACGTTTACTGTATTGAATTTCACTGTTGAGGGTTAATCTTGTATCTTCAAAATAGTTTTTAAATGAACTAAATGCAGCATTATAAGTTATGAGTTTTATTAAAAATGTTTCTTTAGTCAAGAAATAGCAACAAAAAAATAAAATAAAATAAAATTTGGAGACACAGGGTTTATGCTCAACAACAATTTAAAAATACAAATTTGCAAAGACAACAAATCAACAAACAGGGTGTGTCACAAACTAATCTTAATTCTGATAACTGATTTATTATAAATATTAAATACATTAGAGACAAAAATCACAAATATAAATACACAGCAGCAGACTCTTCAAAGAATTGTATAAATGTTTCTGGAGTTATACAAGTGATCGCAGTAAAGTAAACTTGAGCAGTGGCTGTTGCCAAGTGACTGGTGTTTGTGTGAAGCTTTGCTCAGTGATGGATGTCCTGCTATGGCCTGCTAAATAACAGACTAACACTGAAAATAAGTTTCATACAGCATTTTTTCACATTGATAAAACTCTGGTTTTAACATTAACAAAGGTGCTAAATGCAAGGAAGACTTACAACTTGGAATAGCTATTTCCTTTAACACATCAGTCTTCAAACTGCCACAATGTGTTTTGTGTTATAACATGGGGAATACCTTGTTGTGAAGAGGAACTGCCATAACCAAATGTCACATGAACTCCGCTAACGAAAACTATATCAATAATAACTCATGTAAAAAATGTCAAGCTTCTATGAAGCCCATCCACTCCCAATCAATCGCTGCATCTTGACATATTTATGGTAACGAGCTTCTGTGGACAGCTGGCAGCTGACAAATAAACAAGCTATTGATTTGGAGAAGGCTCCGAACACTGAGCTGGTTTCACTGTGGAGTGGGGGGGGACAGGGCCTGGCCTTTTGTTTAAGGAAAAGGAGCACACAACAGAGGCGTTGTCAGGGCGGTTGCTAGGGGGAGGTGGAGGGTGAGGAGGGCTGATGAGAAGCAGGTCACCTGTGTATTCCCTGTGTGTGCGTTTACATATATGTGTGGTACAGATTCAGCAGTCACCTCAGAGGAAGGTCCACAGGGGTCGGGTAGAAAGTGAGTGAAGAGTTTTTAAATTAGTCCTGGTGTCTTTTGAACTATTTCTGGAAATCACAGAACAGCTTCCAATAAGATATTGTTTGTGATACACTACACAATAGGTGACTTAAGATCATAGTATTGCACAGCTATAGGTTTAATATTAGAAACTCTTTACATAATCCAAATAGGAGTCTCAATAAAAACAAAAAGAGAAGTACTGCTCTGGAGCCACACAGACTGTCTCTTAGTGTCTTTTAATAGTCGTCATATCTGCTCTCAGTATTGGGAAGTATGAGATTAAATAATGATTATTAAATCAGCCTGATGAAGTCCAGAGAGTGTGCCGTCTTACCATTCTCCCAGGATTCCCCTTGCTGTATGTCTTGGATGATGCTATACTGGATCTGATTGGCCAGCTCTGGGAAAGGGGGAGGGGGCAAAAGGAGGAAGAGAGAGGAGAGATAGGTGAGAGGTGGTTGAAAGCCTGGGGGTTGAACACCTCACAACGCCTTGTGTACATTAACTAACCCCATCAACACAACACAGATGAAACAATGGACGTTAACAACATAAGTAAACGCACCCTGCTGTCAGCCACCCCCCTTTAGTCACAGAACCTACTGTATGTAAAAAAAGACTGTGCTCCGGGCCCAAACTGCTGCTGTAAGGGCTGCTCCGGTGGGGAAGGGGTTAATTAGACAAGTCAAGCCCTGGCAGCGGCTCGGCTTACACTCTGCTTTTGTAAGCATTTGTGCAAGCACCTGTATGCGGGGTTCCTCCTGCACCGGCGCTTAGTGCTCATTAGCGGCACGCCCCTTCTGTGTGCCTGGGTCAATATTTGGAATGGTGAGGACAGCCCCGGTGCATTAGAGTGGATTAGGGAGTGAAGGGACGGCCCCTGCAGGCTTTGCACCTCTCTGGGACTGGGGCTTATTGTTGAGTGAGTGTGGATGTACGCTTTAACGGACACTAGTGTGCATGCAAATATATTGTACCTGTTCTGTGAGTCTCTCAGAGTAGCACACACTCTCAAAACAAGCCAGGCAGCGTTTGTTTGAAGAACAACCAAGTATTTATTGTCTTCAAGAGCTGCCTTTGGGCTGGGCCCGGTCAAAGCACAAAGCAAAGTTACTCCTTTACAGTGTTATAGTCTATAGTATACATATTTTACTTCAAAATTATTTTACACTAGCATGTGTACGCTGCAAGTGTTTCTTTCTTGTGAAGTACTGGGATCCTGAAGGTTAGTCACATACAGCACTACACTGTTATTTGGAAAATCATTTGTCCTTTTTTAGAAAATGACCACACTGAAACAAAATGAAAGCTAAACAAGTGACATCACTGTGAGAAACTGGAGCACGGGTGACTGTTCATCAGCCAAAAAACATGTACACACCTTATTTATGACGGTTCAAGCAGTCCATGTGGCGTTAAAGTGACCATCTGTAATACTGTGAGTAATAGTGAACATCCCACAAACTTTGGAGTGTAACTGTCATTAGGCATTATGTGGCTCATATTTAAGGCAAAATAACAGAGCACTGAGTCTCAGTGGCAGCAGAGTGAATGACGGTCACAAATTGTAACTTTTATACAAATAACTTTATTTCCACAAATAGCACTAGACGGTTCCAGGAGATTTAGGGTGAAATCCTAAATAAAAATGCTCCTATTTCATTGCTCACTCAGCAGCAGTGATCTAAGAGATAAGAAAAACTTCTCAAATGTCACTTTTTTTTTTTTTTTAAAAGATACAACTTGAAATTGCATAACTCCAACATCCCACCATGTATGATATGCTTCTGGATACTTCCTCCTGGACTTATGTAAACCTGCCCAGTTTCCCAAAATATTACTGAGCCTAAAGCGTGGAAACATCTTTATTTACAGCGAATCTTAAGTGCAGTTTTCAGTCTGGAGCACTCCTGAACCCAAAAGTATCATTTAGACTTAAACAGCTGCCTTCAAGCCTTTTACTAAGACTAAGTGTCTACTTCAAGGATAAACCATACCTTTATTTGGAAAGTAATGTACATTAAAGGCACAAACAACTAAGATACATGAAGAAGAGTGTTGTAGTGTTCGCACACAAATTTAAGTCTCTGTCGGCCATTACGACACTCTGGACCATTTTGAGCACATTAAACTGTTCCAAGGAGGAGTTGGAGGCACTAAGAGCATTCAGCCACATTTAGGGAGGCCTGAGGGAAGAAATGGTTCCCCTGCTTTCTTCATTATCCTGCATTAGCCAGGCTTCTCTCACACAGCCCCCACCCTCCACAGCACTCCACTTAATACAGTATGTGATATCATTATGGCTACATGAAGTGCTGAGCTTAATGGGGCCGACAGAAGGAGAAGGCCCGAGTGGAGAGGAGAGATTACCATGAACCGTGTGTTGGACGGACGTGGATGGGTATGTAGAGAAAGAAAAAGAAATGTCTTGCACACACCCTTTTAAAGAGGCCAAGGTGCATTAATTTGATGTGAATGCAAAATGGGTGAACACTCAACAGTGCAATAGTAATAGTCATAGCAAATGTATAAAAGGTACATAGATTGTGTCAGAAACATGCCCCAGAAATCCACAAACAGGGGGAATCAGAAATGATCTGTGAACTGTGCTTCATATTCATGCTCCTCAGATTTTTTTGATTTTCTATGTAAAGTAATAATGAATAGAGGTTACTTCAGGTGACTATAAATACATGAGAAGAAATGGCCAGACACATGAAATGTTGTGTATTTACTGACAGATGTGTGTAAGAAGCCTTCAGTGGGATTATGCAGATTTTCAAGCAGAGCTGAGTAAAGCAGAAGATCAGTAACAGACACTATGTTCAACTATTTTGCATGTTATAAGATATAGGTTATGTTTTATGTTTAAGACGGCACAAACAGATATAGACAAGAGAGGGGGAAGGAAAAGCAGCAGAGAGTTGGATGGTTTTACCTCTACATTCCTCACACAATATTTATATGATTCTCAGTAATGTGCTGCCGAGAAAGAGGTTTGGCAAGACGGGTCATCACAAAAAGTTAACAAGAATATTCCCCAAGAGTGGGACTTTATTTAGTCTCAAACACAATACTTCGACAAATTAAATAAAATACACTTAGGATATTGTGTCAATAGTGTAATACAAAAATGTCAGTTTACTTCACTTCATCAAAGTTGTGTGTGAACTGAGTGAGGGCGTGTGTTTCTTACCAGCGTTTTCGGAGAGGGAGGAGAAGTCCTCTCGGGGGTAGGAGGCTGAGGGCTGAATGAACATTCCCTCATCAAATCCCTCTTCAGGTTCCGGTGGGAAGTTGTACACAAATCGCCGAGTGGTGGTCTGTTTTTTCCTGCGCCCACTGCCGGCTGCAGTGTCAGCTGTTTCTCTCTTGATTGCGGCGGGGGCTGCAGCAGCGCCCCCTGTGGGTGGCTCGTTCCAGACGAAAACCTGCGCCTGGCCACTGGCCGCCCGGCTGTCGTTGGTCTCTCCTGAGTTGGACGAGCTGTCGCTTTGGTGGGCCCAGCTTCCAGAGGCTCCGGGGGTCACCAGGGCGCAGCCCTCCCCCACTGTCACCTCCACGTCGCTGGGCTCCTCCTTCACTCTACAGCCCACATCCTCCATCACCTCTTTGCCCTGACTGTTGCTAGCCTTGATCGACAACTTTGACAAGATGCTCGTGGCCCAGAAGTTACTCGGCTTCCGTTCCAGTCCCCTTTGTCCCTCTTTAGCCACCGTCTGCCTCTTGTTGTAGTCCACCACGACGGAGTCAGGAGCCTCCTGTTTAATGCTGATGTTCAGGGCGTCTTTGATGAAAGCTCGACACGACTGTACCACCTCTGTCATCTGGAGGTAACTGGCCACCGACATCACCTCAATGGCGTTTTGGCTTGTGAGCAGCAGGTTCCCAGAGTAGAGGAAGTCGAGGATGACAGAGAAGCCCTGGACGGCAGCCACATCCAGGTGTGTGACTGTTGCCTGGTCTTGGGCCTCACTCTTGGTCAGACAGTAGAGGGTCTTAAAGTAGCGGCTGCCAGCCACCAGGATGTTTTTGTGCGCTCTGAACACCTGGCCAGACACCACGATGTTCACGTCACACAGGATGCCACTTTTGCGCTGCTTGTCCAGCTCCTGGAGCAGCTGGTAACAGTAGGAGTTCTCATTGGGTTTGCTGCGGTAATCGTCCTCTGAGCAGTTAGTGGAGGGGCTGGTGTTGTCTGAGGGTCTCATTGGCTCCTATAACAGAAAAAGAAAAGGTTTAGTGCAAAAGACTGAACATACAATCTCAAACAAAAACGCTAGGGGCTACGGCGGTGATACAAACGCACCTGCCTAGGGGCCAAACTGGTCTGACAGGTTTCTGTGATGGGGGATGTGGGAACGAGCCAATGAAAGGCTTTTTTATGAGAACAGAAATATTTAAAAAACACACACCAAATCGGATCTGAGTATTGTATTGTTTTCTATTTACTTTTAGTGACCGAAAAACTGAACTGAACAGTGCACATTAATAAATTATCAACCAAAGAAGAAGCTCATGCCTGATTTTTCCCTGTTTTATACAAGAGAGACAACAAAATAAATCTAAAACTGTATATAAAACCATGAAACTGTAATAATCCACTCTCAACTAAAACAAGTGCATCTTATGGAGTAGCTTTTCCCTGACAGCAGGATGGAGGACAGCTGGCATGGTATAGAAGTGGCCTGTAACGCCCCCTGCTACCCCCCCACAGGGCAAGAGGCCAGCCTGGTACAGGGCAGAAGAAAGGCCAGAGTAGGTTTGTTTACCAAATATATGGCATCACATTTAATCAGAACAGATTGTGAGGAGTAGCATCTATACATGCCAAAAAGCATGTGCACCCTCAGTGTGTGGAAGTCAACATTAGAGCTTACGCTCCTGCGCAGCAGCATATATCTCTGGCTCATTTTAGAATTGCACAGCAGATGTCCTAATCCAGAATAATTCACATTGCTCGAGCCTGGCATTTTTGCCCCCACTCACCATCTCCTCTGCGCTCACAAACCAGGCTGCCTACACGTACACACAGCTGGGGTTTCAGGCCGAGTAATTCAGATTAAATCCATTTCTCTGAGGTCCCCTCCCAACCCCCCGCCCCCACTCTCCACACTGCAGCTCTTGTCCAGGGCAGCCCGGGCAGAGGATAGTATAGGGGGGCTTATCGTCCTCTTCCACAGCTGGACCGGGAGGGATGGCCAGGGATGAGATGGAATAAAAACAGACACAGAATCAAGATGAGATAAGAGGGGGATATGAGGATATGACTGAGGCAAACCTCACCCTTTGGAGACCTATATTGAATCCTTCAACATATTTCTGTCAGGCAACACACAGGGCACTATGAAAAAGGGTCAGTTTGTTCTCACCCCTGTGTCCAACTGAGTCCACTACTAAAACTGTTAAAGTCTTTGATTGAATATTGTTCTATTGAGACTATAGTGGTCTAACTATTCACAATGGCGCCTGTCTCCCACTATTTAGTTACTTATCTCAGGTTATTGTGACTCCCTAGAACGGCGCATTATCAGTGAAATAGACTGGCCTTGTCTAGGACCTATCTATGTACATATTCTTACAGTCCTTCCTGTATGGAGGAAATATCCTGGCAACCAGACGACATAAAGAGAATGGCTTACAGGTGACGAACAGGTGAAAGTGAATTTTCTCTAAAGCATAAGGAATCTGCTGAGAATAGACTGTATGCTGAGCTGTTAGAAAAGCTACAAATTGACAGACGTGATATTATGAAGAGCTGGAAATGTGAAAAGGTTGAAAAGAATACAAAGCCAGATAACAGAAGTACAAAGAAACGAGTGAGAGCATGAGGCCAGCGAGACCTTGAGCGTCAAGAACAAGTGTGGAGGAGAGAATGTGGAGCAGGGGGAGAGCGATACAGAGAGAAGCAGTCGGGTCACCCCATTTTAGCCTTCACAATGCTCCATGTTCTCCCCGAGGCTCATTGTCCACTCACTGTGGGTCTTTGTGAAAGGGCCGTGCACTCACTGGCTCGCTCTTATTACACAGCGGCTCCCACTCGCAGGCTTAGAAAGAAGCCCGCTGCATGTGGGTGAGCTGAGAGCACGGGGAGAGGCAGAGAAATTATTCCATGATATACACATCAAAGCCTCTGGAGGGGATGGTCATCATGTTGAGTAGTGCACTGGAATATATTGAAGACCAGAGTGCGATCACAACAAGAGAAATGGGGTTTGTTTCAAGATAAACTCTCAGTGTCCACTGCTTTGTTTTTGTTCTATTAAATTTGCAACCTTTGATCTCAAAACAATGTACTGTATGTAACAAGTACTGTCCAATTCACTATTGTAGAGAGAGAAATATGGATGAGTGTGACTCAATCTGGCTAACTTAGACAGAGAGAGACAAAAGCCATTATGGAGAGCAATAGCTCATTTACGGATAAAACAAAACTAGCCTACTTCATACAGCTTACCTGCAGCTACACCTCACCTGCTCTGCCAGTGTCGACACAGTATAACAGAAAAAAATATTTCCCAGCTGAACTGGGACTAGAATATGTAACTATTTAAGAAGTTATTGTATAAAAAAATCAATTTCTTATCCTTTAAAGACACAAGAGGGTTTATGATGATATGGATCACATGTAGAGCATATTCGTCTGATTCCTATTACATGAAGTGCATTTCATCATCTTGAAAGACCAAGCAGCCTCAACTCCAAACAACCTTCATCTTTTACAAAAAGCGAGGCAGGAGGCCAGAGAGGTACGGCTCGTTGGCAACTCTCTCGGGAGTTGTGTGTGCACTTGGACAGCCTGGTACTGAAGCAGCATCATCCTTTCTCCAGATGTGCCACGTGTGAGCCGGGAGCTTACAGAGGCAGCAACCCTGTGCAGCAGATGCTGTCGGCAAAAACCTGCCTGGGCTAAGGCCCCAGAAGCAAAGGCCAAGAGAGAATATGGGGACGATATTAACCTCAAGTTGAGACTTGGCCAGGATTTTACTAAAGACAAAAAAGGATGGAAAAAATGTGTATTGGGGAGAAAATGCTTGCATCAAAGATTAGTTCTTTCAAATTCACATAGTAAGAAATGTACATATAACTTGTTATATATGATTGATCTAATAGGTCTGTTGTTAAAACCACAGCCTGATAGGGAATAAGACTGTTAATGAGAACTATTGGAAAGCTGTGTTCAGTATTGTACGTATTTATAGAGCATCTGAATGTATCACAAAACAAAAAACCTGCATCTCTGTGAAGCAGTGATTAAACAGTGACAATGCTCCATGAAAAAAAAAACAGTCCTTCAAAAGAAAGCCACCCCAAACCCAAACAAACCACGAAGCCCCAAGGCCAGCGGATCCATGGCAAACACTCAGACACTCTCACAGATCATGTGATATCACACTGTCTTCTGTGACATAATGATACACTGGAGCCAGTTTTTGTTTACCTTTTATGCACACATGTTGACTGGCTCCCCCTTGTCGCCACCCCCTCCCCGCCATTTAACCGGTCCCATGACCAGCCCAGCCCCGAGGCCATCTCCACCAGCCCATCTACTGTATCCTTTCCTCAATCCCACCCTCACCCAACCAGTCTGTCCCCTATTACTAGAACAATACAACAGTGTGCATTTGGCCCAAGGTGTGGGAGGTCTGTGCTGAGTCTGTCCCAGCCTCCCAACAATGCTCCGACAGAGGAGACAGAAGGGGGGCAGAAAACGAGGGGACAGAACCAACAAGAAGAATTCTCCCTCTGGCAGCACCCCACCCTGTTTCACTGACCTGTGCCCCCCAATAAACATCCCGTATATCTAACAGGCAGCAAACACAACTGGGTGGGTCCCCTTTCCTTTCGGGGAGCCTAGCCCTTAATGTGTTTGTGATGCCTAACTGAAAAGATGGGGAGATTGTGGGCATCTGAAGCTTGTGTTATCTAAAACTGAATCCAAACAGGCAGACTTTTACAAACACACAAGCCAAAAGGCAAAAGTGAGTGACAAACAGTAGAGAAACTGAAAGTAATGAGACCATAAAGGGTATGCAATATACCAGTATGAGTTAGTAAGCATAAATATGCAATTACAACTGAGACTACGCATTAAGGGAAAAACAAAGGTCTCTCCTGTTATGGGTTAAACGTGTTTAGTGAGTGAAGAATAAAGCCATGCCTGCATAATGTTACTGTATAATGATTTCAGTTATATTAACATAGGATCTAATCTCGTATCAGATGTGAAATGTACTGCTTTAACCTCATCATAGCTTATTTCAACCTTTTACTACTGGCTTTGGGAACCAAGTCAGTATAAGACAACGTCTCGAGAATTTAGGACAACGGCCCCCTTCTCCGAGGAGACCCACATTCACCACAGCTGCCCTGGTGTGCTACAGCTAATTGAGTTAGCTTTAACGAATGCAGCGGAGGCCTGACTAATGTCAGGAATGGGTGAACAGAACAAGACATTGCCTCGTAACACTATAATTCCCCCTGAATACACTTTTTACATTGCATAAAAACACTTACGCTATTAGTTAAACTGCACCCTATACACTGATTACTTTAAATTAGAGAGTAGTATAGAGGCCATGTTGTATTACAAGTCTAATTAAATAAAAAGTCTTGTTAACTGGTTTTGGGGCCTCATCTCTGGTTATGTATGACAAAATGGCCCCGGTAACCTCTCAGCACTGTGTCTGGGGTCCTTGTTGCTAGGGAAAAGTCACACCAAGCCCCTAATCCACTCCCACTGCTCTCCATACCAATTAGAGATGTGTTCAAGTTGGTGGATCACTTTAAGTCATGCTGATTAGTGATTGCGTGTACCAAGAAAGGAACTAAATGTAGTATGCCAATCCTCTTCGCTCACAAATCACAGTCAAATAGCATTCACTCTTAATGGCAATGGCTTCAGCCCATTGACACGATATAGGCTCAACAGTCAGTTACTGTTTCAGTAATTGTTAGACTGCCAGAATAATTGCCCTTTGACACTAATTCATTCAGATAAATATCCACTACCTCTATTATGAGATAACTGTGTGCAGACATGTTGTCTATGTTGCAATAAAAATCAACTAATAAACTTTACCAGGACCAGACATTATAGAGTATATTCTCAATAAATAAAGGAGGGGCTAGCGATGAAATGGCTCTCATAAGTCAATTAAGTGAAACAGTGGTTAGCATAGATTGTCTGATACATACAGGATGAGGTCTTAATCATAAGATACGACCCAAAGGTAAAACAATAGGGCCTATTAATCCAGAAATACCCAGGGTCCCAGGTCAGGTGATGCCGTGACATCCTATTACTGACATCTATTTCCCTCATTCAAGCCTAATGAAAAAAGCTGCATCTGGGCCTGGCAAGCTGTCAGGCTCCAGGCAACATAATTTACTCCCCTCCTCTTGTCCAGCCTTGCAAGTGACACCATGTATGGATTTTGGGGGGTCATCTAGCACAATGCCTCTAATTTAGCTGCCCCAAAGGGAGGAGGAGGAAACACACCAGAGGTCAAACCGGACTGCGAGCCAACAGTGCTGGATCACAAGTGGACAGGCTGGGGGTTGGGAAGGGGTGCGGTTCCCCAAAGGCTGTTAGGGTCAAGCCCTTGCATTGTGTGACCTCTAGCAAGCTAGTGGTCTACACAACTGCTGATCCATTAAGAATACTGTACAGAATCATTAAAGGGTAACACATTTGCTATTACTATTTTTCTTAATATTTAAGAGTAGGTAGGATTGTAAAAAATACTTATGTCCCAAAAATAATCTTGCCAGGGGGTTGAGGGAATGACAGTTGCAAAACAAATTAAATTTGTGCATTTTTATAGGTTTTGATAAGAGATGACACGCCATAATAATGACAATAGTTAACCCACTGGCATTCGGATATCGGGTATCTAAAGCTAAACAGGGAGGATGCACTGTGTGTATTAGTATTTAGCAGGTGTCACCGACACAGAAACAGCTTTATGCGTCTAATTTTGACTTGTTTAGCGATAGAGGACTCTGTGACCGATAACTCAGTTCAGAAAAACAGTGTCACTCCTACAAAAAAGCCCCGGGGTGTGTTTTTCTATTCACCAACCCTGTTACACATTAGCCTTTCCATTGCACTACCTTTACTGGCCAACTACCTTCACACTCAGCAATGCTACAAGCGGCTAGTGGCTAAGCTAGTTGTTAGCTTAAGTTAGCAACGCCGAGAAAGCTAATTAGCCCAGAGAAGGGATTGTGGGGCTTAGGTAGTCTATTTTCGCCTGTGTTGGGGTTTCTATAGAATATTGAGACTAAAACCACAAACGGCTGAAATGAATTATGTACAAAAACACAATATATGACAGTACTTAAGATGTAATGTGGGTGAGTAAAAAGGCGTCATAGATACGAGGCTAAAGTTACCTGTTTGGTGGGGTCATTTCTGCCGTGCTCTGAAGACAGGTGATGTCTCAGCAGCAGGGCCCGCTTGTAGTTGCGGCTGCCTTTGACAAGCTCGTCGCTGTTTTTAGTGGCAATGTTGTGACACCAGGAACACGACATGAGTCCCGTTTCTTGGCAAAATTTTAGCCAGGGAAATTCTTGCAGCCATGAAGCGTGAAACAGTGCGTGTTTCTGGAGCAGTGTCTGCGGTCTCATCTCGACCCCAGATTTCCTGGTCTCGCCACCGCTTCCCGTCTCCAAGCTGTCGGCGCTGTTGGGACCGTTCCCTGCTGTCCAGCTACCCCCCTCCCTGGACTCGTCCTCCGCTTCACGGTCGTCGTCTTCTCCGTTCGCGGCTGTCCAGCTGCCCCCTTCCGGGTCCTCTTCTTCCTCCTCTGCCTCGGGCTCCGTGCTGTCGCCCTCCACTCTTTTCTGCGACGGTCCTTTCGCCCCCAGATCCCCGTCCTCCTCTTGATCCGGCCTGTTCCCGTTCAAATGTCGATCTTGACAGGCCGGGGCCTCCCAGCTGTTACCGATACCGCTGGACCCCGCAAACGCAGCCAATCCACCGCCTCGGAAAGCCAGCGACCTGCGGTTTCTCTCCCCGGACATTTTCCCTTAATATAAATTACAATCTGCACTTTCTTAACACTATGCTCCACCGAAACAAATAATCTAATTGTAAACAATGTATTATCCGAAGGAGATGGCCCGTCGTCGTGTCTTTTCTCCGCTGTGGCCCTCCCGGTGAGAGTATGTAGGTTATGCGGAAATAAATAAAGGTTTTAAAGGCATAATGAATTTGAGGGTTCTCGCTGCGTCCGCGCAGGCCCCGCAGAGGTCGAATGGCAGCGACTTTCCTCCCCACAATGCACCTCGACCAGGGACAGGGGGGCTGGTGAGGGAGGGGGCGGCTTTTAAAGGAAGATGGGGGTGCTGTTCATAAGGGTTTGTGTGTTCAAAAGCTGCACCCATTTCCCGTATACCCTTCATCTACATTCGTTTTCTGCTTTTATGTGGTCATTACACAGATTTGTGTTCCCCTTATTACATTGTGAATGCACGGGGCTACATTATCATTACTACGCTATTAGCACATTCTTGTCCAAGATAACTATTTTTTTCATTATTTTTAATTTTAAAAGTGCCTCATTATTCTGTGAATTAAAGATTCTTAGAATGTGCCTGCATGCAAATTAATTATTTTGCCAGTGGAATATTATGTTCATGTTGATGTATATTTTAAGGTTTAAAAAAGAGTGTAGTTCATCACTAATTGGCATTTGTTGTGTCTATTTGTTGTAATACACCATATGACACAATAATTGGAATAACACGTTAATGACAATAATTAGAAGTTCGGACTGAACAATGGTTATGAGACAATACTGTGGGTTATTATTATAAAGGTGCAAACGGGATAATCTTTTATAAATCAAATGTCAAATAGTATAAGTTTCTATTTTATATGTATTAATGATTGTGGGCTGATTGTTTGTTTGCATCAAACTTAAGCCCAGTAGGTGGCAGTCTTTCATGTCATGGCCTGAGTTTGTGACTGTGGCTAAAGGTTGAAAGCTGGGTGTATACTGTTGTTTCCGTGCTGCCCAATTAACAGCTTTGCTCATAGATTGTCAACAACAGAGGGCTTTAACCCCAGGTTTGATTACTAAACTATTGAGATCTGCTACTTTGCAGTGATGGAGCCGTTTTAAACCGAATTATGGCACTCTCCTCTGCCAGTGAGGTATGGGATAGTCAAGACAATGAGCTAGTAACTATTACATACAACCACGTTAGAAGTAATGTGATGTAAGCACAAGATAGAAGACGAAACAGAGGCAAGCCCAGTTTTCTTTAAGCTTTGTTGTTATATTTTATTTGAGTAGGGTGGTCCAAAACCTTTAGTTGAGCTCCAGACCTGTTTTCCCGATTTATGCCATGCATAGAATAGATATAATAAATGAATACTGGACAAACATCTAACCCTTCTATATAGAAATATTTTTTGTGCATATTCACACCCATAGGAGTATTGCGTTTTCATTCTGTACCTAGGCTCCTGCAGTGCCCCAGATTAAAGCTAAATTAAATTACCATAATTGGAAAAATTGAACTCAGTGCAACTTTTGCAAACTATGAATTTGTTAAACTGCGTAGTTGACATAGTAAAATAGGAACCACTCATCTTTTGTTTGAGTAGCTGGCCAATATATTCTAAAGTAATAATGTTGTACACTAAAAGTATAACGAAGGACAGAAATGTCTAGCTTCTTTCGCCTCTTCAGTGACATATAGGCCTAATACTGACAGAGGCATATTCTCGTACAATTCTTTGGTTCCGCTGTTGACCCTGTAAAACTTGATCCACGTGCTCGCTTGTGTTTACACTGCTACGTGCTGACGTCACAGTCGACCCCACCCCTCACGTCGAGCTGCCAGGCAACCAACAGCACGAGCCGAGAACAGGAAGATCTGCCGCAGCCAAGGGGCAACCTGCACAGTCTGGACATAAACTACACAGAAACAGCAGAAACTAGCCTCAACTGCACCATGGAGGATGCAGAGAAAGGTAACTCACTAACTAAGGTGTTTTATAGTCTCACCATAGTAGATAATAACTTTTAAGTGAGCGGTTTGCCCAATTTAAAAGTTAGCAAACTTGCTAACTTTTCGCATTGACTGTGAATAGACCATATGGAAGTTCTTACTAGTTAAGGACTGAGTTGGCATTTGTTATGTAAATACTGTTAAAATTAAATCATGAAAACCAAACCTTTTGTGAAAATTATGCCATATGTCATGTCTGATTGATTTGTCTTATTAAATCTAAAGGAATGAGGAAGTTAGCCTACTAATAATTGAGTAATAAATGGGCACGGTTGTTTCCGTTATATTAGTTCTGCTCCGAGCTTTATTAGAGCTCTCAAATAAAAAGTTCACCCTTTTATAGTAAATTGAAATTTGGATAAGGTTTTTGCATTTGACAGCTCATAATACTAGCACACAAAACTCCCGCTGTACCAGTTCTTCAAGCCACACACCTTTCAGTGTTTGACTTATCTTAAGCACAAACTCCAAAGTTGTCAGATTGAAATGAAAATAGTTTTAAATGGTTTATGAACAAATGAGTAAGTCAGGCATTGTAATGCCAAAAGTACATAAAGGATTCTTCTGATTACATTCTTTTTTCTTTATGTATTTAATACACCTAGCAATTTCCTGTAATCCGCCCCTTTCCCTTTTCATCCACCATACTGCAATTATGGGCAACTTTGTGTTCTTTTCCTCCAAAATATATATAGATTTTTTTTAATTAAGGAGTGACAGTGCCTTTGCCTTAACCATTTTAATATGTTTATTTGATCCTTTTGAAGTAAAATGCCATAACCCAGCTTTTTTCCTTTTAGTGTGTCTCATTTCCTGAAGTCTGTAAGCTGTCTGTATTTTGTGTATCAAGTAGAATCATGCTTAAGGAAACAAGCCCGTTCTTGTCAACAGATGTCAACTGGCTGATAGTTTACACTTGTGATTAGGCAGAAAAACAGTCAATGTAGCGAGGGTCTGCTTGTCTTGTGACCATAGTTCCTCTTTGGGCCCCGTTTGACCTTGTCTGTCATAAAATCCCTAGACTTACCAATTTTCTTTTTGACTTAATGTATCGCCTATTTTCTTGCTGGAGCTTTAAACATTGCCTACACATTTTCTAAATAGAGCTGTATTACAAAACATATACAAGATGACCTGGTTGATGTGCTGTGCTTTTCTTTGTTGAACAGATTTGAGTACCTTGCTTGTGTACATTGTGTACCAAAAGGATTATTATTGCAGGGTAATATCATAAAGTACTGGCTGATGTTTTTCCCAAAATACTCCAGACTGACCGTCGACTTTTAATATTTATAATTTGCAATGACATTTTGAAGTTTGATTTGTGATTCACATGTAATGGTGAACTGATGGATGATGCTTGTTTTGAGATGTTGTTCCAATCAGATGTCCTGAAATATGAGCCTCAAGCAGGCCATGTTGAGTTGCCTTTCAGTAGTCTAATGAGATTGATCATAAGTAGTGGCCAACATTTTTGCAGAAATTAGATTTCAATGAGACACAAGTGGCTGCATTCAGCTGAGGTCAGAGGATGTCACATACAGGCAGCAACCTTCAGATATGACCCAGTAAGTTATAGTGTTGCAATATCTGCAGATATCACAACTTTTCAAATGTTTGAGCCAAAGTCATAAGGATAATAACTTCATAACCTTTTTTTTTTTTTATACCTAATTTATGTACAGTTTAATAATGCACATAACTGGACTTGAGTTCAACACATTTTATGAGGCCTTTTCCAAAATTATCTGTGGTAATCTCTGCTCAAAGATGAAGGGAATCCCTCTGTTTACAGAAGACTGAGCTGAGCCATTAACTTTGAGCTCATTTGACTGAGCGCTTATAATTGTGTAAGAAGTAATATATTCTGGAACTGAATTCATGTTTTTTCTTACGTCATCATAAATTCAATTCAACAAAATATTATTTTTTTTTTTTCAAAACATTTGAATAGTTATTCCAATAATTCCAAATAGCACTAAAAGTGATGACAAATATCTTCACTTAAAGATGCATTACCATAAATTTTCCTCTGTTTCCTTCACTAACTCTATGCTCCTGAACAGCAGCATAGCAACCTTTCCTTCTTTTATTTTATTAAAAAATGTAAAACTGGACCAAGTTGTCCACTGTGAAAAGATAAGACATTACATCAAACCAAAGTTTAGAGCTTTTCTTAGACTTCTAGCTCTTGAGTTCAGCATTATCTGGAGTCATTACTTCTTGTTGAAATCAGTGTAGACCAATGGGAGCGTATGTGCTAATACTTCAGACAGTGTTCTGAAACATTAACCATTTTGATAATTAACTGTCTCTATGGATTTGGGTGCTACATTAAGGTGCGCTATTTATGTCTTTTTTTGTTATTTTTGCATTTGCTTTATTGATTGTTTATGCCATGTTACTGTGTAAAGTGTTGTTGGCTATTAATACCATTATTAAAGGGCTCTGTTAGACTTTGACTAGACTCCACCTGCCTTGTTACATGGAGAGGAGAAGGACGGCTGTCGAGTTCTTAATAACATTAATGACATAATGCACTTGGGAAGTCTCATATTGTTGACTGTATGTCACATGTTACATGCTGTCTGTTCTTTCTTTAGTTTCCCATACAGGATGGGAACTGTCCGGCACTGGCTGCATTGACCGTCATCTATGTCTCATGATTCTTGTTTTAGGCTAATCATGTGACAGAGTATGCCATGGATAGTAAGGTAATTGATCTCATGCTGTGGCTTATTAAGCTCTTCAAAATGTCTGTTTGTTCCCTACAGTCTGGTGGATGTTTGCCAAGGCTTGGATTAAGTTTTATTTGTTGTTGCTTTCATTTTAAAATGTCAAACAATTCATCTTAACATTGAAATTGGGCTCAAAGCACATTTGTGACCTTAGTAGAATTTATAATTATCTAATATATTTTATGTTAATATCATTTTAGGCTTTATCCAAAGAGCACATACCAGTGATTTCTTTAACAAATGTCACAAGGATCATCAGTTTCTCATGAATCAGTGGCTGCAGTGGTCAGGAGGCAGCAAAGGGGAAGGAACATTAGCTCATCCTTTTGGACAGCCTGTCCTCTGTGTGATTTAAGACGTCTAGGACAATCTAACTTCTCATTCTATTGAAAAGCCTTGTAGTGTATGCTCTGGTGTCTTAATATGTTAAAAGTATGTGATGAGTCACTGTATATATTTCGAGTCATGCTTGACCTTGTTAAATGAATGTGGAGGTCACTAATAGCCTGTAGTTAAAGGGACAGTATCTATTATTAATATAGCGGATTGGGTACACATATTATTGTACTATTGCAGCCCTAGCATGGTGAATGGCCTCAAGACACTAAAAAAGCTTTGCTAAAGCCAGATTTTTTTTGTCCATTCAGGGCTTCTGTAGCAGTTCAGCAGTGTTTGAAAAGGATCAGTGCACATGCATTTTGGATATAAAGATGGTAAACAACACCCGTCTTGTTATACAATATCGGCTTCTTCCCATTTTTCCATTTCATAAAGAATACTGTGTAGAGAGTAGATACGTTTGCATGACCTGCTCCACTGTAATCCGCACAACACACAATAGATACCGCAGACAATGACTTTTGGGGTTACAAAGTTTAATTACTGATTCATCGTTGTCCGCAATTGCATCCTGGTTTATTGCTACAGAAATGTCTTTCAGCCTCTTTCTTAAAGATACCAGAGTGTTTCCAGGTAAAGATCTAAGCATGCTCATTTGGCTCCTAACCAATGAGAAGTGAGTGTGGTGTAAAGAACAACGCCCATTTTCTTTGTTGGCATTGCCTCACATGTTAAGTCTGCTACTGAATCAAATTACAGCAGAAGTTTTACTGTCACAAATGCTTGAAATGTTTAAATGAAATCTTAATCAAGATAATAGTCAAATTGCTCCATTTGTGTTGGTTAAGGACACATAGTTTGTTCACAGACATAGCTAGTGACCAAAACTACAGATTATTCTCGCGTGTTTGAACACTAAAGCGCACTTTCCCTCATACAATACTTTCAGCCTTGGGCATCCTCTTCCTTCCATTCGCCCTGACTAGTGTTACTGCTGCGCTGAGTTGGGCTGCATACCCTGGATTAACGCTTGGCTGTAATCTGGGACACCGCAGATTACGCTTTTCATCTCTTCTCGCTCCCCCCTCCTCGTCCATCACAATTGTCACGTGATTGGTCCAGGCAAATGGGACCCTTTTTTCTCCTTGGATGACAAGCTGATGATGGAGAGCTAAGAGGGAGGGAATTGACAAAGGGACCTGGGAGTATTGAAACTGGTGTCACGCAATATCAGCACAGCAGCACAGTGTCTATAGCATGTGAAAGTGAAAAGGATTCAGAAGTGACCTTTGGGAATACTGAGGTGTTTGCAACAGCTATTTGAAGACACAGGTAACTTATTAACACTGAGAAAGGAGCTTCGTCATATTTTCACTGTGACCTTCTCAGCACAAAAGCTGCTACAAAGTGTCTGTCCACGCACACACTGACTGTACACACACTGCAAGAGTCCAGAGGGCTGCAAACAAGGCGACACAGAGACATCCAGCACGCGCCCGGATCACATGCAGTCAATCAGCACTCGGCCGACCCTGCTTAGGTAGCGCTGTTGTGGTTTGGAGGCGGTGTAGTCGTCCTGTCAGGCAGCTGTGAAAATGGAGCCCCTGGAGGAGTACCATTCGCCGTTTGACTTTGAACAAGGAGTCAACACCAGTTACCTGTATTTGTCCCCGGCCTACAGCGACACACCGCCCAGCTCCCCGGCCGCCAAGACCAGAGGTAGGATCCACCAGGAGAGTGTTGGCACGGTTGGCATGGAAACCAAGTCGGGTTGATTCAGATTTTGGGGGCAGCACAAACTTTGAGGGGGAGGGGATGTGTAAAAACTGGCTGTGGTGTATGTTTGATGAACTTGTAGTCTCATTGTGAGTTCATCTTATGATTTTTATATTCATATTCATCTTTCTCCATAGACTTATATGAAAGACAACTTCTATTTGTATTTTAGCTGTATTATAAAGATTAAACCTTATAATTTATGATGGAAAGTTGTCAGCTAGTGGTTTCCTTTTGCATCTGGCTGTTATTGATAAAAGGCACTGATCACTCTTTTTATTTTGATTTTACATACCATTCACTCAGACCTCTCTAATCTACCTGTGACAATGGCGTTTTTAGATTTTAAAGTACATAATCATCGGTCTGAATCTCAGGATATACATAAAAAGTTGCCACAAAATGGACTTTTGTCTGTCCTAATCAATCAACACAATACTACGATGTTGGTAACATGCTACTTTGGGCACTTTGTTTGACCTTTTGTCTTTAGACTTTTACACAAAGATAATTAAGTAGCAGATAGATTTCAAAATTGTTCAAACTATACACTTTAACAGGGCAGCATGTGGTTTTACTTTAATTAGCTGTTCTAGATCTGACAGCTTGATTGGTTTGGTGGTAACGAAGCTGAACACATTAGTTTGAAGTGGACATGAGTTTTAATGTAAGTTCATGTATGTTGGTTCAAACCCTGCTAAGTGTTTGGCTCCCACTTAAGTGTCTGCCGGGAACAATACATTTATGGCGGTGAACCTTTGAAGCTATCAACATAAATGTCAGATCTAAAAAGCATAAGTATAAAACCAGTGGACTGTCATGGGTTGCATTTACAGCCCTGTGACTTGGAGCATGTTCAGAATGGTACTGCGGTGTTAATGGCACTGCTGTATCACCAGTAATAGGAGAAGAGGGCAAATGTAAGACAAGAGGAGCAGACATGAGAGAAAGGACCTCGCGCTTTGTATCTCTTCAGAAGAACAATGGGTGTTTTCACAGAAGGTGGATTTCTCTGTATTTCTTTCGCCTCATTATTACAATTTCTCTCTTGACTTTTCTGAGTAAAAGCAGCTACTGATTTCCAGTGGGATGTCTCACTTGAGCGTGTTCTGACAGATAAATATTTGCTCTTGTGACGTCCAATGAGCTCTTGTTATTCCCATGACGTTAATTAATGTTAGAACTGGTAATGCCTGGGCCCAGCTCTCAAATTAAGTGATTTTAGACTGAAATACTCTGACTGTTCTTCAGCTCTCCAGACAATTAGATGTAAATTCTATTTTCTTTGTGGGAGTACATGAACTAGAGTCTTGTGAATTTGCTATCTTCGCCCATCTGTCTCAGTTAAAATGTTTTGAAATTACACAAGTGCTTTATTGAGACATTAAAGTGTTTGGAAAGAGGTGGGAGGATGGCTATGGAGCTCGTGTAAATAATAATGGCAGGGATAAATGTTATTGTATGGGGCAATGCTGTTTTAAACCTTTACTTTGCCTTTACTTTGTGTGTGTTTACAGATAGAGGCCAATTTCAGAGACAAGTAACAGGAACTATATGTGGAAATAGTTGTTAGTTTGCTATCTACCACATGATCTAAGCTAACATTAACTTACTAATGCAATATTAAAACTAATGTAAATGCCAAATAGATTTTTACATGAGCTGGGGAGATAATGTTTTAAAATCAGACATTGATGATTGATGATAAAATGTGAATGAGTTGAACATAACAGTGTTAAGAAAAGAGTACAGTGTGTGTTTGCTTCCCTTTAGCCAACAGCTCAATATGTGTGAAATGTATTTTTCACCAGTTCCTCTGGCCTCCTTCCCCTGATTGTGTTTTATTCAACTCTTGGGTTTCCTCTTTTTATCTTGGTCTCAGCTTCTTTATTTTTACCCGTAGCCTTTGAATCCTTTACATCCTCCTTTATATATTCGAAAGGACCTGATAATAAGAGAGAAAACACCTCAGAGAAACACTTGTGTAGCCCTGTTTCATTTCAGCACCCACTTTTGTCCTTTTGAGTGGCAGAACCTTCTATCCCTTGTGCTCTCACGCTGTCAAAGCCCAGGATGTCTCCATCAAGAAACTTCTTTGTATTATTGATACGCTGCTTCTACTGAGCACGAGTCTGTGTGAAAATAAGATGTGTGCGAGAGATAGAAGTGTTTGGTGCAGGAAGGCTCGCACGTTGGAAGATAAAAAGCATCTCCCTCATGACGCACACCTAGCATCAAACAGCATCCTTTAGTATCCTTACTTTTTTGTATCTCAGCTTCTGATAGCCTTTATCCATTCTGTAAAAACATCCTCTTTCAGTGTGACAGATCATGTTTGACAGCTAACTTTAGCCTCGCTTCTAAAGCCACCTGTCACATGGTAATCTACAAAGGATGTCAACTGAAAAATACACTTTCACCCCAAACGTGGTTGGCCCCGGAAAGAGCCTTTATGTGATTTTTTTGTTGTTGTTTGTGTCCCAGGTTCCCAGCTGCTCTCAGACTCGGTTCCTGAAGTGGGAGAAGATGCAGTGACTAGCGTTGGTTCCTCTCCGCCGCAGCCCGCTATGTCGGATGAGGAAAGAGAAGAGCTGCAAGAAGAGCTGCTCAAGGTCAGGTCAAAGGTCACAGGGAATGAAAGAGGCCAAGGTCAAGAGTGATGCTAGAGTTACAGCTATAGCCAGCACATATATAAACTGTTACAACCAATTTATTGTCAGGGAATACAATAAAAGTGATTATTTTTGTTACTTTGTGTAGGTTGAAGATGAGATCCAGACGTTGTCACAGGTGTTGGCAGCCAAAGAGAAGCAGTTAGCAGACATAAAGAGGAAGTTAGGTATTTCACCACTCAATGAGCTGAAGCAGAACATCACTAAAACGTGGCAGGAGGTCACCACCTCCACAGCGTAAGTACCCACAGTCATCAGCTCAGTATAACAGTGGCCTACTCAGTCTCTTTATTTGATTGCACTCATTACCACAAACTAGTTTTAATTCTCACCCGGAGATTCCTTGTCCCTGGATGAAGTCTTTCTCTTCTAAACAACATGGAAAAAGATGTCTGAGTTCTTGACAAGGTGCTCGTGGCTTGTGTAAAACGGATTTATAGGCTTTACATTGCAGGAAATGAGCAGCTTTTTCAATGGTCTCAGGCATCTTAGAATGAATGAAGATGTTGAAGTTTGGTTCAGAGCTCGATGCCGCTCTGCTTTGATCTATCATCTCTTTTCATCATCCTCATATCCTTTTCTGGCCCCTTGTCAGTCTTCTCTCTCTCTTTTTCTTCAGCTACAGGAGGACATCTGAAACACTGTCTCAGGCGAGTCTGAAGGCCACGGCCGCCTTCTCCACTATGGGCTCAGCCATCACCCGCAAGCTGGAAGATGTCAGGTGAGCGCCAAGGCAAGACATCAGACACCCAGCAGCTGTCTAAGGGAATGATATTTTAGGAAATACTACGCACTGAGCGCTGAATATATGTCTGGTATTTTTCTTCTTGCTTCAAACTTCAATTTTTTCCACTTATCTATGAAGACAGTCAGTCTGTCTGTTTTGACAGTTATATTCTGTGTTTGTTTTTTAATGACAGGGGCAGGCAGGAAATAAAACATCTAGCATAATTTTAGAACCACAGGAAAGCTGATTAAATAATGTAGAGGCATGATTTTACCTTTTTTTTTTCTTTTTTTTTTTTTAACTAAATAACATAACACTGACCTAAAATTACACACTTATTTGCACAACTTTAGGTTTGACCAGAGAAATAAGCACTGTTAGACCTATTTACAGTATGTACCTTGAAGAACTGAGCTCTTCCTGTATTAAAATCCTGGTGTAGATGTATTGTAAGCCACTTCTTTGCATCAGATTAAAGGATAGTGCAATAGTTTGAAAGGGTTTTAATAGTTCTGCAAGTTATTATGAAGTAATAGTTTCATCATCTGTCAAGCACCTGCAGCAGACATTATATATTTTTAAATGGCTATTAATTAATGTGAATCTATCCTCGTTAAAAAGGATTTGGAGAAACCAACAACAGCTTGTTCACTTTGGGACCTGGCACCCTCTGACCCCGGCCCCCTCCCCACCCCAGGTCCTAATCTGTCTTCTCTCCTGTCATCCTCCTTCTCTCTGGATTACTGAGCTGCAAACAAGATTATTAGGCCCCTCAAAGCTGCAGTGTGCTGAGAAATGCACCCTCACGGATGAGCCTCGCTGCCAGGATGGGGTTGGTGTGGGCTTGAGGGGGCAACGGAGAGAAACCTGTCAGGGGTCAAACGGTTTATGTGTGTGTGTGTGTGCATATATTCTTCTGCTGCGTGTCTGTGTTTGACGACAAGATTCCTCCCATAATACACAGGATTAACACACCCACTGCGTTAGTGCACAATCGATCTTAATGGGATAAAGTGGGATTTATGAGATTTATTTGCACTCATTGAATGTATAGGAAAATAAATGAGGTTGCGTACACTGTGCATGCATTTGTCTGCCTTTCTCTGTCTTGTTCTCTCTGTCGAAAACTGCAAAGATCACTACTAACGCCCCCTTTTGTCTCCATAATGCTTCCGGATAGCATGCGCTCAATACAGCACTCGGCTAGTATGCCAGTGATGAGGTAAGATAGCTGCTTGGTGGACATGCTAATGGGACAAAGTAATGACCCTCACTCCACATATACAGTACAGACCTACAGTTTTACTTGCACTCTTTGTAAAAATATGTTCATTCAGAGTCCACTCATATTAGTTACTACCAAAAGAATGTTTGAATAAATAGTTTTTTCAAAATATAAAAGTGAAGGCCAATATATTTGTGTGGCATTACCCTTTACAAAATGTCTTCTCTGTGTGGGATAAACAAGAACAAACAACATTCTTTCTCTGTGCCAACTTTGTAGTGACATTAGCAGCTATCAGTGAAGCTGCAGCTTTATTAATCTTTCACAGCCAGACCTCTGCTTCGTCAAGCTTACACCTCTCGAGCAAAAATCTAGTCCAAAACGACAAGATAAGCTCTCACAATGATAACGCCCATATTCACAAACGGCTCCTCTGGTTGGCCTCATGTGACAGCGGCCTTAGTAGCATGTCACTTTCTAGGTTAACATTTGAGGTTTAGCCACTCCTCTTGGGACCTTTACCAGTTTAGTAGAAAAGAATGAAGTCACCTCAAAAGTCTAGTATATCTGTTGTGTATCGAGTAACATGACCTCGAAAGACACAATTATTCCAAAAGTTCTGCTCTTTCTACCTTTTATAAAGCGCTGGCATGTTTGTTCTGAGTTTGCTACAAAGAAAACATTATATCTGTGTGAATCTATATCCACCGTGTCTTTTTTTCTTCCCAGGAACACACCAGGCTTTAAGTCATTTGAGGAGAAAGTGGAGACTTTAAAGGTAACGGTCTCAAGCGAGCACTTGATTTGCACTGTGTAAAAGTCTAGGAAGCTGGATTTGGATGTGCATGAAGCCAAATAACAAAAAGTATGCAGGAGGAATGTGCACAGGAAATTTCTTGCATTTGTTCCATTGTTTTTCTCTTGGTCATCTTTTTAAGGTAGATTTCCTGTCTTGCTACGCAGGTCTATTTTAACTGGTATTGCTAGAAATTCTGAAAACTTTTATTGTCTGAATGGTTTTATACAACGCACATATAGTTCAGGGACATTACTAAATAACCCATGCATAAATAGTTTCTGAGACGTTGTTGAATTGGTGTCCTCCTCCAGACAAAGATGAGTCCGTCAGCATCAGCCACTAACCCCTCCGACCTGGACGGCAGTAGCACGACCACCGAGTCTCTGTTGAGTCAGCCTGAAGCCCCGACCGAGGGGGAGTCGCCAATGCACTGAGACCTGCCCCTGAACCCAGTGACCCCTCCACACCTCCTTCACTTGACCCCTGACCCCTGGGCGGTCCCTATGTGCACCCTAAACTCTGCTGTGCCAGTCTCCTTAACAGAGGCCAATGACTCTTCCCTGTGATCTAAATGTTAGTGTGAACTGAGAGCGTGGGACGGGAACATGTGTCATGATCATGTTTTTTTGTTTTTTTGGCTTTTTCATTTCCTTGCCTTTGTCAAAGCTAACGTTGTGGTCCTAAAATGTTTTTGACAAAATTTGTTTACTTTAAATATCAGAGAGAAACTGCACAAAAGACATACAAATAGACTTTTGGGTTTATTGCTTCTGCATGGCTCTTTATTGTGTTTAACACCTGTTTTGTGCTGCCATTTTGGGGCTATTCCTAGTTTACCATTATTTTAAGACAGCATCATCAAAGTCTTAACACTGTGTCCAAAGTATGAATGTATTTCTTTGTGTCATATACATGTTGCACGTTAACATAATGCTGGGATTAAAATCTGGGTTTAAAGCTGTCATTTTTTCCCTTGCCAGGAGTGGGACAGAAAGGTGATGTAGTAACAGAAAAACAGCCAAGATCAGCACAAAACAGAGGTAGAGCAAACACAGAGTGGGCCCTCAGCCTTGACCTGGTGAGAGTGAAATAAATGTGTCTCTTCCACACAGCTAGAGTCAATATTTGAACACTTGTTCATTGTTTCTGTCAGGGAGGTAACACCTACAGCAACTCCCTCCATCAGCGCAACACTAGAAAACAGTGTACCAAGATAAAGGGTAATATAATACTCCAGCCAATGTGTTTTCTCCAGTGTATTGTTGAAGTAAATTGTTTTTTAAGTTTATTGAACAGAGAGATCAATATGCACTCATAGTAATGTAGCTTTGACTAACTGCACAATTATATTCAGTGCAATACAGTGACTCAGGTCAACCCCACAGCTTAATGGGCAAAAAGTTGATCTCAAGGTTATTATAAATGACAAACTAATATCAGTTCTTGGTCCTGCAACTCTTATCCAAACGATACTGCTTGGACTGAATTGATGATGAATTTAAAGGCAACCAACATATACATATACATATACATATATATATATAAATATAAATATATATTTGTGTTTTTCCGATTACAAGTGTTCCCTTCTGGAGACTTTAAACCGCCAGTGATACAATGCATCACAGAAACGATGGATCAGATTGTGTGGGATTTGTAGTATGGAGATGCTCTTATAATGGACAGTTGGATTTGGATTTAAACTCCATTAAACATACTTATGGAAAAAAATGCCTCTATAGTGTCTTATATATTTTGTATTGTATCGTTTAATGTAGCATCACGTGCTTTTTCAGTATCACAGTCTTTTTGTAAATGCTAGAAAAGGGGCCCAGCATGGTTGGCTGCAGTTTATGATTTAAACACAAGAGGGCAGCCAAGAACAGAAGCATGTGTGGATGGTGTTATTTTCATGAGTCTGTGCCAATGAAGAGTCACTGGAGAGGTTAGTAGTTGTCAATACCAATACAAGGCTACTCAACATTTTTTGATTAACTTTGAAATACTATGCTTTTTTCTGGTGAAACTTGTGAGTTTTAATAAATTTAATCCATCAACATCTATCCATCAAAACCTTGAAACCCTAAAATACATATTTTTATGCTTTTTTAAAGGCACAGTATGTACAATTTCAACATGAATGTTTTGTGAACAAATCTTGCCCCAGCTCCACATCCCATCCTCTCTTTCAGTTTTCATCGGTGAGTAAAAACCAAATCCAGGTTTATCTGACTTTTGACCTCATTCATGTAGTTTCTGTAGCCTATTTCTGTGATCCTATTCAAAAACATCCCTCCCATATAAACAAAGAATGACAAATCAGGAAATGCAGGCTGTTTACAGACACATTCACTTCCTTATTCTTCTGAAAGGTGTTGAACATAGGAAATTTCTATTGTGTAAGGTTTAATTTATTTATTTTTCAATGTACATCTTGTATCTTATTGCTTATATATGAATTACTAAAGTAAACACCTTTCTAGTCTAAAGAAAATCCTAATTGGCATCCCCTATTAAACTTCTAAATGCACATCTATGGGAAACTTTTACAATAAAATTGACAAATATTGTATAATTGTGTCTGTATCTGAAGTGACGATAGGAAATCCGCACAGTTTGCAGATGGAACGAGCGAGCAGTGAAGCAGAGATGAGAAAAGACACAGTGACAGCAGCTAACAAACAGCTGCCAAAAAGTCTTTATTCAGTTGTAACCAGATGCCTCCAGAATCTCCTCGTCTCACAAATCCGTCTGGAGCAGGTCTAAAACTGTACACAGAGGCAAACAACAACAGCACCAGAACGAAATGATCAGGAAATTACACCATTTACAACAAGAACGATGGCAGTTTGTACACACACAGGTCAGAGAAGAAAGAAACTGGTACAGGAGTTAACAGTCAGTGTGCAACGATTTTTCCGCAACAAGAAAAATCCTTATATATCGTAATATTCATTTGATAACACTGTGGAAATGAAAAGAAAAACAAACAAAAAAAACATCATTGGTGCATTCATAGAGTAGCCTATAGATATATTTGTGATAGAAACAGGTTCATATTGCAAGTTCTTAAAGAATATCATAGCTTTGTTTTAGTGTTTGATACTGACGGCTGTATTTGAGTGTATTCTGATGAGGCAGACCTTGATGGCTATTGTTGAAGGTGTTAAAAGTGAACATTCAGCTTGAACATGGCTTGGTGTGTGTGTCTTTAAGCAAATGCCCTTAAAGACACTAAACCCGCCCCCCAATACAGAGTGAACACAAAGACTCCAACACAAAGTTTAGGGGACATTTTGGGAAAGTAGCTTATTTGCCATTTGACAGAGAAACATATATATAGTTTGTATATTTTTCCTCTAAACTCACACCGTACCCTCACAGTGAAGGGAAGCTACTAACTTCACAAAAACACCAGCGATTCTTCTCTGCAGAGGTCACAGATGTCTATGGCGTTCCTCACAGCCCTCATCAATTATTCAATGACTCACAACAAACAACAACGTGTGAGCTCTGACTTACGGATGTCGGATTCATCCACCTTTATTATGCTTTTTGAATAGGCTACATGGTTTTTTTTCCAACTCAGGTGCAGCCAGACCCAGATGATCAACAAAACTCGAGTGGAATGTCAGCGAGCTTAAACAAACACAAGGAGAGCCATGATAAACACATGGATGTCATAAAGAGCCCGTGTTATGATTTTACTAAAGCTGAAGATACACTTTTGTCACTGTGTAACAAAGGAGGGACGAAGTCATTGCTTTGGAAGTCAAAAGTAAGTCTTAAGTCTTTGTTCTCAAGTCAAGGCCAAAGTCCTATACTTTGAGTTTCAAGTCCTTTTAACAACAGACTAATACAACCCTTTTTTATTTTGTGACACTTGATGTTAATAATAAATCATGTGCCTCACAAAGTAGAAGATCTGAGCTGTGTTGTCCAGTACTGAGAAAATGGGAGTGATTGTCACTGCAGCTGGTAATCCATAGCTGCTACAAAAAACAAAACAAAAACTGGTTGAATTTGGAAACGAAGATACTGCTAAAATAACAACCGACTCAGTAAAAAACACATGAAGGATTAAGGATTGAATTAAAAAATAAAAGTGGATCAGTCATTTGTGCACAGTGGGGGCTGAAAACTCGCTCCGCTGGTGCTGAGAGAAATTAATTAATTGTTGTATTTTTTTTTTCTTTTCAAAGTCTTTTCAAGTCAGAGGCTCAAGTCCAAGTCGAGTTGCCAGACATTTTCTCTAGTCATTAAATTTCTGACTGACTCAAGTCCACACCTCTGCTGCATAAAACAATAATTACTCTCAGATCTATCACAGAATGAAGTTTTACCAAACCCAATACACTCCATAATACTTTAACAGCACTAATATTATGTACTAGGCTCAAAGATACCATTTTATTGACCTGCATGGCTCCAAAATGCATCAAAGGACCAGCGTAACCAAAATTTAGCAGAAAGTGACACAATCAAATTCTGCTTTATGCACCATTTCCAACATTTTTTGCTGCAGCTGGCTCACATAATTCAGCACAAAGCTTCTCTCTTTGTGTTTAAACCCTCTTGTTTTTGTCCCAATTGATCAAATTGTCTACTCTGATGTCCTTCATCAATAACTGGAGCTGAAAAATGTAACAAAAGGTGTCACTGAAAAACCGTCTACAACCATTTACTGAGACATACAACTTTCAGACTTCAATCTAACACAAAGAGTCTAAAAATCATAACACGGACTCTTTATTATTTTCTGGTTAATGTTTATGGCTGGATTAGAAGAGCTCAAAGCAGCACAGAAAGGGTTATTCCTTCTGCTGTGTCTGCATCGTATCGATAATGCATGAGGTATGACAGCGCGCACGTCGAAAAGTGTGGCTGCAGGAATGGCTTGGTCATGTTCAACAGAGACGCATTCGTACCCAAACACTCACTAAGCTCCACTCTCGACGAGCAGATAAACAGGAGAAGGTGTGAATGCTACACGGAGCAGATGGGACGTACCTCAGGCGGCCGTTGCAAACACACACACACTCACTCCATCCATCATCTTTCACGTAAAAAAAAAAAACAGTTTCCACCAGCGAGCTTTTCACATGGACGGGACCCGAAGCCACGCAGACATATGTTCCAACAGTGGGGGCAAATGACGCCATCGAACACAGCTCACAGGCCGCTCCACTCCTACAGTATCCAAGTAGGGGTCTGGAGCATTGTGTAACATGGGCCTGTGCATGTGAGAAAAGGTCCCGTCTATGAAGAATAAAAGTGGAAAAAGTGTTTGCAGCTGCAGAGATCTTTCTTAATAAATCCTTTTCCTGATAAATGATGCAGGCGGGCGTGAATGTTGCATAAAAAGGTGGATCGAGAGCTCCCACCTCTCACCACAAAAAACTATCTGGCCTTATTAACCACATCAGCCAAACCCTTATCTGTGCAGAAAGATAAATACTTTCTTATTCATCCTGCAAAAAAAGTACTCCAGACGACCCAGAGGAAACGTGCCTGTGGGACCGCATAAATATACATATACTAGCACTTGTAAAGATGAGATTTGTTTGGAGAGTTGAGGATGTATTCTTCTTAGAGATATTGGAGCTCACTAAGATGTTATAAAAGCCTAGACAAAATGATTCCTTGATGTTGACTGGAGCGGATGACTTTAGGAGTCCAATAAATGCATTTCGACTTATGTACTAGCTTTTTCCTGGTAAGAAGTAAAGTTTTCTTTTAAATAGATTTGATTCCTATTTACTTATAGATTTGAAACGACACAAGTCAGTCTGGAGCAGTCTTAAACGGTCTTATGTGTAAAAAGCAGACGGGAGCACTGACATAGAAGCTAAATCAGAAAATATGCAACCAAATGTTTACGTAGAATCCATTAGAATGAATCAATTTGTCTCATCTTTTGGTGTTTTAGAGAAATTATGAATGAATCCGTTTTTATATTCATTGTGTATTGAAACAGAAATAAACTGAGCCAATGTACTGTTTAGCTTCTCTGTAAGAACTCCCGTGGGCTCCTCCAAACAGATCCGTGCCTCATTCAAGCACACTATCTCTGTGACCCTTGCCCTTCACTGACTCCAGATAAAAGCTACATAATAAAATAGAAAACTTTCTTTACACCGGTGAGATGTCCTCCTGAGCATGGCTTTTCTGTACGACGGCACACAAACTACGTCTCCCTGTTAACGTTAGGCCCCCGCTAATGCACGCTCAACAAACACAAGTGGAGGTTTTAGTTTACAGCTCGGAAACACATCAAACATTTACATTTAGAGGCTTCAAAAGGATAGAAAACGCAACATACTGTTTTGCCCATGTCTGGGGTTCAGAGCAGCGGATGCAAAGTTGAATGTCTTTAGCTCACTTTTGTTTTTTGAAAAAAAGCAGTCTCAAGCGTCATGTGATTCGAGGAATTACACCCCCACATTTCAATTAGTGGGAACGTGATGTTGCTCATAGGTCGAGCAATAAAAGCCCACACGGTTTATTTCATATTTAACAAGTATCATGTGATTTTGGGCCCGATCAGATGAAAAATATCCCCCAGTTTTAAAGCTCCCAGTGTGTTTTATTAAAGCTGGGAGTGTCAGCTGCGCAGGTGGAAGAAGAACAACTAAGCACTCACTGTTCTTTATAACTCCAGTTGGCACAGAGCCCTGCACAATAGTGATCCATCTTCCAAAAAGCATCCTGCCAGACTCTCCCAGGACAAGATAACTGCTAACACACACCACACCAAGGATAGAGAAATCTAACCCTCGACTATTGGACAAATTGGTCCAGCTCACCTGGGAGGCTGCTGTGTAGGGATTAGACAAGTTTTTACAGTCATCTCTGACAACAGTACAATTTGACTGTGTGAAGAACGAAATGTAAGCTGCTCTAAACCCTTGACGTGGCAAGCACAGCACAAATAGAGCACATTTATATAAATTCTTATTTGCATGCACATGCAGTAATAAAAATACAGTTAGACCAGAGCATATAGTATATAGTGTTTTGAAAAAGTGTAAAAATCCAGTGTGACAGTCATTGAGTTCTTGAGGTGATTGTAATCTGAGAGAGAAAAACAGCCAAAGAGATGATCGAGAGACGGTGGTCAGCCATCTCTGTGTTGCATATTTAAGTCAAAGTGAGGGAGCTGTGGCAGAAATGGCCTGAATTAATGAGCTATGCTCCTATTTAATTAATATTCCAAGTGATCAAATTCAATAAAGGACAGAGCCAGTGAGTGTTTCTGCCTCTCTCTCAGTGTCTATCTTATAATTATTCATCCACCTTTGCTTAGATAGGAAATGAGGCTTTACAAGACACTGTGAAAAGCACTTTGGAGCAGCTCCGCTCTAAAAATGGATCATCTCACTGACTGTTTCATGCTGTTTTTACCAAATGAGGCTTCCTTGATTTCCCAAACATTTCTAGATTGCACCACGACAGAGATTTCTTCACATCAACACACACGTATGTACAAGCCCTTGTACCAAAGGGAGAAAGGGTGATGTTTGGGAAAACAAAGAACAAAGGTACAGACCAAAAACACATTGAAACACAGTATCATCATAATGTTGGGTCAAAAATAGTTACAGCAAAGAGTAGAAAAGTCACTCAGACTTTGAGGGTTCCTTACAGTAACATCTTTCTACAACCAAGAAGTGGCCAAAGGGGCCTTGAACACAACTCACAGAATCTTTGTATCACAAATCTTTGAGATAGAAGTATAGAAAGCAGAACTCAGACTAGCCAGCACCAGAGACATTCCTTCAGCGTTGCTGTGGCCCTGCATATCACAGCAACACACCTCCGCAGAGAGCTTCTAGACACAGACTACTCTAGAAACTCAACGCTCATCAAGGCACATTCAGGACTCCTTTATCCCTCCATAAGAATACGACTAAAACACTGTCTTTTTGTGTAATCATTTCTTTTATAGGGTGTGTTTAAGCCATTGAACCCCTTTAACTGGCCCTTCCTCCACCGGCACATTCCTGAATGAACCGAGAAGGAGGGACCCTCCTCTTTTTATTGACGACACCCTCGACCCTAACTCTGGCAGAAGATAGATAGGAGCAGAGATGCATAACCTGCCTGTCAGCGTGGTCGCCATGGAAACTAGCCCTCGTGTTGGTGAGATGTTGATGCTGAAAAGACACCATCTATTCTTAGGGTCATGCGAGGCAATGCCATGACTTCTCAAGTGTAACCAACTGTGCATACATGCAACTTCTGTCTCTTTAAAACTCTACTACGTTTTTAGTCATGTGACTTTCCACTCCACACACACACAGAGCACCACCTGTCTTTGGACTATTGTTGAGCAGTGTCTGTGAGACGGAGCTGCAGGCCAATAGGGCAAATGTTTGCTCACATTTAGCTTCGAGAGTTTGCCGGTACAGAGCCTCGGGGAAACTCCAAAGGCAACTCTAACTCTATCAAACTTCTGGAGCTGACTGTCTCTCACAAAACAGTGCAATAAAAGAGTCTAGAGGACAGTAAAGTCTGGGATATAACATTGATATACGGATACACACTGCACTGTAGCTGAGTTATACAAGTGGTACTGTAGCTTATCTGTATATATTGTAGCATATATTGACCTATACTTGATGATATAAGGTATAATAAGCATCTTGTTACAAACAAGTCTTGTCATGTATGATTTACTTATCTGTCTAAGGATCAAGTCCATAAACCAGAAATGCTCATAAAAGTGTCACCACTTGAACTGCTGTAAGAGCCATCACTGGCCAGCTGCTACACCGGACAGTCAGAGATGGACATGAATGTGTATGTGGGAGCATATATACACTGAGGGTCTGTCATAACTCATAAGAGTTGATTTTTACACCTTGGGTAAGCAGAATAATGCCATCTTGTTTTATTCAGCTTATAAATCATGGCTGAATGCTCAGGCCTTTAATAGACGGCGACAGGGAGGTAAACACACCAGAGAACAAAAGCCAGACCAGGCGCTGCCACTCACGAGGGAAAAAAAACCCTCCTCATAAGTATTCATATCACTCTCACTACAGCAACAAGACCGCCCATTGTGGCTCTTTGATGCCAGTTTTAATTCTGCTCTGTGAACACGTTTACGACAGCAGCCCAGCGGTGAGCAGTGTTTAGAGGCTCCATCCCACAGTTTGTAGAGCTCAGAGCCCATTGAGCCCTAAGGTAGAGAAGTTAAGAGACAATCACTTCATGAGCATGATAACATATGGCAGGTTTGGCAGCGATACAATGACAATTTGGTGTGAGTTGTGGTCCCTCTTTGTCTGCCAGATATGTTCAACACAAAACAAATCACCCAAGATCCCGTGCTCTTGGGAATTTAAAGTTTCAGATGCTCAGAAGGCTTTGTAGTTTCTCTCATATTCTAATTAGAGCTTGAAATCTATTACAAGCAAGAAAGCAATGACTGTGTCTCATAAAATGGACAAATGTACCGATAAAGCCTGTATGATGGCTGTGGAAGCTTCTAAACATCAGAAAATGGATGAATGACAGAATTGCATGTCAAGCCCAATTGGAGCACCAGTTTTACTGTTTGGCAAAAATGACAAGCACTTTGATGTCTAGCAATTCTTACATAATAATTTAGTTTACACAATACAAAAGAAAGTATCAAATATGAACTGTAAATTGTTAACTGCTATAAAAATGGTCAATTGAGTTACCACCTACAAAGCAGAACAAGAACCTTACTTTTGTTTTTTTAATACCATCTATCGTCTAAAGAAAGTAAAGAAAACAGACTTCGGAGGGTGACCCATTTGTTTGTGGACACTTGATAGACTTGAGGCAGGGTGTTTTTATTTTCATGTTCTACAACAAAACAATGTGTACAAAATGGAGTAAATAAGATTGGACGACCCAAAGGGAGAAACAGCACTGGTAAAATAGCACCTCCATTTCTCCCCTGCTCAGGGCACAGCGCCAAGAGAGAGTAAAAGACAAAACACTGAGTGCCTCTGAAAAAGCACCTTCATGCTAAGGTCATCTTTGTGCCACTGGTAGTGAAGATGTTGTCAGGACAACGACGCAGGCAGGATTCAGTCCACAACAAAACCCGCTTTTATGCTGCCAAAAAAAAAAAAAAGACTCAAAATACATGTAATTTTGAAATCTAAATAATGACTTTCAGACATGTGGTCGTTCAGTTTAGCTGCCTTTCAAAATAACCAGTTGTACATGGGACTTGTTTTGGACTGAATCCTAACAGCGTCTGATTGGCTGCCAGTTGTAGGCTGCCCTACACACCAATAGAGATGGTCCGACGACAAAAACACAAAGCACCACACTGATAGAGAAGAGGCAGGAAGGGAAGTGCATGGAGTAGAACATCGGCCGAATTCAGCCAACAAAGCAAATAAAATCTTTTTAACCTGTGTTGCTTTGTTAAACCTGCCCTGCGAGGGACCTGACAGGCGGGTCAAACTCCACGGGCCGTTTGACGGAGTGGGGGCTCCTTGGAAGGAGCAAAGCAAGGCGCAACAGCGGCGGCCTGATCACTTTTGCCCGGGGCTCCTTCGCTCGCACACGCCGACACAAAAACACCCAGTTGTCAATCAAACTAATTGCGAGTCAGCCCTGGCGACAGCGGCAGAGGAGAATTGGAAATAAGATAAAGGTTTTAATCAAGTGTGCTTTTTCGACCACTGAGCAGCTGCGATGGTGGGGAGCGCGGCGTGGAGGAGCTCCGGGCAAGAGCGCGCAGGTCACACTCACTGGGGAAAAAGCATAACAAGCTCGGCAGGTTCGGGAAAACATACAGCTACATTTCCATCAGCAGAACATGAAAACAAAATCCATCAACAATATATATTTTTATGAGGGGAAAAAAATCAAAATAAAAACGCCAAATGATAGTATTTTTTTGCTTTAAAGTAAACCCCAACATGTTTTCTTTTGACTATATATAGACTTTTCTCATTTTGTAAACAATAATACATCACTTGATACAATGGCGAATCCTTTTATAGACATTGAAGAAGCACAATGAGTTTTAAAGTGTGACTTTAAGGCTATATCTATATTCAAAACAAAAGCATCTCCCAAAGGTCCAACAGTACCTCGATCGAACCTGTTGATGTCGAGACAAGTAAACATGAAAGCATGAAGAAAAATCCTAATATTTAACCACTAAAAGTAGCAGAAAACATAAAAAAGAGCGTTAGATGCACTGATACCAAATGGGTGAGCTTGTAGTAAGTTTATCAGCTGGTGTTGGTTTCTAATAACTGATGTTAAATGAATATGGAAATGTAATGCATATGAAAGAGCTTGGCATTCGTACAAATATTAGACATGCTTATGCAGGAAGAATGCCAAAACAGAATGATACTGAATAATTTCTAATCACACTCTTCCATTGGTCCATCTATCAGAATAAAATGTTTAAACTTTTTTTTTTTTTTTTACTTTTTTCTGTGAACAAAGTGCCTGGAACAAAGACGCTGAGGAAAAACATAGCCACAGCTTAAATGTAAAATCTCTGCTGACTTGGACTTTCAAAGAAGTGAACTAAACAAGTGCTTTGCCCACTCATTCTCTTAAATACAAACTCTTGGAGCAGAGAACAATTCAAAAAGTCGCCAGGTCTAAGTGGCTTTTTTGCTTTAAGAAAATGGTGGATTTTTTTTTTTAAGTAACCACAGACTTTTAACTTGTGTACCAAGTGCTCTGTTTGACACATACAGTGCAAGTGCTTCACTTTTGGTTGGTTGAAGTGCGCCCCCTTTGGTTTGCAGATGCACCTCGATAGTACAGTTCCCTTTGGGAGGTTGGTCAAGATGGCGGAAAGGAGGAGGGCAATCTGTCTTTCACACGCTGCTGTCAGGAGGGTCCCTGTAAATTCATTCTTGCAAAGTACGTAAACAGTCTTGGTTTTGACAAAAAGAGGAAAAAGGAGTACATTAAAAACAGTAAACATGGCACTTTAACAAAAGCCCAAAACATTTAAAACAACAAAAGGGAGTTTTTGGTTGCAAAGTTGTCATGTGTGGTGAAAGAGAAGCTGGAGATGAGATCGTGCTGTTAAGAGTATAACCCAAAGCTTTAACTGCTGCTGGTTGCTTTCTGTCACATCACATCCCTGATAAATGAAAAATGACTGCTTCAAAGTGTCTTCTGTTGATTGTGGTAATACTTTTGCGTTGCTGTAGGAGTTTTACATCGCTGACATGGTCCATCTGCTTTCCCTGACTGTAAATTGGATCTTTTTTTGCATTGATCATTCACCTGGCATTTCGTTCTTTCTGTGTTCCCTTTGGGTTGTCAAGAGTGAAGAACAGGCAGGAGGCTGTGATATTGGTGATAAAAGATCACCTCAAAAAGTTCTGAAATTAAACAACAGATGAATACATTGAAGGAAGAATAAAAACGCCACGCTTTACCTCCAACTTTCGTCACAATGTTCTTCAAAGGCCTGTTCTTATTTTCTGTTGAATCATAAAAAAAGCTTTTCACCTTTTTCTGAAACCTTTCTTTAACAGACTTTCCATTTAGAAACAAGAGCTTTAAAAAGAGATGCAACACTAAACCCAACATAAAAGACTGCAAAAAACTCTTTGATCTATTTTTTTTCTCTTTACACTGTTTAGCTGCACTGGGGTTTCCCAAAAGTGGGACTTGAAGGGAATAGCGAGGCAAAATTTGGGAATCCTGGACGGTTGAGTAAAAGCTGGCCGCGCCATCCTGTGGTTCTTGAAGTGGATGGAATGGTTCCGAGCGGGACAGGGTAAGGGCAGGGGTCATCAAGGGTGGATTCGGAGTGGACGGAAAGGTTTTGAGGTTCTGAGCAGAAGAAAAAAACAAAAACAAAAGCATGCAAAATGGTGCCCCTCCCGTTTCTTGAATGAAACGCAGCGGCGCCCGTTGGGACAGGTGCACCGTTGGAAGTGGACACTCAGTCGGTGAATCTCTGACAGGCCTTTTTCCAGCGACAGGCGGTGCACCACATGTCGCGGTTCTCCATCCCGTACACTTTGCGGCACTTCTTGCCCTCGCCACGCACCTTTCGGCTTCAGAAGACAAACAGAAGATAAATTAAATTTACAGTGACCTACAGTTCAACAGATCATCTGAATTTGAAGAATACAAATGAAAACACTGACTACTTTTTATGGGCCATTTAGTCAACTTCTCTATTTCAAAAACACAAATAGATTTTCCGTACCTGAGGGCAGTGGTGGCTCTGGGAGGGGACGAGAGGACAGCGATGGTCTGGGAGCGCTGTTCCCCAAAGCCCTGGCTTTTACTTGGAGACACCTGCACATTGAGATGACAGTAGTTGATTGTGAAATTCACTGAGGTAATGTAAGGTGAGTGAGAAAAAAACAAGAAAAATGGTTTACCGTGTTGCCAGTGAAAGTGACAGGTGGAGACTGCCAAGAGATGCTAAAGCTGGAGCTGTTGGTCGGCGTGAAGCTGGTCGAAGCCGAGGCGCTCGAGTTGCCGTTGGTCGGAATGGACACAGGAGCTGTGGCCTGAAGGAAGACATCAAGGTCAAATCAGATTTAATCTACAAAACCTGAAGCCTCAAGAGAAACAGAAATAACAGGCTGTTAGCATAGTAGCTACAGCTCATTTTGTACTCATTCACTTCCATTGTCCAAAGACATCCATATGTTGTTGAATTGGTGACACTATATAATACATATGATAAATAAAAGTGGTTGTCTGTCATTATTAAGTCTGGTGTACCCTATGACCTATAATGAATGAACATTTCACACTTACCAGACTGACTTTTCTTTTTTTTAAATATTTCACTTTTGGCTTCATGATTTCGAGAATGCAATTTTTTGGGTCCATTTGAGTTTGTGGATGACATTACAGTTGCACTATTTTTCCTTTCTATACTTAAGCTTACATATTCTTTTCTACCTGATTTTTAAGCTGTGTAACTTTCAGCCAGAAGCATGACATAACTTTTAGCCCAAAAATATATTCTCATAATCATTTAAATTGTTCTTAGACATGAGATCAGTAGAATCATGCCAATCTCACACACACAGTACCCTCAGCTGAACCGAAACCTCAAATGTAACTTTCCTGTTTCCAGGACGTCTCTTTTCAAGACATTATGTGAGTCACATGCTTTACGGCTCAAATAGAGGGTGCAGTTGGCTGATTTGATAGTCTCTACATGAAAACAAACATTGTCTGTAAAATGACGCTGCTGTTGTACCAACACCAACAGTCTGTGCTCTCTATTGTCTAAAAGGTATGCAGGGTTGCTCTAACTCATTTCTTTTAACATTTCTCGGTAAAAACATGATGACTGATGTAATAAATAATGGAACTAAAATGGTAGACTGTTTTGTACTTCGATTGCACTGTAATATCCAGCACCTTTTAAATTAATACCCATTCAAACTGTATCTGGTAAAGAGCCAGTAAATACAGCCTGATGCCTTCTGCATCAATAAAACAAGTGTTAGCACAGGAGCTTACTCATGTGCAGTACCACAAATTGGTGTATTTTGTAAACAGTGAGGCACAATGAGAGAAACGTGTGCAGTGTGTGTGTCCTGGTGGGAGTATCTCAGTGTGACCAGCAGCGAGTATTGATCGAGTGAACATTGATCCTAATCTCCCTGTGTGCTGTGTGCTGACCTGGTAGGCGTGGTCCGTGTGGATGAGGTAGAGAGCGCTGGGGGCCGAGCGGCTCAGAGGGGTGGTGCCTCCCGCGTGGGGCTCCTTGGCATCGGACTGCTGAGGTCTGTGGGGGTCCGACAGACCCACGGCGGGCAGAGGGGACGGCGGAGGAGGAGGGGGGGACAGGACAGAGGGAGACACAGGGGACAGGCTGCTCAGACCGTCGGCCACTGAGTCCGTGTTGAGCTTGATCTCGGTGTAGTAGAAGTCCTCCTCTCCGTCGCTGCAGTCCGAGTCACAGTTTCGCCTGAAGATTGAGCAGATTTACTATTAACTATACAGAATGGGAGAAGAATAAGTTGTATTCTTGTATCTTTCCTTTTATTCAAAGCGTTACTATACATAATTTACTGGAATAAAGCCTTTAGTAAAACGGGGAATGATAGTTTTATTTGAACACGTTGCAGACATTTGAAACACCAAGGGTAAAAATCTTCTGTTGGATCTGGTGTAAAAGATTACTTTCTTACACCAAAGTAATTACCCAAGCCCTTTTCACATTAATGGCCGAACCAACAACAACACAATCTGCAGTTAATCAGTGTGCACAAGAGCCCAGCTTTAATTGAATGTCAGTAGAAATGTGCAATCCATTCGCTATCGTTGTCCTCGCCTCCTCGCTTATTTCCCTTCAACCTGTCTAAGCCCTCCCTCGTGTCAAAGAAGGAAACTGCGTTACCGCGGCGATAATCCATCAACCATTAATCTGCGTCCGGACACACGAAGTGGGCTGAATGGAGGCCGAGGGAAAGTGACAGTGACGTCGGGCGCCAGGCGTGACTTACCCCAGGTGGATGGTGCGGATGTGTCTCTGGATGCCGGCGGCTGTGCTCAGCACCTTGCCACAATTTTTCCACAGGCACTTGAACATCACCTTCATGGAGTTCTGCAGAAGACAAAGGACACAGAATAAGGTTCCAGTGTTACCTGACCCATAACATCCACTGTAATATTTTCGCATGAGCCTCCAAAAAGGACCCAAAAAAACCAATGCAAATCTGTCACAGATGTTATAAGTAAGTAAGCCCATGTGTGACTGATTAGCTTTCTGTAATAATGCTGTCTTGTATCATTTCCATGCTTCTTGTTTGTCTTGCAGCTCGTATGCCCCAACAGGCTGTTATTCTGTGTTATTCTTTGTTCAGTTTGGTGGCTTTGAGCAGAATGTCAGGACATCCATCCATTACAACTGGCTAAAGCTGACCAACTGTGATAAGGGGCTGGAAATATTCTCAATATGGTGGGAGCTTAAACTGATATTGATTTATTAAGTGGGCCTTTTTGTTGTCTAAAATGTCATTTTCTCCTACAGTCCACAATCTTACTTTGCCCAGCGACCCGGAGAGCATTGTCTGCTGCCAATGCCATGTCTTTCCTCACATACCCTTGCATGTAAACCTTAAAAGACGAGTTTTGTATTGTGTTTAAGTTATTTGAACTGCAAAGTGAACATAATTTCAAAGTGAAAAATATCTTTGAGTATTCAGAACACAGGACATATTTCTCTTTGTGAGAACTGAGCAAGGCTGGCAGTAAATTTTTCACTGGCTATGATATCTTTCCTCCCTCCACAGTAATTACACCGCTGCCCCCTACGGAGACCATACATTGTTTTATGGAGTGAAAAGCCCGGTGAGCTTCCTCTCTTGCCCCCCCTTCCTCCCCCGCCTTTATAAACGCTCTTATAGCCCTGTCAATCAAACTATTGTTGGGGGCTTGTTTAATTTTGACAAGATGTTTTTTTTTCCTAATTTCAGACACGCGTGCATACACAACAATCGTCTGTCCCCCCCGTGCATTGTTTTGTCTTTGGGTAACAAAAGCCTGTCTTGTGTGGTCGTGACTGTGTGTGCGTTATTCCCTTTAAAGAATCATTTCACAGTTAATTAAATGGGGAGCTCTGAACAGTATTGTATTCCAGCAGAGGACAGGCCGGCACTAGACGACGCTGTGGATAATTTCCTGTGAAACCTTGCTCTGGCACATTCAACATCATGCTTGTGTTGTGATGTAAGTCATCGCTATTGTTAATTCAAGCTTTTGGGGAATCAGTTTTGGCCCTGCTGCTCCCTATTCCCTTCCTTTCATTGCCTCCTTCTCTGCGATAGAATAATATTTAGGTTGTTATATTGAAAACATGTGCAGTGAAATGGATCTCGGAGTATTTGTTTCCTTGATGACTTTATCAGGCTCAAACATTATTGAAAATACATTTCCCTCAGTTTTCTTTACAACATAGCTTCAGTTTATTAAGGATTTTGGACATTTACTGATGCACAGTTCCCTTAAGGTCCTCACACAGCCTTAAGAGACCTTGAGAGTGCTGTCCACAATCACCAGTAATAAAAAAAAACAATTATCTAGTTTGTTTGTAATCCGTCTATCCGTCCATCCTTCCTTCCTTCTTTCTTCGTGATAAGTCTCCAATTAATACAGTGTATGTGGTGCTCACCCAAGGGCCCTTATTGATTTTCTGAAAGCGACATGGAGCCCGATCTTTATGTTTGCTGGAGCGGGCATTAAAATCATTACAGCTTTTTTCTCTGTTGAGCGGCCGCATGTGCCAGCGCTGGAGTAATTATGAGGGGCACATGTCTGGGGACAACACACTCAGGAGACTCCAGGAGATGAGGACGGAGAGAAAGAGACAATGAAGATATTGGAAATGCCTTTGGACGTGACACCAATAAGATATCTTTGGAAAATGGCATATTGTGAATTCAAGAAATCCATTGAAATAATTTTGCATTGCCGGGTGATGTCAGAGTGCGACTAATTTAGCTTTTTGATTGTTGGGTCTTCTCATTTTTTGCCTGATTATTGTGCTTACAACTTTAATATTTTAATGTTGTTTTTTAAAATATATTCAGCTATGTCCACTGTTCTGCTTATTTTTTATTTGAGAGAAAATGATAAAAAAAAACTAAACAAAGCCAAAACAAAATGGAAGGAGAAGATGGATGACACCAAGGAGGACAAAGAAGTAAAAGGAGCTGCAGGAACGGGAGAGGAGAGGAAGGAGAGAAAAGCAATATACATCTGAAAAAATAATGAGTGACACTGAGCTGTGCGTGTGATGAGCTGTCAGTGGTGTGTTCAAATGGGACACGGAAAAATGATAAGTGACGAGGATGTGTGTGGGAGAACATCTGGGAGGAGACGACCAAACTGCCACCAGAGCAAAAGCCTGTGTGCGTTGTGCGTCTTCACTTGGCCCATTTTCAGCCCTGCCTATCCGTCTAAACTACCATAACCTCACTGATTGATATCGCACCACGTTGGTGGAGCAAATCAAGCAGCACATGTTGATGTGACAGCATCTCAAAGACGGAGAACTTCCTGACCCTTTTCTTATACAGAGATCTGCCCATTATCATCTGAGCTGCTGCGGCAGTTCTCCCTTCAACCAGTTTAGGATGGCGTCAGTGACAGCTTCACAGCTCAATAAAAGTAAATCTCTAAAGCTGAAATGAAGCCGTAAAGGTGGAATGAAGTGCTAAGCAATTGAGCTAATCTGAACCAACAGCTAAACTGGGTTACAATTCTGGACAAAGAAGTAGAAAATAATAATAATTTTAATTCCCAAATGTGTATTACTATTATGAGCAAGGTTCAGAGCTGATCCAGTCCACATCATTTGTTACAACTGATTTAGATTGACAATGAAAACAGTTTATCTAGAAGATTTGTAGGCTCCTGATTCTTTTGTGCTCCTGCATCATGTGTCAGGCATCAACATGTTGTTACTTCACAATAATGAGCAGTGATGTGATGAACAGTAGCTGATCGCTGAAAAAAACTAAGCCTACTTGTTGTTCAAATGTTGATACTTAATATCATGTTGAAGATTTTTCTGAGCTACTGTCATGTTACACCTGCAGAGTCCAAAAGTGTAGTTCAGGCGTAAAAGTGCCTGATATTGCAGATCCTGTGGTCTTATTATTACTTTATCGCTTTATATCTTGTTGCCTGACACTGTAAATTCCTCAGGATATGTTCAACCTTTACATGATCCTTATTATTCACCTTGCGCTTGCGAGGGATGGGCTCATCAAACAGCAGGCTGCTTCCATCCTGCTCATCCAGACTGGGGTCCTCCGGCCCCGCGGGACCCTGCCCTACACCACCCAGGCTGGGCACGCGGAACGGCTTAAAGCTGTCGGCGGACAGAGGAGGGGACGGTGTGGATGGGTTTGACTGGTCACTGGGAGCAGACCAGCTCCAGTAGCCTCCAGAGGAGCTGTTGCTGGACGGGGTGAAGGGTCCAACAGAACCGTTGTCCTTCCACGAACCACTCAGGCCCTCTGAGAAAATACAGGTTTGAAAAGAAGGGGGAGGGAAAAAGCAAGAGCAGAAGAATAAATCCAACATCTTTACTTGTATTGATAAATACAGTGCGCTGCATAAAACTCGTGGGTGTTCCTTTGTCAGTGATGGAAGATCAAGACATTCAATTATGTTCAGACGGCTTCATTTGCACTTCAGACAGAATGGCTCCCAGCAGTGCTGTTGACTGTGACACAGGAAAATAAAGGTTACTTCCCTGTTTTGTATTTCACCAGAGACACTTTCAAGGTCCTGTTTTTTATTTTATACATCAAAGACATCTTTCTTTTTCAATATTAGCTACAAACAGCATCTTGCTGTGTGAAGACAGTGGCTGAGGGAAACTTTAGAGTTAGTATGTGTGTTTGTTTGGATAACACTTTTCAGAAGGACCTCTTTCATCACTGTCCTAATTCTTTCTTTACTTTCTTTTGAACAGTTCTTTACCAAAAGAAAGGAAGTGAATCAGCAACAAAGAACAATTTATAATGGATTTAAGAGCCAATAATACAGTGTAAAATAGTAGACAAATAATTGAAATCAACATAATACTGCTTATGGTGATTATACTGGTAGATAAAAGTGAGCTCTTTCCTTTAAAATGATCCCAGCTTTAATAGTAGTTGAATAGAACTGCTATCATTAATCTTCATCAGAGTAAAATATTACAATTATTTACAAGCTAAATGTTTATATTAGAATAATGCCCAGACCTACTGTAAAGGCTAATCCTAAAAATAAAGACTCAACAGTCTCTTTAGCAGACGTTGGGTGCACTGTGAAGGAAACATCACATCAGCTCTGGTTCTATAAGCTCTGTGTGAGCGATGCGTGAGGAAATTGTGAACTGTATAATGCCACACTGAGCATGTGTACATGGGCGGGACATACGTTTGAATACATTAGGATAACAGTGTACAGTGGGTATTTAAACCCACTTTGTGCATGTGTGCGTGAAGTATGTGATGCACTGTTTACATCTGACTGAGAATTTGTGACAGTGATTTGAGTGCATGGTGGTGACGGGTGGTCCGAGGGTTGGCTGCATGACTGAGCGCTTCAACAGACAGTCAGGTGCTTGGACGCACACAGAGTGTAGCTGTGATTGTGGTACAGGGGCGCTATGGATTCCTGCCACTGTAGGAATCATCCAAAACATTATGGGTGATTCTGTGGATTAGAGGAAGTCAGGCTGGCGTTGACAAGAGAGTCTAAAGCACAGCAGGTGGTGGCAATTTATCAACATAAGCTTCCACATGCATTCACAGGATAACAACTGTTGCTGGATGGAAAAGTCTGACTTTAGTTAAGCAGTTTGATTACAGAGATGGTAAAGTGGAAACAAATAGAATATATAAAAAGAAACTAGACATCCTAATACTCACCGCTGACTTTAACAGGTGGACTCCTGACCAATGGGCTGGTGGACAGACTAGTGAGCACCATGGCGGCCGTCACTTTATCCATGTCCACTTCCTCCTCTGAACGTCTGCTAAAACATGACAGAAAGAAGGTGTCAGAGCTACATCTTTTAAGAGGGAGAAAACAATGTCTGAACACAGAGACTTACAGATTTTGGATTATTTGATTTGTCTTGCTAGCAATAGGTACATTTGACCATGAATAATCTGACCCTAAAAGAGTGAGTTGACTGTGCAAAAAAGTGTGTGCTTTGGGGGCACAGTTTAGAATAATTAAGTGATGGTATAGGATTTTAACAGTAAGATAAACTTGGAGGAAAATATTGAATCTGATTATATAGGGACTGGTCATTATGTGTGTCAGACAGACAACAGTTTACAACACGACTGACAGTTTCATCTTCAAAGAGAAAGCTCATAAATCATGTTTCGAGCTTAGTGTAAAAGGAAAGACAAGTGAAGGCCACAATAAACAACCGACAAAGGCACATTCACTTTTCGAATGTTTGTAAAAAATGCATGTTGATGCTTCAAACTTACTTTTTAAAACCCACAGCAACACAAGCTAGCAACAGCATAAAAGTTTGAGATGTCTATGCTTTGCCCTTTGTGTGAACCCGAAAAAACTGCCAACAGCTAAAACCAGCTGCTTTACAAAATCAAACCTAGGGCAGACAAATAGCATTTGATTATACAGTTTTACCAACAAATTAGATATGAGCACTGAAGTAGACATTGGGCTTGTTTATTCTCCACACTTCCTCGCTGCTTCACAGAACACATTAGTCAATCCATATGACAGACTGTAACCATGCGCTACACAAGTATTTGTCTCTTCTAATTGGTGCACGGCGTAGCCACACTGGAAGACTTAATCCCCGTGTATTCTCCAGAGAGACACAATCCCAAGATCAAAGTCATGTCAATAGTATTATGGCTGGCACTCTACCTATGCTACATGCTCACTATTTGAGTAACAAGTAGCGTGTGCCGTCGTACAGTAGATGTGTGTGCGCTTTGTGTCTTCATCAACCAGACTTTGATGCGACGTCAAAGCCAAATGATCAAAGTTACTTCTCTCACAATGATGAAATCCCCTGCTGCGATGGAAGAAACGTGACATCAGCCCTCACTGAGTTTTTCCACACAGGGATCAAACACTAGGTTAGACCTAATTGGTGCAAAGAAGAGCTGGACTGTACCTAACCATTACGTATTTATAATTCATGAAAGAGTGGACACAACTTGTTTTTTTCTGCAGATGTAAAATGACTGATTCCAAAGAGCTACTATATAAATTTAGTCTACATTTTTTGTCAGAGCCATTGAAAAGAGGATTAAAAAATACAGTAAAAAGTCAGCCTGGATAGGAATCATATACAAAGAATTAGTCTGGTCTCTGTGGTTTTAGTTGGATTTCAGAACCAGCATGCTCAAATTAACCTGCCTCTGAAAGCAATTAGATAGAAATTCAACCAATCACAAAACAGAGACCAGTACCAACATATAACCAATCAGAGAAATGAAGCATTGCACAAAGCCTTTTGCATTTTAGACGAACAGTTAGAATTGGTCAGATTTCTGCCAGTGGAAATTGTCAAACCAAGGAATACTTGACTCTTCAATTGAACAGAACAGGTCTGACCAGGCTGGACAAAAAACGAATAGTGTGAAATCATCAAACCGTCATAAAGAAAACAAACTTGATTCTTGGACTTAAAACTAGTAGCACCATCATAACATTGAAAGTAATGAGGATATATAAATGAAGGAATTTATTATACACGGAATCAACAATTATGCTGTAATTGTAAATGACCTAAAGTGATAAACCAAAACCAACAGTGGATGTGTGGGTAAACATCAGTGAGACACTTGTTGTGTGGCCCAGACATGACTCCTAGTTTATTTTTAGAATAGCTTTAAGGCACAGATGCTCCCCAACCGAGCGGCTGGAGCTTAAGCAAATGAAAAAAAAAAAAAACAAGAGTCCCAAATTACAGTTGTTCAAAATACTCAAATCGAATACAGAAAGACTACAAGCTGACAAAACTTACTTTATATTGTCAGTCAAATATAAAATCAGCATCAGTCATTCTCTGATGTGTGCTTCCTTTTTGCGGCTGAGGATTCAAGATGGTGGTGTACCAGTGGGTTAAAAAAACTCATGGAGCCGAAGGGGATTTCCAAAACCCTATTCAAAACAAAACCAGGCTTTTCCTGCTGCTCTTTTTTTTTTTTTTTTTTGCCATGCATCACTTTCTTATAATCGACTCTTTTCACTGGGGTCACGAGCGGACAGTCCAAACATGTGCTTTAAAATACTGTAATGTTAATCATATCTTTGTGAATAAATGTAAGAGCAATTAAAAGTGTTTCCGGAGAAAAATGGAGGCATGAGAGAAAAGAGTGAAGGGTAACAAAGAAAGCCCTCGGCCTCCATTAGCCGATGTCTAATTTATGAGCCGTTCCACTGTTGAATATGATGTCATTACAGGCTCCACATAAATCAAGCAGCCACTGCACACAACAGCGGACATTTTTTACCAGACGCACCAAACACTAGGCTGCCATAAAAAAAACACTTCCTGGTCACCTTGAGACCCATCATGTGACTGTGGATATTTTCATGTCTTTTCTTTCTCAACGCTGACAGACAATAATTACAGGGTGCTTTGTCTGTCTTGAATTATAAAAGAGTAAATCAGAGAAAAACACATTAGTGGACTAATAATTAAGACGTGATGTATGTGAGCGAGACCGAGCGGGAAGAGGGAATTTCCCAAATCGCACTTGTCATTAGTGGTCTTATCAAAGTTAACTTCCGTCCAAGTGCTTATTATGGCTATAATTAACACTGGCCCTGTACGTGTGTGTGAGACATGTTAAAAGGTTGGACACTGGAGACGTGGCAGCGCTGTTAATGGATTACTAAATAAATTCTGATAAATGAATTTCAGATTCTGCCCTACACAAGCACAAGCACAAGCTGGTGCTCATATTCTAATGAAACTTCTTCCCATATCTGAGGCCCCAGGCATCCTCAGGAACGCTGTAACGGACATACGGCGTTATCAATGCCAGACCAGAAGGAACGTAAACAGCTTGTTTACTAATGCTGATAACACGCCATAGATCTGTGTAATTTCATTTCAATCTGGCTCCTGGCTATTCATAAATCGAAAATGAGTTCATCTTCAGGGAGCAAACAAACATATACTGTTGTTGTTAATAACGTTTTTAATGCCCTTAAAGGATGACAAGGTTTTTTTAATGACATGAAATAATACCACTTTACCCTTTAATTGCTGTACAGGCCACATCTACATTTAAATTACTGCTTTATAATCCTCAGCTGACAATGAAGTGTCATGGCCGCTCACCTTAAAATAGCATATGCTCTTTAAGACCGTGATGGCTTAAAAGAATAGTTCACCTCTGCAAAGAATGTAAACATAAAATCATGATGTCAAATATTTAAATGTGTCTCAGGGCCCGACCTTGTCTATTCAAAATATCTAGACTGAAATAGTCTTCACCAACAGGATAATTATTGTTTGCTGACACATTCAGCAAGAATCTTTTGGTGAGACGTGAACAAAGACAGCTTTTAGGACTCATAAAGACACAAGGTCAGATTTTATATAGCTTATGGCATGCATCTTAAAATGTATTATTTGTTGAACTGTTTTACAGTAGTAATAAAGTTAACTTAAACTTATAACCTACATTTTTTATCACTTTATGTTGTAAGACACTGCTTAAAACAAATAAACCTCATTGTCTGTGTGTGAATATGAAGAACTTTAATCAAAATGTTCTCTCTCAACTAGAGGCCTGGGGGACTAGTTTAATTGTTTTTAGCTATGTGTGAACAGATATATTTTGTAAAATACCAGTGTATGTGTTCAGCTGCTATTTAAAGGAAGTACAATTGTTACTCCACTGGAAAGAAAACTAAAATTTGAGCAGGTTTGGGGATTCACCTGAGTTGAGGGAGAACCAAAGTAAAACAACAGCTCCCTCTTCAGGGGTTCTGGTAGTTTAGTGGGAGGTACTATATTACTGTGTGTTTGAATAAGTCCTCGCTGAATCATTTTAAGCAACAAGAGTGTGTTACTAAGAATGTGCGGAGGGTAACAGTGTCTTCTGGGACCAACCCACTACTGGAGTAAAGGCTGAGTCCAGTTTGTACAAAAACACACAGGGCCAGCATGAAAGACAATAACAGGGGTTCAAATTACTACGGCCATCTTGGTTTGACAGGTAAATGGGAATACAGTGAAATGTGGTGTTTCCAAAGTCTGACCCCGAACCTATCACGAGCTCACTGCCAGGTTTTTACAGCCTGCTGCATGAAAAGTAAGTAAAAGTAAGCCTACACTTCTGCTTGAATGAAACTACAGGAGATATTTTTATTGTTAATGGTTAAAACTGATCAGAGTTATCACGTACCTTCTATCCTTTATCCTTTTACAACTTTTGTCATGGCTTGATGATCTGAGAAAATAAACATTGACTCTGGCCCCATAACCTACCTAGCATAAAGCACATATTATTCAAATGCAACTTTAAGTGATGAGATTTTAATGACTTATAACAGAACATTTCTCTAAAAACAGCTAAAGAGGCAAACATCAGTCCAGAATCCACATCCTGTTGCAACACAGTTTATTTTTAACATCCACTGGCACGTATCTGGTCTTTCCAGACACTTTTGGATTCACACACACCAAATTTTAGTATCTGTGTCACTCTGAATCAATCATCTGTAATGATGGCAGCTAAAAGGTGTGGTGGTTAGTAGGAATTCCCCTGAAACGTGGGCCGGCGCAGCCAAACACACCCCTCACTCCTCCACTCGACCGTCTCAACCCCTTCCTCTGTGCTCCACTACCTCCCTTCGCCCCTGCCGGACTCTCTTTGCCTCCCACGCAACAGGCTTCTTTGAGAAAGGAGTGTGTCCGAACACGTGTGTTTGGATTGGCACGTCTGTCTTTGATGCCGAGCGGCGCGGGGAGGTCTACTCGTTTATTACAGCCATTGGACTATGACGCCTATTTCCTCCTCAATAAGCGGCTATAAATCAGGGAGTTGCTCCTATAGGCCACGTGCTTATCTGACGGCTTTTCTCTCACACGCACGACATCCAGCTCATAAAGGGAATCTGCATATGACACGGGGTTAACATGCATGAAGGGCACTGCTTTTGATTGGCAGCTGTATATGAAGAGACACACAGGAGATTTCCTTGGACGTGTTTTCGTGCATCATTCAGGCTGGAGATGTTTGCGATAACGGTGCTTTATCCTCAAAACTCTCACAAACACACAAAGAGGGGCATGTATTAGGTGCATGTTTTTTTCTTATCCAATTTCCGGTGGGGGGGTGGGCAATGAGGAAAGGGGTGACCTGTGATGTACATGAGGGTATGCAAGCTTGGGGCAGGTGCCGCCAACAGCTGCAAGATGATGTTGGCCTTATTGTTGAGCACAGCATATGGCGTATTAGAATGATCCTTTTTATGGCCACAATGAGGGTTTTACTGCACATGATGGTGAGCTGCAAAATAAATAATGGTACGAGGGTGTCATGTGTTGTGTTTTTACTGCCATATCAGGTAAAAGACGATCTGGAGTGTGATAATGCCATGCAACTATTAGCAACACACATTATTAGGTTATATAATTAAATACCATGTGAATTGTGTACTTTAACATTGCTTAGAGCATGGAGGCAGTAGACATAATAATCTAAGAAATAAAATAATGATAGAGACATCTGTATTTGCTGCCTGGTTGTCTTCTCTGATCTGATCCATCAAAGGATCAATGTAGTATCATTAACTGAATTTATGTAACTTTATTTAAGACAAAATATAACATATATTCATGGAAATATCTAGCTCAAAGTCACTCTAATGGTTCCTTACAGAAAAGGAAAAGTAACACATTGCAGTCAGCCTTCCAGATCCTCCATAGTGTCACTTTTGGCGACAGGGCACATCACCATCTCATGAGAACACATACTGTATGTAGCCTGGCTTTAATTTCAAATCAGCAGACCCTTACTAGAATCCACAAGAATGATGGTCTATAATGATGACTGTAAATACTAAAAATAAATAAGTGTTCGAGAATGCAAAGGGAACCCAAAAATGGTTGTTGTAGGTTGATTCAGATCCCCTTGTAGCAAAAATGATGTGACCCAACTCAAGGATTAAAAGTGTTAAATTTAGGAGTTTCAGATAAACAGATCATCCATATTCATATACTCTTATATACTCATGGGCTGTATGGACAGGCTGGTTGCTGCGTTTCAAGCCCACATCTGCTTTTGAAAGCTACACACACACACACACACACACACACACACACACACACACACACACACACACACACACACACACACACACACACACACACACACACATAGAATCAAAGACTTGAGCCATCTCCCAGTCATAACAACATATGCAGTGGCCTGGCAGCCTGCTCCTTGAAATAGGAGCCATGGGCATCTTTCCTTCACACAGACTCTGGTTCAGTGCGCAGCAGCGGTGCCAAACCAACATCTGATTCACTGTAACTTGAGATTCACAATGAACTATAGCCCAGATCACTGTTCCTACACTCGCTCTTCTTAGAAACATCCACACACCCTCGATCACAGAGGATACATTCATGCACTGAACTGGAAACAACTACACACATACTAACAGTCCCAAAGTTAACTCCTGCAAAAAGAATTAATTTGACTAAAAAAGTTTGTTTTCTGATAAAAGTGTAGAAATATTATCTTACAGAAGGTGCTGACTGTAACTCATCATTTAGCATTTAGCGTGGCACTTTACTCGGTAAACGCTGCCACTTCAATTAATGTTAGTTATTATTAGGGAAATTAAACTGTGATTACATCGCAAACTATAGCTTGGTGTCTAGAGGGAAAAAAATGCTCAAATGCATCCACCATTAAGCAAAAATAATTTAATGTTTGGCATTTGCATTCCATTTACATTAATCTGTGGCAAATACAGAAGCCTAATAGCGTGTGCTCACCACAGAAGATAAAGGAGGGATAAGGCAAATTTGTGGTCTCCTCTAGATTTAAAAAAATTATAAAATACTGTTGAGAAGCTTCAGAGGCTTCTGGAGCTAGCTGCATGAATCCACTTTCATTAGTGAGGCCAATGAAGACATCATAATGAGTGGTTGCTGACATTCAAAGCAGTGTGGATCAAAGGGAGGAGCAAATGTGCTCGAGAAATAGCTTTAACAAAGAATATCACTCAATCCAAAAGACTTATTCTCTGGACACTATGAATTACAAGATGCTAGTGCAGTGAACTCCCAAGAGGGCCACCAAAGTGTTTTGATGGGAAGTGAAACGTCTAAAATGTTGAGAATATTTCTCCATTGTTTTGCGTGTCATCAATCTTTCTGGAAAACCCCTCCCACAGACTGCTGCTAATCAACTCAAAACCAACAAGAGCCATTACAGCCGTACTTTAATGCAGCGAATAAAGAATGGATTGAATGTATAAGGCTGGTCACGTATGGATTAGCGTAGATGATCCACTCATTAAGACCCAACAATATTATTGCTGAGAGCCATGGCATGTCTAATCATCTGTATTTGCTAGTGGCTAATTAGTTGATTACTCATTTGCATGTTCACTTTTGTCTGATGCAGAAGACATCTTTCTACGCTGTTGACAAGTTCCCTTTTTCAAAACACTCAGAGAGACACACTATAAGAGCAAAACAGGGCGTGGCGTACATTATCTGGGCATTTAGCCAAAGACTAGTGTGTGCTACTTCCTCATTCAGACGGACAGTTGCAGCTGTGCTGAGCATGTTTTCATCTACATGTCCATCCGCAACGCATGTGCCTTTGTCTTCTTCGCACTATAAAGCACTTAGACTGGCTCTTTTACTACAAATGGATGACAATAACCTTCCGACACGCGGCGAGGCTCTCTGTCAAATTCAGTTTACTCAGTGTATGATTTCATTAAAGCTCTGAGTACGTTCTCGGCTGCCTGTCTTTGTGTCTTCAGTATCACAGAAAGCATTGAGAAAAACACCCTCCCATCTCTGCGCCGCTCTTTAGCCTAGTTATCTTCGACACATCCCAGCGTGGGGAGCTCACACACAAACACAAAAACAACGGCAGAAACACTGGTAATTGGATCATATATGCAAACAGAGACACATGCACAGAGCAGAAACTAATAGGGCCACTAACATGTAACACAAAGCCACACAAATGCATAGATAAGATTTAGGAATCCCTCGTGGCTGTTTCCCATTCCCATCACTTAAATTTTAATGTTTATATCATCTCACTGTCATTTTGACAGTACTGTGAAAAATTAAATATTGAAAACAGTCATGGTATATTCATGTATTTTATAGAGCATAAAAACTTTGAAGGCAGCTGCTAATTGCTCACATGCTGCGCACTACTGGTCAGCCTCGATATAGGAGATTTGTTTAAGATGTAATTCAGCATGAATGGGTAACCTTTGAAATTAAATGTGTCTTAACAAGGCGAGACAGACTTGGTGGCGAGGAATGATAAATGTGAAAGAATCTTCAGGTAGTTTAATGTATGTGTTTATATAGAAAAAGGGCTAGAGGCAACACAAGCAGATCTCCAGTGTGGATGTCAACTTGACGTATATAAGTCCTGATTCCTTCTCATTTCCCAGCCACAAAGACTGGAATTAACCCCTTGAGCGACGGAGACGGGGAGAAAATGATCGGGGCTCTCTCTCGGCTGTACTACCTTTTAATACAGCTTTTGATTGACACACACGAGCACACTTTAGTGCTGCCCTAGATTTGCTCTGTAGGTTGGGGTTCCCACTTACATCTTTAACCCTTTGGGCTCGGGGTGAAACGCACACACATTTGGTGGTTATGCCCCAGATTGATGTTATAGGTTGGAGGTCTCATTTCTGTACCAGCCTCTGGGCCAGCCACGCTGTGTAACGGGGTCTCCCTTTGTTTAGTTTTACTCTATGAGATGATTGAATGACAGGCGAAAACACACCTGAGGGCTTTGGAATGAAAACACATATATTCCTGTCTATATATGTACAGTTATGGCTGCTGCATTGGATTTCATCACAAGTTCTGGTGAGAATATAGAAACTGCAAGCTTTATATGAAGGAAATGTAGATGTTGAACTTAAAAATAGCAGTGTGTGAAGGAGGAGATGGAGGATGTATAACTGCTGGTTTGTTAGAAGAAAAATAGCTTTTTTCACTATGGCTTCAGATTATAATGGCAAAGAAATGTTGTCCTAAGCAAGATATTTATTTTTACAGTTTGTTTAAGAGTGGAACAATTCCTAAAGTCTGAATTGTTAGTTCCTGTTTCAACATATTCTCTTGCATTTACCTCTCATTTGTTTGAACTAATCCCATGTGACCCCGCTCTTGTTTTGCCCAAGTGCCTTTTTAGTTAAGAATAAAGGTCTGAGTCAAAGACGAACCATGAAAAGATACTTCAGAGCAAACAGACAAACAACAACTTTAAGGATATAGTTGCACAGTACGAATATACTGTGGATAGTCTGACTTAAAAAGCAGCTCTATGGGCGCATTTGTGAGATATTCAAAACCAGGGACTGTGATATACCTGGATTATAGAAGGAGAAATGAGGCAAATATCCCACAAGAAACCGACGGGTCATGATGAAGACGTTTACAGATTGCAAAGGGAGATGATGAGGTTGGAGAAGGGGATAACCTACTCCCACACATAGAGTGATGGGCTTCCCCTGAATTGATGTTGCCGTATGCCCTAATGAGCATAGGGAATACAGCGGGTCTCACTGCTCCAAGCTTCTCATTTGGCCTTGGGTGTGTGTGTGCAAATATATCACTCTGTGTCTAAGACATATATGGTTTTGCAAAATGCCAGACAGTATGCATCACAACACGGATGTATATGAACGTACGGGGGGAGAGTGGACAGAGTATGCTCACAGGGGGTCAGCTGTCGGTGCGAACAAAAGAGCATCTATGAGAGTCATGACGACCTTTAGAGAGGCTGGCTGGTAAATACTCCCCCCTCTCACAAGTCTTTCTTCTGGCTGCCGAGGACTTCCTCTCACCTGCCATGCTCCATCCTCCGCTTCCATCGGTCTCTCTCATGTTGGATAAACAACGTCCATCCATTAGACGCACAGCCGGGGTAAACAAAAGGAAGTGACTAGAGAAATGAGCTATCAGAGCAGCGTGTCAGGTGCGCGGTAAACGATGAGCGCAACAGCGTAGAGCAGCAAAAAAACAGCATCAAAGGATGGCTCTTTCTCTGTGTCCGTGACTCATATAGTTCTTCTCCGGCTCGCTGTAGTGTGTGTCTTTGTGTTAGAGGAGAAAATTCAGGCTGGTTTACAATACAGATCTGACACTGGGTTCATCCTGGACTTTCACACTGTGAGAATAACAAAAGCCTAAGACCAACATATACACCTGTGATTCTTTGTTCCAACTATCAAACACAGCCACATGCAGGATTGAAGAGAGCTGGATTGACTGTAGCACCTGTTTGAGTTAAGATGTTGCAGCATTTTTCTTTCTTCTTCTTAATACTGAGGTTTTTGATCAAAATTATGAAAAATGTCATGAAAATAGACAGTGGAGTAATTTTTTTATTATCTACTCGAAAGGTAATCCCTTCAGTCCCTTTGGCAAAGTACAATACAACCTTGCAGAAGCTGAAAATCCTTAAAAAGGCGATGAATAGGATTATAAATCAAGTCTTAATCTACAAACCAAAAACAATTTACAGTTAAAGAAGTGGACAAAGGGTCTGTGATGTCACCACAGACAATAGATTAATTTGGAGCCAAACATGACGATTATAGTAGGATATTAAGTAGGATAGTAGGATATTAGGAAGTGAAAAGTGACGTTTTAGTGAAGTAGCAAGTGATGCTAACATTAGTGGTAAACTTCATAAAACATTAGTGGAGTGCATTGTAGAGGGAGCAGCTAACAACGAAGGACAATGACAGCCTCACAAGAGGAGTCGGGTTTCAAGGTGAAGGAAGGAAAGAAGCTTTGAAAGTGTGGAAGCTAAGTGAGCTGTCAATCACACCAGTTAATCACACCTTGTTTAACTGAGCAATAATCCACACATATTGACTACCAGAAGAAAGACAGCGAGACCAGAATTCAAACAATAAGATATATAGACTTTTGTGACATTTTGAAAGCCAGTCCCAATTGGAGTCTACTACATCAATGTAATTTTATGTTGTAATTATTCTAATTAAACGCCTTTTCCACTTAATTTCCCAACAATTTGTGAAAGTTGTTGTTTTGGCCTCATCAGCTGTCCGTGTTGGTGTCTTCATTACGCTGTTTAGCGCAAGGTGCAGGCTGATAATGGGGGTCATGAGCTCGGGCCTGAGTGCTCCTTTCCCTCGATCTGCCCCCTGGACGTACACACACAAGCTGCCAATAAGTCCCATAAAGCACAAGACATAAACAGCACAAGCACCCTTTTATCACCGCTGCGCTTGATTATAAACACCTTGGCTGTAACTACACCAGACACACACCCACACTTTCACGGTGGGTCCCAGGAGAGCGATACCCACACTAGAGGAAGGGGCCTCTTTCCCAATTACACCTCGAAGAGGGGGGTTTGTGTGTGTATCCATATATGTGTGTGTGTTTGCAAAAGGTGCTCATAAAAGCCCCCGAGATTGAGTTGATGGAGAGCATTATAAAGGCCTATCAGCCGCACCAATCGCCTCCCACAGCCTCCAGGCAGGACAAAGGAGCTGCTCGCCACTTCAACATTTACCTAAAGGCCTTTTACTTACACCCCTCCCCCTTTTCCACTTTCTCCTCACCATCCCCTCTTCCCGACTCTTCTCAATCCATTCACTTTTTGTTGCAATTTCCAACAATTACTGGGAGGTAAAGTTAAGAGAGGTGTTTACCGCTTTGAGCTCTGATGGTTTGACTCACTGACACCAGAACTGCCGTTTTTAGATTTGGTGGTCTCAAAGCCTCTCAAATCCCAGCTACCACATGAATAATTGATGATTGAAGAAGTTAGAAATGATAACTCACAGGGGTGTTCGGATGGGCTTTGTGTTGTCGAGGGTGAGGGTCTATGGCGGGGGAAGGTCTCCATCAGGTGAGCATCATCTCTGATTAATTTACTGCCACTTGCCATGAGGATGTGTGCCACGGAGCGTGAAAGGATAGGCGTTACCACGAAGAGATTGGAAGCAGAAGAGAGGAAGACAGAGAGCTAAAGAGGGTCAATCTATTCCTTTGTCCCTCTCCAAGATTTCAACAAAGACTTTAAGACATCTCAGGTGCTGTATACCCACACTATTGTTCCTCCAACAGCAACGCTCAAAGGGCAATATGGGATGGTTTATCCAATTTGTGAACATCCATTTATTTTTTAATGACTACCTGTTCGAATCTTTATTTTGAAAGCAGTGTAAATGGAATGTACCTTAAATACAGTCAACAAGACAAATGGGAAATGTTTAGTTGCATCATGTCAACAAATCAAAAGTGTAATTCATCAAGGCACATGAAGCAATGAACAAAGAGTGACAAGTCCACAATTGGTTTAAGGTAAACATAATAGAAAAAAGATCATCCGTTGGTGTTTAGAAGCGCACACAGCAGGTAACACACAAATCAATATGTCATACACAAACAAATACAAATGCCTCATATTACAACCACGTTATCGATCACTCAACGTTGTGAAGGACATCAGCATTCTAAAGAGTAGCGTGCACCTCATTTTGCGGCAGATCATTTTGACCTACAAAACGATTTCCGATCCCGAACCCTACAAGAAAGAGCATCAACGAAACAAGGGGTTCTGTGCACAAAGCTTCACAAATACGTTTGAAATTCACAAGTGCACTCCCCATCACCTGTGTGTGCGTGTGTCGTTATGCCACTCACGTCTCCGGTCCCAGCGCTCACACAGCCACAGGCGAGGAAACCCTCTGATGGACGGCTTTAGCCAGCTAACGTGCCAATTGTCACTTAGCATTTGGGTCAAAGCTGCGCGCCTTTGCTTACGACAGGCAGCTGCAAAAAGGTAGACCTGCACAAGTCGTTGCCAACGCGGTGAAATGTTAAGGAATGTCTTTGTGTGTTGTAAACTCTAGTTAATGTGTGTTACTGAACCTATTATTAACCACTAACCCTTCACTTTCTGTGGAGATTAGCTTTAAGTGATTGGCATATTTGCATACTTAATGAGAAATGGTAAAGAGTCATGTGCTTTCCATGCTGCATGCTAATGTATGTGGGTAGTGCTAATTGCATGCATTTTTTACTTTCAGCTTCCATTTGCCAAGAAAAGGCAATTAGCCAGAAGTAAATTTTTTAAACGTGCCAAGTGATGTCAAATTGTCCAGACTGTGAAATCCAACACAACTGTTTGTCATCGAGCGCTCAGCCGGAGACTTATCTTACAGCGTGTTGACTTCAGTTGTCGCTACTGATTTCATACGCTATCATAAGTTAGCCATAGTGTCTCTGCACAAGCCTAGCAGTGGGCTAACGTCTCTCGCTGTCAGTCGGGAGGAAAAACACTCTCCCGCAAACACATGCACAAAGCAGGCAGAGTGGTGGTGGAGGTGGTGGTGGGGCGGGGGTAAGACGAGACAAAGAAAGAGAGTGGGAGGGAGATCACGGGGGGAACCGAGGGGGAAAACGAGCGGGAAATGGAGAGATGGCAAAGATAGGATCCAGTCAGTCCGGGGAGGTGAAAGACAAGACAAGTGGAAAACACCGTACAGTATAGGAACGATCATGCAGCCAGCTGGGAAAAGAGAAACAATAAAAGACAAAATGACAGAACTATGGGAGTGGGAGTCCATCTAGTGAAACAAAAAACTGGTTTTAGTTCAGGCTTTGTGTCAGTGGCAATAAGTAAGACATTCTTTTATAATGCAGCAAGACACAGAGCCAACCAATAAAAACGACTATCTCCCATCAAAATGAAAACAGCTCCAGCCAGCTGTTCGAAAAAGTGACCCAAGTCCGAATGATTAAAACAGACTCCAGGACAGCGCTCAAGTAACTCCTTTTGGGTACGTTTCTGTCAGTTAGTTTTAGCTGCAAGTATTGCCTTACCTTTACCACCTTGCCCAAACAAAAAAAAGAAGTAATGAGAAGATATAGCTCAGTGAACTCACAACTTATCCCATGAGACAGTGAGTAAAAGGTGGGTTATCTGCTAGTTTTTGCCTGGTCCTGTGTTGTTTGAAACCTGTGGATGTGTATGAAGGCTGTTTGCCCAAGTCTCGCTCCAGATTGGTTAAAACTGCAGCATACCTAAAAATTACGCTAAGCAGAGGTAGTGATTAAAGACTGATCACTCTGCAGCAGTAAGGGCAGTTTTAAAATAGAACAATTTAACCTTGATTTGGCTTAAAATATATTGTTTCTCCTTTAAATGAGGAGAGTATAAACTAACTCATCTAACCAACAAAGAAGGAGCCTAGAGCTGCTATAGGAAGTAACCATGTTTACATAGATGTCAATGGGAGGTCATGAATTATGCATGCTATATGGAGTATGGCTATGTTACGTGTGTGTGTGTGTGCATTTGTTAATGTTTGCAGAGCTAAACTCCAGAAAATGTGTTTGTGTGTGTGTGTGTGTGTGTGTGTGTGTGTGTGTGTCTAATGGGGGTGTTATGTTTCTCCCCATCAGGACTCCGAGCCTCAAACGCCAGAAGAAAAAGGAAAAAAAAAAAGAGTGAGGGAGAAGCTGCAAGTAAACACGTCCATTTTCAGCTGAGGTACATTTGCCAGAAGACCCACGATCCATATGCACACACAAAGTTCTGCAGGCAGTCCTCTACTTTGGCAGAACATCCGAGTCCCACCCGACCCAAGCCCTGAAAAACAGCCACTCCAAAAGAAGGCCAAGTTCAGCATGTGGAGCGCAAATCAAAACAATAACAAGCTGATCTGCAGATGCTGGTGGCTCACGTGACCGAAGCCACTGGCCCCCATTGTTTACAAGGAACAGAGGGAAGCGCGGGAGGGAGTGACAGATATGTAGTTGGGGCAAACTGGAGCCTTGTTGATATTAAGAGCTCTCTGGTGGTGGGGGGTGGTGTCCATGCGTGCACTGGGGGAAATGTTCGGATGTTATTCTCCAAACATGTGGGGGGTTCACCGTACCGCCAGCTACACTTACAGACAATCAAGCCCAAAGCTAAAAGTGTTTTCTCTATGCTCCTTTGTAAAACCACAAGCGACAAGCAGAAGATGAGCACAACATTAAGGAACTAACCTTTCCCTACAGGAGACTGCATGTGTTTGGGATCGGTGCGACGGGCAGCCAGCTCGCAGGTGAAGCCTCTGGAGCTAATGACAAATGTCTTTGAAGAACAAAGGACGGCAAAGAGAGAGCGGAAGAGGGAGAGAGAAAATATTACCGGGATCCCCTGCAGAGGAGAGATACAACAATTGAGGCTTTATCATGTTTGAAAGGTTGGGTGGCGAGTAGCAAGGGCCAATTATGATTTGATATGTTTGTGAAACAGCTGGGGACCACCATTTAAAGTTTTGACAATTTTAGCAACAAAAGCGTTAGAGAGCCTTTCATATATCTGAGTAATTCCAGTAATGAATTCACCGGGAGCTAATCATATGCACTGACGGCGGGAGGAGGCACACATACAGTAAATGATAAAGTTGTAATGGGAGGCAGTTAAACAAGTGAGCTAATACATCAAGGATCAACAAAGACTGCGGAGGCGTGTGGTGTATCAAATTCCTCTTGTAAAAACATTAACCGTTTTGCTTCGATTTCAGAGTCAACAAAAGAAAAAGGCCACATAAGCCTCCTATTCGCAGAACAAATCTGGGAAAATAAATCAGATGGTGAAATGACTGCAATCTTCATTCTCTTTGTTAGCCTACTGTATGTATGACTGGCCAAATGCGTGAGCTGGAAACCTAACAGATGATGGATTACCTTTAAGATTTTCTTTTGGAAGTGCTCAGGCTCTTATTTACAGCTTTGGTCTGATGCCTGCTCACGACTTTAGATCTTATTGAAACCACCACAGAGCTCAGAGGCCCCTGATTGGATTATGAAGTAAAAGGATATTCCACTGTTGTCCTGCTTTGGAACAATTTATGTAGATCAGCCAGAACAGATGGCTCTTAGATGTCAGGGTAACAAATGGCTAACTTTCAATTAACTTTATAGTTCCCTCCTCTCAACATGCTCTTTTTGTTGGGGGAGGCATCTGTGGGTTCACTAAATGTTTGGGTTTAGCCATGGTTTGGATTCCACAGAGTTTAGGATTACAAATTACTGATGCTAAAATTATCATTCCTTGTTGGCTAGCTTTGCACTTGCAATGAATAACCACTATTAAAAGAGAAGCGACTCAGTGAACCTATTAACACAGCGAATATCAAATAAATATCACTTATTCTAAGTGTTGCTTTAGAAATCTTGCTCTTTGAAGTTGAAATTCAATGCCACAGTACTAAACCCATTACAGGCTCACCCATGGTGTAAATATCTTTTCTACATCTGTTGGTCCAGAAGGTGTATGCATTGCACATCTGGGAATTCCACACTAATGTAGGTGTCACAGTTTTGATTCATTACACGAGTGAGAATCATCTGAGAGCACTGTAAAGCATTTTAAAGCCCGAGTAGGCTCCTGACAACAACTGGCATCGGGGCGCTTGCTCTCCGCACGCGTCTCTTTAACCGTGTGACAGGTGGTTTGGGAATTCAAGGTCAGTTTTTCAGCCGTGTGGTGTTGTCCTGTCCCCACACAGAGATAATTGGCAGGTAATTGGTGTTCTTTCATGGTCAATGATTTTCCCGTCTTTGGGCTAGTTCAGTCACCATTGAATGCTACACAATGCTTGAGGGGGAATAGTAAAGATTTTACCAATGATCTTGTTTTGTAACATTCACGAGGAAACAAAAGACACCTGCGATAAGAACTGCAATGACTACAAGGGAAACTGAGACTTCAGCAAAGTTACTCTCATGTTAGCAGTGCTTAGGTGGCTAAACTGGAATTGTACATCATTTAATATGAGTCATTCAAAAGCTTTTTATAAGTGCAAAATTTAGAACCGTACTTCAATCTTTTGTTTATTTTCTGCATTTTTTGCATTCCTTGGGAAAATAGCAGTCAATAATTAATTACCACACAATTTAGTGATGTTATTTTTAAAAATATTTCTCATTTTAAATCCCGGAGATGTGAACTGAGAAGAATATATTCTCTTTAAAATATCTGTGTAAGAATTTCATCACTTACATTACATGTTCAATTAATTGAACCTGTTCAAAAATATGGGTTTAAAGATATCTTAGGTTGTAGAATAAGCGTTGTAATATGCATGAATAAGAGCACTTAATGCTTGTCAAAGTGGCATGGCTAACACAAAGAAGACAGCTGGTATATCTGCTGAAGTAAGATGGACTGGTATTAAATGCTGGACATTAAGACATACATTAACTTCAAATCCACACTTGCAGGTGTCACACCAGGGCACCTCCATGAGCCCGCCCCTCGTCAAGCCGCGCCTCCTCTGCTAAAGCGCGATAAAATTGATGAGCGACACTCAAATTAAACCGGGGCTACAATTATGACACCCTCATGCCGTGCTCTTAATTAGTACATCTCCATTTTAATTAATAAAGCCTGTCAGCCTGACAGATATCAATAATTCAAAAACGACAGGTCAATGGGGCTTCAAAATGGATGACCATAATTAGAAATAAAGCAGAGATGGGATACTTCTTCAGGGCTGGTTTTGTTTGTAATAGTTAACACTTGAGATGCTCGTCGTCTCCGCCTCAGTGCCACAATGCCTTTGCCCCAAACCAAAACTTTGCCTTCATAAATTTAACACTCAGAGCAGGACGCGCACAATTTTTCAGTGTTTGACTGTACAGTTTCTACTCAAGTTTTACATTTTTGATACACTGTCCGTCCAAAAAAAAAAGTCCCCACCTAGATTTAACTAAGCAAACAGGAAAGAGCCTCCCATACAAGATCCTGGGAAAAATGCAGGCAACTCTGGACAGGAATAACCTTGCATGTCACAACATTTATTCCCAGAGTTCCATGATTCATGATTTATTCCAGAGTTGCATGAATTTTTTGCCAATATCTTGTATTGATGATGGAGAGTCGACTGCTGTGCAAAGTCTTGTCCAGCACATCTATTGTAATTCTATTGGCTATTGTCTAAAGGCCATTAAAAACAACTGCTTCATGCAAATATGCAAGATACATATACTGCCTTCTTTCTGAATGTATAAAAAGTAAATTAAGATCAGGGGAATTTGATCTCAAAACTGATATTTTTAACATTTTACACAAAACTTATATTGCATCACTCACTTTATTTGTGAACGACTATATCAAAGTCTATAGCACCCTGTTGACAGATTTATTTATTTTCTCATAACTCGAAACAAATTGCTTTTGAATATTGCAGTGCTCATATCCAATAACTTGGGAATCCATTAGGAATAATATCTTTTAATTCAATTTATGATTTAATAATTTTCATAACAACAAATCTGCAAAAACTTTCTTTAGAAAACCATTAACATTTGAAAAAAGCACAATGAAAGCTCCAGTTTCAAAGTAATATCACCCACCAATAAAACACACCAATAGTTCTTACAGCGAAACTTAGAAAATAAAGCCAGTGTTTGTTTTGATACGTTTTAAATCATTGTTGATTAGCACCACCTCATATAGACCATATTCCACATTGGTCAATATAATCAATTCAGAGTATTTTAAAGCTGCAGCACTCAGTCCATTATAGTTGTGGACTATGGATTATTGTAGCACAGCAGCTAAACCCACTGTCACATCCATTGGCCTAGCACAGTGCATTAGAGCAAGCAGCTGGGGAGTGATTGAACAGATACAACTACTGCAATATAGGACAAATTAGCATATAACTGACATGTTGTGAGGCGTTAGATTGATCTGCCTGTTGATTCATGACATCAGCGCTGTTAGGCTGAGACTTTCAGTCACGGTCCCCTGACGGCCGTAACGAGTGCTCAAACTCCTGAGAAGCATGTTATGTTTATTTACAACATCAATAGATTTCTGCTGATGGTTTCGAAATGAGCGTTACACACGATGAGTCAATCCTGGAGTCAACACAATCAGCACTGTCAAATATGTTATTTAGATGTATTGCTCATTCAATTTATTGTCGTAATTAGGACAGCAGATGTATGCCCGTGGACTTGTGGGCAGCGTTAGAGTAGCTCTGAGTTAAATTGAATGTAAAGCCTTGATTGGGATCGCAGCAACAACACATATTGCTCGCCACAGTCCAGTGCTTTGGCAGAAGATGGCCATGAATTGAGGCTGAATGTCTACTAATCCATGGTTAACCACACTCTGGCTCACTCTCACTGATATTCAGCAGGCTTAATTAAAGAGCCAATTTGCATATAAATTTGAACTCAGTCCTGCTTCCGTGGCATCACAGGTGGTCGTTTTCCTAGGAGCCAAGACCTGTCGACTGAGCCGACATAAGCCAACTCAATGCAACTCCTACTTGCGGTATTGACAAAGAGCGAGGATTTTGTCTTTGATTCCTCCCTGCACAATAAATCTAAGGTAGAGTTAACAGCAGGGTGGGCTGGGTCTATGGCTACTCTACAGTTCGATCTGAGATTAAAGATCCAACAGTTGTTTTTCACAGAACAAAACCGAGTGTCTAGTTTAAATGACTTTTTCCTCTGGCTCACACTTGTACAAAAACCAATAAGCCAATCAAAATGATATATATTCAAGTAATCCACACAGGGTGCCATTTAATAAGACAGCTGCTCTCAAAAACTCGCTCATGCTAGAAAATTGCACCAACATCTTATGCATTCAGAATAATGTCTCATTTTGCTTGTTACCCAGCCGTATTACACTGTGACACTAAGGAAGAAAAGCAGGGGCCAAGGGAATGGATGTGATATTAGAACGCTGCTCACAATAGGCTAACTCAAATGAGATCATATCAGTCTAATCTTACCATCAGTTACCTGATAGTTGGAGAATTGATTTGAAGATTTGGCTGATCCTCTTTAAGGCACAACTGCAGCTGGTGCCATAGTAAGAGCCACATAAAAGGACCTTGGTCTGCTGCTGAGATTAGTAACAATAGACTGTTTACATCGGGGACAATGTTTACATATCTCAATCCATATCTGGTGTATTTTAAATATATTTTAGTCTTATCAGCCATCTTAGTCCTCACATATCCATTAGACTGAAAAACATTTTTTCCCTGATAATGTTATGTGCTACCATCTTTTAAACGAACCATGTAAAGCAATAGAAAAATCACAACAAATATTCTGTTGCAAGAATGAAATGATTTCCTTCAGAAAATACCGCCTGCTGAAGGATTCATTTTGATAAAGTGTATGAATCCTGGTATGTGAGAACCATTATTGTGGCTACAAACACAAACCCTTCTTACACATGTCGGGCAATCTCCTTAGTATAAATACATAGCGCTTTAGCTGTATGTAGCTGGGCCAATCTGATAAGCTTTAACATAATGGTCAATCAGATAATAGCCCATGGAAACTAGAGCTGGACTGTGAATGAGAGGGAGAAAACAGAGCGGATCATGAGAGCTGTTCTTTGAGATGGTAATCGCACGGTTTCTGAACTCAACTGGCATCCAAACCGGCAAAACTGTTGTCTTTGGCAAACCTCACACATCTCTGTCACTCCCTTTTTCAGAGGAGCCACACACCCAATCCTCTGCGCCAGGCCTTTCGAAACTCTGCTTCCACAAACAGATCGTGCAAAAAAAGGCAACAGTTAGTGCAGTGTTTTAAAAAAGCAAGACATGAGCATAAAAATAAACAAGGAGAAGCAAAACAAGTAAACCATAAACCCATAGAGCTTCATCAGAAGACCAACAGTTAGTTTGAGAGCAGTTTTTGTCACTGTTTCTGTGCGGGCCTAAAGCTGCAGGCATTTGGCATTGGATACAATGAAAATAGGTTTCTAGCCTCTTTTCATGTTCAACTCATTAAAATTTAGTGCCTGATGTGTCATGAACATGGCAGCAACATGTTCAATCTTTTATTGATTTACTAAATACACTTAATCAACAAGTAATCATCATTTGGGACAATAGGTGTTGCCACATAGAGTGACCTGATCTACTTTATTAAATGTTAGTAATATTGTTCATATACAGTAAGTCAGCCTATAAACCAACCTTTTCAAATCAATGGTACATAATGGTTTAATTTGGGCAATTATCATCTGTTGCCACAAATCACACTAAATGCAGCCATTGTGACTGAAAGGGCAAAATTTCACAACCAGTGTGGGGTCTTGTTATTTTCAAACATATGAGTAGTTGAAGGAGACTTGGTTTTAAAAAAGGAGAGGATCTGAACCCTTAGATGTGTTGTTTTGGGGTTTTGTAATAATAAGCAGAGCACTCTCAATTTCTCCCTCAACCAAAGTTATACTTCACTTCCCCTGCTAGCAATTAGTCTCCAGAACGCCATTTGTCAAAAGCCAAGTCGTCCATTCCTTTTCCACTGGTTGGCCCCCACTAGCTCTTGTTACAATTGACTGTTTCCTGCTCAGAGAAAACATAAGCTCTCGGTGGAGGGAGCAGACCTGGCAGCTGACAGCGTGTAGAGATGTCAGAGCATTTAGATGTAACAAAATGGCTTAAACAAATCTGCCACACTGAGCAATTCCTACCGCTGTTCTATAGGACACAGCAGATTTAATGAAAATGCTTTATAAAAGAAAACCAGTTGGGAGGTTGCAGAAAATAGGTCAATCATAAAATGGCATATATTGATTTTTTTTCCCCCTGCAAGATCCGATAAAGTAAATGTGCTGTAAACAAATAAGGAAAGCTTCTCAATAAAGTAATGAGAGCTGGGCCCGGTGACAGAGCCATGAAATGTAGCTTCACAAAACCCCTGAGGTGTAACATCTATATGGCACACTGTCATTTTTCCTCCATTTTCGCGATGATTGCAGACGAGCATCGGGGTACTTGAGACTGCCGGTGAGCTGGGGAGCCTATTGTATCTGGGTTACAAGGGACCTGGAGAGTCATCAAACAGCCAGACATTTTCCTGGTAAATCACCGGCGGAGAGGGAAGTTTGGAGAGCGCAATTAACAACCTCAAGGTCAGACTTCTCCGGAGAGTTATTCCTGAAAAAAAAAAAAACCTCTCTCTTGACGTTCTTCTTCTTTTCTCCCGTTGTGTCTTTTCTACTATACCCTCCTTTTCTTCCACCCCCTGTAAACTTTACTTGCTCGATGGCGACACCATTTTCTCTCTGGCCTGAAAATTGGTCACAGGTGTGGAAGGGATGAGAGCCATGGATCTTAATCTTAAGGCAATAATGGCACTGTGCAGTGAAGAGGTCACAACAGGGATATCTGTGAAAGGGACTCGGGCTCAGGGCTGCTCCTCACATATATACGACGAATGAACTTTTCATGTTCCTCATTGTGGGAGCACATGTTATAAATTGGGTCCGAATGGATTTCTTGAAGTCTGGTTTTGCAGTCGGTTTGACTGCACAAAGGATCTCTAGAGTCTCTGGAGACTTCAGTAGTGCTATAAATAATTAAATACAAAATCTATACAGTTGGTAGGACATTTGACTTTACATTGACAAGCCAAATCAAATCAATAAAAGAGTGATAAACTGAGTAAAGTTCAACTAAATCTTATTGTGTAAGACCATAAACTCTCATTATTAATTAAACTTGCAAATATTAATGTACTTAATGTCATAGTCCTCCATTCATTAAGTTTGTACTATATTTCTCACCAGCTCAGCTCAAATTGTATGCTCAAATAATGCTATAGTTATACAACTACAATAGTTATATATAAAATATTTTTTAGCCGACAATGTACATTACAGTGAAAATAAAGCAGCTGCATTTTAGTTTAAAGCCTCTTAGTCCCCATAGATGTGGTGTAGTAAAATTTACATAAAGTCTTGTTAAAAGAGGCAAAAAGAGCCTGGTTTAAATTCAAGCACATGGCTAATCTGCATAAACCAAGAAGGCACATTACACAAATGCTACACTGTTTGTGTCAATGTGAACATGGCCATTATTTAGGCTGCACTGAGCGCCAGCCGCACCATTAGCCTTTCCACTGCTGCTTCTATTCAATTTGATTTTGCGATATAGCTTTTTTTGACATTGCTCAAAATCAAATCAAAATCACATTAACTTAATCTATGGTTTTAACCAATCCTGAGCTCAGCAAGTCACGTGACATCTTGTTGCCAACACACTGCAGCTCTGATGGAGATAGTTTGGCATTTGATCATTTCTAAACATCCTATGTAGCAATAAAATGTATGAATGCTTATAACAGGTAAAGTCTTTCACTCACACAAACTGTTTCATGCATCATGTTTAAGTCTTAAAGTCTGCAAAAACCTTGAAACATAGAAGGATTAATAATGTACTACGGGTGCAAGTTGATATAACAAAAGGCCAAATGGTCAATGTAAGTTATGCAGAGGGCACATACTGTTCACCAGGCCTGCTGTGATCATGCCAAGGGCGTCCTCCCTGCACACGGCCTTCACATACCAACAGCGTTTTTTCCTTTCGTACCTGGTAGGAGATGACTACATTTTCTTGAACTGAGGTAAATACAGAAAAAGATAAGACTCAGATAGAGCTGTTGGTTTGAGACTTTGAGAACATGATAACGTCTCAGATTCCCCAAACGCTGGGATTTATTCTTTACCCACAACAACAGACACTTACTGTAGATACAAGAAAGTTTCCTGAGAACCACCGCAGGCAATACTGCCACTAATGATCAAAAAGCATGGGCAGGATAAACAAATATAGACAGCATACTCATAAACACCCCTTAAAAAACAACTCAAGCGTTAGTGAGTCTGAATAGGTACACTGGGATTATTGTATATGAAAGGTAATCTTTTATTGGCAACACACATGATAACCTCCATGGCTTTCCTGTCGTCCAGTGGTCTCATTAGGAGGATAAACAAGAACTTATAAAGTGCACGTCCCTGAGCTGAGGCCGAATTTTCACAAGGGCAGTAAGATAATCAATAAGACATTTCACAATAACCATATGGACATCAATATTATTGCAATCCCTATGCAAGGGTGTTATCATAATGGGACAGAAATAAAACTGATGTCTAGGCCAAGTGATAAACTTAATTCAAAAACTGATTATTTTTACTGCTAATGGGCACCAGGACAGAAACAAATCAATGGATCAGCAGCAAATAACTATTAAATTTAAAGCAGAGCTCAAGATGAAGTGATAAAGCTGCTCAAACGGGTGACTTTTACTGTACTTTCAGCAAGTTGGCATCGATTGGACGGCTCCAAGAGGAAGAGCACAAGTAATGAGGAGTGATGTCCAATAACTGCAGTGTACTTTACAAGGGATTAGTGTTTCACGTTTACTAGTGTGTTGTTTCTTTATTAGATGGCATTTCACCGGCCTGGACTGCTGTTATTAATCTTTAATTGCACAACTGTGGCCTTGTCTCAAAGGGGGTTTATGCTGACCATCTGAGCCAGATCACTGACTTTATGAGAAAATGGCTTCAGCTACATAACATAAGTGCTCATTTGTTTGTGCACTGCATACATCAGAATCAGGTGGGTTATCTACCACAGTGTTCCAAACATAAAAGAGCCAGCAGTTCTCCCACACACGATCCAAGCACTTTGTTACTGGTTTTGGCTATAGGATATTAGGAATGAGAATCAGTGCCTCATCATACAACTCATGATACCCTGCTCACAATAACAATATCACAATATACTGGAACTGGACACATTCAAAGACAAAACTACTGAAAATGTTATGGGTGACAAAAGAAATATCAAACTATAATTCCAAAAAGTAGAAATTATGGTAATTAACCCATTGTAGAGGCACAATTTGATTCAAAACAAACAGTTACCAACAAAGAAAGTTTTTGCTTAGTCTCTTTTTACAAGCCTCATAGTCTTTGTTCTAAAGCAGAGGCAGCATGTTAAGAGGAGATCATTTACTGTATTTTTTAAGTCTATGTTGTACCATTTGCAGAGTTCTGGTAAACCACCAGAGGCATGGTATTCAATTAACCGAATCCATGATTGTTTTTGAAAATTAATGCCACCATATGAATTATAATATTCTCATTTGTACACCACAGTTATATATAATATTTAAGATATAATCTTTCACTATCTAAATTTTGGCATGTCATTAAAAATACATTCACACATAGGCACAGCCCATGTGCTATGCATCCTGTCCAAGAATATATCTTATAAAATATGCAGTGGAACAAAGGCACTCCTGTCAAAAACTATCACAGTGAAATGACTGCCAAAATGGTTTCAAGTATAACAAGGAAAAATGGCACGTCAAGCCAAATAAATGTTCTATTTTTCTGGCATATCTATGTCATAAACTTTCAGTGAACTCTGCCGTGAACCCAGTCTCCTTCTGGGGCAGAAATCAGGTTTACTGTCAACACAAACACATACAGGAACATGGATGTGGTCTTACCTGGCGTGAGGGACGTCGATGCTGGAGGACACCACCTTGCGTTTCTGCTCCAGTAGGGACACAGAGCGAGTGTCAGGATCTCGGCCCACTCGCTTGACATCCACCACCCGCAGTTCATCCGCTGCCTCTGGGCTGAGAGAGCCACCTTCTAGTCTCTGGCCGTCTGAAGATCCATTACTCTGCTGCAGCAGGGAACAAAGACCACCAAGTCTATTAGATTGCTGCGCAGGTAGGAACAGTAAGATTGTCAATTTAACCGGCATAATAAATGATTGCAAATATAAATCAAAGTCTCTAGCTGTAAACATGACCTCTTGACCTTATGCTACAGCTGACGGAAAGCCAAGCACAGCACATTATAGACAGTTCGACTGCTACAATAATTGGACAATTATGTACTAAACAGTTTTCCCAACAGAGTGGCAGCCTGCGACAACAAAGGCTTGCTGTTTTTCTGCAGATTTTAATTTGGGTCATCTGTAAGAACACTAATATTGAAGACTGTACAGTAGAAACACTATGTTTTAAATTAAACGCACTGTACCTAATTCCTGCTCAAGGGGGCCATCAATGTCCAATACATCCAAATACATGCAATATTCATGTGAAACCAGGCATTATGGGTTATTTCTTCTACTACCCAGTGGCCATTCTCTGTCACAGCCTAATGCAGTATTTTTACTAATGGAATATGACAATTGCCATTACACTGTCATGAATTTATAAATGAAAATAGCTATTGTTTAATTCTTCAAAGTTAATCTGATTCTTACCCACAACTAAAGCAGAATGTTAATGCTGCTGTCTCAGTGTTAATATTCAAGACAAGACACAATTTTAAACGCCACCAAAAGTCATTTCTAGTTTCCATTTGCAAACCTGTGAGTGGATCATTACAGTTGAAATTGAACTTATAGTGTGAATTTTACAACTATTTCCTGATAACACTTCCCACATATCACACACTTATCTTTGCCCTAACTTGGTTCTGATCTCTAAAAGTTACTTTAATAACATATATAAGGTAATCTCTGACACACAAAAGTATTTCTTCTATCATAGTGCTTTGTGAACGCCTACCTGCAGCAATGGAAAAAAGAAAAAAAAAATCTATCATCCTCTTACACAAGAATGGTGTGCTTCTACACATGAATACCTACATGCACCTACGCACACACCAACACACACAGGTCTTTACAGGTAACTGAAGCCATTGGGCTCTTAGGAACGCTCTACAAAACGGCCAAAACAAAGTCAGAGTGACACAGATGACTGCCTACATCAACAAAGCGTTGAGAGCCGGACTATGTGTGTGATCTCTGTTTTTGTCTCAAAGCTGTGTAAATGATTCGGCTTGACTGGAGTAATTCATTCACACACGCCATGAGAACGATCTACTTAGATTAATGAGGTAAAAAAAATAAAGCAGGGGTACATGAAGAATGAATATCGAGTAATGTTCATGGAAGAAGGCGGTCACGTGGACGCTCAGTGGTGCGCAAAATGCTTGGTAAAAATACAGACTTCAAGATGGATTAGGCAGGCTCGACGTAGATTAGGTGTTATGAGTAGAGTAGACCTAGGATAAAAAAAACAACAACTGTAATTCCTTCCTTTCTGTGTCCGTTTGAATGATGGCATTTCACGGAGCCAGGAAATTGTGAAGCATGCCAAATCGGTTGTGAAATGTGAGTTGTATGTGTCAAAGCTGATGTATACCCTGAGTCTACCCCCCACCCACAAACTACCCCCACCCCTTTTTTTTTTTTTTTTTATCTTCGTTCTCCTCCGCCTCACAAACAGAAACTCATAACCACCTCGCTTTGGGCAGTACTTTGTCAAGCGTAAAAAACTGAGTACTTTTTTGGGTCAAAGGTCATAATAAAGACCAGCTGTCAAGGGCTATAAATTGAACACCACTGACCCAAAGTCATATAGCTCTTTGTTTCAAGTAAGTACGGATATAAGTAAAACAAATAATGTTGTTGTTGACTACTGTGATGGCAAAAAGATCAACTCTTTGGGAGAAATTCTGATCCTTATCCATATTTGCAAAATAGAGGGATCATTCTTTGTTATATTTGTGGCTTTCTGGTTGAAAAACAGTCACTGCTGTGTGAGTTAAACAAAACAAACAAAAACAGTAATATAATAGCGGTCTTTATGCTTTTTTCACTCCATGTTGTTGGCCAAATATATTCCCATGCAAAATGTTACATGCACAGCACATGAAATACCATAATACTTAATGCCTGTCAAGCATTCTTTTGTCTATTACTTATGCTAAAATTGTGAGAATTATAAATCAAGTGCCCTTTGAAGTATTAAAAGCTTTTTTTATTAAGTACACCAAATGTGTCCAACAAAGAAAATGAAAACAGTCTGCCTTTAAACAGATGCCTCCTTTCTCTGCAAAGATTACTCATACATCATCAGTGGGACACTTAACGGTGCAGTGTGCTTCATGTTGACGCTGCCGAGCCAGCGCTGGCCTGCCTGGGATCAACGCCTCAGAACAAAGAGTCACTCGGCTACAGTCAACAAGCTCGCTTCATTGACTCCCACATCGGCGTGTGATCAACACAAACAACTAACCCAGGACGACAAAAGTGCAAAGCAACAAAAACAAAAACAAGTAACGCCTCTTTCTTTGTCAGTGGCCAGGAACCCAGAAGTCAACAAGTGGCATCCAGCACCCCTCCCCAACTTTCGGGAAAAGGGGGATTGGTTTGCCATACCAGCCAGGCGCTGTGCCAAGCGGTTGCATTCTTTGGAGCATGCCACCCGTTCCCAACCTGGGGGTGCCCGCTTTGTTGGCTGTACAGCTGCTGCTCAAATAAGGCGTTGTGCCCTCGCAAACAACCCCCACTCCTGATATTTAAATAGATCTCACTCATTAAACATCACGGTCACATATGAGATAGTGCACGTCCAGGCTTTATTACACACTGGCAGACCCCTACTGCAGACCCCTCCTCCTCATTTTATGGCTTGTTTTCGACCTCTGTGGGAATTGAGTCGTGCTGAAAGAGACTTGACCATTGTGCTGACAGCACTGCACTCCCAGCCTCAGCTGCAGCGCTCCAGCCTCCACTGGCGACTGTAACACTATTGAGCAATGCATTTTGTAACAGCAGCACTTCATCTGCACTAACTGCGCATAAAAACAATGGAGCACAAGTTTCCATGAAATTTTCCACCACTTTAAGCTCATTTAACACTTGTATTTTTACAATTTATGAATCATTGTAAAGTTTTATGTAATAGTTTGCAACTTCTCCATGGATTGTCACTGCTTTGACTGTGTAACTAAAGACTCTTGGTCCAACCTGTAGAAGAGTATTTACTACGTCACAATTAAAAGTCTGTAATTCATATAAAATATCAAAAAACAATTCACACATTAGTGCAGGAAACCACACTACTCCAAGCCCTTCCAAATCAGACAGTAAACAAGCTGTTATTCAGTCTTATGCATTCCTCAGTCACTCCCTCTCTATAAAAAGAATTGAGAAAACACACACATCTCCCCAAAGCCAGAATCTGTATTATCTCCCCAGAGCTGCACTGGCTTCCCTTCCTCACTCTTTATCTGAGGCCATGTGACTGACACCAAGGAATACTAGTTGGATATGGAGACAATTAGGTCACTGCTAATTAGGCTTATATCACGACAACAAATATGGACATGATTGAAACTTACTATTATGCCTGGAATGTCACAGGAGACCTATTATCTGTTATCCCAAACAATAACTGCCTTGTAGAGCAGCATGACTTCAGATGAGGTCTGTATAATTGGAAATTGTGTGTCAACCTGCATTATCTATGAATGGGAAAACCAAAATATCAAACAATTATGGGATGCAAATGTGCAATTAGGTGGCATACCCACAGGTATACGTGTATAACATGCTAACTAAACCATAGGCTGTGCATGAAAACATCCGCCCGGCTTTTTGCATGGTCCAAAACGCTGCAGAGCGTGTTGTTTGCCTCGGTTTACCCACCCACTAGCTCACATAAACACTGCGCAGGCCCTATCAAGCCCTTTGTCCCATTTAACTGATGTCGCCAAATGTCATGACAGTCCGCCATTTGATTCAATATGACAACAAAATGATACTAAGGCCATCTTTAAAGCGGCTGGCTTTGTCCTAGCGGGTTATATTTGGCAGCACAAGCGGCAGAAGCGGCAGAAGCGGCGGAGGTGCTCAATCCGCTCCGCACAGGAAGCGGTTAAAAACTGCAAAACACCGCACAACAAAAACAGTGAAGCGCTGCCTGCTGCACACACTCTCACACACCTTCAGGCTGGACTTGAGCGGTCCTTTGGCTGCTGTGTGGTTGAAGCCCGTAGCTATCTCTTCCTCGGAGAACTCCTTGAGGCTGCCGTCTTGCAGGAGCACGGTGTAAACGCTGCGCTTAGCCCCAGCGGCCGACGCGTCTCTGTTCTCCTGCTTGACCGCCTGGACCACTCCTGTCAGCGGCGCGCCGTCCCCAGTCGGACTCGGCGCATAAACGCGGCTGCCGAGGATCGACCGCTTCACCAAACGCCTCGTATGCATGTCGGAAAGTCTTTCAGGAAACTCACAGGAAGCTAGACGATGATTTTAAACCATTAAACGCCGAAATATAACGTGTAAACAACGTCGACAAAAACGCAAAACCGCAAAGGGTAGACTATACGCTCCAACAAGCCTGACAAAATGTTAGAAAGCGGCAACATACTCGGAAGGCCAAAACTCCAGCCGCGGCGTCAAAACTCCTCGCTGTGCATTCACAAAAAGCACCGCAAACTTTGAAATAGCACAACTCCGAAAGTCTTCAATGTGAAAACGATTCATTCGCAGCTTAACAGCCTCTACATCCAACCGGCTACCAATCTTTTTCTATGGCTCGACCTGTTTGTTTTCCCCACTGCTCCCTGTGAGCTGTGAAGACGGCGGGAAAACATGGAGGCGAGGACGGCTAGCGGAAGCGAAATGCCACTTGTACACGATTTTACAAAATAGCCGTTTCCCGTCGAAGAAACCTATTAAATGCGAAGTATTTGGAAAAGGTACGTCGAATAACTGCAGCAGACTTGACGCCAGACGCTGTCATTCGTAAGCATGTGGCAAAAATGTTTGAAAATACAGCAGTGAGCTAACTCCGATCCAGCTAACGGCGAAATCCGGTCCGTACTGTCTGTTTACCGAGTGGAGGCTCTACCGGCGGAATGCTGCCTGTAAACATGTGCGGTCCGGCGGCCGACGGAGCCTGCAATTGGTCGGTGAAGCACACGCCTCCACAAGCCCCCACCGCTCCTTCTTCGCCTCGAACAGAAGGTAATGCAAGTCGGGAGGATGCTCCATTCAAAACAATGACGCAAGGATGGAGAGGAAACGAGATGGGAGGGGGTAATGAAGGAAAGAAGGGAGAGAAAAGTGAAAAAAACGGGGAAATTTAGGCTAAGGAAACTTCGACCAGACAGTCAGTCAGGCTCAGTGCTGTAACCTAGTTGTTACAGACGTGTAGCCTAGTTTTGAAGTGTCATGGGACTCTTTTTAACTACCCTGGTTTAATGTGAGAATACTGTTCTCTTGTATTTGTGCAAAGACAACATGCCCATTCAAATCCACTAATGTTTTTGCAGGGAAGGCTAGTCTTCAAGAGGCATGAGGGATTTGTAAGCAGTTGAGTGAATCAGATCACAGCTAAAATAACACTAAAATGAAACTTTAAAAACACAGTTGAAAAATAGGCTGTTCCACTCTAGAACACTAGAAACTGTTATGCAAATACTGTAACGTTTAGATCTACAGCAATAACGTGCAATTTGAATACCAGTTGGATATAGTGGCAATTAGGTCACTGCTAAGTATTCTTTTATTACAACAATAATATGGACAAGACTTAATATCATGCCTGGAATGTCACAGTAGACCTTATACGTTATGTTATCCCAAACAGTATTGAGGAAACAATATAAAAAACACACTAGGAATATAACCTGTTCATGTCGCCTATAGGACAATACAGTGGTTCCTACATACTACATAAGAAGAGATATTGTTCCTACTTTTGTCCTTTTAACAACCACACTGCAGATAACAGTGCAGCTGACAGCAGACTAACACTCTAAGAAAGTCACATCCTGTACAAAAAAATAACTTGTAAGTGTGACTTCACCATGTGACAAGCTGCTGCTCTCTGGAATGGAAAAAAATAAAATAAACATGATTAAAATAAAAGATTTCAGTGCCTTGATAAATCAAATTCATCAGGGCTCCAATTCGTTTATTGAGATTATTACCAAACGCGGCGGGCAGAATATACTAAAGAACGTCATTAGTGTAACAAATGGCCTAATTAATGTCAAACCTAATGTTTTTAGAAAATAATTTGCAAAGAACAATCTTTCTACATGACACTGCACCAGAGAATAAAAAGACAATGACACACTTTACTATCGATATATTTTTTAATAGAACAATTCATGTCATAAAATATTTACATGCAGAGAATGGAAACCGGACAGCGAGGGGTGACAGATGTGGCCATAACTGCCAAAACAGGCTTTGCCCCGTGATCAAAGGCGGGTGTCAGCATAGAGTTGTCCGCTGCTTGTAAGGGAAACAAATGGTCTCATTACAAGAGTCATGGAGCTGAAGGAGAGGCATCTAGAGAGTATCTCCAAACGTACACCCCCATTCCCTGAGGGGAAATAGCGAGGTGCGTATGACCAAGAGACACATCCAGAGAGAATAAGTGGTTTTAGGTGAGTATCTATTACCAAAGGCTGTGTGTGTTGCCCTGATTAGATTTGGCACAAATCTTTAATTTGACATGTCATTTTCTTGGAGGTCATTTACAGGACTCTGTGAAAACCATTAGACGTGTGTTTTGGTCAGAACAATGTACCAAAAGGTCACGGCTATCAGGGAGTGTACATACCAATGATAATTAGCATATCTCCAGCAGAAATGAGCATGATGGTTGATTGGTTTGTGTGGATCACATTTGAAATCCAGACAGGCCAGGGTAATGCCTGGAGATTTTAAATGTCTGATATCATTTATGAATCTAATAACCATCATTCAGGGTGGATCCACAAGCTTCTGCACGTCAAATAAACATGACTGGAGTTACTTCCCTGACATACAGCCATTTTCTTGGAAGGAGGGAAGTGATTGTAGCAGTAGCAGGAATATTTACACCGTAAATCATTGGTCCTTTTATAGTACTAAACGCACATCAATTAAAATGTACCAAGTTAAAGCACGTACCAACATAATGTACCATTTTTCTCACATTTGACTTTTTACTACAAAGCAGAACTAAGCCTGGATTACATGAGTGCTACTAGTATGCTTATTAAAATAAAGATTTTACCACATTAAAGAAATTTCCAGCAACAGTTGGTTACATTAGTGCTCCATGTACAAGGGCTTGTGTCATTTTATGTTACAAATATGGAATTGTTAAAAAGCCACAATCGAGTCAAAAGCATTGGATATGTAACTATACAGAGATGGTGAATTGTGATTTGCTGTACATAAGTGCCCGTACCGTCATATTTACCTTGTGCTTAAAACTGTAAGGAATATAAGACTTCATATGTACCAAGAATATGGGATTTTAGGCGTCTTATAAAAATAAAACAATACAATACTGGTCAAAGCATAAACAGAATAATATCAACCCATGATGTTTTAAAAGTGAGGGGAAATGTACCTTTGCAACTTTTACTTTCATTAATATCTTTGTAAAAATGCTAAAAACTTCTATAAAACCCTAATTACTTCTCTTTCACAACATTTCACAACAATTACAATGTCTGTTTTGTTTTTTAAATAAATATAAAATCTCACAAAAAGAAATAGCTGACTATGAAACACTACAAATGCTTTCATATGTAAAAGTACTGTGAAACCACAAGTTCATGTGCAAGTGCTCTTCCTCTGACCAACAGAGAGAAGTAAATGTGTTAAAAAATGTTTTCTGCAGTCAGTAAGATGAACCAGGAGGGTGTGTTTTAACACTGCGACACTTCACTTGAATTTTCACATCCTGTTGCTGAGAACGCACAACCTGACACAGTGTGGCCTAGGAATATGGCATCGACGATAAAACATGAAACTGACTCACCTGATCGAAGATAGAAAGTCACTAGTATCTGCAGAACCATTTTAAAATCCTATGTACAATAAGTTTGGGTTTAATGATTATATGGCACTCAATTCTTCGTCAGGCACAGTTTGTGTCCTTGTCAAAACCTTTACACTGGTGCATGTTTTTTTTTTAGTTAATTGTATATAATTGATCTTGTTCACATGTCCGTGATATGTACTGTCAGATTCAACGGTAAACCAAAGTGCACTGTTCCACATGATTGATGCCCAATGACTGTACCGCAGTTCATTTAACACTAGGCGTCCCAGTACCAATGACATTCACCCTGGTTGATTAAATTAGTCGAATGTAGATATGATAAACGTACCCAAGCTGTAAATCGGACACACACATTGATTATGAATGCTGTGGTGAACCGTTTTGCCCACATCAAAGCAGCATGGTGGTTCAAAAGCATCACAAGAGAGCGACTACACTGATGAGGTCACGAGCTATCGGTGAAGAAGATGTGAAATCTCAGAGGCGTGACATTTCCCGACTCAAGCCCAACTCTCCGACACTTTCGTAATCTGGCTCCGGCTTAGTGGTATCTGACCCTTCCGCTCCAGCCACGACCCTGTGTTCATCATCAGAGCTGCTAGTCTTTGGGATGCGGATGGTCTCGTAGCCGGGGTCTGAGCTGTCCAAAATGGGGTCGTCCTCTCGATGGGGCTGGTGCGGGTGAGAGTATATGTCGTTCACGGTGGCGTACAGGTCACTGGAGGACGACGCCGGGACGAGACCTTTAATCTCGGCGATGCTGCTGTAGTCGTGCTCTTTGTCGTCTTCGTTTACAGAGCCGTCGCAGTTTGTGTTGTCTACAGTAGAGTACACCAGTGACTGCAAGGACAAAAGAAGACACAATCCAAATTTTCTTGCATTATTGAAAGAGCTAAAATACGCTGTGCAGTCAGAAAGATAACATCAGTCAAGAAATTGCTTGGTTTTTCCCTGTGTTTGATGTCTACCAGCTTCCACCTTTTTTTTTTACTTTTATATCTGTTTGATGCTCAGAGCATTGGCATTCACGGAGTAAAAGTGCCACTGTCTCGGGACTGGGAACGGCAGTTTAGGGAATAAGGGAGTTTAACGCACACTTACCTCATTGTCTGGCAGAATGTGGTTTTCGAACCCTGGCGCGGGAGATAGAGGCGAGTGTAACTGGAGAAGAACAAAAAGATAGATTTAGATATGGGAGCCACAAAAGCACAAATTCAGACATTTAAATAATTCCCAAGGCTGCTTGTTCTTCTGTATGGAGATGGATAATTCAAATGAATGACAATTCAAATAATTATTATTTTACCAGTGAAACTGAACAAATACTGCTGAGCTACACATGCAGTCAATGTCAACCTCCATCTTGGTAAATTATTGATAAGTATTCAAAAGCGTAATTGCCGATGGAAAATGTCTTTGAATTCCTTAAGAGAGCACTTGGTAACTAATCAATAAAACTTCAACATTATTCCCAGCAGTATGTAAGAAAGAGGCCTTGTGTCTGCTGTTTCTGCCTTGAAACATATGAGGGTAATGTTGTATATAACCACCCATTCATTACAAATATTATCGATTGAAAGTCAATAGGCGGTGACAGAAAGCGTGGCGTTTTTTTTGCACTGCCTTTGTCCACTTTGCCTTATGATCAATGCAAAAGTCATTAATCAACAAAGCACAACTGACAACGGGACTGAACGCCACAGGAGTTTAACAAGAACCTCAATAACCCTGCCAGCACTGACTAAAGACTTGATACCACATGTATTTTTCATGTGTCTGAGAGAAAGAAACAGCTTTTTTTATACTCTTTCTGAACAGATAAAAGCAATAAATTCAGTTTTTACTAAGTCCTTGGTTGGTGCTAGCAAGGTTAATGCTGATGTATTCAAAAAAAGGGAGAGCTGTTCACTTGTTCACAGCCGCAGTTGCAAGTGTTTGTCAAGGGCAGATTCTCACACAAGCGACACACTTAAATGTACCGATTGAAAAGCTGCACTCAGAGATCATCCATCAAACCATCCACCACAGTTGTACTACACTCCTGCAGATACGTGTTTCTTTGGCATCTTTCTTTTTTTCAGCAATAGTGAATCAATATGATTACATTTATGGAGAGCACATGTTTGGAGAAATGATTACTTTTATGGATCAGACACACACTTTGAAGGCAATGCAGCAGATGCCTTTTTCATTTTGCCTTAATTAGCCAACCAATTAGAGAAAGTGCCCCGGAGGAGTCTTCCGTATGAAGCGTGGACACAGGTGACTTGACCCAGTCGCTGCACCTCCAAATGTGTCTCACAATATTTGTTTGCCTAATTTGCAGCCCACTTATGTTTGCCTCAAGTGCTGTTACAATTAAGAGTGGGTATTTATAATTACTTTGACCTTCGGAACTAAGTTTATATTTGCGATTAAAATCTAAAAGTTTTAAAGGGGATACATTTTTACTGTTCTCAGTTATAATAGTATCAATAAGGCATGTTGAAATAATAGGCCAATGAAGTCTGCAATGAGCATCACATTCACTTTCTAACAGCATAAATAGTCATTTTGTGTTCCTTTGATTTTAGCTGCTTTTAGTGGAAGCAACCATCAGCTCACAGTGGAGCTAAAAGCAAATTAAACAGAGTCTTTGTCTTGTCTTGTGTTTCCATAAACATCAAGACATTACATGAGATTAATATTGCAATAAGACGTGATGTGGGTGTGTGTGTGTGTTTGTGCAAGATTATGGGTTAAGGGATACTGTTAATGTGTACGTAGGCGAGACAAAGACATGCAGGGCATGCGCTTTGACAGTAAGCTGATTACCGTCACCTCAGAAGATGGACGACTAAGGTGTCAAGGTGTCAGTCATGCTGACGTGCATGTTGACATACACACATTTAAATCAGTTTGCATATATAAACTTGTATTGTCCTCGATTATCGACATGTGCAGTATTTGACTTCATAAACAACCCCTGAACAGATATAAGAAATGCCTAGAATGTAAACCATATGGACGCCAACTTAAATTACATCCCATAAGCCACTCTGATACTATGATATACTGTACTTAAATTCTCTATGTAGCAGCATTGGCAAGTGGCTCAACTATGCTGACATGTGGAATATCTGTGCGTACCTGGCCTGTGTCCCTAGTGTATGTCCCAGCAGCCCACTGGCGAGGTCAAATTCATTTCCTGCACTGCACATTAAAAAAGCCCACAGGCGACACACAGTCAAATGACTGCAAACAAGTGTTACCTCGGTTTATGACGGTTTGTAAGTGTACATGCACTGAATCCAGAAAGCTGTAAAGGGAAGGTCACTAAAAATATTGCATAGAAAATGCTGCTTTGTCTTTATGAGAAGCATTTACCAAGCTCATACCTAAGGGAATTACAAGAAGGCATTTACATACAGGAAAGTGCATGTATAGATGAGGCAGAAAGAGAGTTACCATAGCTTGTATCATCCATCATGAAGCCAGACTAACTGTCATAGTGATGGTGGCCAGCTGGTGCTCCACTCAGCTCCCACATACACACATATAAAAGCATAACACGCGTGCCTCGTCTGACAAGACAAATCACCGGCGACTCCTGGTCATACACAGGCGTAAACCACGGGGAGCGGGCAACACTCGGAGTTAACCTTAAATCAGCCTCAGGGAGTCAATATGTAGAGTTATATGTAAACACACGCTTTGTGTAAGCATGCTTGGGGGATGGAAAACATGCAGGAAAATAGAATTAATGCTGACTAGACATACCACCGTGCCTGCTTTTTGTGTGTCCATATATTATAGTAAATAACATTTTTTAATATTTGCATGAAGGTGTATGTGTGGAGATGTATTGCACCAGAGCATGGTAATTTAGGAATTTCATCATCGGCACCAGGTCAGATGAGGCTAGACTTGCCTGCTGTTCAAATGAACTGCAGTGATTAACTAATTGGCTTCAGCAGCCGAGACAATGGAACAGAGGGATGAGAGGGGAAGAAAAAAAGATTGGGAGAAGACAAAGGAAGAAAACAAAGCAAACCAAGAATGGATGGACTTGTAAGCACAATGCAGTCCCCGTATTGTACAGTGCAGTTTGTTGCACGAATGACAAGCTTCCATTTGTATTGCTTGTCAAGGGACTCATGGAATTTGTTAAATGCTAGCTCACAGAGTTTCCCATCGAGTTACAATAGGGTTATAGGGGGCAATCGAGACACATAGTTATTAAACGTTTCCTTTTATGCTCTTTTTTCAATCATTTATAATAGTTTTGAGGTCTCTGTATCTCAAATAACATTCCAAAACCTTGAAAATCCTAACTCAATTAGGGGCATTTACAGTATCTAAAGGTTAAGGAGAACAACGCTTCACCAGGTTGAGTATGAATCTGAATAGTTGTTTTTTTTTATTTGACAAAGCTTTGCAAAGTATACAGTGAGCAGGGGAAGCTCAGACATTGATATTAAACTTTATTATTTTACGTTTTCCACTTTCACATCACTTCTTCGCTTACTTTGAATATCTTACTTTACCATCCTTCATTTTAATTTGTATGCCGCTCGGTCTTACTTGGTCTCTTCATGACTCCCAGCCCTTCCAGCATCTTCTGCTCTATCTGCTCCATCTATTAGTACCTTCCGCTCTTTCCACTCTAGCACCCATTGTCATTCTCCTCTTCACTCCCACACTGTCTCCTCTTACACTCTCCAAATTGTACCCTCCTGAATCTGTCAGTCTCCCTGAAGTAGCGTCGTGCAAATGTGTGGGAGAGACTTCAGCCTTTGTTTTTGCTCACAACTCCACTTTTACAGCGTCCAGTGACCTCAGCCAGTGACTCGGCCTGACAGAGATGTATGCCGAAAACTCAGATAAAAAAGATCACATTTACAGCATTTTCCATTTCAAAAGAGGACAAACCAATGCTCAAAAGTGCACAATATTTCCTAAAACAAGTAGCATTAATGCCACTTGGCGACACAGTGGATACACCCCACAACACAGTTATCAATAACAGCTGGATTAAGCTGCATTAGAGCTGTATGCGATCCATTCTAACACAATTATGGGCTGCACTAAAAGACAACTGAACATATCAACCTGTGCAGTGCCATTAAAGAAGCTTTCACAGGATAAGACTGTAGCTTTCACAGCAATTTTAGATGTCGTATTTACATACTACAAATATCTTTGTTGCATACTATAGGAACATAACTTTTTTTTTTTAAACTTTTTATAGTAAGAAGTAATTTATAGATTGGTTTTGAGGGGTGGGAGGGTTTTTGTTGTGTGGGTTGGGAGTGTTGTGGAAGGAGTTTTTTAACTAATGCTTAATAATGCTAACTAAATATAGACAAAAATAAATACAAAAACAAAGCTGTAGTGTTGACTTGAATACATTCACACTGTTCTCACCTCTCCATTGTGTAGCCCCACCAGCCCGTTGACCACTATAGACTGGTTATCGTTCTCATCCAGGACCTTCTCTGGTACAGGCGGGGGTACGTCCTCCTCAGGGGCCTCCGGTGGCTCATGGGCCGGGACGGCAGCCTGATCGGAGCGCCTCTTGGCCTCCATGTCAGCGCTGTGGCGACTCTTCTTTTTCAGGTCCACAGAGGCGTACTCCACTCCTGCGCACAGGGGCCCCCGCTCAGGAGTGCAGGGGCTGAGGTGGCCATTGAGAAGTAAGCTGGTGGGGGGAGGCTCAGGGGGCTCTTTGGAGGTCGACTGGGCCGTACCGTTGGGGAGTCCATGCTGAACAGGTGGGTCTTTGAGCTCTTTGACGGTTTCGTACAGTGAATCTTCGACACTGACGTCACGTGATGCTGGTGCAATCTCCTTGACAACCTGGACATCAGACAGACAAGTGATTTCCATTTTGTGTTCAAGTTTAAACCCAGAGTTGTAACATTCCCAAAGCAATCTCTGAGACATGTTACACAAATTTAAGAATTTATAATGTGTTAATGGTTGTATTTTGTACATGGGCCTTTCATTAAAAACAGGTGAAGAACTTCTAAATGATGTCATCTACTTAAACACCACTCTTCAAATAGGACGGTGCTGCTGTGAGCACTGACCTCATAGGTGCTGTCCCCAGAGGCCGGGGGTCCATCACTGATAAGGGCATTGTTGGGAGGAATGCTGGGCAGCTCACGGTCCTGAGGACACTTGGAGGACCTAAGCTCTGACTGGCTGGAGGGCATTTCCTCTGATGGCTGGGGGCTAATATCCTGTGTGTCGGTGAGAACTGGTGGAGTGGGGAAGAAAGAGCCATGATGAGAACAAAATATGGTTATGAGTAGTCCCTGCTGTGTGAAATCATTTTCACACAGTGCTTTGGGTAAAAAATTCTCCCATTTCACTATTCTCCTACAGTGTCTTGTTAACAGTATTAGGCGGTCCACTTACTTGTACCGCTGGTGAGAGGGCCATTGTGTGAGCTGCTGACCGCCAAGTCAGTGACTGGACTGTCAGCTGATTGGCTGATGGTGTCTCGCTCTGACACCTGCAACAAAGGAAGCAAGATTAATTTTCCCCTCATCACATTTTGATCGCACTGATTTCCATTTTTCCCTCTGTGTTTTTTCCTGCTTTTCATAGTTTCCACTCAAACTCTGCAAAGTAGGAATTTAAATGCAGCTCATTATAGGTGTATGTATTATGCAAGCTTAATTACACAGAGTATTTTTACTCACATTGCTAACACATAACCTCTTAAGACAGACTTCACAAAGTGATTAAAAAGTGCTGATGAAAACAGGTGGCTGATTGTACTTCTTCAAGATGTCTATATTGTGTTAGTTCCAGTATTTTATTGATATATAGTGCCTTTGTCACACTACTTTATTATTGCAACACTTGAAAATAACATTTTGATTAATCGCAAAAATACAGCTGCACATTTATTAGCTTTCTTTCAACTCTATTTTCTTACTTTATAAACCAACACAACGTTGATCCCTGCAAAGACTAGAACCAGTTTAAAAGTGAAACTCCCCTTTGTTCAAGACCGGACTGTTGTTTTCTTTTTGAGGGCAGCCAGATTGTACTACTGCAGCTCCACAGCGCCACCTAGTGCTCACTGACGCTCATGTCTTTTATAATCAATGATGTAATCTTTAACTATTTTGTGACCCTTACATCTTTTGTGTAAAATGCAACAGGAGATGTAGTAGAATCTATCATTTTAATCGCAACTTATACAATCATAAAAAGTACAGCTTCACAAATAAACACATGTTTTAGTGTTGGACTTAAAGAATACTGTGAGACAGATTAGAGATTAGTGCGATAGGCCTATATGTACTCATCCACAAAGACAAAGACTTCATTTAACCTGTCTGTCATTTGAATGGGACCGTCCTGCAACAGTATGACCACATTTCAAAGGCCCCAGTGCTAAAAGGTTACAGGGAACGTTTCAATCAAAAGCAAAGAGGCAGTAAGGAGTTGTGTGTATCAAAGCACACACAAATAAGAGTGACAGATTTTTACTTTATATTTGAAATTAATTTTGTTTGTTTTTGTTTATTACATATTTTATTCACACATATTTCTGTCAATTTGTATATGCACACTTTTAAGGTACATGTTTAGAAGAATTAGTGTCAACATTAACTTACTCCATTCAAGATTTTCTCGTGGTCTCCTTCTGAATGGCCAGCTGTTTTCTTCTGCCTAAACAAAAGAAAAAACAAAAACAAACAAGAAAAGAGTCAACATCAACAATTGTAAACAGTCAGGGACAATACTTCAATTTTCAGTTTTTATATATATATAAGTGTAGTAGGAATAGTTTATATATATATATATATATATATATATATATATATATATATATATATATATATATATATATATATATATATATCACTACACTTATCACTACAGCAGAATATCCACCTGCATTTGAAGGAATGTATATAATTGCTTTAGTTGAAAATGATTTGATCAGGTATGGATGTTTCAAAATTGTTATTCATAGAATTTAAATTATTTAAATCACCTCTCAAGTCTGGCTTCATCTCCTACCTCAGGCCATTTATATCTACTCTTTCTTTAAAGTTAAAATGCCCTTGAACACTTTGTATAAAAGGGGGATTTTAGTTGAATATCTTTTTATACAATTACTGTGAGCACAGTGAGGAACCAAAACAACAGATGTAGACTCCCATTAATGAGTCAGTGCAGAATAATTGAGGCTGTGTCATATAAAATAGCTGTCCCTTTCACTGCATACTTATAACACTTCAAAAAGTAACCCAGTTACCCTGTTTGTAGTAAATGAAAAATTATTCACTCAAATAAAATGACTCAAGTATTGTTCTGAAGTGTGGAGAGCCTGAAGTATCCTCAATGTCACCACAGCCATAATCATTGTACACTGACAATGGCCTCTCAGGTATTGGTGCTATTTTCATCAGTGTCATACAGTGCAGCCATTCCTGCAGTAGTAGATTACATTTAGCCACACAGACATAAACCCTGGAAACATAAAAGCTGTTATTGTTACAAATGCCAGTCTTTCCTGGCATCTTACACATTTAAAAGCATTTCCCAGAACATATTCATAGCTCACCCCTGGCAGCTCGCACACAGCAGCAGAAGAACTGAGACCAGCAGTAGAGCAGTGAGGCCGCTGAGGGTACAGACCAGGACTAACTGCTCACTGCCCACCAACGCTGCCACGCCACTGGCAGCTGCCGCCCCCGAGCCGACCACCCCTGCCTCGGGCCCCCACCACACTCCACTCAGCACCGGAGCCATATCGCATCACACTGAGAGGGGAGAGGACATCGGACGTGAGGTGGCTGCAGAAACACAAGGAACAACACATGTGTATGGTCAGATCACTTAGCCTTTTTCCTGAAGAGTGACAAATGCTTGACCTATAGATAAAATAATGGATAAATTAATAAAAAGCCTGATTTAAAAAAAACACTGCAAAAGATTTATATATTTTTCTGACTTATCACTTGACATAGTTATGGTAATATTACAGCACAAATTATTTCAAATGTAGCTTACATACTACAGTTTTCTTAGGTGTCATAACAAAAACAAGTCTATTTAAACAGTCTTCTATTCCTGATTATTTCCCTCCATAGTCTCCAAAGAAGCAACCTCCTTCACAAAACGTCCAGCAGGTGGCAGTGTAGAGCAGAGTGAGGGTGCAGTGCAGTCAGCGGGTCCTGCCTCAGTCTGCTGCAGTGGCCCTCACAGCATAAGCACCCCCCTCACGTCTCTACCTCACCGCCAAACTTTCAGCCCTTCACTACTGAATTGATTGCACTCCTGATGTTATCTCTGTTTATTTATAGATGAGGGTGAGTGGGGTGAGTGACATCCAGCGAGGCGGCAGCAGGGATGGATTTTAGTCTCTGATAAACTCACATATAAACATAGACTGACTGGATGTGGGTGTGAGGACATTTAGCTCTAACACCAACAGAGAGAAAGAGCAAATACAGCCATAAGGAGGTTTGACATATATGTTTACAAGGTGCTTGCTAAAACAAACAGGAGTGGTATTTTTGTGGATCCCTATGACATTCCTTGTTTGGATTTCAATCAGCTATAGCAAACCAAGCAACATAAGTGAGTGACAAACATCTGACAACGCATCCTCTCCTGTCTGTTTTAATGAGCCATTTCTGGAGCGATGTGTGTACACAGCACAGAACAAGTGTTTCCCTTCCAAACCGGTCGAAATCTCCTTTGTGCCTCATTGCCGGTCTATGCTAATGTGACTTGGGAGTGTGGGAGTCTCCTCAAGTTTCATGAGCCGCAGGAGCCAAATTGAACTTCTTCAAAGGACACAGTGGAATTCCTGTTTGTGCCTAGACACCGGTTTGTGTTTTCCTGCGGATAAAGAATACTTGTGTTGCCATAGGCCGGTGAGAAGCGGACATAGCCTTACCTTGACACCTCGGATGATGATTAGTCGGGTCGGCCTTGCCTGGAAGAGAGCAGATAAAAAATGAGAAGGTAGGATTAGTGTTCGGTGGAAGGAAAGCAGCGCTGAGCTGAATGTGATCCTTGGATGGTGGCGGTGGTGGGAGGGCAGCGAGGGGATTGTTATGTTTTTTAAAGAGCCGTGGTAAATACAGTGTGGACAACGACCTGCTAGTGACCTTTTCAATCTTCCCCTGCACATTGCGGAAAAACATCTCACCCGCTTTATCGACACTGCTTTGCCCGTGTAACAGAGATGATAATGACCAAGTGACCTCATCTTTTACTGGATCATGTAGCATATGCTATACTCCGATTTTACAACAGATGATTTTAAGTCGTGTCATCCAACCCAAACTGTTCTTGCTCTGGTCTCACTATCTGTCACCGTACCACGTGGCAGTGTTCTGGTGTCTCTTTTGGCACTTAAACCAGTATAATTACCGGCTGCCACAGCGCTGTGTCACCATGGCAACCTTCTCTTTTAGCCGTCACATCTATTTATGGTGGGGAAAGGGACAAAACATCCACATCGAACTTGTGGGGCCAATTGGAAATGTACACAATCTGAACGAGCAATAAATGAATATAATGTAACTTCATGTAGAATGTTTTATAGAAGGATCTGTAGCACAATTAATATTAATATTCACTATTCATTTTCTGGCTGGCGGTAGTTATTCCCGTTCATTCCTTTCCTTCCTGTCTCCCATCTCCAGACTGATCCATGTTTCCATTTGAACTTATAAGGTTTGAAGAGTTAAGTCTCCACTCTTTTTGTGAGCACATACCTTTCACATGCCTCAGCGCTCACTGTATGTCAAACGAAGCATCGATTTGACTTTCGTGTGAGGACAACTGCATTCCTGAGCTTTAAAAAACACCACACATTACTTTGGAAAACTCCTTGCAGACTGCCATGTGATACAAGGCCACAAGCCAAGGACTACAACTGGCCTCAGCGCTGTCATGCCGCTTTCAACGTCCTGATGAAAGAACACAGAAACCTTGGACGAGAGACAGAGAGTGCGGCTTGTGTCTTGTGTTTCATGGCATAGAAAATAACACTGAAAATGAATTTGAAAAGGAATGTGTTTTGGGGATTTGAAGGAAGAAATCCTTGCCCTTAACCAGCTGAATACACAAAGTAAGAAAAATACATTGCACGTCTAGGCAGGACTCTCATCTATGCAAGAAAGTGGATTCCAGTAAAAGACAGTGAAGGATAGAGTCAATTAAAATCCAAAAGGTAGCAGTTTGTTTGGAGGCCAGTGCGACACCTCCATCAACAGTGTCCTCTAAATCCAGACACACAGAGACAGCCTTCACAAGCCAACCAGACAATTCTAATAGTAATGGGTTTGAAGAACTTTATCCTCTAAACGATCAAGAAGACGAATTAAAAAGAAATATACTTTTATTCGATCCAAAGAATTCGACTTCAGTAAAGGGACTTCTTTATGTGAGGTTTGAGGATATTTGGTATAAAACCAAATAAATCTTATGGTTTTATACTAATGTTAATATGGCAAATACTTTTTTAATGTCATGACAAAATTAGCGATGCACCAATTTTACACCAATGACAAGACATTCTAATAGAGCCTGCAGCAAAGCAACTTACACCTGAAGTAAACTGAAAACAAAACTGCAGAAAACAAAGTGATAATAACACTCATTGACATATTTGGCATTATGCGAAAAAAAAGAAGAAGTTATATTTATGATATTTAAAAAATACAATCTACATACATGGAGATTCTGGTTTTGTTGAAGTCTACAGGACAGTATTCTTCCTTCTGGTTTCCCTGAAAAGTATACATATGCCCTTGGATTGTTCGAGGTCAATACTCCATAATATCATGCAGGTCATGTGATATGTTTATGGGGTATCAACATGACTGTGCCTAATCAATAAACAGCCCCCATGCACTGAGGTGAAAGCAATGTGAGAAAATAAAGAATGAATTTTTGAACTTTAAAGGAGGATCCCGTTCGTCGTGAGGCCAATGTGTCTCCATAAAGGCAGAAAAAACAATGGACACTGATCCAAGCACATCATGCACACACCACTGACCATCTTGTGTCCTGACCGCAGGGCCATTTGGAGGAAAGGCTTTGGAGAAATGGGGGGATGGGAACAGGAGGAGAAGAAGACCGCTGCCAAGAGAGCAAAGAGGGGAAGATGAAAGATAATAATAGAAGAAACTACTGTCCAGAACAAAAGGACAACTGGGGTCATGACGATCTAACATATTAAATCCAGAGTAAAAGCAAAGACAGGAAGAGGTTTATTGATAGTGATACACAGCTATCCCCGGGGAGACATTGATGGAATACTCCTCCTTTCAGACTGCACCACAGGAGGGACCCAACCCTGGCTGCAACTCATAAAAAACATCCAATAACCATCACAAACCAGTGGCATATCGTGTAGAAGGGAATAACCCGTTTTCCACTGTGTCCATTTATGAATCAGAACTAAACAGTCTAATACTGGTACTCATGGCAGACGGTCTCCTGTGTACATGCCTGTGTTTGCACGCCTCTGTGAGCATGAAAACAGGTGCTTCTAATCACAGAACATAATCCACGTTGCTATGGTAACCCGCCACATCCTTAGGGTTAATGGTTTTAGTTTGAGAAATAGATTTATTCTTGCCTAAATGGGGAACTAAAACTGCATAATTTGAAAAGCTCTTCGTTTGCTACTTTCTTTTTTACAAATATCTTTATTTATAGGCAAGGACTGAAACACTATGTCTGCAAGCAGCGGTGCTAATATTGATTTCCCATGGGGGATATTTAATAAAGAGAACACAAGACAGTTTCCATACTTGTATATAAGGATTTCTTCTGTGGTGCATATTTAAATAACTTTTGTTTATACTCAAACAGGCATCAGTCTTCAGTCACTAACATTTATTGTACGTTTGAGTAAATCAGCAGCTGTGTTTCACTCTGCTTTAGGTAAATCATACGACAGCTACATGTTTCTGTGGTAAATCTGGTTTCAGTCAGTCCAAGTCCACTGAGACACTCACATAAACAACAAAACCCACTCTCCCCTCATTAATTCTGTGTCCCGTCCTGACCTTCGTCTAACTCCACTGAGACTGCGAGCATGTAAGGACCTATATGTAAACATGTGTGTGTGGGTATGAGTCCGTAAGTAAAAGCTGCCCTGAGTTAATGTCACACGGACCCCTGGGAAAGAGGCATTTCCTGTCTTCCAGGACACAGGCGACCCCCAGACTCTTAAATGGCCTGCAGATGTTTCTCATACACAGACCACAAGTCAACCGGAAACAACTGTAGTTAAAATTGTTGAGCACGGACCTAATTGAGACCCAGTGACCTCTGGCCTTCTCTCATTACCATTACTTTATCATGTACATTTATAAGATGCAGTTATATTTACGCTGCATGCATTTTTCTTATTTGTGAGAGCCAAAACAATTCTTTTTTAAAAAAAATATTTTTATATTTTTTTGATATGAGCAAAGTTTATGTAGTTTTGCACACTTTTGGTGCATTCAAACCTGATACACCCATATGTTTTAGGAAAGTCCACATGTGCAGGCTGTTATTGTTGGTGTTGGTCTGATATTGTTAGGAAGCAAAAATGAAAGGCTTGTTGAACTTACACTTGAATTTTTATACAATTTAGGTGTAAAGGATATGGCGTATAACAGAAAAAAAGTATTAACATTTGTTTAAAAGCTGTAAGTTGTTCATTTATATTGACTTTTTGTTCTTCGAAATTCCCCTCTGTCTCCCACAGCCTGCATCTCATTTGTTCTCTTCTCTCGCACTTAAACCAGTTTATTATCATCCTTGGCTGGCCTTAGGCAATGGCTGAGTCTGTGCTGCTGTGCATTTAAATCATTAGGACTGGATTCTGTGAGCGCCTGTTCAGCTCAGCTCCACAGTGTCCATCTGTCTCAGACACTCAGACTCTAGCTTTCTGCTTCAAAAACTTAAGAGTGTCCATTTTCACTTCCACTTTTCTCTCCTTTGCTGAAAACAGCTTTCTCAAGCTTCTGTCTTTTTTGATAATGACAAAATCTTCTCATTTGTATTTCACATGTTTCCTTTGCTTGCCACAAAAACAAGAAGTAGATCTTTGGTGTTAAGAGCTTCAACCCTTGTTTTAAAAACTGTCTGCTCCTCCCAAAACCATAACAGCTGCTGCAACAACTGCCCTATGAATATGACATGCCATGACTTCTTAAACACAGTGCTCTCTGCTGTTTTTGCTACACTGCTTTTCAAGTTAAAAGTTGTAAAACTGAAAATTATTGACATTATTTCCCATTCCTGACCAAGCACTGGAATTCTCAAGTGATAAAAACGGCAGAAATATTGTCTCAAATGAATTAGCTTTGTGACAGAGGTGCCACTCAGCTAATAATGAAACCGTAAAACAAAAGTGATTTCTGTAAGAGTGCAGCGGAGCCATTTTTCACAGTTAAACAAACCAGCCAGGCATGTCATCCAAATATGTAAATGAAAGCGCTGAGTGTGAACACGCTGACAGTTTTTGTAATGATTTGGGGGATTGTCACTCACATTGTAAGTGACCTTCTTAGCAAATAATGATGCTGGGATTGAACTGTTGAACTCTGGGATTTGGAGGATGAACGACCTGATAGTGCTACAGGGCGAGTGGGGCAAACAAAGGGTGCCTGTCTGTCTCTGTGCAGCATGTGTGCATACATGGTCCATGAGTATCCGTCTTTGTTCCGCTTGACTCCTGGTTTAGAAAAACACACACATTTTCACACTTACTTATCCACATTTAGATTTGTTCATTTTTTTTTTTTTTTTGCAAAACCCTGTAATTGTGGTCCTGTTGCTATAAATGCTTAAAGTGTACAAACTCAGCACTTCTGGAAAAGAAGCACAGTCATGATTCTTTATGAATACGCAGTCTTTCATTAAAGCCTTTAGGGCTGATGTCTGTGTAAATGTCATAAATAAATGGATTTTATTTTTTTTACAAATTATAGTGACATTTACATCTGATCTATTTCCGCTGGGTTTGGTCACAGACAACGGCGTATCCCTGTAGGGCTACCATGAGGTGTGGAACTGCAATCTATAATTCTACCACCAGGTGCTGACAAAAACTACACACCCCAAGTTTATACATGAAATGACTGCAGAATAATTGTAGTTAAGTTTGGGGAATGGTCACATGTTTTGAAGAGTTACACGATGTATGAAACACATACAATTACAATTGTAGTGCTACTACTGTTTATTTTAAGAGTTCACTCCATCTGCTTGGGCAACATTTGGACATTTTGACCTGCAGAAGATAAATGTCTGGCACACTGAATACCCAAATATTCTTGCAGTTCAAGCTATTGTTTGCAAAATGTATCCTGCACAAGTTGATTCTGCGCTGGTGATACACTTTTAGTATTATAGGCAGCCTTACGCTCTAAAGTTACACAAAGCCTTGGCATTTTTCTCTAACCTTAACCCGGCCAAATCTAAAAACTATTGAATTCTATTTTCTTAATCACTTGCTTTGTTCCTTCAAGCAAAGAAGCATTAATTCCCAAACCTGATTATGGCAGAATATATTTATTTAGTACAGAATGTGTGCATGCATAATACTCCTCTATCACTGTCACCTTGAGATAAAGATTAGCATAAGAGTGAATGAAGAGTAGATAGAGGCACATCATTATTCAATGGCATTTGCTTTATGCGTGTGAATAGTTTCCAAGATAAAGGGATTATCAGGGTCGGTAGAATGGGCTGAAGGATGTCATGAGTGTGTATTAGAGGGAAATCCATAGAGGTAATTCATTCTAGCAGCTAAGCTAATCTAATGAGATGCAACAGATGCCTGGAGACACACAATCTCTTTCTGGTAAATGCACATGAATGAGGTCATAAACAGTTTTCCACACACGGACAAAAAAAAAAAAGTCTTTCTTCTTCAGCCACACCCTGGAGCTGTTAAAGGCCACACGGTGCTGGAAATTGCCACACAGCACTTCATTTATCTCCCGGTGTGACACGAGCCTTTTGGACAAAAGAAAGGCACAGGGCGACCAGGGAATTAATAGAGGTGGATGTCATTATGTCTGTGTGAGTGTGAGCAGAAGAGCAACAGAAATGAAAATGTGATCTGTCTTTAAAAGGGTCTTACCACAGCAGGGGTGAGGTTATTAGACGACCTAAACAGGGCGAGTGGCAGGAGGGTAGAGCAATTTTATTCTGTTGATAACGCGCCTGGCTTAAGAGGGAACACATCTCAGCTTCTCTAATGGATGTCGCATATTTGAGAAAGGGTGAAAGCACCAAAGGGATAGACAGAAGTTGAAGAAGTGAAAAGGGAATTGGGAGTGTGGCGTGCGAACGTAGCATCTGCTTTGACCTTTCAGAACTGGCAGCCACAGTGCAACATAATACTGTTCACTGCACAGACCTTTCTTACAATTTTCTACAATGATCCCCAGTCTCTCATACACAGTCTCACTCAGGTGAAAACAACAACAGATTCTGAAAATATGCTGCAATATTTGTGCTTGCTTTTGTCACAAAATAGTGGCACAGCAAACTCTTACTGACTGCTATTCATGTATTGATAAAAGTATTTTTTCTAGTCTTACCTCCTAATTCATTGTCTTTGTTTGAAAAGTTTTCTGGAGGTCCATTAGTAAATTGTAAACAGAGCGAAACCAAAACAAATGACCTGTGTTTGAAAAAGCTTGTTTTTTAAAGCTTGTTTTTTACAAAATACTTAGAATTTCTGAAGACAGACCTCTAAATGCATTCTATTAATGCTTTATAAAGTGGGCGTTAGTATCTACAGCTACAAATGCTGTGGCTAGGTGTTTATTGTCTCTTCACGCTTCCTGAACTCTGATAGATTTTTAGATATTACTTTCATGTAACATATAACCAGTGTAGTAGGGTTTAGAGGGCCATTGTGAGTGTATAGCAAATATGTATTACTGCTTATCTTGCAATTTTGTGTCTTGTTTCTTTGTTTGGTTTAGTCCACTCCCCACACCCCCCTCAACAACCCCACCTTCTCTCTCCTCTCACCTCTGCCTCTGTTCCTTAAGTGAATCGTCCATCTCCAGACCATAGCGTATGCAACATGTCTCTGAGCTCATAACGATATGGTAAAATATGGAAGCCTGCAGGGACTCAAAGGGCACATCCACAATCAGAGAGAGCAGCTGGGGCTGGTCTGTGAGTGGGTGCATGGGGTGGTTGGGGGTTGCAGCCAGGACATATATGGCAGCCTTTATATATAAGCGCTCTGGGGGGGAGAGGATGCTCTGCAACATGACAACCTTCAGATAGTAATCTGAAGGATCCTGATTCAATCCACTGGGTGCATGGCTCTGGAAGATTGCACAAAGAAGATACAGCTTTGCCTACACTTTTTATGATTTGATTTGTCATTTCACAGGATAGAGATTATTTGATAGCTCATAGTGCTGAGGAGAGAGGGTAAGCACTATATACTGAGCTAGATGAGTGGCACAATATAAACATATATTTTAGCAAAGAATATTAGGATAGAACTGTATTTTCTATATTGTTGTAAGTATATGTGTAATTCAGGCTGTACTATGGATATCCTTGTAATATTTAAAGAAATTACATAAGCTCAAATCTGATCATATGTTCACTTTCTGAACATATGATCAGCCACACATTTACCAGACATTTACCAAAGCAGGAAAATATTTTACATACAGTTTAAAGGTAACACCACCTGTTGTTCATCAAAAGTAAAGCCATATGTAAATGTAAATATGTACTGTCATATACCAGAATTACATTCTATAATACAGTATATTTGGTTCTTTTTGCGTCTGCATGTTATTCTGGATGGCCAAATCGTGTTTAATAACAATATAACGCTGTAAAATGTTTTCTACAATCCAGAGGGTGTTGCCACAGTCCCTTTGCAAATCATATAATGGGGGCAGCTCAGTGTGTCCCAGGGGAGCATTGAAATCCAAATGAACCAGCAGAGTGTGCATCCGCGCAGCAAACAGAACGCCTGCTGGTGGCAGAAAATCTGTTGTCAGTCATGATTATTTAAGATTATTCCTACACACATGCATGCACAGCAGCACACACGAGTACACGAGTGTTAAACCACTGGGACACAAATAGTCATTTGAATGAAGATGAACCAATTAGAAGGCGACAGACATGAGTGTGACAGAGAGAATACATTACAGCACTAAGAGCAGTCTGAGAGCCACCGAGACACCTTCGCATTGACTGACATGGCCAGAGGCAAATCCATTCTGACACATTGGGTGGATAATGTGGCAAGTTGTGTTGAGAATACAGACCAGACAAGGAGTGGCACTCGTGATATTATTCATAGTCTGACAGAAAACTACCTGAAGGAAAACAAATGGGAAAACACTACTAAATAATAAAGCAAATATACAGACAATAGACACAATTTCCTGCTCATAACCAAATACAATAAGTCTATTTGACACAACATTGACAAAAATTTGCAACATTTATTGTCATCTTGTTACCGGTTTATGATATCATATAACAGGTTCTGACTCATCTGTCTTAGCTGATTGTGTAAGAAATTCAGAGTGATTTATTAATGTAAACTATCCGGGCAATGGCTGTTGCACTAAGATGGGTGCAATAACTTCTAAAAACAATAAATACCAACAATTACCTGGACTCTGCCAGCAAACTTACCATTAGAACCCAAATATATAGTGACAAATAATTCTATAATCAGAAAACTAGAGCTAGAGAAGAATTTATTACTATGGCATACTAAGAGATACCAACAAGTAAAAATACACCTATTTCTACATTCTTAGGCATATCTCTCTCTTGAGGAGGAATTAACAGCATGAACATGGCCAAAGAAGAGATTGTCAGATTTTGCCTTAAGCTGCTTGGGCACAAAAAAGACATTTTCAATCCCGACACTTCTTATGACAAATCACTGTGCTTTCCACGAAACCTTCAATTAAAACTCTTAGTTCAAAAGACCAAAATAAAATGACTTGCACACAAAAACAACTCATGTACAACGCTCAGGTTCACAAGGTCCACATCTCAACTAATCCATAAGGATGTGTGTGTTTGTGAGGGAAGTGTGACCAGGGCTTAGTGCTGCTTTAAGGACAGTTGCCACATTCCAGAGAGACGTCTATAAATACAACTTTCCCAGGCAGCGAGCGTGGACTTTACAGAGCGGGAGTCCCGAGAGGAATCAGTGGAATGTAAACAGGCCACACACATACCTCTCGCAGTATACTGTACTTTCAAAAAGATTCATCACGAAGGTCTCAGCTGGAAAAAGATCCCTCAGAGAGAAGAATGGTTTGGGGTTGTCCTTTTTGGTGCAGTGTTCATGTCCTTACAGTGCCCTCTAAAAACTCATCACACACTCCAGGGATACATGCTGGGAAATAGTGCTCCGAGTGTTGAGGTAAAACAGTCAAGTCATTCTGGAGACATTAGGCCGACTTACACGACTGCAGCTAAAGCTTGGATATTAAGACTTAATGAAAAAGTCAGAAGCCATTACTCATATTATCCCTCACCTTGATAATATGCTCTGGTTGCGACATACACACAAGACTTTTAAGTAATTCTATGCATCATCGGTTTGGGTGAGCGGCACAAGCCTTTTCCTCAAATTCTATGACAATAACAGCCAATTTCGCAGTATTTACCATCCATCAAGTCTGGAACATTTGGCATTGGTTACATATTTGAAAATGTATGTTATTGGTTTTAACACTTTCTCAGCCATATGGCCCACATAACCACCTGCTATACAAAGGACTTTTTGGGTCGTTGGTGGATTACTATAGACTAACACCGCAGGCCACAGAGGAGGGGGCACAAACGGGTCAGACCTCTTTGTTCTAAAAAACCAAGACAATGAAGCTAGCGTACACTGATGCCCTTGACATCTCCGGAGATCTCAAACACCCATGGGACCATTTGCATTTAATTACAGAGAGCAAGGGAAAGCAGCTAATTTCCTGTGTTTTGGTGCGGTCCTGTGGCTCAGCTTTGCGGTGTTAGGCGTCCTTCAACATGTGGCCAAAACAGCTATTGTTGCGCCAACAGGGTGCTAGTAAACAAACGACCTGTGGCTAGACATGCCACAACTATTATAAAGAGAGAAGGCATATGTTGCAACTATAAGAGTGAATTTCTATTTGTATTTGATCATACAGCACCAAATAATTTATCTCAAAGTAAGAAATCCTGTGACACAGACCAAATCTTAAAGGATTTACCAATGACTTTTACAGCAAAAGCAGTTTCATATTGGCCCCTCCTTTTACAAATCACTTTAAACATTTAAACACATGTAATTAAGTCCAGGAAGACATTACGCTAATGACTGTGTATTATATTACATATGATAACAGAGGACCTAAGCAATAAATTTCTCACTGAGATGTAACCACTCCAAGATATTGCAGCTGTACCATATATTATCTTTGCTCATTTAATTAAACAGAGGAATGAGGGCGTGCACTTTACAGGAGTGTCAAGAGTCTAGATTTTTTTTTTTACCGGAACATATTAGCAGAAGAAGGTAAAAATGAAAACGAACTTCCTCTTTAGATGCCAGTGAAAAATTCAAATATAAAGTTTTTATCTGATGCTGCACACAAACCAAACAACAAAGCACTTGTTATTCCCCTCAGAGGTTTTTCTATAAATAATTGATGATTACGGTGGCTGTTGATCCATATGATGATTCAATAATGAGCTCTATAGTCCAGTACTGAGAATTATGAGACAGTGTTTGAGGGGAAATATAGATTTTGTTTGGCTGCAGTTACAGCAAAGGCAAAAAGTGGAAAAAGGTGGAATATCTGTGACATATGGCACCACACGGAGCCAATGCTACAAAAGCTCACTGAACTGTGAAGAGGAAGTGCTGACAGGGCAATGCAAAATGGCACTAGCTCTATTATGAATTTCTGTGACCAAAAAAAAAGTCATTATTTTGAGAAAGCGTTATTATTTTCACTTACTGCACCATTTTTTTCTTAAAGTGGAAGGACCAGCCTCCAGACTGCTGGGAATAGCTGATTCATTACAGCTTTTTTACTTCAACATCTGTTTCGGTTGCATTAAACATCACTTCTGGGGCTTGATGACTTCAGTGAACATCTGTCATCATGAGAATTTGCCCTCCAGTCTTTGTTTTACACGTGACATATAAGAACCACGTCATTTGTCTCCAACGGCCAGGGTTAAAAAGATATAAGATCTATTCTACATCTTCAGAGGTAAAAGATTGTTGTTGTGTCTTGTTATTTTGTCAAAAAGGCGTGACCCAGTGATAGGCTGTAAAAGCAACAGCGCATAACAGCAGCCGCGGTGCATACAAAATAACCCTGAAGTGGCACTAGTGTGTGGTGAGTGTTATGAGAGATGTCACATTCACACACAAGCTTTTACAGACGCATTACACATGAATTATCTCTGATGACTGTCTGGGGCAATGTATTTATCGACGTGAGATTGGAATTAAATATTGCTTTTGTGTTGTTGAAATATGAGAGAGATTCAAATGAGGCTAATGTGATGTTGAGTGTTCACAATCAATGTCATCAAGAGCAACAAAAGGCCATAATGTACTCCTATTGTAATTACAGACTGATAGGTATTCCTGTTACAAGAGCAGTTTACATGGTGGTTAATGTACGAGGTTTTCAGATATTTATCCTACAGCTTCGACGATACTTAAGCTACAATGTATTAAAACATATATATTTGTTTGTATTTTTATAATTACATCTTCTAATTTACAATATTTGACTTTGGGCTAAATGAACGGTGGTAGAGTGATGCAAAACACTTGTAGAGGTGAATTCGTAAATCTAAACTGCTCCCAGGGAATGAGTGTGACAGTAAACAGTTGTCAGTCAGTGTATGTCTCGTAATGTTAACCCTGCGATCATCCAGGGTGCACTCTGCCTCAGCCCAAGCAGCTAAAGCACCTCAGGAAAAGTGTTATAAAATAAAAGCATAACTTTGGACTTTGGAGATAATCTTTTGAATCAAACTTTAAGGCTAAATCTGATTGGGTAAATATTTCTATATGAATGCTTCGATGTGGGGCAATAACTGGTGTTAATATGCCGTGTTTTTCTATATTGATATACTGTGTTTTGTCGTGAAATGTCACAGTCTTCATAAAACACTCACTGAGCTTACCCCAACTATAGTTATAGCTTGATTAAGCCCTCTGAGTTCTCACTTTTGTCTGAGTTTACATGAGTGTCCCCAGTTTCTGCACAGGCTATTACTGCATTCACATGGTCACTATTACCCCTTTGTTAAACAGAGAAAAAAGCTAACATTACACCTGACTGGTTTGTAGAGTTAAATGCTAATATACCTGTCTGATTTGCTCCGTAATCATCAAGTCAATAAATAAAAAAGACAATGCAATTCTTTGATGTAATACCATTTCATCTTGCAATTCCCATTTTAATTTTTTAATACCACAACCTTACCTCAGTTTTAGTAGTCTCTATGGTGGCCACCAAAACACAAATGTTAATATTGACATGCCAATTTCTGGTATATTGTGCAATAATCACAAAAACAAGGAGGAAATGATTTGAGGGGAAATAACTAAAAAGTACAAAGTGAAAGCTGCAATCAAATACGCACAATACTAACAGTAATGGTAATGGGTTGTCAATACCCAGAAATAATAAGCTCCCTAATTTCAATTATGCACCATTTATATTTTTTAATAGAATTTAATCACAGACACGTCTTTGCATTGCTTTTCATTCTCACAGACTCCAGCCGCGGTGCCAGCTGCGATAAATGTCACAGCACCAAGCATCAGCAGCAACCAATGAGGGATGATCATACTGTACACGGACTCAACCCACTCCACTAAACGATATATATATATATGTGTGTGTGTGTGTGTGTGTGTATGTGTGTGTGGGTCCTTCTGCTCATTCGTTGGTAATTCTCCCATAATCCTTTACTCTGAAAAATGACACAGCTGCCAGACATATCCTCTTTGCTGGCGCCTCCAACCTCCACTCTTTTCCTTTCTCTCCCTCTATCTTTCCCTATGTACAACCACAACCAAAATAACATGCATCCCGACTGGAAAGAGCATGATTATTTGTGTGTTTAGGGCGCTAACAATAAGCAGCGCAGTCTATCAAAATCAATCCGTCATCTGCAGTCAACAAACAGATTCATTCATCACCATGACAACTCTGTAAATGGGAACAAACAATTCATTATGTGCTATCTGTCATGTACAAATTGTGACAGTATAACAATTATTGTGTTGATTTGTAAATGACTGAACACACGCCAGAGTCTGTATAAGGCCAAAAACCGAAATCGAAAATATTGAATCTTAAATTTTCAGATGAAGCACATGTTAAAAGGAAACTACATTTTGAATTTTGCAGCAGAAAGGAACATAACATGAAGTAGGACACACATGATATGTTGTGCCCACATGGCTTCTGGGCAATTTGGTGATGCCACTATGTCCATTCATCTCTTAGCAACCCTGTAACCCAGGGCGACAGAGCTTAAAGATGAACATCCAGAACATAACTCTTTGGTTTCCTGTTTGTTTTTTGCCTGGACACTCATACATGAACACAGACTTTAAAATACTGCTGTAGTGGTGGAATAAAGCAAAAAATAGGTCTATCTGTGTTGTGTTGAGTAAAATGTTTTAGCTCCATTTTTACCAAATCAGAATGAATACAGTGAGAGATTGGTAAAGATAATATGAAAATGAATTACAATCAAAACCTACAAAACACATCAATTGTTTCTCTTGATGTTGCTCCACATTATAAAGTGCATATGTTTGAGTATATTTGCATAAAAACTGCTGGACTACAAATAAATAAACCCACCCAGGATTTTGAAAGCCTTTTTTTTATACTGCTGACGAGGCTTCGGTAATACAGTGATCTGCTTTCCAGCAAATTCTTTTGTTTGAAAATGTGCATGGTTGGCTGACAATGTCAACTTAGTGAAACCGAGGCTGGCTAACTCTGTTTGAGTAGATGAGCAGGATATATGCTCACTTCCAACAATCTGTGGATGTGAAATGACAGCCCAGAAACAAGTGGTTAAAAAAACCTCGGAGCACTGACATCAAAAGAAAATGGGATGTGAAGTTTCTGGAGCAGAGTTGGGAGCACGCCACGGGGGTTTAGGATTCAATCATTGTATGACTTCTGTTTGTTTATGCAAAGCAGAAAAAAACCATCTGCCCACACAGGCATTATGTTGTAACTATTGTGTTAATCCAAATAGAAAATCTCACTTTCACACTGCTACATGTCTTTAAACTGTTGGAACAGCTGTATGTAAGACAGTATTGTATGTCTAATGGCCCATAGAGTAATTAGGCAAGTTGCTTGCAGTGTACTGCATGCTTAATGTGAGGCCAAGTCTATGCTGTCTGAGTGATTAGTTACCAGTAAGGCTGAAGGCCAAGTGTGTGTGCCCATAGCATTTGTTTTTTTTACATTTAAGCAATAAAAGTCTTTCAATCCAGCCCACCAGATCTAATTTGTCTTTGTGGGAATACAGCTCCCTTTTTATTTTTATCACAAGCCAAATCACGACAGACACAGTGACAAATTGCCCTCCGAAAACACCACCATTGTCTTTTATGAGGCATGGTTTCGCCGGAACGCATCTAAAAATAACTTTCATAACACGCTTGAAAAGAAGCTAATCCCCCTGCCTCATTTGTCGCACTGACTCCGGCTTTTAATTTACCGCTTTATGGCACGGGTGTATGCTTTATTGTCATCAGTTTGTGTCTCTTCACTCTCAAAGTGAACAGTAAAATGCACACAAATTGTGTGGAGACAGTGGAGTGGATTCCCCTTTATCCTGCATCTCTTTTGCTTCAACACTGCAGCAGCCACTGCAGTAAGTGAAAAGCTATTACTTATTTTAAAAAATGGCCACAACAAAACAATTTATACAGGCCAGGACAACTTAAGCAAAGGCAATCTCTGAAATATTAATTTAAATCAAGGCAACAACACACATCCGCAGTGGTCTCCAATGAGAGCTTTATAAATGACCACATCTGTAATCAGCTTATATCAATAACCTTTAGAAGTCAAATAATCAAAGTCATCGTAGGCATTAACATTCAAAAGACCACAAAAATGACCAAAACATGTTTCACTGAGCTAAAATGTAGACTTGGTTTGTGCTGAGTGAAGGATACTCCCTGCCTGGAAAAATAGAACTCGTCAGAGCTCAGAGATTGGAGAGTTTGTTGTGTCTAGCAGCATCAATATGTCTGATTGCAACTTGGACTTCCTGCTGTGACTTCACAGACATTTCCCTTCACAGCTCCACAGCTACATACATCTAAATCCAAGGACATTACACACGTTATATCTGAATCATACCCAAAACAAGTGGGCTTTATGTGCTAGGCCTTTCTTATTCTCATCAAATTTCAAATGTATCGCATTACCCCAAACTGTCCCTTCCCAGAATGTCACTTTCCTTTCACCTTTACCTCCTTCTAAACTTTTTTTTTTTACTTTTCCCTCTTCTCCCATCACTTCCTCTCTGCAAAGTATTCGTAAAGAGCTGGGTCCTGGCTGCGGTTCAAAAGCACTTTTTTCTCGTGGCTGTTCACTGCGGCTCAGCGGAGCACCCTGCTGTGGTAGGTCCCTGGCTCAGATCTCTCAGTTTAAAGTGGTCCGACCCTCTCTATGCCTCCTTGGCACAGCACATCACTTCCTTTACCAAAATGCTAGAAGGTAAACAGCTTTCATCTTTCCCTCCCTCTTCTTCCTTTCCTTGTCAAAGCCCTTACTCACACTATCTGAAGAAAAGGTGCAGCTTCCGCAACACAACTCAAACGTTTTGGCTTTGTAGGCATTTTCTTTACCGTGCAACTCCCTGGTCAGGCGTGTACTCTTCACAACCTCACTGAGCTGTGAAAATGAAGATTACAGAAGTCAAAGAGGGGTATTTGAGTAAGCAACATTCAAACGCAGCACATGACCTTGTTTATGTTGGCTAAAACCGCTACTTGCAAGAGGTCATCCCTCTATAAGCACGAGAATAAATAAGGTTTAAAAATCAAACTACAGCGCATGAGTCAAGCCATCTTGCAATTCATTTTAACATTCATTTTTAAGGCTATCCATAGGCCTTACTTGCCTTTTGCCCTCCTTATGTGCCATGAAGACACAACATTATTACTTTATAAATAACATTTAATGACTACATGAAGGCTTTGGCGTTGTGGTGGTAAAAAAAATCTGAATTTGAGTGAGGGTAAAATTCTCTTCTCAAAACTTTTAGAGACACATTTGTTTCCTGTTCTGAGTTCATTCAAACTCTTACACTATTACTTTTTAAATGTCATCGAAGAACAATATTTACCCCACAATCAACTCTCTGTTCGATCACTTGCTGCCCTCTTTCACTGTCATTTTGTCTTCTCTTTCTCCTTCCTTACCTTCCTTCCTTTATGCTAAGACTATGCCATTGTTCCCCTCAAGAGAGGGCCAGCATATTTACCAACAGCCAGCCGAGACGAACAACACGGCCCATTCAAGGACCACAGTGAGTGCGACGCAAAAAGAAAGAGGGAGGATGGGGTGGGAATAATAACGGAGAGTAAAGTCCCTGGATGATTTGTTGAGATCAGAAGCAATACCAGCTTTGGATAAAAAACACAGCGAGTACAAACACTTCTAATGGCTCTAATTGCATCCTTGTCCCAACAAATCTCCTAATGCATTAGACACACATGCACACTCATTTATTGCCTCTCTAATCCCCCATACGCATCGTCCTCTGTGGTGACATAATACTCTGTAGTGCATTAACAAACGCTGCCCTGCTGTAAACAGTCATTTGAAATCAAGCTAAAGGCTATCCCCCAGAGGAAGGTGAGCACACGTAGCTGGTCATTTCCTCTATCCCAGACACATAACAGCATCGGATGACCTGTCTTACACAGCCATTTATAGCAATAATGTTAAAGTGGCATACTTGAACTAGAACTTGAACGGCACTTTCTATATCAGTGCTTTTGGGAAGTTTTTGTTGGAATAAAAACTATAACTTTCGCAAAAATTTGATGGTTTTGACATTGCAGACAGAGCTCTTTTGCTAATAGTATATTTCAATCCAATATAATTTAATCATCAGCCTTAGCATGAAATAAATGCCCTCTTCATTGTTAAGTGGCACAATCCTATTTGCCTTTTACAGTCTGTTTTATACCCTCTCACTATATCAGAGAGAAGGCAGGGCCAGTGCATGTACACACTCTTTGTTTGTCTATGGCTCATATTAATATGCGGCTCGCCAGAGAGATAACAGGGGCATTTCCTATTATGAACCTACTTGGGAAAAGGGAACAGGGAGGTACACTTTAGAAACACTCGGCAGTAGAGCTATGTGTCGACAGAATGTAGACGAGAACGGGCCCAAATTGAAAAGGAATGTAAATAGACAAAGACAGCGATGACATAGCAGTGCAGATCAAGAGAAAGTAAAACAGACAAGTGATGAAAGCAGACAAAGCACAAGAGGTTTGACTCCGCGAAGGTCACCAGTTGTGGAGATAAAAGAAAAAGACGGGGCCAAAGAAAATGAGAGGAGAAAGAAAGAATAAGGAGAGCTTGACACAAATAAATTGCTAAAAAGCTGGTAAAATGGTGTCAGTGAGTTGTCTTGACCCGGCCTCAAGTCCTCGGTGATGGATGGGAGCCAATCCTGTCACCGGCCTATGCTTCATGTCAGTGGAAATAAGCCGAACTGACCTGCAGTGCAAACCCTCTCTGTGTTATCAGCATGTACTTGTGTGTAATACATGGAGCAGGGTTCGTGCACATGACAAGCACATCGTCTCCCACACATCCACTGAAATAACCCGCCAACAAGGCTCTCTCTGTCTTTGTATCTCCTCATCAAGCCTTACGGTCACATATTTGATTCCTGCAAAAACACATGATACAAAGATAGAGAACACTAACTGATTATATACACCAGTACCATAAAATGTAAATGTCTTATTTGCCATGTTCTTGTGTGAAGAGATACACAAGCACGAAGAAGAAACAGAGGCTGGGAAAGGCTGGTGGAAGGAAACAGCACAAGTAGGCCGCTGAATACACATACAGCTTATTAATATGTGCATAAAAGAAATATTTTTCTGTATATAGTGCCTGCAGTTCCTCAACCAGCAGACTGTGGGATGAGAGCTCTCCCCTTGGGTGACATTACAGCGTCTCTCCCCTGCAGTGTGTACCTGCTGCTGCTGTATCAGCACCACTTTACACCAAGGAGCAGGGACAGTGTGCAGCTCATTGTCCCGGAGTCCATCATCTCCCCTTCCCTTACCACTTCACACACCGCGGCCCGCTGTTATTCATATGCTCCTTTTTATTAACAGTTTGTCATACAAGGCCTGTGTGGAGGACCAAGAGGTGTGTGGGGCTTGTGCAAAACAGCAACACTTGACTGCTCATGTTAAAGAGAATGATACTTCATCGCATCAACATCCTCTTTTTGTTGTTGGGTAAGTGTTGTACCAGGCACCTCAAACAAGGCCAGGGCACAGTTACATGTATGACGTAATGCCACTGGAGTACACAGGCACTGGTTCTGCACATAAAATCATGTTTCATCACAGAAAAATGTCTGGGAGCTCTATCCAATACAAATAAAAGTAAAACAGAAAATATGTTGTGTGTGGACAAGACGTTACATTCATTTACTGTCCCTAACATATTGACATACTGCTAATTCAACTGATCAAGAGGTACATATGCCACTAAAAATGCAGTAGTGGTTATAGAATAGAACAGATTTCCATTCACACCAGTATGTCAGAATTATGCATGTCCTTCCAACGATTGAGGATTTTTTTTTTTTTTGTAATTGTACAGCCTCGATTTCATGACAGATATCTAAAAGAACATATGATGCAAGTTGCAGTGTTTTAGGTGCAATTCTGTAACCAAGAAGAAATGACAAAAAAAGAGAGATTTGCTGGCAACTTTTTCCAGTAAAAATGTCAATCTCATCAACACGAGATTTTAACAGTGATCCCAAACTACAAATACATTAAAAGTTACAGCACCAGAGAGGACTGGTGGACAACATCTCCATGACAACGGTCTTTACGCTCTGACAAAGCAGTGTAACAGACTGAAATCAACGTAACACAAGCCTGTACTAAAACCCAGTCATTACAGATTCCCTGTTGTTCGTCTAATGCAGATTTTCTAGCATCGCCAGGGGAATACATAAAGACTAGTGTTACCACAAAGAGGGACTGTGATTTCCCATAAGAACTTCCCCAAGGCAATCTCGCCTAATTGTATCTGCAGTGTTTACTTGCTCGTCCTCTACTGCTCTGTTGCAAGTAGGTAAGAATTGTTTCAGAGCAATACAAAGGAGAATAAGTAGCTGAATAACCCTGTTTTTTTCTAATATATTGCTTTGGGCTACCTGGACCTGATAACAGCATGTGTTTGTGTGTATAAAAATATAAACAAGGAGTGTATTAGTATTTAAATAGAGGTAGTTTGTTATTTTTTGCAGTGGGAGGTGCCTTCTGGTTACTTACTCTTAGTTCCTTCTGGGCTGGACCAGGCAGGATTCCAACTACTGTACGTCAGGATAAACAAGTCTGGTTTTGACAATGGGTGACATGTTACCTGCAAACACACACAGTTGCACACATGAGATTAGGTTTTTCAAGGGTTTCTTACATAATAACCTCACCTGTTTGAGATAAGTAGACATAATGAATGAACCAGGAAATGCTGGACGATGCAAATGATATCTGCTGGGTGAATATGCAATTTTATCTCGTGAGATTGTTATCTACATTCAGGTAACCAGCATTTCCTGGTAGTGCACATTTCTAAAAAGTAGTTCTTCTTTGTAGTTACAGTTTTTTATTCAAACACAAGTGCCACACCTGAGAAATGACACATTCTTTCAGCTCTGACTGAGGAGTATCCATTTAAAGAACCACTTTAATAGCTACCACAAATGAAATTTTACAAAAGCATAACAAGTGCCCTTTGCACTGCATGCAACAAATGGAAAATCAATTCAACTGAGGGGGTCAATACTTCTGAAGTGCAGGGGAAAATAGCCGGGATAACCCAAGTGGTGTTCTGTCTGTAGATCAATAGTTTCTATTAATATCAAAACTGCTCTGTGTTGTTTTATTCCTCTCATCTGTCACGCGCTCTCTCTAAGCTTTTTGGCTGTGATTGAAATGCTGTCTCACACTTTCAGAGCCTCTAAAGACATGCCTCAGCGCCACATCCCGACTGGAGCATTAGTGAACAAAAGTGAAGTTAATTATATGTCAGATCATACCACTTTCAACAAGAGAATTAAAGATATCTGGCAATTATTAAAGTAAAAACCAAACGACACTGAGGATTTACAGTTTAGGCCATTGTTTACTGCATTGCAGAGGGATACAAACAAACTGAATATGCAGGTCTGTCTTTTAGTCTCAAGATGCTGTCACTTGTTTGGTTTGAGAAGCTGTGCATCATTTCTGCTGATAATTACAACATCCTTTTAAGCCTGACAGCAGCAGAAAAGTGCTATTTCCTTCACAGAGTGGCAGCAAAAGCGTATTAGTCCACTGAGGCTTTCCCAATGAACAGTGCTGCCTGTTAATATGGTTTTGATTTGTTTGAATGGTACTCTTAAATGTCCAGCTTGAAACATGATGTGTGACAATTTGTGATGCCAGTGTACATCTAGGCAGTTGTTATTTTTTCCTCTGTACCATTTAGGAATTAGTTAATCAAATGAGGTATTCAATAACATCTTTAAACTTTTATTAAAGGTTTGGTGTAAGAAAAGTCTAACTGACCAGCATTGGGGAAAAAAACAAAAATCCTACCTCTTCACCATTTCTGTACTTTGTTTTGCTCCAAAACAGATCAAATGTTTCCCTAAAAGGACATTGCATATTCCCAACAACATGTAATTGGTCTTCAGTGCTCTGATAATCACAACACTTGCTTTCTCTGTCTTGGAAGGGGCTCCCTCAGGTGCCAGTCTCAGATGGACAGGTTGTCAAACCAATGTGCTGCTGGGTAATTACAAAACGTGGGGTGCAGAGCCGCACGAGCTCCACTGTTGGCGTACCAATGACCAGGGTGAGTTTCTTTGCTTGTTGAAGGCTAAGTGAGTGTGAAATGTGTGTGGTCTGCTAAATGACATCTTGACAGCCTATGATAAAACTATTCTTTCCTGGCAGTCGCCCGGTGCGCCATTATCCATCCACCGGCAGGAGCTGTAGTCACGGCACGGAGACATCAACACACTTTCTATCAGAGCAGAAACATTATGACCGCTCTTAATGAGAGCAGAATCACTGGCAGCTGTTCAGCCTTGCCTCTCCTGAAAACTGAGCAGCTCCACTGATGCAAATGACTTTCTACAATGTCACATAAACACAAGCCCCCTAGACAACATAAAGGTCAACAGGCGTGAACATCAACAAAGTTCATTGTTTTTCAGGGTTTATACTGAATTTTAAATGACAAAACCTGTGGATCAACCATGAAAGGGAACTGAGGAGTGTAAATACAGGCCAGCAAAGAAATTATGATGTAAAATAAATACTGGGAGGGGCTAATTTAAAGGATTATGTGTTCATTTGAACCACAACGGCTTTAGAAACAAAGTTAGAGTCTGGGATATTCTATTACTTTATTATATCAGAGCTTAAACATGAAACCCTTGTTCTACACAACCAGCTCACCATCTTTCATTGAATGTTAACAAGGTAATCTAGGGTTTCTACATGATGACACCTTCTGCAGTTAACCTTGACTTTGTAAGGTACAAAATCTAATATTGTACATATCTGTGTTTTTTTATATTAAACAGTAACATGACTTCTGGCAATCGTGAAGCAGATTCACTGGCCATTTCATGTAAATCCTAACAGGCCTTTCTGTCCATGTTGGATGAGGAAATGTTAAGACAGACTTTATCACTTTAAGGTATATTCAGACAATCTCTTGTAGAATATGATAATACATTGTGGCTTTAGCACTCGCCTGCAGCCTTTTTTTCCACACGTCTCCCTCTTCCTTTTCATACAACAGCTGCAAGAATCCAACAACGTCTGTCTTAAAATACCAGCAGTAGCAGAATACTAAATATACTGCAGCCTGCAGTAACAGATCTCTGATAATATCGGCATGTTAATATAATGTACCATTAACAGCAGGTAGCAGATCATTTACTATGATGTTGCTATAAAAGAATGTGGGTAAAGAGCAGTTTCAATAATGTTTAGCATTGAAGACACAAGGAAATTCAGAGCAGGCAAAGGGAGAGCTTAAACAAAGTGCAAATTGTGTTTGCTGAAGTGAATGTCAACTTCTGTGAAAGCCTGGCTGCTGCAGGGAAGATGGCTTGCCAACAGCTCCTATTCAGCAACACATCACCACAGACTGATGGGAGGGGACATAGGGGGTCTATGGTGGCATTTGGCTTGAGTGTTGTTTGTGACACAGAATTGGAATGAAAAAAAGCTCAGTGAGAGCTGACCAAGTGTGGAAAAAGGAGTGTTTATAAATCTGGCAGGTCAGCGGGGAGGAAACTCTTATTTACAGTCGCTCTAAAGGACTGGATGTAACAATGTGTGTACACCTCAGGATGTTCGCCTCACGTGTGATATATGAGACAGGAGCTGCTTGGCCGTGCATACATCTCCCAAGGCTGCATATAGCTGACCATATACTATACCCTGGTTGTCAGGGTCAATGGGGACATGCCTATGTATGTCTAACAATATTCACAACAAAAGCCCCACATGACTCTCTATACTGTACTCCAATGGTAGTGTGTTCATGAGCGACTTGACCAAAACTAAGGTTAATTTGTATATTCACAATAACACAGACATTCAGTTATAACATTAACACATAATTTAAATGCACACATCTTTTCTCCCTTCACATCTACTAAAACAGTATTATGGTCCTTATAGTGTTATAACTTTAAAGTTAGATGATAGTATGCCATAGTCATAGACAAGCTGTCTACAACCTATGCAATAAAATGTGATATAGGTAAAAGGTAATGATAATTGATAAGGTGACTAAACAAGGTCCAAAACCCACAGAAGAACACACAGACAACTTAATTACCCCAGATAACTCATATATACCTTTACTGCCATATTAATCCACATCCACTATGAAGCCTTTAAACTGAAAATTGTAGTTGTCTGAGGCAACAAGTCCTTCTCCAGCCTCTGTCACTGCTGCTCACCGTGAGCTTCATTGCGACCAGTCTGCCGCAGTCTCAACAAGAGTCTGTGAAGTTTCCCTCTCACTCCCGTTCTCACTCTTCCTCTTCTTCTTCTTCTTCTTCTTCTACAAATCCTCCAACTTCCCCAACATCCAAAATCTACTAAACCAGCAAACTCACCTGAACTTTGTCATGTGGCGATATGAAAGAGAAGACTTACCGGAGATCCAAAACGCACCATTCAGAGGTAGCTTCAGCAGAAAGTGGATGGGTTCGTTCTGTGCGTGTGTTGTGTTGAGCTGAAGCTTGTGCTGGTTGCATTTGAGAGACGTCAAAGTGATGCGTAAGAGCGCGGCGCGTCCATGGAGCGAGGCGTGGGTCGTTCTTCAGACTGCGCACATTTACTGGACTGAAGAGAGAGAGAGGGGACACACTGGCGTTTTCGTTCAGTCGGCAACGCTCACAGCTCCGAGCTACAGCCAGGACGAGGATGGGAGGAGGAGGAGGCGGGCGGGGCATCATGGGAAATGGAGTTCAATAGAATGAATAGCCACTCTGTGTGAATATCCTGTTTTAGACCTTAAAATGATAAAACAAGAAGGCCTATTGTGCCAGTATTGCAGCAACAGCCTATAAAACGGTGTGTTAATGGATTTAATAGACCTGTAGTTGTTCTTATAAATGTACAAAGGTTACTTCAGGTCTTTTCCATAACAGTGACCAAGGATTAATAGTGCTGAGGTATCCATTTTTGTCTTGTTTAAGACCTGGGTTTGGGTTGCTCTCGTCCTGGTTTAGTCCTGGTTTGGTGTTAATTTAGTTCAAGGTTTCATTGTGAGCTCAGACCTAAGTTATCCATGGTATGGTGCTGCTTTGGCCTGGATTTAGTCAAGGTTAAGCCCAAGTAGACCATTGCTTGGTAGTGTTTTAGTAAGTAAATAAGTTATACTATGCCACAGCACTACCCCTTTTCTTGCATACTTTTGTTCCTTACAACGTCTCAAGAGGAAATACCTTTCTCTTTGAGCAGAAAGTGTAGCCTACATTAATCTGGACTCCTGTTGGGTTCACAGTCATTTTTTTGATGTTTTCAAATTCTCTCTGGAGCATGTTAAAACACAATCATACTATGCTTTTTATCTTCACACTTGTACTGACTGTTACTAAAGTGGGAATGCTTCAAACCTTACAAAAAATATTATAATATATTGTATTGAGCAATTTAAAAGTACATTTGAGAACTTGCTCTAAGAAAGTGACTTTGACAAATACATTTACATTCAAATACAGTCCGTCTTATCCCTCAGTGTTGGTGCAGTGAAGCTGTTTGTTTAGTTTGTTCTCTATTCAGACATTTAAAGCACAGTGCAACTTCCTAAATAAGTATCTCTGCGCTTTATACCCTGATGGGTGTGGGGTGTATATAGGAAATGCTTCTGCTTCTCAGCAGCCCTGTGTCTATATTTAGAGCCCCGCGCTGCCACTGTGTAACTGTCAAAGTCTGGGACCACATTGTCGGCCCTTCAGGAAAAAGACCCGAGAAGAACTTATGCTCATTACCGCAGAGTGGGTTAGATTGAGAATAATACATTTGGTTTTTTTTGACTGTGTGGCTATAAATACACAAAGGAACAAGGGTCAGGGTAGTTCAGGCACAGTGCTGGTTCATATGGTTAATGAGTCGAGGAAGACTTCATCTGAATGTTGTTTAAAGCAAATCATTGACAGTGAAAAAAGTTAAGGATTAAGTAATTATGTCATCCTTAAACATTCAAAATAGTAGAACTGAAAACCTGCATTCAATTGTGGGACCTAATTACATTGACTGGCGTATGACCCCCTCCATTTGCTGAGTGCAGGACCATTCCCTATCCTCTCTGTCTATTTGATTATGAGATGTGTCTGTTTGATTGTCTATTTGGAGAGCAGCACCTCCTTTATTGACTTAGTGCCTGACAGACCCCCACTCATCTTGTCTTAACGTAATTGTGTTCCTGACTCTTTGTTGGATGATCACAGCAAAGTGTCACAGCCAGTTTCCTGGTGTCATCTCTTTAATGAGCAGTGGCATGACTAAGTGTACAACATGGGGATGTTTAGACTACTCTGCACATGCAAAGTAACTGCATTAGTAAAAGACAAATACAGGTTTACACTGGCTTTTTAATGAACTGTAGTCATTTGTCATTTAGATTTGCTACATTTTCAGCAAAATAAGAAAATATCCAAAACAGACAAATTCAAATAGGTTAACGACTAAATCCAAATTGATTAAAATGTAGACAAATAAGAACAACGCTATTCAAACTAAAAGGCAACAATATAAACAACGCAAACACAACTTTTTATTTAGATAAATGTCCAACTTTATCTGAGTATTGACCACGTTAGGTTACCTATCCTCTGGCTCCCTCTAGTGACCACTCTTCAAAACAACACACTGCGGCGGCGCAGAGGTGAAAGGTCACAACAGAAAACATGGCGGCTTCCAGTAAATCTACTGTAGTGCTGAAGGCTGTGAAGAAAATAGCGATCCAGTTTTGTCCCTTTGAGTCCAATGTCCGGGCTACACGGTAAGAAGTGTGTCTGAGTGTTTATAAGTGTTCATAAACTATAAAGAAGAATTGAGCTCTTGTTAAATGTCGTAATTTTCCACTGAACCGGATGTGATCTCAAGGATGTGAGAGCTCCAGGATGTCTGCCTTTTTGGAAACGCTCATAACTAATTACATCGTTAATACATCGTTACATCGCTCATATACTTCATAGAGGACATACTGTATGAAGTTATTAACAAAGTGATTAATCACAATATGTCTCAGATATTATTTCTAAAAACAACCTTTCTTTATAAAACTATTGGGTCTGTTTTTAAAACCATCCCCAATCCACAGCTCTTCTCCTGAAACTTGAGAAAAATCCTTGCACTTTTTTTTCTAATAAGGTTGCTACAATCAGAGCCAACATAGCCCTCTTCTTTAAAGCCTTCAGTAAACATGCGTTGCTCAGCTGTCTATAATAATATAATATAATAATCAGTCCTTAAACCCTTGTCCTGTCCCAAAGACCCTGACCCTCCCCTTTGAATAGTAGCCTTGACTCTCAGAACTTCCTTTTTTTTAATCTAATTTTAGAAAAACGTCTTGTGCAATTGCTGTTTTTTAGTTCCACGTGGCACTTTAGACATGTTCCAGTCCAAAGCCTTGCACAGCACTGATTCAGCACTTTTAAAGGTTTTTAATGTCTGACTCTGGTGATCCAACCTGATGATCTGATGTTCTTTTCCTTTTAGACCTCACCACTGCTTTTGACAAACTTGACCACTCAGTTTTTTTATTCTGTTTGGGAAACTGTGTGGGTGTCCAGGGCGCAGCTTTAGACTAAATAAAGTGGATTGAATTGAATAGTCAATATAATCATGTGTGTTGTTGATGTTAAAGAGCCTTTTTCTTTCACAGGGAGTTCCTGGCCATGGTGGGATCAGAGAAAGTCAGGGCTACCAACCTTAACTGTGAGGTGACATCCACAGTGAAGCATGACAAGTCTGAACCTGTAGTGGATATTACATATGGTAGGTATCACTGGTCAAAGTCAAATACAGTATAGTGTTTTACATTGTAAAGTCCTTTGTAGTTTGTTAATTTTAGTCATCCTATAACTTTTTAACCACTGTTACAGCTTCATTTGGCAATATTTACTTATACTGAATGTAAACAATTTTGCACAGTGGGCTCAACTAATAAAAAAAAAAAATCCTGACCATAATGCTACTACTCACACAGAAAATGAGTGAAAGGCAGGAGTTACACATGAGTCAGGAACTTCATCACAGACAAATTATAGTACAGCAGTACAATGATGTTTTTTTTACAGCTTACAGTTTGAGCTCATTTGTTCCATGTCGCTCCCTTTGCTCTCCCCTTATTTTTAGTTGTGTGCCACAATTTTGAATTTAATTTTACAATTTATAAATGTATTATAAGACTTAAAGCTTTTATAATACATCAGTGGTACATATATGTGTCTTGTAGTACTATGCATTCTCTATTTTTCCATTCAGTTAGCTTTCATTGACATACATTTTGCTAGTGGTGTCAGTAGGCAAAGGCAAAAAACAGTGTCACTATTACTGTACTGTACTGTACTGTAGTGTAATCTCAATTTTATTTTCACATTTCGACAGGTTACTGTCAACCACCTTAATGCTTTCTGTGCAGAGGTAGACTGTTAATGGCAAAGACTTTATTCTTACTTGCAAATTAAGATATGCTTGTAATTGTGTAAAATAAAAGGCAGAGACTCTGTCAGAGATGAAAGAGATGAGTTGAACTCTGTACACACAAAGTAACCCCCCTCCAAAACAAACCCCAGCTTATGACCTAATGCTGATGCAGTTTGTGCATCATTATAGCTTCTCCTGACAGTGAGTTAAGTGCTGAACAAAAACACAATGCCTGCCAGAGTTCACTGGAGCATTGTATGGGAGTATCCTGTGTGTGACTTTTGCCCAGAGTTACTTTTTGCTCCTTACTGACCTGTTACCCAGATGAATCATCATTGTATGTTTTTGTCTTGTTCCAAACAGTGGATGGAGAAAGGCTGGTGATGAAAGGAGCAAAACTGACTAGCAAAGAGATGCTGAGTGCATTTCAGTCCCGTTGCCTTGCCAAGGACCCACAGGCCAAAGTAGCTGCCAAAAAATAATGTTAAACATCTGTGCTGAATGTGTATATTTATGTGTGTATATATTGTGGATCTTCATAATAAACATATAAAGTGAGATCATGTGTGCTGACACCAGGCTTCTGGCTTTAATTTTGTGTGATATAAGACATCATTATTTATGCCTTACACTCTTGAAGTACTCCCAGTTCCTTCTGAATAATTGAGGCTTACATTAAGTTAGCAACTTACTGTGATCACACTCTCTTTGTGGGTTTCCTCCTGTTTAATTTGATGCTGTTACATCAATTAAAAAGATTTAATTGATGACATGCTTTGGATTAAAACAGTTTCATGTACTGTCCTTGCACAGTGTTTTTTTTCCTGATAAAAGGCCAGATACCAGTATTTGAGAGAACATTATGCAAGCCCCAACCTTTGACATAGCTGGCTTAAATGCATTTTGGCACAGATTTCAGTCGGTTTAGCCCATGTGCTATAGGGATTCCTAGGATAGTTGAGCAAATTCATATTTAGTATCAGTTACTTCTTACTGATTTGTTAGAGCAATGATCAGGTATGTTAGCAGTCATAATATGATCTAACATTCACTATTTTATAAGTATTGATGAATTAATTAGTAAACTTTATATAATAAAAAAAAAAAACATGAGAAACATGAAGAAGCAGCTTTGTCCAAACTGTTTTTTATTATTATTATTATTATTGTTATGAAATCAAATCAAATAAAGCAATGCAACACATCCACAAAATCCATCTTTAAATAATTTAGGCTGTGGGCTGAATGTAGATCAAATAGTTACATGGGCGGGACTTTCTGTATCCGACTGTGACGTTGCAGCCCTTGATTGGCTCAAACCGTGCGGCTGAAAATCAGGCTGTCGCTTTAAAAACGCCGTGTCCCTGTTCCCACAGTGGAACAAACTTTGGTCCAGTTGCTCTGCAGGTGCCCGGGGAAAACAGACGAAGGCTGCAAAGATGGTTGAGCAGTTTGTTGGGACGTGGAAGATGATTTCCAGCGAGAACTTTGATGACTACATGAAGGCAATTGGTAGGGCACTGTGTTTATTAAACTCGGATTTGCGATATTAATTAAAGCTAACAGATAATTGGTTTAATGAATGTCGCGCAGAAATTTTATTTTGTAGTATAACTGTATCAAATTGAAATTAGAGCATGTCTTTTGTGTTTTTGCATCCCAGGAGTGGGCTTTGCTACTCGGCAGGTGGGAAACCGGACCAAGCCCAATTTGGTAGTTTCTGTGGAGGACGATGGGCTTGTGTGCATGAAGTCCCAGAGCACCTTCAAAACCACTGAAATCAAATTTAAACTCAACGAGCCATTTGATGAGACGACCGCAGACGACAGGAAGACTAAGGTCAGTGCCCTGCTCAGCAAAATATACTCCTCAACTCTGTTACCATATTTGTTGATTTGATTTTTAAAAGGGTTGTCTCTGTTTAACCCCTTTAGACTGTGATGTCTCTGGAAAATGGCAAACTCATCCAGAAACAGAGCTGGGATGGCAAAGAAACAAGTATAGAGAGAGAGATTTCAGATGGGAAACTAATAGCGGTAAGTTTTATTTTATTTATTGGCTGCTTTATATCTTGTCTGTAAAATGAAAAAATGTAATACACCAGCTATTAATCTAAAATCAAAAGTATAGACCATTTGTTGTACCACTAACACGCTGTGATAGGACCATTGGATTTCTATTCATTGGTTTATATGCATGGTTTAATGTGTTATTGGACAAGTGCAGTGATTTAAAAACTTTGTCTCCCCACAGAAATGCATTATGGGTGACGTGATCGCAGTGAGGACATACGTGAAGGAGGCATGATGAAACTCTCCGTGACACTCTCCATTGCTGGATGACAAGCTCAGTTCAATGAGCGTTATTGTAACTGAAGCAATGATGTTTTTTTTTTCTTCTGTTTCTTACCTTAACTGTGCTGCCTAAAAAATAAATAAACAAAAGTTTCTGTGCCTCTGTTCTGCACCACTTGATACATTTGGTTTTGTTTAGAATTTGTTGTGGTGATTTGAATAAAAAGTGCTTGTCATAAATGTGCCTGCTGTAAATTTGTTAATGAGATGAGCTCAAATGGGAATATTCAAAGCTGATTTTCTGACTCTTTAAACTGGGGTCATTTTCCACTTTATTGTTCTGTTACCTTTTCCTCATGGTTCATAAATCTCCCGACACACATTTCCACTTAAATCTGACCACAACATGTTTAATGATGTTATACCCGCAGGGATTCTGTGAGGAATTTAACCTCAGTATTTCAGGCTTCATGATGAGAGGTCAGTGAGGAAATGTTTCCCCGCTTCCTTTTTGGGAGGCCGAACATTTCCCATTGCTGTACTGGCAGCTGCGTGAACACGGAGAAACCCAAAAGCATCATGGGTTGTCCCTTTTGAGATCCACACCCTTTGGCTGCTGGTCAAGGGACTGTATTTAGGGGATTGTTCTAGATGTGACGGCAACTTTCCCATGACAGGAAAGCAAGTAGATAGCACTGATTGGACCTAATGGCTTAAACAGCTGAAAAAGGTTCTCATTCAGCTTAGACACAGCAAAGGGAAAAGATTTCATATGGCTCAATAAAAGCATTAACACATATATATAATTTGTCAATATATTTCAAACGTTTGAGAGTCAACTGAAGAGCACTGCTGAGATCTTCTCGTTTTCTCACAGCCCCAGAGAAGAGATCACATCTGCTGTGGATTGACTTACAGGTGCAGTGCTTGTGTACCATAGGGGTCTGTTTGGACAGCAGTGGGAGATGAGGAAAACGTACACCAACCCTCCCAACGTCAGACATTTTGTTGTTCATGCCTCTCTGTGTCTCAGGAACTAACTTAGAAATAACGGCATCTACCTGTTTGTTTTGATATAAATGCCTTAGTACTAAAAAGATTGTGAAGAGTGTCACAAAATGGAGCACTTGAGGAAAGGTCTCGATTGTTGGGAAAAGTTGACAAAAGCCAAGGATTCAGAGCAATACAGGAAACAGCGCAGGAAAAAGCAGGACAGTGAGAAGTCCAGCGAAGGGTGAGTGACAGAGAAAGACCATAACAATAGAGAGTGGAAGAGTATACTCGAGATGAACCACAGAAGCATGTATGTGTCCTGAACGCATCACGCATGAGTTCGTGTGTGTGATAGGGCCAGGTTATCATGTTGACTTTGGGGCTGTTCTTTGTCGAGACAGATTGTCTTGCATTTTACGGGAACGGACTTTACATCCTTTGCATAACATCTGGAAAGGTCCACTAGAGTTTTTTAAGGTGACACCCTTCCTCCTCTTGTCCTTAACTTCAACTTGACAAACACATTTAAAGTTCAAGGCTGCAGATCTGGAGATATATCAATGTAACAGGACCATGTTGCCTTTGTTCTCAAGTGGGCTACTCTTAAGCCTGTATTACTAATCATCGTAATACCTTTGGGTGACTGCAGTGTACCAATAATAGTTTCCTACATTTGAATAAAATCTGAAGTTATTTTTTAGTTGTTGCTTAATGGTAATCTCTTCAAAAATGTGACTTCTTGAGCAGATTCTTTTTGTTTTTTTTATCTATTCAGCGAATTGTCATAGGAAGTCTGCAAGACACTTATTAAGCAAGAAATTCTGTAATAAAATGCAATATCTGTCTGTGTGTTCTTGCCACATCAGATTTATTTCGGTTATTATGAAGAAAGTACTTTGTGATCACCATCTGGTTGATCCCCTTGAGCTTAAAACTCATGAAAATCAAACTGTTGCATCATTTTTCCTTGAGCTCCATATTTTCCGCTTTTGTCTCACACATATTTCTCCCCCAGCCTTCTCCACAGGATGCATGCCACCTCCACCGACCCCAGATCAGTCTCCCAGGGCAACCAAACCAGCTGTACTGAACTATGTCAACCGAGGCCCCACCAAACAGCAGGACAGATCTGTTACCAGGCAACTCACTGAACTTCCAATTTCAGCTCCACTTTGGCTAAAAAGTGTGTCCATTTTGATGAACGCAGCTGAGAATGTTGTGCAAGCTGTGTCCCCAGTCTGGCCTTCACTATCTTCCCAGAGCACACACACAAACATGTCTGGGATTCCAGGACAGGACCCTGCTCTATATCACAGATAATAGGGTTCACATGTGAATCTCAATCTGGACTTCACATGTGAGTAATAACCAGTCAGAGATTTGATTTATTTTTTGGCCTCCAAATGATGTGTCTACAATATGATGATGTAAACACATGATGACAAAAAAATGCAATAGTCTTATCTCGTATCAGTGAAGGTCCCGGGTTAAAGGGTCAACTTAGGTATTGAGACAGGCGCCGGGTACCAAACTCAGTACACACATTTTACTGAATGCACCATATTGACTCCCACTCCTATATAATGAGGAAATAGGTACAGGATATATAAGTAAACTATACTTCAAACAATATGAGTGCTTTCTCAACCTTAAAATAAAAACCCCTTTAATGTATATGAGGAAATATGGCTTTGAGGACACCACAAAGGATCCTTGTGTTGTGTTTTTCTACATCTTCCTCATCAGGAGTTCCTGTGCAGTGTATAGCTCAGAGGAAGTATATGGAAACCTTTAAAGTGTGCCTATACAAACTGCCTCTACACAATGGTGGACGTCCCAGAGCCCGCCTTAAAACAGGGACACAAACTCTACTTTGACATTCTGCCTTTTTTTTTTTGCTTCTGTTTGTAATCCACTTTTGCAGCCTGACAGGCCATGTGACCTGTGATCTGAAGGGGTAGTATGGGGACAGTGCTTAATTATGTCAAACAAGTGAGAAAATGGCCTTCATAATCGCTCACATGGAGCTTTGTAATGAACTCGGGAACACAGCTGCATGCAGAGTGGTTTGTTTTACAGCCACAGCGTGAAGCGAGTGAACGGAACTTCTGTGATGGAGCTTCAAACATCACACAGCTATTGCTCGAAAGAAGTCAGACAAAAGATCTATATGAAATCACACGAGAAAAAAGCAAAATGTACATTTTAAATTTGTGAATGGTGATTGCTGACACATTGTAGACAATACAAAGTTGAACCATTTACGGACTTCAAGGGAACATTATTGTGTCTACTCTGCTTTACCTGACCTTCTAATGCTCATGCTATGGCTTGGTATTTTAGGCCAGACTATATTTTTCCTGCTCTGGTTTAAAAATCTAAGCTTTCAGATCTATATAAGTTCAGATAAGGCCAGATAACACACGGCTGAAAAAAAGAAGTCAAAATCATTTTGCGTACTACAATAAGGAAATACACGGGGTCATATTTGAAGACTATTTATGTCTTTGGGTATTCATATTTCAAAACAAACCCCAAAAATATCAGTCATAACTCATGTGCCCAAATGAAGTAATCCAAACAAAGAGTTATAATAATTTTCTTTTGTATACGTCAGTGTTGCTGTACACAAAAGTAACTGTTGTTTTATGTCACCACCAGCACAAAGTGTTTGGACATAACTTCGGAAACTTTTCTTTAGAGGTAACAATGGACATTTTGAGCCAGGCACTTCCCCACAATGCACTGGAGAGATAACAGCAGCAGCCTCGTACAGGCTGGAGGAAGCTATCACTCACAGACTGACATTTCTTTAAATACTTGTAAACAGGCCTTTCAACAACATCAGCTTCTGTTGTGACTTTAAAAGCATTGAAAGCATCTGCTTCAGTCTAATACAGTCTATGATTTATCACAACAAAGTGAAGTGGATTACCTATGTTCAAGACTATAATGCACTTCCATATGTTGTGAAGCAGCCAGCAGAGAGAGGGCTCCCTCCCATCTGAGAGTGGGCTCGAACGTTCCCAAAGAAGTGAGATGAATCCCTGCGATGCACAGCTGCTCAGTAATCAAGTTCCTTTAGTGTGCCCGGTCTTCAGCTTATTTATTTATTTATTTAATGTATGTAATTGGGAAAAACATTTTTTGATAGCAATGAACTAGTTATTAATAGGCCTAGCTTTCTTAACTTAATTGAATTTACATTGTATGCAAAAAAACATTTTAAAACGTTGACAAATTTTGTAGTAACATACTACTTTACTGTAAAGACTGATAAAGACTTTACTATTTTATGAACATTTTACAGTCAGTTTACAAGTGCTTGAACAGGAAGAATTGTTGTATGTGTATATAAAAGGTTACAAAAAACAGAGGTGGATAAAGAGTTAAGGAATATGAGGGGAACCTGTGGGAGAGCACTTGTGCACTTGTGACCTCACTGGAGGCCCCTGTCAAGGCTCTAGGGAGGCAGATATAATTCATTTAATTGGTTCTCCCAGTTCCATGAACGAGACCAAACCACAAAAACCTTACAGGGATTTTTCTCTCTGGGTCAAAGGCAGCAAGGACTTGCCTCTGCTGTCTCAGCAAACAAAACTGCTGTACGTGAGTCAGATACTTTCCGGGCTGCAACTTCAAAAAGACTACAGATCATTATTCAGTGCTAATAAGGATAGAAGCTTGGTAGATCTGTGCCTATGTGAATGTGTGTGGTTTTTTCATGCATAAAAAACAAAGTCACTGTGTTTTGTCCTAAATTCCTAAAATGTTCTTTCCTTGACTGGATTAAGGCCAAAGTTTTACTAAAGCATACACACCACATGACTACTTCAACCTTAAAACAGGACATCCAGGACCCAGACCCCTTTCCCCACTTTCCTCCAGATGCATGCTTTGTTCACTTCTTTAAATCGCGGCCAACTGTGGTGACTTTGTCTTAACCTCTGTCTGGACAAAGGGATTAGACTAATGCATGGTTGTACAAGGTAACAAGCTAGCACAAAAATGCAGGCGCTTGAATCAGGCTCTGACCTAATCTTGAGTTCCAACAACATCATATAGTGGCTTTAGAGAAACACTTTTCTGAATTATTTTTATCGAGTTCCTGCTTTTTTTAAACAACATGCTTTGTGTCATTATCTCTGATGTTTAATAAACTCTGGGAGGCACTCTGTGTTTGGATTCAGTCTGTAATCATGCTTAAGTCAATGCATACCAACACGTTCATACTTTTCTAGCTCGAAACCATCCATCAAGACCAAATATACAAGTGTCTTGTTGTGTAATTGTTGACCTTGTTTCCAGTGTGTACGTCTGGGAGCATGGCACACATCCTGCAAAGACACAGCAAACTTTTCTCTAAAGGTCTATATGAACTGAAAATGTCTTTTGGTTCAGTGAACGTGTCGAATTTCTCCTGGTGGTGATTCACTCAGTACAGTTATCACAGGCTCCAAAAGGAGTGAAAAGAAACTATTTGTTTAAGGAGAGTAATTATTTAGGGAGCTGCAGAAGAAGGAACATTTTGATATTGTGGAAGAAATAAATGCCAAGCACGTGGGAGACCCAGGTTCGAGTCTTGGTCGGGTCATTTGCCCAATGTCATTCCCCATTCTCTCTCACCCCATTTCCTGTCCAGCTACTGCTACACTATCAATAAACGCCAAAAAAAGAAAGAAAAAAAAAGAAAAAGATATGGACATATTCTATCTCATTATAGCCACTGCATAAAAAAAATGGATTGTGTCTTACATATCTGCAGAAAAATGCCAAAATGCCAGCAATTTCAGATTTCAATCTTTGCTATATTTTGCAATTACCTGTCTCCTAATGGCACATATTTACTGGAGTATTCCTACCTGACCATTTTTCTGTCCCTGGTGAGAAACAGTGGGCTATAAGATTGGGCTGGGTCACTGTCAGCTCAGACTAAGCCCTGAATGCTTACTGCATTACGTCATTGTCCACAAATACAGTCTCCATTCAGAATATTTATAAAGAAAGTTCATTCTTACGCAAAAAGTCATCAGCAAAATGATACTTTATGCTAAGTGATGTAGGCTGTGGTGCTCTGCTGCAGTAACGTCTGCATCTTTGACCTCAGCCCAGACACACACAGCAGTAATCCCTCCAGGTTGTTCGGTTGTATGGGGGTCAGCATTTGCCGGACACAGCTTTTATTTGGGCCCGATTACTTTTGGGCACAGTCATCGCATGGCCTCTGTCGACAGGGATAACGCTCATTGGGGTCGGATTGGTGTCCGCCTCACTGGCTCCATTCACTGGGACAGGCACAATCATATCGAACTGGCAGAGCTAACACCTAACCAACGAAGTCAGGCCAGCCCAGTCAGCAAATACACCCCCCTTCCATTACCACCAGTTTATATCAAATGTATGGGGGAGGCAAATGAGATAGAAGGAGGGAGGTAATGGAGGAGAAAGTGGCAGATACAGGTGAGCAACGTCTGCCACAGGGAAAAAGGGCTCATGTGGAAAAAGAGTGAAGAGGCGGAGATAAAGACAGACTGCAGGTCTTTCAAAGTCATTTCCGCAGTCTGTCTTTTTGACCTCACTGACCCCAGCTACTTTAGGCTGCTTAATAAACCAGCCTCAATATAATGGATCTAGAGCAGACACATAATAAAATGCAGACATTGTGATTAATTGTGTGATACATTTTGGTTCACCATAAAATTTAATCCAAGCTTTTGTGTTATGGAGAAGTTATGATGTGATGTATGCTGCAACAATGAGGATCCCTTAGGAAGAATTAGGCTTTGCTGCTCTCTTGTGGTCTAATGGGAAACTTTGTGTTGCTGAACCTCAGCAGGACCATACATCAGTAAAATATACTTGAGAATCAGGGTGACACAGTAAAACAGATTACTTTTAATCTTTGGGCTTGATATGACTTAGAGATTTATTCACTGATCAAACAAAGAGACATTTAGGCATCTTTGGACCTTAATCAGGAGAATGCACTCTTTCACACTCAGCTGTCCTAAGAAACAAATGTGGGTTGTACTTTTTCTTTAATCTTAACCTGGTAATGTATCATAAAAATACTTACCAACAGGCTACATTGTATTCGATACCTCCATTATGCAGACGAATTGTTTATTTTAACAGATATTAGCAAAATTGGTCACTAAATGCCTGTTTTTAATCATATAGTACTGATAAACTTGTGTACGCATGCGCCTTTAAATGGCTTCTACCATTAAATAAAAAAGGGGGATTATTATTTTTACAACTTTGTGTACTACTTTTATGTATATGATATGTAGACTGTTACTGCTATTGATCTAATTTTTATTTTATTTTTTTAATTCACAAATCAACCTGTTGAACAGTAACCATGACGACAGCCTGAGACCGGAAGCCCCTGTATTTACGCGCAGCCGTAGCGCGGGGCTGAGTGTCAGCGGCAGGTCTGCAGTGAACGGACAGAGAGGGATTATCACTCACTTAAACCTTGAAACCTTAAACCATCAAGACATGTTTTCGTCTCTCTCCAGTGATAAGAGCCATGACGATGCTGACACCGGGTCGCCTCAGAGCAGCTCGACGACGGAGTACTGTGAGAAGTTACAGCAGTGGATGTGGCACAGTTACTGGGGGTATGCGAGCTGGCAGAGCTGGGTAGCCCTGTCCACGCTTCCCTTCCCTCCTCTGTACGCCGTGCCTCCTCATGGGACTTGCCCAGTGACAGCAGGGACACCAGTCTCGACGGGACAGCAGGCTTTTGACTCAAGAAACTGGTACTATTACCCCTATCCGCTCAGTTTCCCCGCAGCTCCTGAGGGCGCTCACACTTCCCAGACTCTGCCCACTTCCCAAACCCCAGCTACGGATGCCCGCTCAGGACAGCAGCAAAATGGGACACCACCTCAGCCAGGTATTGTACATGATGTGAATATTTGTGATTTGAAATGCATGTGAAAGTGTCTTAGGTAAGCCAGGTCATGAGTCTCAAAGCAGGCTTATGGTCTTGGGAAATAAGATTATATGCTTAAGTGTGGCTCTTTTAGGCCTGGATTTCTACTATCTACAAACTAATTGCTGAGAGAAAATGAATCCCATAAACACTTGATGAGTTTGTGTGGTTTCACTAGGACGAGAGTACACCATTCCCTCTCCTGTCCAGAGGTTTCTGGCTGAGACTGTGGACTTCTTCATCTTGTTTTGTGTGAAAGCCACCATTGTGCTGTGTATAATGCACCTGAGTGGAATGAAGTAAGTAAGCTTTAAAACAAACTGTAAGAATATTACATTGGCTGATGAGCAAACATTTCCTTAAATTTGTTAACTCTGACTTAAAAATATTATAAACATTGAGTTAAAGATTGTACCTTAGATGCATTTCTGTAAAGTGCACTTTAAATGTTCAGTTAAAAGCTAATTGACCATATTTCTACCGCTGTCAGTCTCTTGGCCTCACTTATGCAAAGTACACTATTAGTATGAAGAGAAGCACCCCTGGGACACATCATATGTTTAATGTTGAGTTGATTCCCCCGATCCGTCTTGTCACAGGCTTTCTTCTTCTTAGGGACATTGCCAAATTTATTACCCAGTTTATCGTGGAGGAAATAGATGAAAACACATCGATGGAGGACCTGCAGAAGATGATGGCTGTCGCGCTGGTTTACAGGATCCTTGTGTGTGTCTATGAAGTGAGTAAATATTTGTTTTTTGTCCTGAACAGCACATTTACCTGTTTAAATGACCTTTTCAGTGTTAGTCTTAATTCAAACTCCCATTACCATGTATTTGTTTATTAAGCAGCCTCAGTTCTCATTTCCCTGAGAGGCCAGTGATGCAATGCTGCATGTACAATTGCCTGAGATGAAGCAATGTACCAGAGCTGTACATGAGTGCCTTGTTTTCCCTGGTGGCACCTGCACTGGGAATTGAATTCACCTCTGTTCTGACAAATACCATCTGGCACTTCTCTGTTTTTATGACATTTCTTTTAAGGAACCTGAAAATATGACTGTATTTATATGCCCTTTCACACTGTATTTGCTGTATTTTAGTCAATTAGTTTGTGACTTTTTGTTGTTGAATTAGACAATTTGTATTTGGAGCGCTGGAGGAGCCACACCAGGGAAGTTTCTGCTCGGCCTCCAAGTGGTGACGTGTGATACTACTACAATGGTCCGTCCAAACCGAGTCCTTGTTGTCCCGGCAACAAACGTCTCCCTCTCTGCGTGAGTCAACACACATACATATATAACTCACTTGATACAAAAGACTCTGTGGATGTTATTGTATTGTCTTCTTATATTCTCTGTCTTAATTCTCCCAGCTCTACTGTCCGGGCACTGAACAAGAACTTCTCCATTGCCTTCCTGTTCCCCGTCTTCATTACTCTCCTGTTTTTCCAGCACAACCGAACTGTGTATGACATTGTAGCAGGTACCATTGTTGTCCAGCGCAGGACGGGTAGATAGCCTTACCTCAAGCATCTAAAACAGTTTAAATAAATCATGATGAACTAGGATATCTTCAGTTTTTTTAGTGGGTCATCCTCGACTTAAATTGTACTTTAATGGGATATATACAGCTTTAGGCCCAATGGATCTGCACTGGATCTGTCAGAACCTTGTAGTTTTAAGTGTGAGAAGAAATAGGATTCCAGGACACTTTCTTAAATATTTTTTATATTTATGCTAAAAAAAAGTCAGATTTTGCCTGTAAAGTATTTCTTCTCCCAACGCTAGACAAGTAACACTAACCGCTTACGTTAATACTACACCAAATAACGTCTGCTTTGTTCCAGTTTATTCTACTGTATGTGCCTATGGGTATGATTAAATCAAAGTGTCATATGTATATTTAGTGATTTTTAGTCTATGAATACTGTGACTCAGGGCAGTTGTTTTCAGAGTTAGCCAGTGCACCCACATGATGTTCTAAAACACTACCCTATTTTGCAATTTGATGTGGAATATATACAAAGGCCGCAGTACATTTGAAATAAAACTGTGAATGAAATGTCCTTTTTATGTTGGAACTGAATTTAAAAATATAGTCCATGGTCCATCAGTATTATCCATTCACACACATCCTCTCTGAAACTACACGACTTTATGGAATACTGAGGCAAAGAAGACTGTAGTTGCCTCTCCTTTGTTGCCACCACTTTGCCAAATTGCGGTAATATTTTCTTATTATAATATTGATGAGGCTTGGTCCTTTAAGATTAGCCGGGAGCCTGTTTTGTCTCGTGGTCCCGAAAGAAGACACAGCTCTCAATTGAATCTGTGCAGAATGGTAGGTTTTTAAATAGCAACCATTAATCCTTATGAATTAGTAATCATCACCAGTCTCTTGCCAACAATCTTACAGTGACACAAATGACAAAATCATTGCTGCCATTCCACGCTTCCTTTCGCTCTTTTGTAGCCATTATGCACGATATAGTTTTAGAAAGTGTAAGATCTTCATTACAGTAAGGCTTAAAGATTTTATACATGAAAATGAAATGTTAAATTGCTTTAAGGCACTAAGAAAATGAGGTTTCTGTTGAATAATCTGCACAGAACAAAAGCTATCCAAACATTTTGTCATCCATTGTGTATGCTTTCTAAAAGTTCATGGCAGCGTTTGTCCTTGTTGCAAGTTTTTTGTGCTGAGAGTCATGAGTTGTTCTCTGTGCTGTGGAACTATAAGAGAGGCTTAGCTGTAATTGTGCCCCGAGTGTCTCTAATACACACCACACTGGGATGGGAAGAAACCCAAAGTGTGGGACACAAAAAGGGGATTAATAGGGAGACAAAAACGAGAGGGGGAGGACGGGGATTGGAGAAGACAGTGGAGGAGAAAGAGTGAAGCTGCAGAGGCTGAGGGACACTGCGTTTGAAAATTCTCTCTGATCTCTGAGCTGTGGGACCAGAGGCGATGAAAAACCCTGCAGAAGTCCATTAAAATTCAACCAGCCTTGCTGAAGCTTGCAGTTGTTATACAAGAGATGCCCTGTACTTCTCAGCTTTTGGTGCGTTTGCTCTGTGGTGTGTTCGGGTACGACATGCACCTGACAGACAAACACACACCTGTACACTGTCACCTGGAGATAACTGCTGATGCTAAAGCTGACATTTTACTACAGAGTATGTTGTTTTTTTTGTAAGGCATGCTGCAATTAACAAGAAAAACTTTTTGAACTTGTATAAATGAATTATACCGAAACATAAAAACTAGTAAAGTTAGTAGCAGTAGTTAAACAAAATGGTAAAAAGGTCGCGCCATAAACAAACAGAAAGTGACCACAAATAGGCTGCTAAAAAAGTACTAAGTGTAGTAAAATTAGTATTAGTATAAGTCAGGAGTATTCTCAAGTAAAAGTAAAAAGTATATTTTATTAAGTACAGTTTTTGAAAAAGTCAACTTCAAATATTTTGCTGCAGCTTGTGTTATGTATGTCAATGAAAAGATCCATTTAATTGGGTCACTTCTACTTATTTATTGTATAGTACAGTGGGGCGAAAGACTTGATTTTGAGAGGGTAGATAAAGATTATAAATAATACATACATTGAATGAAAACCGAGAAATGCAGAATAAAGTTCAGTTGAATGGCTTATTTTGTTTTTGACAGACCCACTTGTATTACCAGTATTACCCACCAGAGGGGGTTCCTATCTCACGCCTTATTGCCGCCTGTCTCCTAAGAACTGTCTTTCTATTGGTTCTCCAAAGCCCCACTGTGTGAAAAGCCTGGGCCAATCAGCACGCATCTAGGCCACAAACATCTGAAGTAGTAATAATGAGGAATGTGCTGGCTCGGCATGAGCTGTCAACTGGAGCATGTAGTACTACACTGTACGGAGGGAGGGAGGGACGGAGGGAGGGAGGGAGGGGGAGACAGTGGATGACAGAGCTCAGGCTGTATTGTGTCAGCCGGTCTGTCAGCTGTCTACAACTTCAGACCACACCCTTTGAACTTTCAGTGTTTAACCTGAACAGTTTCCAGTCTGTTCATGCTGTACAAAACTGATTACTTTGATGATATTTAAAGTCCAGATAATAGCAGTGATCCAGTTTTTCTTTCAGTGGGACCTCATATGCACCACCCTTTGGAAATGTATGGACACTAAGCAAAGAGTCCCACAGCTACAAGGATCTGAAATAATAATTGCAGCAGATGGTATAGTAAAGTGAGTTATAAAAAATATTGTATTGTATTGATATTATAGCAGAAATCAATAGTCCTACATTTTGTAGTTATCACAGATTCTCAAGTACCATGACAGAGAGCCAGAGAACCACCAGTGGGACCTGAACCACAGTTTGAGAACCACTGTCATAGAGTAACACAGAAACATAGACTTATACATATTCCCACAGTGTAAAAAAATACAAAAGCATAGCTATCACCAGTACTTTGGATCATACAGGGAAGGATACAAACTTTTGACCTTTGTGTCATGCAATTAATTTCAAGACAATGTTCTATCTGTACAAAGGTGTGTTCACTTTGTATCAGCATGCCAGTAAATTGAAATGAACATTCAGTACGCTTTCAAAGGCATTTCTGGTATTTAAACATTGGCTCTTTTTTTTTTTCTTTTTTGTTTTTTTTACTGTAAATGAGACGTGCACATGGACTTGCACAGCCCTAATGCACATAGTCACAGAAGAGGGGCCTAAACACATGAGTCAACTACAGTGGCTGGTGGAAAGTATATCACAAGCCTGAGCTTAAGAGCCATTTCAGGACAAAGTATATTTTGGTGCATATGTTTAATACACTGAACTGATAGCAGCTAATAATCCACCGTGAGGATTGAGATGAGTTATGCAATTAGAGCTAGTGTGCTCTAAGGACTCTGCATAATTGAAAACTTAAGAAACTGAGAAATTAAAGCAGAAATGATCTATAAATAGACCAAAGGTTGCTGGGAAAGAAAAAAGGATCAGACTGCAAATGCTGCATGTCTTACTTTAAAAATAGCCGACTGTAACAGCACTTTGAATTTGTTGGAAACTTGTGCTAATATCTCTGTACAGATACTGTTATGTATCTCTGATCCTAGTATCACATCACTGAAATCCTTCCATGACCTTTTAGATGCTGACAAGGCTGACCATAGCGTTATCTGCACATGCCATGGGAGGTCTGCCAAGACAATACCATTCTACTCTAACTTTAGTTTTAAAATAAATCCGAAGCCTCGTCATGGAGACAGCCAGAGAAAAGGCCCAAGTGATTAGCTGCTGAATGAAATTCATAATCACATGCATGAGTGAAGAAGAAAGACAACTTACATCTATAGTAAACCGTAAACAAATGTCTTGTCGAGTGAGGTTTGTTGCAGATATGAGTTTGGGCCATTATTGTGTGGGTTTGGTATACTAAACAAATGACTTTCTCAAACAACACTCACATCTCATGTAAACAAACGCAACAACATGGCCCCTTTGACCACGGTCACCTTTGTCTTTGGATCAGAGACCAGAAACACCTCAGCAAATGTTACCCGTCCCTAGGGTCCATTTCACCAAACTGCAAGCCCCAGTAGGGCTCAATATCTAATGGCATGGGGCATCCTGACAGTTGACTCCGCCAGAGTAGAAAAAAAGCCTATATAACCTAAAGGGAATTGAACATGAGAAATAAACATGCATCTAGGTCTCTAACTCTAATTTGTCTTTAATGACAGCTTCCCATAGGAGCCCATCTTTATGAGGTGCCTTTGACTGAAAGGTGTGCTTCCATCCCCACACTGTTTTCATGAGCAGCTTACACCTGACAAACAATATAAGTGTGTAGAGTCTCAGTTTTATACCAGAACTTATTTACAACTAGCTAACCCATGACTCTGGACATGTTGGTGTAACAGGTACACATAAATGCACACGTAAACATAAAGATGTAATTCCATGCAGAACCCACAACATTTTCATTTAAGACCCTCCCATGTTAAGTGTACTTTACTTATGATAATAGACAAGAAATGCAGAGTGGCACAAAGATAAAGATTAAATGATGCTGCTGCTGCTGAGTTTTACGCCAACAGAGTTATCAGAGCTTTCATGGCCAGGCTTCTAGAGAAGTAGTGTTCATGAGGCAGCAACTTTATTGATTCGTGTTTTAAAAAGGCCTTTGATATTGAGAGTCTAGACGAATATTTGCTTTGACGTTCACTTCCAATTGCTCATGAAGTGCACAGTAGATAACTTTGGTGGGAGGATGAAAGGGGAAGAAAAGATTACACAGTAGATGCTTTTTCAAATGTGTGCATTTGGGAGCTACAAACCTGAAAACGTCTATGTTATGACAAATGTATTGAAGTTCAGAATGAACTTAGAAAAAAAGTTTAGCTGCTTTGAGAAGGCATGGGTCTAAAGGGACCTGTGATGGAAAGTGCTAATGATGATGGGCAAAGGGCAAAGTCACAGACGCAGTATTGATTTCTGCCCACAAAGCATTGTAATGAGTCCATGTGTAGGACGATTACACCTGTCAGCTATATTTACACAGAGCTGCCTCGTTTCTATAAGATACTTTTAGATTTTTTATTTAAATATATTGTTTGTATGTTTTATCATTTGAATACTTTGCTTTTGTTAATATATAGGTGTTCCACAGCTTCTTTGAAATGACATTTTGAATCCCACCAATTTTTAAGAATCCCAACATTTAGTGCTATAGTAAAGTGTGTTATGGGAAAGTTGTAGTAGAAATCAATAGTCCTACATTTTGTATCAGAGATTCTCAAGCCCCACCACAGAGAGCCAGAGTACCACCTGCGGGACCCGTACCACAGTTTGAGAACCACTGTCATAGAGCTCCTCTATTGGGCCTACTTTTTAGCATATTTATTATTCATATAAGGACATCTAAAGCTTACTTAAAGATAGTGTTGGCTTATGTGGGTTTTCAGTTATCAGTGTACCATTACTGACAAAATATTCTTATGTCATTTCAGCCAGACAATAAGAGCTATTTGTTTGTGGTTCTATAGGATATCCCACACTAGTACTACACCTTTGTTCATTTGAGATACACACATGTAAAATGACTCAGTATTCCTGCTATGCTTACTCAGGCTACCTTCACAACAGATCAAAGTCACATTCTGCTCTACTTTCCTTCTTTTATTTATTTATTTTTTTATTTTGCGTGTTACCTGTCCTTGTCATTCCTCCTCTCGCCTGTGTTTCAGAAAATCACTTCTCAGACTGACAGTTCATCTCTCACACAAAATGACAAATCAGACAGAGCGGTATAAAAGGTAACAGGCCGCTATAGGGTGAGTGCTACAGATTTATCAGCCACCTCCTCCAGAGTCATGCATTATTCAGGTGACCCCTCGCAGACCCCTCTGTTAGCCAGTGTGTACCTGTCCTCATTTCACTCCACACTGTTTGTGACGGTGTGTGTGTGCGAACAATAATGCCTAGAAGAGTCTCCTTTTTCCTGGTCAATAATTAAAGTCACTGCTGAGGCATAGCAGACATTTTTTCAAATCCTATTAAGCGGAGAAAAGATGGCTGAGGAACTATGCTCATTTATGATACATGAGAGTCAGCTGTTTTATTTTCTGGGTATGGAAAATCACATTTAAGGCTGACACCTTATTACTGCATGAGGGAAGTCGAATTAAAGTGTACCACTAATATAATTTGTAGTTCAAACAAAAAGTGCAAGGAGCAAACCAACTGATCTGACTCTGTAAGAACAAAGGGAAAAGATTTTTTTCATGGAAAATTGCAGTCTCATCCCCCAAAACCACAGTATAATAATGAGTTCAACATCCACTACCAAGAGGCAATTATTTTTCTTTTTACACACAGAGATCTAAGCGTTTTTTTTTTCTTTCTCTATCCATTCTTTTCTAAGAGAGATAGCTCCAATTAGGTATGGACTTTTTAGCAGAGATCAAATGAAAACTTTCAGGATTATTTTCCAAAATCTGCCTGCCCGGGAAAGACCGATTCAATTGGCTGCTGTTAATACACGGATTAGAAAAGTCTCTTTGCATCCTAATCCTCGCTGCTCCGTTCTCCCTCGTCGTAGAACAGGGAAGGTGTGTGAGAACAGGTTAGCCGATAGCACGCATTCATAAAAGGATTATACTTGCGAGGGCAACTTTAAGCCTGTGTAATTGGGATAATAGAGAGGTGTTGTGCAAATTATGGTATAGGCCTATTCACAAACTTGTATTTTTGTGCAAATATGGGTTGCACTGTGCTCTTAAAACATATTTAACCCAAACATTTGCAAAAAATTAAAAGTTTTCCATTAGTTCCATAAGTCATTGATGACAATGGACTGAAATATATTCATACATTAGGCTACTATAATGAAAATGAAAATGTTGAATTGAGTAAAGAGAAACCCTACTAAAATCCAAAAGGAGAACTGATATTTTTTGGTTGACAATAGACTCTAATTTAAGTTTTATCTTTTCTGTGACGTGTTGACACGTTCCTGTTTGGCCAAAAGGGGGCGCAGTGAGCAGCTCTGAAATGCACCATTTCCATTTGTTCACGCAAGGACAGAAAAAAAGAGCAGACGTTTATCCTAAAATGTAGTGTGACACCTGCTTTCAGAGCTCACAGGGTGAGCATTTCTGTCTGACTATAAGGAAGATTGGAGTTTGCAAAGGCATAACCTGCACACCTGCAAAACCGGTAAGAGGAAAGCAATCAGATTTAAACAGGAATAGGCCTACTCCTCAACTGCTCTGCAGCAATAACTGAAAGTACAACTTAAGGCAGTGTGCACTTTGGACACTCTGCTTTCACCAAAGAGATGTATGACCAATACATTATCTGAAATCCCCTAGAGCTACAGCAAAGCCTGATGTGTATTAATTATGTATCTATCTGGCTGAGGGTTTCTTTTAAATTGCATGTAATTTATTTATATCTCAGGTGAAGTGTTAAATTCTTTGTTTGTGCAACTTGTAAAAGCTACAGAGAGGGTAATATTTTTGACATCTCTAACTTTAACCTTTATCCCAAAGCTGTTCATTTAAGAAAATGTAACTTATTGAGTTGTGAGATAAGAATCTGGACAGTTACATTTCTCTTTATCTGTTTAACTACTCCAATCAAAGTCCAATTTTGTCCACTTCACAGAATTTGGATAAAAAATGGCCAATGGGGCAGTACACAATATTTTGGCCTTTTTTTACAGCTGGGAGCAGCTTTGCACTTTTTGTGCCATGTGTATGTAAACAGTTCTTTGTCTCTGATTAAACCTTGTTACTAATATGACTTTAATATGTCAGACTGTATTTATAAAAAACCACATAGAGGTGTACAACCAGTCTGCCATTCTCCAGGTACTTCCCATACAGGTCGCACCTGGTGCTGGCATTGTTCCTGTTTGTATACTGCTCACACCTTCTACAAAAAGTACAGGTACATCTCTAGGGAGTAACCCAACCCTCTAAGAATCTGCTCCTCCTTCAGGAGCAGTTCTTTATTATTCCTTGAGCATGCCAAAGCCTTGTGTAACACGCATACACACAACCACAGTAGGTGTGTTCTCAATAGTATGTATTTCAGATGAGGTCTTTGGCAGACAGATGGGGCTCATCCACATTGTCTCACCTGGAACTTTCCATACTTCGGTGAACCTTTCGTAAACCCAAGCGAGTAAGTAGGAGTATACCTGCAAGCACACGCAGATGGGAAAGAGAGTGAGTAATAGCCTTTACAAGAACACACTTGTATCTTATACTAAAGCATGCTGCTCTGGATTGAGAAGACACCGAGCAACCCTATTAACAACTGCATCAGGATCATATTTGATACTTGCAGAGTAATTGTTAAATACAGCTTTTGTGTTGACATGCACAGTGTGAGAGAGACACAGTAACAAAGCCACTGGGACATTACCACTAACTGTGTGTATAACATATGGCCTCGAATCTGAGACTGTCCATTCAAATATGAAAGTCCATTCAGTACCAGACCGTGTCTGTTCATTTCTATGTGGCTGGCCGGTGAATGTAACACTAGCCTTCTGGCACACAAGGGAGCCTACCTCTCTGCCTCTTTGTTGGGCATACATGTGACAAGGGCACAATAGAGTCCTGGACAATAGGCCACTTATTGAGTGACTGGCAGGGAGTAGGATACATGCCCGATCATCTGTCACTCGGCAGCCTCGTGCAACCAGCGGTTCATGGGCAGTGTCAGGTTGCACTCTGTGACAAAGAGGGGATGGTACTGCCATGTTGGAAATCTGGGAAGGGTCACACGAGTCAAAATGAGAAGTGAGAAATGCTGTCAAAGCAGGACTGGGGGCTTTATCTTGGCCTCTAATTCTTGAAAAGATTAAAAATATTAATAAACTTTAGAACGTTTTAGATTCAAACTTTTTCTAACAAAACAATGTTGGTAGTCATTACATTACGGTGACTGTTTACTCTGTGATAGTGTGTTTGTTTGTTTCTATGAGTAAAACAGCTGCAATCAGCAGCTGAGATTTTCCATGTTGTCACTGTCAGCTGACTATCATTCCCTGCAGCTAAGTAGATTCTCAACCTCTTTCCCTTAAAAAACTCCTGGCATTGCTTTCTTATTTAGTCTGCAACCATGTATTTTCTACCTTTAGCATATGACATTAATAATGGGACTCATGCCACTAACACAACTATAACAGGCTTCAACTGCAGCTGTTCCTTAATAAAAGTATCCTTTATGCAATGGCCTTTATATATTATACTCTTTATATCTTTTAAGGCAGCATTATAGAGTCAAAAAGCAAAAAGTCAAAAAGATTGGGTTCTTTACTTGACGTACGGAAAAATTACTTTTCTTTTTTCATTTTGGCATCCTTATTGCTGCATGCTCATGAATAAGTAGTGATTCTAAATCGTCCTTACAAGTTGTAATATTTGCACTGTCTGCAAAGCCTGCAGGCCTGTTACCCGCCTGTCTCGGGGAAGCTACAAGTGAAAGCAGTTTTGAGAACATAACAGATGCAAAGGTATAGTTCATTTGTATTTTTAATTCATTGATTGGTCTACCTATGCTAAATGCTCAACGTGAACTATCTGTGTAATTGCCATTTAATTTGGGGCAATGGAGCAGTAAAATGTTAAGGGCTACTTCTGTGCATTTCCCCCAGTACTGTCAGTGAACTTGTTTGCTCTGCTGCTCGTAGCCCTCGTATATTTTTGCATGAGTAGCTTACAAACTGCTCCATTTCTGAACCCGCTCCCTCGCTGCCTCTGTGGCTGTGTGAGTCTCTCCAGAGGTGGGGGCAGAGAGCTATTAGCTGCGCGCTGCAGACATCATTAGGAGGGAGACGCTTTCCACCGTCGGCGCCGGAGCAGAGCAGGGGAGCCCTGGCAACAAGGAGACACACAAACTCAGCAGCCCGTTACACCTTACAGTAAGTCACAGCAAACTATTGCTTTAATACTCGTTCAACCGACCTGTCATTGCTTTTGCCGTGCCACTTTTCTCATCATGAGCTGTGTAGGGAAAATGGCTGGAAGAACTGGGCAGGGTGGCGTTGACGCTTTGGTTTACTTCAAAGCCCTAGGAAAATGTTTACTTCGCCCCTTGACCTATTTTTAAGTGACCGAACAGTCAACGAGCGTACGCACTTCTGCTGAATACACTTGTCACTTCCAGACACTAATGCAAAGTACAGTTTAAGTCGATGTGAAGAGAGCAGACGTTTGGCAGGATTGTGACCGAGAGAGGAGCGCGTTCGCCGGTCGGGCTGGTCTCAGGCTGGCGCTGTACTTCCACTAACTGCGCCACTCGACCTCGGCTAAACATTTGCTCTTTGCCGACAGTTTTACCAACGCAAAACACTGTCTTGCACTAGCATAAAGCCATTTTAAAGCCACACTCTTCTGTTTTAAACTCTTTTGGTGTCGACAAGCGCTGTCAAAGGCGAGGTATTACATTTTGTCTACGTTTTACTATCGCGGAAGTGCAAAAAGAGGCTAAGAACAACTGAGCACAGGGTTTAGTGTGAGTCCAGAGTTTGAACAGAGCACTAACATGTGTTTTGCATGTCACACTGGTCTATAAAAAGCGGGTTTTATTGCTGCGTACGTGTTACTATACTGTTTTACACTGGCGTCTTGTTGTAAAGGACATAAGGTTTGTGATTGCTGGACTACCCGTGATGTCATTCATCCGAGCTTGGACCATTATATAACGGGACTGTAGGGAAGCCTGTGATAGCAAGCTATTTTTACTCTGTTTACACCTCGGTGTTGCACTCAGGGTAGGCTCTGCGTCCCAAGTGGTAGACTGTGCTCTCACTCACATTATGAATTTAATATGACATCCAGATAAGACAAATAATAGGCTACCAGCTGCAAATTAGGCCTAAATCAAAGCAACTGACCTGCATTATTGGAGAGATCATTTCTGGAGTTATTCACTTTGCATTTTAGAGTTAAAATGTGCAAAAAAAAAAAAAAAAAAAAAAAAAAGAAAGAGATGCAGCCTACCGTCATAATAAATGAAACAAAAAACAGGCTTTCATTATAACTCTGATTAAACATCATTGTGCAATCTTGAAAATTCATGCAAAATAGTGATCCACTTTTATAATAATGAAAACAACAGCTCCTATATAAGAGATGCATCCATTAAGCAATTATAAATACATATGTCTCCTGAAATCATTCATTAACGCCTACATACTCTTAATTGTCATTTTCATTTGACAGTCCCTTATTGGTACTTTTACTGTGTTTTCATTTATTTGCTTTCCTGTGCACTAAACATTTGCACACTTTAGTATAGTGCAGCACTGTGGCGCTGATTATTCTCACGTGCAGCTTTTGTATCATCCTGCAGCATATTGTGCATGAAATAAGTCTGCAGTGTAATGTTTTGTCTGTAGTTAGCGCAGAATCGATCCACGAGGGAAGCTTCTGAAACATATACTTTCAAATATGAATCGAGAATGTTTGAAAATGTTTTCCCTTGGCCCGTACCTGTACCCGTACCAGATGCCAGCGAGGGATGAATGAGAGAGAAATGAGAAAAATATGTGGAAAGTGATTTAAATAAGAAAATATGGCCAGAGAACAGTAGAGGGCATAGTTGCAGTTGGCCACCTGCTGGAGTTTGAGATGAAGTATTAGGCAATGTTTTTTATTTAGACTATGAGAATATTTTCTTTTTGGTTATACTCAGCATGACGGCCTAGAGACTCTGCAGGTTGGCAAACAAGGCCCAATCTGACTTTCAAATGGTTGTGTGCTATTGTGCCTGTGCCATTCAGACATGTACCTACTTACACTTTACCACAGCCACTGTAGCCTTCCATTCCGACTGCCACTCACTTTTAAATGGTAATGAGAGGCAATTAGAAGCCAATGTGTCCTAATCACAAGCCATTTAACTGCACTAGGCTCATTTGTCACAGCCATATGGGCATATGGATACACACATTTGCCTCATCTCCCCCTTGGCTTTCCCTTTTTGCTATTATTTGATTTTTAAGTGTGGGCATTGTGTCTGTTATGGAGCAATAAGGAGTAACACACGGTAAATGTTGAGCAGTTTCATGGCTAAATGAGCTGCAAACACAAGAGGTGGAAATGAAAGGTGTCAGGGACAATATGATAGTGTTTGTGCATGTGATTTTGTACAGAAGTGGGCAGTGTGGTACAATATAGAGGGTCTGGTTGAAGAAAGACACTAAATACAGTCATTTTAGTGTCAGGCATCAGTATTATACTTTATTAGACGTATGTATTTGAAACTAGTGTCCTCTATCATACCATCTATCCTGTTTAGCCCCTGATTCCTTAGTCCATTCATTCATTTATTATGCCTGACATCATCCTTACAAGTTAGCCAAACATCCATTTTGGCGCTGACAACAAAAACATTTGAGAAAAGTTGAAGAGAAGAAAAAAGATTTTGCTAAAGTAAAGAGTAGCGTATACAGGCAGAGGCAGATGAAGAGATTTAGCTGTTAGGTAACGCAGAGTGCACTTTTTCAGCTTTTTTCTTTTCATCTTCTTCTATTCATGCTTTGAGTATGCACGCACAGAAGAAAAAAGGACATATTCACACATAGAATAAGGCTTTCAAATCAGTAAAAGACCATTTTAGCATGTGTGCCTTTATGCCGTTTCTTAGGGCCTCTTCTGCGGTCTGCTTATTGAACATTGATTAAACTAAAACACTTGAATGTGTCATCGATCCTTTGAAGACTAAATATAGAAGGGCCACTGACTAGAAGGCCACAGTTCTTTACTATAAATCAAGTAATAGTGGTCGACTTTATTCTTGTAAATCCTTTTTTTATTATTGTTGTTAAAATAGTTGTTTTAAATAACTGTAGGTCAGTAATCTATGTTTGTTTAAAATGCCCGTGTAAATTGTCAGTCTTTGTGACCCTGTTTTGATGCTCCCTATCTTCAATTTGAAGTGGCAATTGAATCAATACTAATCTTCTGAATGACCAAGCTGTTCCTGTCTCTGAATGAGAATGAGCTGTAGAGAAAACAAACAGAGGCAGAGAGGACTAAAGCTGCCCTACAAATTTTGTTACACTGTTTGGTCGATAAAGTGCTGCGTGGCTCAATAAGCATGTGAAAAAGGGAAGTTGGCTTTCGGTCAGCCGTGCGTTGGCTTAAATCTGCAGTGGTTGTCACTGATGTGATATACAGCTGGGTATGTGTGCTAGTTACTGTAAAAGGCTAGACGGCATTGAGGTCCAAATGAATGAATGTGGTGATGACAGACCACTTAAATAACTAGTTTCCATGTTGCAGATGGTGAAGTCTTGCATATTTTCAACTGAAGCAAACCCCGTAGGATTATTTGATCTGTTTCTTTCACAAACGCTTTCCACATATGTGATGTTAGCCTTCATGCAAGAGTTAATTCAGTATGCTGCTCATCCTGTGATCTCACTGCCTTGATTCATATTTCATCATTTTCCTTGCAAAGCCAAGAACAACCACCAAGTGCTGGCCCTTAGAGGGTCAAGTTAAATCAGGGGAAACCTAACTTAAAACAACCCAGTGGTAAGTGTTTAGAGGTTTCCGTTTGTTTATTGGTGTGATAACAGATCCACCCTGTGAGTCCGAATTCAGATATCAAATTGATTGACGTTTTGATTAGGGAATGTCTTGGTGCAAATACATTATGAAATGACAGTGTTATTTATGGAAAAACAAAGAAACACAATTTGTCTTTTGTGTCAGATCAATAAACACTGCAGTGATGTCACCTTTTGTAAAAACAATTTAATTTGAATGCATTAAAAGAAAATATTGAGCCATATAAGAGATGTCATACCAGTTTGTCAGTGGTACGTGTCCTGTTGGTGGTTTTACATTTTAGTTTATGTGACAAAGTCAGTATTGTGAATGGGCGCTGGTAGAATTGGTAACATGAATAGAGGGGCAATGCAATACCCCAGTTTAATTATATTAGATCTGTACATGAGTTTAATATCAACACACACAAAATCCACAGATTGTTGGAACTGCACTAATGTTATGGGATTTAAAGTGTGATTGAATGAGTTCACCAGAGGAAGGTAGGAAGTGTGATAGCCTATATATATGTGATGCATCTTAAAGAGCTCTATTTTACATAAGTGCATACTGCAGGTCAATCATCAATGCAGTGTTCAATAACTATATGGCACATTGCTTTGTGTAGCCCTTGTTAATACATCCTTGATATAACAGCATGCATTTGTTTTTTTTCCTCTGTGGTAATTCTCAATTTGCCTGCTCCAAATATCGCCTCTACTTATCTCCCAACTTCTAAAACATTTTTGTGTCATGTATACTTCTGCCTCTGTTATTGTCTCCAGTCTTCCATGGCTCTGTGGCTTCTTTTCACTTGGTTTTACATAATCTTTGTGTCTCTTCACTTCTCCTTGCTCTTTTTCTGCTCTCATGTTGGCCTATAGCAGCCTAGCCTCATCCTTATCAGAGGCAGCAGAGGATTACAGAGAGGAGTTGACACTGACTGGCAGTCAGACAGCTCCTGCAGATTCTTCTTCCTCCCCATCGAGCTCCAGGACTGGGACCGGGATAAGCTGACAACCTGGGACACTGCCAGATAGATAGTAATGAGGAGCGAAGATGAAAGAAGTATGTTAGGAATGAGGGCCAAGCATATATTGTGGAGGTCTGCTATTACCCAACCATTAGCATCTCATTCACTGCTAATGGAGATATATTAAACATTCAGATTGCTGTATGTTTCATTGGGTTGAAGAAGCCTCAAACCAGATACAAAGGGACATAATCACATCTGTATTAGCCCTGCTTGATGTTATTGTATGTAGTTTTGAGCATCATGATGAAAGTCCAAACAGATGACAACAGTCTGTGGTGTGTGGTCAAGACCTCACCCAAACAGGAATACCCCCTAAAACCCAAGTTGTATTTAGTGTATGCTGCACTGTCTATAAAAGAGTTATGTTGGGAACCATCAACACCTTTTTGTTGCAGCAGGGTCTTCATTTTTGCATGTACAATTGTGCCATTAGTTGCAACTTAATTGAAACTAATATCTAAACCTAAAATAAACGTATTTGTTCCTTTTTGTGTGGATCAGAAGTGTATACTACGTCTCATGGGGGCTCATTATGCACCTGTTAAGGCACAGGTCTGATGCAGCAAATCTAGCTAAAATCCATTTACTTTTGTAACAATGGTGCATGTTCATCAGTTATTTGGAGGTTTATTAAGCTCCCAGACCAATCCTCAGGGTACATGGGTATCAACAATGACTTAAGTCTGAGCCAGGAGGATATGCATTGAGAGAAAGGAATTCAATAACAGGAAAATGGCCAGTGATGGAAACAATCCCTGGAATACCAAAACCCACCCAATGTTGTTCTTGGCACATGCTTGATATCCATTACTACTGTTTACTCCCAAGCATCTGATGTCAAGACACTGCACATACCATTCAGGGCAGGGGTTGGGCACTGTGTCTTTAAATATCTGATTTTATTCATTCAAATGTCACACAGCACTCAGTTTTAATATAAAAACGTTTATTCTTGAAGCTATGAGATGACATGTACAGCGAGGAAGAAAATATCGACAGGGTATTTTTGAAGGCTGACCTTATGTGCTGTAGTTCACTTGTAACTTGACATAAATTCATAACCTTCATAACCAAGATCTAATGTGGTGTGAAGAGCTACTATGTGAATAATACAGTTTTTGTTCCAATTACAGTGTCTATCAGATTTATAGCTATTTGTTTGATATGGTTTAAAATTAAATGGAGCCTGTCTGCCATATTTTGAAAGTCATATGTGGCTTCGAGCCAGTGTAACTAAACAACCACAATATTTAAAAGTTTATGCCTGTAACTATTTTCTGCCTCACAAAGCTGTGGTGTGGCTCCGTTTTCGTACGTTTCTGGATGCGTGGCTACATTGCGAGGTGTCTTGACTGGCTGCTGGCTGCTTGACTGGTAGTTGTGGCTTGGCCCCTCTATCAATTTCTCTCGATGGCTGGCTGGACATCAGGCTGGATCCTTGGCTGCAGGCTCTCGCCGGCTGACAAGATTTCTCGATACACGTCTGGCCGCGGGACCGGCTATTATTTCTGGCCTTTCTTTTAGCCATGTAGTAATCTTGTGCCACGAGAACAGGGACATTTGGCTTTGGCAGTTAGTGAAGTGTGCTTAAGCTACTACAGAAGAAGATAAGGCCAAGCGAGTCCCTTAAGACCGTTGCCAATTACAGTGTTTTAGAGAGCACCGGTGTTACACTGGAATTACTCTACCACTGTTCAACCTGCTCCTAACATTGTTATTCTATGCATCATTAGTAAAAGCAAGCCGCTTGAATGGATATAAAAAATACACTCACGTATCACAAAGTAGCATCACCTTCATTATACTGTAGACTGATGGGGTCTCCTTCTCGCTCACTGTAATTTTCTCTCTTTGTAGTTTGTTTCCAGAGCATTTTTTTTCAGTAGCTGTTTGTATTTGATTCATTTAGTGCTGGTGCACGTCTGTCCCGGCTCAGGCTGTGTTTATCAGAGGCAGAGGCTCGGCTGCCAGGTGATGAGCAGCCACAGATAAATGGGGTTAATATAAGGTTGCGCTGTGACTCGACCGGGTCTCCTTCTCTGACACTGTCATCCACCATAATACCACAGAGGGGGCAGTTACACGGGGCAGGGAGCTAATTACCACAGATGCCCTCTGTTTAACAGCTAGATTCACTAAAGCATAATATGTTATATGCTTTGCTCAAATGGTCAGTATGGTTCAATAAAAATGGTATAAAATGGTATAAAAAATAAACCTGCAAATTAAACAGCATTGCAAAGTACTTAGTGCACCTTTAACACCCAAATGCAGAGAGAGACAGGGCACAGCTGTACTAATGTTAGTGTACACACCTATGCGTAAGGGCTTGCCCAGGAAAAATACCTGTGGTAGGAGAAGAAAGCTGACCACACTGGAAATTAGTAGGAATACTCATCACAAAATGGCTCTCTTTTCAGTGCATTCCATAACCTTGATGTCTTTTACAGGAACTTTCCCAGTAAGCAGTAAACTGTAATATAAAGTTTTAATAGTAGGTTGGAGGAAGACGCCCGTGATAAGATGTCAGGACTTTTGAATGTAAAAATGCATTTGAATTATATCTATCTTTTAACATCAAGTGACCTCAAAACCCATCAACAGCCCATATTTGACATCAATAAGGACGCACTTCTCTAACGTACGCCACCTCCTTCCCTTTCACTCTTCCACATTTCCTCACGCTTTGGTTTTTGTGGCGTCAGTGGCCAGTCAGCTTGGTTTAATGCTACATGACGTGCCATTAGCTCTGCCAGTGATTTGGCCTCACACTACCTCGAGTACAGCTGCCCGAGATGGATGGCTGAGTGCATTTGCAACCTGATGGGAAACACCAACTAACTGTAGCCTACTGTTGAAAGAGTGGGTTTTTTTTGAGAGTACGTAGGTAGTGTAAACCTTTTAAGAGCTGCTTCATGGACACCACACTTACTTTAAAGCAGAAGGACGGGAGTTTTTTTGGGGGAAAAGAAAATCTGAGTGTGCATGTAGGTCAGGGGTGGGTTGATTATGAGTGAGTGCATGTAAAATTCATGTTGTTTCGGGGCATTAAAGTGGAACAAAATGCACTTGTCGTAACACTAATGCACCACACGTCAATTCACCATGTGTCCAAAACTAAAAGAAGTAAAAAACTGCAGTTCAAAATCGAAAGTTTCCTGCCTAAAATACAGAAGAAGAACACAGAAGCTTCAACATTCATTCACTAATGCGTCATATTTTGTCAGACTGACCCAACCTTTGAGACATTTGACCTTTGAAAAGCCATTGACCTACAGTGGCACCAGACAACAGATAAGTTAGACTGTGCAAAACCAGTATGTGGTCGTCCGGGCGAGCCTCCAGAGCCATGTCTTCTTTCACGTTTTTAATTGATCGTATGCTTAAGTATCACTTGCAAACATCATGGAATCAGAGCTGTGTCATGACCCGCTACGGTTCTCTTGGAAGTGATCATTCAAAGTATTGCATTGACCTTATCTTGTTATCTGCTATCAGTGTCGAAATACCTCCTTTTTTAGAAAATGATCAGTCCAAAAAAAACAATCTCTCCGATCCACCAGTTCAAAGATTCACATTGCAAAAGTGTTATAATCCACGGGCCACAACATGCAGGTCCCATAATGATCTATTTCTTAGAAATGCTGCACAAGGCTGCTTAAAATCTGCTGGATTTGTTTGTTTTTTTTCATTGGTGTTTGCCAAGTACAACACCTGATTATGGTCCACTAATAACAAAACTGCCCATTTCAGCTTGGCAGAGGAGATTTGTAGGGTTTATATTGTTGTTTACTTGTAATCTTTCAAGGCAGTGATTCTTAATGCTGTCTAATTCTCTCGTAGTAAATGCAGGTTAAACTAGCTGTAAAAGAAATATAACCCAGTTTCATTGGGTTTTGTGACGTGTCAGTAAATTCTCGTAAGAGCAAAAGAGCGAGAAGTAGACTGGAGAGGTACTAGTTAATACCGACCAGGTGCCATGTGAGTCATGGGGCATTTCCAGCTCAGTGTACAACATTTGTGCGTGAGTCAGTGTGTGTTTTATCTGTCTCAAATCTGGCCTTGTATTAGTGTGTGTTCAAGAATTTATCTACATAGTAATTCGATTTTATTGCACATATGCACGCCTATAAATCTTGCTACGAGTTTCCTCAAAAGGCTCAGTATCAGGTTGATGTTGACTCTTCATTGAACCGCTAAAGCAAACACACAAATTCTGAGAGGGATATTTTTAGTTAGCAAATATTAACTTATAGTTCATGGGTCGAAATCCGAATGTCCAAATGAGTTCCTAAATGAACATTAAGTACACTAAACCTTTTTGTCCATATCACTGCTGTTCATTGATCTCCACAGTCATTAACTAAACTGAACCAAGACTTAATCCAAGTAGTACCATTGTTTTCTTTTGTTTTTTTGTAGCTTTCCAATGTGTGCCACTCCAGAGACACAGATGAATTGGGGGAAGGCACTAATATGTTTTACATTTTGTCATCTTGTCTGGTCAGCCCCATTAACTGCTTGGCTCCTGCTCTCTTTTATCCCCCTGCTGCTTCATCACTCAATTATTGAACTGTCACTGGTCAGAAGAACGGCCGCTAATGTGTGTGTATGTGGGCTTATGAAACGGCTGCAGTGATTCTCACACAGCCAGAGCTATGTGCCTGGCCCACTTTTCTTTCTTTTAATCATGTATAGACACTGGAGGCACTTCTGCTAAGTGTGCGTTTGAGTGCACATGTGGCTGATGTGTGACACAGTATGGTACAGTATGCGTCAGTAGAGATTTCATTCCGAACTCCCTGACCTCAACTTACCCCATGTGTTGAGTGTCTGCTTTTTAACCCAAGTCTTCTTTGGAATAAAAGAAGCCACAGCTGTGATTCATTGCACGAGGCCTATTTGTGCTTTGGAGGCTACAGGTTTTATTTGTCGGCCTCTATAATAGTGTAATCTCAGGATGACCTTGTAGTGGTTTGTAGCCTTGTGCTGCTCATCCCTGTGACTAACACCATTTTGACCGAGCTCTAAATAATGGCGTTGTAAAACAAGCTTCTGCACAACACTGTACTCATGCATTTTGGTTGAGTCTACAGCCTACATACTGTATTTTAAATTAGGATGCTGACATGAACAATGAAGAAAAAGGATAACCCTTCTTTTATAGAGACAGTGGACCCCATTGTCCAGATAATCCACTATACAATGCTATGTTTTTCACCTGAACCCAGCAGTCTGGTTGAATCTTTATGTAGGCATGTAGTGTTAGAAGAAGTGTAAGAATTTCAAACAAGTCAGTGTGGGAACATTTAATTGTGTAAACATCTTGAGTACTCATGATTCTTTATGCAATATGTGAAGATATACAGTATTTAAATCATCATTTGTTCTAGGATTGTGTTTTACTTACTTGAGTCTCTTACAATAAGCCAGAGGTATTATGGTTTTAGGTTTTGGTGGCTTTCTGTGGCGAGGGGGGATGTCACGTTGAGATGTTTGAGCCAGGCCCCTGGAGCGAGGGCAGCGGCGGTGTACATCTCTAGCCTGTCAAGTATCGACAGCGTGGCTCATTGTGGAATGCTAACAGGCAGCGAGGCAGAGGCAGGGTGTGGCTACACCGTGTTCGCTGCGCTGACCTTATGACCTTGCTTATATAACTGATTGTCAGGCTTTTGTAGAAGCGAAGAGAGAACAAATTTTTACAATGTGTCATGTGGCTGACAGGACAATGATGTAACCTGGAGTCACAAGAAGCAACTATTCTCACCAGAAATGCCACTTCATGGGCTTCTTTTGTGATGACTGTGCAGAATTATACAAGCCTCTATCTCTCATTTAAAATTGGCTCCAGGGCATAAAAGGTGTGCTGTACAAACACACACTAACACATGTGCTCATGACAAACACACAGAACTGGCAGTCAAGGTTAAACAAAGATAAGCAGACTTTATTTAGGTTAAGGGCAGTGTAGTACTTTGGAAGTGAGCCATGGCACACACACACACACACACACACACACACGAGTACACACCTGTCAGCGTTAGCTCAGCCCTCTTCTTGTAGTCGTTCTGTTCTTTTGTCCTCTCCGTCGTGGCCGTCAGACCTCAGGGGACAGCTGGTGGGGCAGTGTGAGCACCTGTGTGTACGGCTCCGTGTTTCTGTTGTTATTGGTATCTGTGCATATCACCGGACCTGGGTGCAGCTAGTGTCCTGGCCAAGTCTCTGCATACCGTGTGTTTTAGGTGTGTGTAGTGAGCACCTGTGCTGCCAGCAGGACCTGCCACAACCGCAGTGCTTCATGACGTATGTGTGTGACTTCCTAAGGTCACGCTGCAAACCACATAGTAACAGTTTGTAAAGTGGACCTGCTATATTCAGTGTTTGAACTAAAGAGACACTCGGATGGAATAATGATTTATCTAGTTATAAATCATTTTAAATCATTAAAGCACTAACCTCAGGCTGTTTAGTGTAACTCTTGTGTCATATCTCTTAGCCTATTTTCAGATTTCTTATTGTTAAAATGTGTGTCCTTGAAAGTTAAACCACACCATTTAAATGCATTTACCTTGTCAGCATACATATTGAAGAATGAGTTTGTAAATGTAAAGCAAGGTCGTTTATTGTTCAGAAACATTAACTTCTCAAAGCCAGTCTGTCATCTCTTTATTTTCTCATTTTCTCTGTGCTAATGTCATAAGTAAATATCAATTTAAAAGCCACAGTTGGTTAAAAAGTACACAGTTTGTGTTTGGGCAGGCTTCAGCATATCCAATCTTGCACAACAGTCCTGCACAAGTTGTTGTTGCGCCTTAATTTATGTGTGAGAGTGACTACATTTGAGTCAAGAACACTCTGAGGAAGGCTTGACTTTTGTGTGAGGTTCGTCGGTAACATGGTCCTTGTTGTTGGAGGCCTGACACGATAAGGAGACTTTATTTAACAGTCAGAGTTCGTATGTGCGCCGTTTACAGTATGTTATGAACATATCAAAAGCTGTAGATAATTGCTATGCATGCGGAGGCAGCAGATATGCCTTTAGAATGTTTAGAAACAAGTGAGCGGGGCTGCGAATGTGTGCACACCTTTGAAGTTGTGATGTGAGCCTGCCCTGGTCCCTGTAGGCCCCCTCCCAGGCAGCGCATTTCCCATCAGCCCTGTGTTGGGGATCTTGAGGGGGTGATCAAAGCAAGGCTCCCTGCGACTAGCGGATCTCTGGACCCTGTGCTCTAACGTGCTCTGACGGAGGAATGCTGAGTAATTCCCCAGCTGCCTCCTTCTCTTATGTTCGAGCCTGGCTACACATGCTAACCTGTTACTAACTTGTATGTTTGCTGCTAAAACTCTGCAGGAAACTGTGCTTATTAGCCCTTTTTCTTTCTATTTTCTGTTTTCATGTCTTGCTAACTACGGTCTGTACTAATGCTACTCCCTCCCATCCCTGTCACATGTCATGGTAAGGTTGTTGTTTGTGCTGTGTGGCCCTGGAGAATACTAGTATCAGAAGAGAGTACATTAGAAGTGAAGAAAAAACACTGAGGGCAGGAAAACAAGAGAGAAAAATAACAGGAAAGGGTTCAGAAGTGTAGATCCACAGCTTTTTAAATAACCTTCACATGCAAATGACATTAGCTGTGTACATGTTTTGCACTTTGTCGCTCCATGCACGGCTGTGAAAATGTCCATGAGAAGATGCAAACACACACTGTGGATCCTGAGGTTTGACTTTTGTTGTGCATCATGTAGCAGTGTCGTAATTTTGTAGCCTTTAGCTGCATCATTATCTCCAGGTCTATTGTAGCAGTTGCTAGGCCTGCTGTGTGTATGAATGATAGTAGATGTGTGTTTATTATCAGCAGGAAAAAGCACACTCCTCAGGTACACAGCAGCACGTTTGCAACAGATCTTTGAACTTTGACCTGTAGTGATAGTGCGTACAAAAGTTGCATAACCATATCTCCTGCTTCTTTTGGAGTCTTTTTACTTTAATGAAAATAGTTTTTCTAATGCTATTGTTAGAGTCACAACTGAAATCAAGAGAATATGGCAGCGCAGGGGTAGTTTTTTTGTGTAAGTCTTTATAGTCTTTATAGCTTTTTAACCTTATGGTCATAATTATTAAGTGGTTTGTTCACCACCCTTTGGTTTGTTTATATGCGAACAGTGAAGCCAGAGCCCGCAGTGCAATTTAACAACGCTGCAGTTTCTCTCCTTCTCAGAAGCCTCCACTTGTTTCTTCCAGTGGATCTGTTGCAGAATAGCCCCAGTTAAGCAGCTGAATTCACTCCCTGCTTTGTATTTTCTAGTTCATTAATTTCTTCAACACGCCATTATATAAAACAGAAAACAAAGAAGTGAGTGCAAAAATAAATTCTCCAGAGAACAGCGCTGCCCTTAGCTACTATAGATCGGCTTTATAACATATCATTAAGTTCCGTGAAAACCTAGACAGCCCGGTTCTCTTGTGTTGCTGTGTCAGTGTGAATGTTGTTGGTTGTAACAGAAGCATTAGCCAGACAAGCTGGGTCAGCGTGTAATCTTGCAATGGATATGGCTCTGCTCCTCGCTATACAGCAGCACCAAGGCTACAAATCCACAAGTACAAACACGCACGGACATAATGCTCACCAACAGCTGTTCGTATAGAATTGACTGGTGTTCAGGCATTTTCATGCGTAAGCCAGCTCATGCAATTTTTTTACGGCTTTTCTGAGGAAGTACCACATCCACTGCAATAGACTCTACTGCCAAAGAGCTTTAGGTTTACCCTCAAATGAAACATATTATAGAGTTTGTCTGTGGATTAAAATGAGCAGTGTTGTGTTATGATATAATTCTCGTGTTTGTTTTCGGAAAATACACACAGGAAGTATTAGCAGAAGTGATAACATGGCCTTTCTGGACAGTGCTAAGCTGACTGTACACACTGGGTCTAATGTGTCATGCCAGCTGTGAGATCAGTGTTTTCATATTTGACTATGGGTGTGTTATGTATTTGTGTTGCCCTTCTGTTCGTGTGTGGGGTTGTGTCATTGCGGGTAGAGCAGTGCGTACAGGGCTGGCTCTAGTACAGAAAGTGTGTACATTAAGGGTGTAACAATACATCTTTAAAGCAATACAATAAGAACCTTTACATGTTGTGCAGAGTGTTTTCCTAGATATAAGCTACAGTTGGTGATAATGTCAGTGAGTCAAACTGAACAAAGAGCTGCTTGATTATGGAAATCATAATCACAATTATTTTGGTGATTATTGAAATTACAATTATTTTACACGATTACTCATTGACTTTGGAAATATGTTGGATTTATTGAACAAAAGAAAAAAACAGTGAATTCTCCTTAAAATAAATAATATAGTCAAACTTATAAATAAATTGCTTCCACAAGTAACAAGTAATAAATAAAAACAAGTATTAAATAATTTTTGTTTCTCGATTACATAGGTTTTGTGATTGTTGGGAACCGAAATTGAAATTGAAAATTCTAAATGAGTGCAATAACTACACCTCAACAAAGAGTGTTGCTACAGTATCCATATTCTCATAACCCTTTGCAGTGTTGTAATTTAATTTGACCCCTGTGAGGAAGTACTACACTAATCGATTGGATTGTAGTAATATACATTTATGTGCAGGTAGCAGATGAAGCCTCACATCCCTGCTGTCTGCTGTGCTTTTACCCGTCCGCATGCTCGTGTGTGTATATATTTGCTGAAGCTGTGTCGGTACAAACAAGAAAAAAGTCTGCATTAGTATCAGTTTCTGTCCCCTAGGCCCTGCTTGTCACATGAGCATCTGACCTGATTTTAGGTTGCCACGGCGATGCCTTGTTGCAGGGTTCAACTTTAATGCTCAGCTCCACCCAGTGACCTTGGGACATGTGCGTGTCACCATGGTAACAGCCTCCAGGGTTGGCGTATGGGAGGAGTGAGTGTAGTTCTGCATCACATTTGACACTTAACAATATTACGTTTGGTTTGTGTGTTTCATGTCTCTAGCCCAATGAAATAAAGGCTGCCTACTTTTTATTTTTTTTAACCGAGCGCCTGGATTTTGTATTTTGCTTTTATGTGTTTTTGAGTCTTCCATGAGCACCATTGCTTTGTTGATACCATCAGCTCTCTGTTCATTTCTCTTAAGGTAATAATGTATTGCTCCATGTACTATCAGCTGACCTCCACAGCTCCTCAGGCCTCCTTTTAAGTTTATTTTGTTGAAATCATTAGTGTTGCAGTATGGGTCTTGATAACATCAATTTTAAAGACCAGCCCAGGGCAAGGTGGCAACAAGGTCAAAGTTTCATTTAATTAAAAAAAATAACGCAAAAACAGGCCACACACTAACTTACATTTCCATTGGTCATCCTATTTTTTATTTGGTCTTACCTTGTACTTAAGACTGTGACTGATCATAATGTTTTCTCCTTAAAATACAATTATTCAGTTTTGATACATGTTGCATCCATTAACACCATATGCACCACTGTGAAAAAACAACGAGCAGCACATCTCCTCTCACCTTATGTAGCACTGGCGCTAACAACCCCGGCTCTGTCAAGCTTTGATCCGAGCACGAAAAGCAACAAGCGCTATACTGTGTGGCTCACTATCTGGATCACCTGTTTTGAGCTCCATCCTAATAGCTCTCTTCACCGGAGGCATTAGGTCAAAGTGAAACATTGTCCTCTACAGAGAAAGCTCATGAAAGAGCCCTAAGTGCTCCCAAATAACCATTTAAAAAGGAGGACACCCGCCTCTAACCAGTATCTCATGTGGGTAAACAAAGTGTGGTTGCCGTGGTGATGTGATGTCTAGGTATTAATAGTGCCGGTGTTTGTTTTTTAATACTCATGAGAAGGAAGCACAGGAAAAGGGAACTGGAGAAAGAAAGTAATGAGAGAAACATAAATGTAGAATATCAAGGTGTCATTATGGCTGTTGTTTCTTTTCATTTCTTGGCAACCAAAAAAACATGTACAGTGTCGCCCAAATACATTACACAACTTTTTTCATTACTTCTGTTATTATTGCCATTTGCAGAATCACTGAAATGTAGACCATAGCCAGACTGAAAGTTTGCTTCAGATATTCCCATGACTTCTGATGATTGTTTCTGTGTCTGTCTCAGGGAATGGTGACAGCACCTGCAGACGGACAGACGTGGACCGACGGGGCAGGCACCTGGGAAGCTTCCCTCCCATTGGTGGACAGATCCAGACATCTCCTCAGGCAGTGTAGCTCCGGGTATTTGTCAGCTCTCAACTGAGATTCCACCAAGTAGCTCCACCTTCTCTGCTCAGGTACACTAACACCATTTCTACTGTCTGCTTTAGCTCAGCTCTCAGCGTGGTGTTCCCTAGTCCGTAATTTTGTTTTGCCATGTTTTCGTCTTCAAAATGCCTGCCCCGTCTCTGATTCTTTGCATCCGCCGAGGCCCCAGTGTTGGCCTTTATCTGCGTCTCACCAGCTGTGTGACGGCGCTCCAGTCTCTCCTGGGGGGCAGACTTGAATGAATAGAGGGGCTTACTGAGGAGAGCGGAAAAGCCAATCCCTACTTTTCGTCTCATCGAACACATGCCCCTCTTTGCTATGACCATTTGTCCTACTGTCGAATGCCTCAAATGGGCTGTTATTTTATCCTGACATTCAAAAGTGCCTTAGTTAAAACTCTTCTGTTACATAGCAGTTGCAGCATACTTTTTATTTATTTGCCTTTAGCCATTTAAAGTTATACATACGAGGTGCTTTGATGTGCTCAGTAACTTTTTAGAGAAGAGACTAATTAATAAAATATTAGATGAATTAGGCATCATTTCCTGGAATGGATTGGGGTAAGTCTATGTTCACAGTGCCTATAGTTAATCTAATTAATGATTACCATTAAAATGATATAGTTTTTAAAAACATAAAATACTTGTCATCTTTGTAGTATCAACAAAAAGGCATGCGGGGGGACAAAAAGAAAGATTTTAAATTAAACATGCACGAATGGCGAATGTAAAGCAGTTTTTTGAGATAAGGCTTTTCAATCTAATTTCTACAGATAATTTTGGCCCCTCTCCTCCATCTCCTCACTGTCTATGCCTTTCTTCACCCATCAGTCTCGCTGATTGAAAATTACACATTTCACTCCCCGGTCTTTTATGCTCCCACTGTCTTCTGTAAGTTTACCATTGACAGTTGCCTTTCTACTGAGCAGAAAGCCTCAGAAATGAGCAGATGGAGAGCTGACAGTCAAGGAGCACCAACAATGAAGCTGGGCGGCGAGTCGCTGCACTCGGCACATGTCAGAAAATAGCTGTTAATAGAGGAGCCACATATGTACACACTTATGATGGCTGACATATTGCATAAGAGCTGCCGTCTTTGTCTCGGAGTTGATATGTGGGCATACGTTTCACACATGCCCTATGTTTAATCTCTGTGCTCAGCAACAGAGCAGGCTTGTGTTTCTAGCTGCTTTAGTGGCTGCTAATGAGAAACCTGCTCTTGATAAAAGCAAGCCATACAGAAGGTGCTAATGGAGGATTCTTTATTACATGTTCCTTAAGTTTGTCTGATGCTCGCTGGAGGATATAAGCGTTAATGTTGTTTAAGAAAGTGGTATTTGATGTAAGTAATAATTCATTGAGACAATCTTTAATAAACAATTTTATGCAGCAATGTGTTTATTAATATTAATATGGTTGTCAAAGATGTAGGATCCAGTTGTCGGTTTGATCCCCCGAGTCTGTCATATAGTGCGTCGGACATGAGTTACGGTGTGCTAGTATGCTGTGTACTGCAACATAGATATGACAAAGAAAAAATATGGCTGCACAGTAATCATTGTGATGTTAATCAATCAATAATCATCAATAATGTTATGTTATTCTTTGCATGCCATAGATGGAGCCTTAAACTACATTGTGATCCCTATTTAAAAAACCCAGCTGCGTTCCAAATACAACAAGGTATTGTCATGTCATTACTAAGATACAGACTATTTCACGTTTTACTAATATTTTGCAGCTTATTCATGAATCAATCAATATAAACATTTGGGATCACACTTGTTTGTGTTATTGCATGAGATTAAAAGCAGATTATACATGAAAGACAGAAACTGAACACTTTCTGCTTTATTTTTGATTGTATGCTTATTTTCATTAGCAGAGCACATTTGACAGCTTTATATGGATTCAGTCAATTTTGATTTTTTTTTTTTTTTCACTCGATGCTCAACTAACTCCCACCCACTCAAGCAGCCTACAGCAACCGCTCACAGTAATCTCAAAGATGTCAAATTACCAATTAACCCAGCCATGCTCTGTGTAATGAAGCTTCTTCTGAGACTCTGGATGTGCGGCGCTGCCAGTGGCATCTGTACTTCATCAAATACCAAACTAATACTTGTGTTTGTCCTTGTATATTGTTAGCTGTAAAAACAGGGTCAGTCATGTTATAGACTTGTTAATGGTTGGCTTTTTCCAATGCAAAATGTAATACATGGCTTCACAATGACATTCTGCCCTGAGAGGGTTAAGCAGTCGGGGTAAACTCGGAGGTCGTCCCGTGTAAGTGTGTGTGCATGGATTTCCCCTTCTCCATTTCCTGGTAATAGCTGTGCTCTGCTTTATTTGATCCGGGCCCCCGCTCTCATAGTAGGATTGAATTGGGTTTGGAGAGCAAGGGAAACACACAAACCTGGGCTTGCCAAGTGCACCAGCAGCTGCCTGAGGAGAGATAGTCAGAGGACGAGGAGGAGGAGGTGGCAGTGGGATAGAGAGGACAGAGGGAACTTTAAGGATGCAGACAAGGGAAAATAAGTAATTAAATTCAAAAACATCCTCCGTCGTCAGCCCACTCTAAATCTCATCCTCTCATATTGTCTATTGTCTGGTTGTTTGTACTCATCATGACGCCCCTCTTCATAAATGCACTCTCCTGCGTGCACACTGGCAGTCTGTGCGCACTAAACACTTAGTTAATTGCCTTGCAGGGTGTTGCTGAGTTCACCCAGGAGGCGGGCTGTGGTTGGATTACCACGGTCTAAAGAGGAGACTGATGAAGTGAATAGCTGGGATTTACACCTGAACTAAAAACTTAGCTGCATAATAATACATTTTTTACAAGACACAGAACCTTAGACATAGAATAAATATAGAATAATGAGTTGAATTCTAGTGTGTTTACCTTTATTTCTAAAATATAAGTTGAGGTATTAGAGTCTTTTCCAAGTCATAATCTGTAGCTGCTGCTAACTCTGTGATTGTCATGCTTAATGCTTCCTAAAGTCTGACCTTATTCCAAATATTGCTTTTGGCTTCACAAATCTACAATTTGAAAGTTGGATACTAGTCATCTGAAACTTGCCACCAGTAAATTGTAAAAAAGTGTTACATGAACATACATTAGTACAACTGTAATGTAGTATCATTATCAGCATATTAACAAGAATCAGAGCTCTGCATGTTCACTCCAGCTGCCATCTGCTTGTTGGTGCGATGCTGAAGTGATGCTTGTAATCACATAGAAGGTCCAGGGGCCTGTCCCATTGGAGCTAATCAGCCTCTGTTCCATTACTGCGTCCTGATAAACATCACTATGTGTGTAAGTGTGCTAAAATGGGGTGTTGTTTCTTTGTTTGGGGATGTCAAGTCTTTTGTTTTTTTTAGCCTATAGTTATCTTGCTAGTGCACTGCTCATGAAGAAAATAGAGGCTAGTTTGTTAGATCATAACTTAACACATGTAAGTGCAGTGTAAAATGCCATGTGAAGCTGAAGGGTATTGACTGGAACACAGTCAGCAGTATGGAAAAACATGTTACTGCAGGTCACTGCTAATGAGCCATACTGTACATGTGCAGGAACATTCTGTCTGTGACGAGCTTGATGCCTCTGTGATATTGTGCTGTTTACTTTATATAGGTAGCTATTTGTTTGAAAGTGTCTTCACTTTGATTAATCAAGTGTCCTTTCTAACTCCGACCCACTTTGTTGCTCTTTTCTTTGTTTGCTCAGTGGTTTATAGCATTAAGCAATGAGTAATGATGAGTGACATCATCTCTGGCTCGGCTAGTGCCAACTAATTGGCCAGAGCGATTTGATTTCATTAGATGTTATTCCTTTAGGGTATTCCCTGTCCTCCCCCGCCTCTGCCGTGAAAGATATCTCTCATTGTTCTCGCCGAGCAACATATTGCTTTTGTGTGGCATTTGTTTGCACATTATTGTATTCATAGTAGGAGAAACTGCATTCCCTGGCTGGTTGTAAACACTGCGGAAATTAGTGCTAGTGATTTATGACATGTGCTGTCACACCTGAAACGTAAATAATGTAAAAAGCAGTGATCATTGTCGAGTTGTGACTGGCCGTGTTGATTGCTACGCTTTTATCTAAAAGGTATTCCACAATACCTTCAGGATATTACAAATGCAATATGGGACACCAGCGCTCCTCTCAGATCTTGTAGTTGTAATGGTTTTCCCTGCAGGGAAGCAGTAAAAGTTAAGAAATAAAGTTTGTGTGTTGTGTGTTCACTAGAGTCTTCATTTGGTCAATAAAAAAATACATAAACACAAAGGTATTGCTGTATATACTGTTTTGTATAGGCAAATGATTGATGAGGAAATATAGTCACTAGTCAATAAAATAGTAAATAATAAATAAACTGGTACTTAGAGAGTGGAATATTTTATAAGGTGGTTTAGCAGTCATGAGATTTCTCCTTGTGCTTTATGACTTCATCCTCCCTTTGTTCTGTCTTCAACAAGAGCCACCTTCCTTCTCGAGTAATGTAAAATGATTATAGTAATGGACACCCACCCAGTAGCACTCCGACTCACTCTCCTTCACACCACTCTGTACATCCTCTTCTGTGCATTAGCCCGGCCCCGGGGATGCCCTTGTGATTTAATGCAATCACACCTTTTGTAGAAGTGCAAGGAGACAAAACAGAAACTGCAGGGAAGATGCTGAAAGTGATTCGTGGGTGGGATCTGGTGGGAGTGTTCACATCAGAGGATAATAATCACCTGCAGACACATCATGAAGGCTTGTAAATGAGATAATTTACAGGTTTTTGTGTTAGTCTTGAGAGATGTATTAAATCTCATTGGAATGATTATGTCATTGCAAACATCAGGACCTACAATATCAAAATTAGCTGGAAATCTTAAAAGCCACATATTATAATACAGAGTGTTCTAAAGTAGTTAGGACTTTACAAAGACACTTTTCCCCCAAGAGCAGTTCAGTGCAGTTCAGCAACTTGAGCTTTTAGTGAGATGAATGGGGGTGGCCTTTGTGGCGCCTGGGAAGTCCTTATTCTGAGACCTATCCAGAGTTTATTGCTTTTGCAACTAGACTGTATGATAAAGTGGCATCATCCTGCCCACCCACTCACCCCCTCTGCTGTCATCTCTACACGCCTCTCTCTCTATGTGCTTGCTTGTGCAGTTATCTTGTTTTTCAAACTTTCTTAAATGGCAGCAAAGTGATGACTCTATACTTCGATTTCATTTTCATTTACTGTTTTGACAAGCCAACACATGTTTGTATTATACCTGACTGCTGAACTTTCTCATCCACTCCATCTGTGATAATTATCTTGACAACAGGTGGTGTTGGCTTAGACAGAAGGAGGAACTTAACTGGTATTACACATGCATTGGATTTTCTTTTTTTCCCTCCAGATTTGGCACATGGTCACAGAACCAGGGCATCGTTGTGTTGTGAATGGCAAAGTGTACTGCAGCACTTACAGATGTCTACTTATCTCTATCTGTATGCGCTCTCCCTTTATGATCCTCAACTGAATGTTTTTATGTGTAAAGAGGCGTTGCACGCTAAAAGCCTATTGAGCCAAAGTAGTTTCCTTTACTTGATGAAGAAAAGGAGTGAACTTGAATTATCCCTTTGTGATTTGGTGAATGCGTACATCAAAACATTAGTCAAAGTATTACTGCTTGGAGGAAAGAAGGACATAACAGTTTTTATTTGGACTATTGGTACAAAAAGCACTATGCTTGGATTTCTTTTTGTTTGGTTAAAGCTCATTAGCCAAGGCACATAAATTTACCATTTTAACAGTACCTTTTATTTTGGAATCCCACTGTGGTCTCCTTTTGCATTTGTGCATGTGTTTAGGATGAATGCACTTTACGATATGTGGGAGGGGTTTTATTATTAGAAATCCTTTTTCTCTTTTTTGTCAATTACTAGAATCACTTCTCCGTAATAAACGCACCTGTGTACTATGTCCTCAGTGATAATTCAGTGCTACGCTCGAGTGGGATGTATTTAGTGTTGTGATAGCCCTTGAAAAATGATGTGCTGCACAATGCCATGAGCCTGTCACTGTGCATAACTGTTGGTTGTGATGGCGTCTGTGTGGGAGACCTCATAAACATATTAGCACTACTACATCACAGTCCTCAAAATATGCAAAGCAAGCATTAGAAAGCTAAATAGGTTGAATAAACCTTATGCATTGTGTTCTAATGGACCATTCACAGAAGACATATGAAAGTAATCATTAGATAAGCTTGGATTTCAAAAAAGACACTTAAATAAATTGAGATAGATGATCTTGTAAGATGAATTAATCATTAGTATAAATTGTATTTAGAGCGGAGAGGGGTGCAGATTTGAACTATTCATCATGCTGTGTATTTACCTGCTGTAGGCGGGAGCTCTGCCTCTGTCTTGATTGTGCCAAGAAACCACACAGGCTTTTCTCACCACGACTGGAGAATAACCTCTGAGCCGTGTGAAGGCACCAGCAGCTGCGTTTGTATGTGTGTGTGTGCGCTTGTAGAGTTTGTGTGGTGCTGCGGAGGTGTCTGTGAGAACGCGCTTGACAGAAAAGGATTACATAACAGTGATGCCTGCTGCTCCAGGTCACTGTAAACGACAGGAGCGTACACACAAGTAAATCATTACAAATAGTGCTGTGGCTGCACGTACGCTCCAAAACACAGCACAACATGTTTCAGACTCTATTATGATCCCGATGCTGTGAAGGGAAAGGCGGGCGTTTTCAAAGTCCAACCCAGGGTCAAAAACAGCTCAGAAATGTATGTACAGTGCTTTTTTTGTTAAACGTGACATAAAACACTTGCTCTTGGGTTTTCTCTCATGAGCACATTTGTCCCTGTTTGAACCAAATTTGGATGCAGCTGCTGTAATCATTATAGGTAATCTTATTTGTAAATTTTTAACAGTTCAATGCCTGGAAGTACATCAGTGTGAAAAGGTACATGCAAATCTGTGTTACGTTGAGTTAAATGACATATTCACTCCTACACACAGAGAGCTCCATCTGTCTGCTTCTGTGTGCAGTATTGACTGAAGCAGACAGCTTTGTGGAAGAATGTATTTTTAAACTGCGTCTTTTAGTGAGTGAGCTTGTGCCATTATCAAACAGAAAGTACTGGGCCTGTATACGCAGAAAAAGACCTATTATATAAAGATGTAATGAAGCCTATTTCTCAGGCCCTCGCTCCTCTCACTGCACCAGCTGTACTAATGAATCCACATTAATCCTTTAATAGAAATCCATGTCTTCAAGACGGAGGAGCTGCACCAAGGCGCACACACATACACAGCACTTGTTTCTTTGCAAAGCTCGCACACAGACTATATTCATACGGCAGGCCTTAATTGTGATTTATGTTTGTACAAGGTATTGTTTTATGGTTAAAACTATAGCTTTAAATGGCATCTGAAACCTATTTATACAGTTAACTGCCATAAACATCTTCAAGAATTACATTGTGATCATATTCTTTGGCTATAGTTTGTGTTTGGCTGCTTTGCAATAACTCTAATTCTCAAGGTGTTTACATTTGTTGGACCGTTTTCAGGTTGGTCCCAAACAGAAAATGACCCATCTAGTTCGGATACCTCAGCGTTTACAATAGCATTTCAGTACTCGACCAAATGAGTGTGAAAAGTTGTGTGCACATTTCGATTGACTCATACCAGAGTTCAGTTGGAAGTGGACCAAACACACCTTCTCATGGCAGCGTTTACACTTATCCCAATGAATGGCACTGACAATTGCAATTGCACCAAACATGGGAGGTGTGAACATCCCCTCAGTCTAATTCAGGACTACGTACGAGTGGTCATGCGCTGATCAGATTTAGAACTGGATTCATGCTGCAGTCTGAACATAGCCTAGAGTGGATGACTGAGCAGGACTGTGTCTTGTGGAGGATGCTCGAGTTCAGTTTGGGCACTGATTCTTTTCCAAATGAAGCAGTAGTAGTGAATTATTGAAAGACTTGCCCTCTTTTCTGCACATCTCTCTCTTTGCTTCCTCGTTAAATCTATCTTTTTCTCACACACACTCGCTTTGTTTTTTATTGTCTCCTGTTAAAGGGTGGAGCACATTGATTTGATTTGCAGTAGTTCAGTGTGCATTTGTGTGATTTGACTGATGTTGCTTAATCCAGTGTTGTCCTCGGGGACAGATTTGGCCTGAATTACAGGCTGCTATAACTGTGTTGGAAAGTCTCCTGTGAATTGAGACTGTCATTATTTACTGCCGTGTGTCGTCTCCAATCCTTTACTAGCCTCTGGTCTCTACCCTGCTCCACAAAAGCAAACACAAAAGTCTTTATTCAAGTGTAAATACAACACACTAACTGTACTCCATAAATATAGAATACATATATCTGCCTTTAAAGGTGGACCAGATCAGATTTGGTCAGATAAGATCGGTTTATCTCAGTGTGAACAGGTCACACTTGATCTGATTTAGCAGAAGTAAGATTAATTGTAAAATAATGAAACCAGATTTGGTGTGAACTTAGCCTAAGAATGCAGTTGCTCGATATCACTTGGAAACAGACCATATGCCAGCCTTTGCTAATGACCCATCAGCACTCACTGACACGTAGCAACTGATGGGAAAATACTTGCACATATTCGTCTCTTGTTCAGGTCATTTATTACCTCAGGCTTATCGCTGACAGCGCCTGTGCCCTGGGCTTTCTCTCTGGGCCCGTCACACGCTGATAGATAAGGCTCCAGAAATGGGCTATAGTCTGGTTTAAGGTGGTCTTGTTCAGTGTCATGTATCCATACTTCCTCCCAGGTCAAATACAAACCAGAGTGTCGTATAATGGAAGGATATTGTGGTCTGGTGTTGGCAAGACGAGCGAGTTATATCATGTTTTTACAGCAGAGGTTGATGAATGGTGCTCTTAATGCATGCTCTACAAGGAGTGAACGCTATGCCGGGAATGTTAAATAGCCATTGTGTCTTTGGCTGATGTTTTATTCTCTAAGAGCTGTACTACCTATTGCTTCTGTCATGTATGCGTTTGCCTTCTTAAGCCATATGTAACGCACACCCAGTTGAGTCACATAACAGTACACTGGTTTCGGCACCCCACCTGGTTGACAATTGACCAGTGTGAATAACAGATGTTTAATAGCCACTAGCTAACATTTAGAGCTTATTTTTAAATATGAAAAAAACACAGAGAAGCCAGAACATCTATATTCTGTTTTAATTATGGTTTATTGAGTGTCACCCCATCTTTTTTATTTTGGTTGGTCTTTTCTATCTTCACTGTTGATATGAGATGTCATTGGTCTACTTTTTTATCCACTTGTATTTTCCATTGGCTGGGCTCTATTGCTAAATTCCTTTCCAGTCAAATATAATCCACTGCAGTCAAAGATAAATATGCCTTTAAAAGATATGCGCTTACATGAATGTTTTACTTTATGCTCCTTTTTTGTTTGCTCTTGTTTGCTTTCCCCCAAGAATTGCAGCCAAAGACTCCTTCCCATAACCTCTTCAGACCTGTGTGTGTGCAGAAGCACAGTGGTCTAAGACAGATCGAAAGGCATGTAGGCCTAAGCATTGTACACACTCACACTGGAGTATACACTCACAAACTGTAGTGTAGCAGCCACACACAAGCCTCATTATGCCAGCCCTTGGGATTTGTGTTGGGACTGTTTCCTGTTTAGTGTTAGAGAGCGAGGGGAAGTAGTGGAGATGAAGTATGACAACAGCAGAGGTCTTCCTGTGCACGGTTGTCACACAAACTTTACTTTTTTACTGCTATCTATAGTATAGTTTCCTCCATGTGGTAATATTATATTCAGAGGTGTGTCAGTTGTGCACAAGAAGCTGTAAAACATGTGTGTAGTTTTGTTAATGTATAAAAAGTAACACCTTCAATTTCCGATGGATTGGATGGAGTGTTTATGAAAGTGTATGAAAGATATTACAGTTGCTCTTGTTAGACTAATAACACTCACAGAACAGGCTTTGTTCATTAATTAACACATAATCATTTTCATTTCATTCTCTGCATTCACAGCTGGGGTTGCCTTTAACTTGTGTTTGTTTCATAAGACATGAACATTGATCCATCATGTCAAAGTATATAATACTACGTGTAGGAAAAAATGAACAGCTGATTGCTGTAGCAGGTAGTTGCAATGTTTTCTAATGCAGTTTGTCTGGCTCTGATATATGCAGTGGGAAAATATGTAACACTGACTTCCTTAAAATAGACTAGAAAACCATGCTTTTGTTCACCATAGCAACAGTTTACTGTTGAGCACTGGCTTGAGTTGATGGAGTTCATTCTCTCAGCATATTATTTGTGTTTGTGTGTGTCTTCACCATACGTCCTGCTTGGTGTGTGTCTTTATGGACGAGCAGTTTCAAGTTGTTTGTTTGTCTGACTCAATCTCCATGGAAACTCCTGAAAGGATCCTGCTAAACCTCAAAATGAAGTCCTGAGTTTGTATTTAGCTGTGACATAAAGAATTATGTGAGTACATGCATCTATCTTTGTAATAATAACTCAGTGGAAACATTTGTATGTGCTTTGTAATGAGAGTCACAGTTAATACAATCACTACACAAGCTTGTACTCTATTAGCTTCCTTTCATGCATCATGGACTAACCTACTGTAGATGACGCTGTATCTATTTGTGGCTGCAGGCTGGACACAAACATTCACAGACACACAGAGTGTGTAGAGAGCTGCATGGCAGGGGTTGCATCTCTCCAGATGGCAGGAGCCGCCCACACGCTGCCAGTTGTTATACAATATGTATTGTATAACAGTAGAGAGCAACAGGCCCCCTCCCTGTGCACAGGGAATAACGCACTTACGCTTTTACAGTGAAGTAGTAGTGCATGTTTGCTTAGATTAAGTCGGGCAGCTTTTTTGTTCTTACTCATATTATAACATTAATCTTGCTGTAGTGTAGGTGTAGTCATGTTTTAGGACGTCTACACTCCTCTGTATTTCATAGACATCTTACAACTGCTTGTAAGACTCTTAACGCTTTGAGTATCCTGTATCACAGTCAGCAAACTGCCACTTATCCAGACAGCTTGATCAGTGGGCACTTCTGTAACCAGGCTTCCAGCCAGTGAGATGGTTAATCAATTTGCCTGTTAGCCACATGGACAGCTGTTGAGAAAAAAAGCAGTCGGCATAGTGTACATCTGTGCAATCAGTTACACTGCAGTCACTGACTTCAATTTAACTGCAAGATGATAATTTATGTGTTCATTTTCTCTGAGTGATAAAAACATCTAGTTCTCCATGAAAAATCAGTCCAGTTCTGAGCAGTAACATGGAGCTACAGCTACAGACTCAAACATGTTGATGAACAACTTCTTTGTTTCTTGGATACTGTTATTCTTACACATACAAGTCACCTCAAAGGCGTAACAAAAGCTCTTGCTTGCACAGTCGTTTCACTTCATTATAGTAAATCCACTATGACACACACTCAGCCACTGTTAACCATGTCTCATCTCTACTGTGTGTACAGCAGCCAGTGTGTTTTTGAGTGAGTGAGCCCAGAGCCATGTGATGATGTAATGAAACACGGAGCAGAGGAAACTTTGGAATCCCCTAAACATACTTATACTTTCATTCTCAATGGACTCTCAGTAATGACTCTTAAACATTGGTTATTTTACATCACAATTTTTTGGTTTGCAGAAAGACCTAGAAGTAATACATTTTTGGATTATAATGAATAAAAAAAATGGCAGAGTGGTAAGCAGAACGGAATTCCTTTAGAGGCAGAGCTTACACAAACAGGTTTTCTGTATGTTAGTTGTAATTCTTGCATCATTACCACATGTGAACCGCTACCGCATTCATCTAATCCGACTTTTTAACTTTGAGTAGCACCCCACGCTCTCTATCTGCGCCCTGTTAAACCACAGCAAAACCGACTGTAGCCAGCTCCAGATCATGTGTCCTAACAGTGTCCACACGCAAGTCATAATTTTGTTTAGTTCCCGTGTAAATGTGGCAGAGTGCTCAAAAACAACAGGGTTATAAATAGAAGAGGCTTACAACTAGAAAGAAGCCACACTCTTGTCTAAGCCTCCAGGGTCAAATGTGAGTGCTGCTATTTTCAAGTAAAGGTTGCTTATTAGTGCATAGTTCAAAAAAGTTGATAGTTTATGTCTATGTATGTCAAAGTCAATAATCCATACTATGGCCCTTGCCCTCCTGTGTTGACCAATGAACTCGCCGGCGCTTCAGTGTGGGGATATCACAAGTTTTTGGCAAATAAGAGGGATTTCATCATAAAATTAATGAAAACATTTAATTGCCACTTCTCAAAACCCTGAAGTGTTTTGTGAACTCGTGATCTTCAGGGCCACCATATTAGCATTTCCTCTACATTTGGGTTTACAGCTGTTGATACACTGTTACATGACGATACATATTTCCATCAAAAACATTGTGTGCTCAGCCCGTAATGCCCTGTCAGTTTTTAAATTGAGCGTGGAATTTAGTTGTGTGTAAAACATCTCAGGAGCGCGCACTCTGACAAGTGCATACACTGTGCAATAGGCCACACATGAGTAGACCGAGGAGGTGGGTAGGGCAAAGGAACGAGGAAACGAGGGAAGGTCAAACGAGGAAAGACAGGCGGCCTTAAGCCAGACACAAAGTGCCAATGCGGGAACGACGGCGATGAAATGACAGCGAGGAAGACAGAGGACGAGGCAGCTTGAAGGCGAACAGAAACAAAAAGAAAATGCGTCAGAGTTAACAAACCATGCAAAATATTATTACCCCAAACGCAGCAGTCTCACAACCACAGCAAATAACGAGTCCGGTTTTATCAGTGGTGCACACTGGCAATACATTTTCACATCGTCTTGTCTTGTGGCAACAGAGACAAGTGATGTTTGGTTTGTGTGTCAATTGAGCTCAAGGCACAGGGACCTGTTTAAGACGTTTAAGGACAATGTGTGTTTGCTGAGTCTGAGCTGGGTGTGGCGCTTTGGTCCAAACAAGTGTGATACTGCAGCTTTTTCAAATCCTTTTATCGTCTTTGTATCTATCTATCTTTGTGATGTAGCCTTACCTCAGTTGTGCAGAGCTTGTTTCTCAGCAGGGAGTGAAGATGCATGTGTGTGTCCTAGTGTTTGGTACCAATGTCTCGGGAATACAGCATTAGTCTTTGAAGATCTAAGAATGAAAGAAAAGGAGAAGTAGGCACTGGTTTCTTTTTTGACTTCCTTCATGTCTTGTTTTTTGTGTTTCTTTCTTTTATTCATTCTCAGCCCCCAACCTTGTTCTGCCACTGCATTTCTTTTATTTATGTCTTCGTATTACCATTGTGTGTGTCCAATAATATTATGAAGCGTTTACATGTGTCTTGGATTTAAGTATTGTTATTAAATGTTATGAAGCTTTCACCTAAGTGTATAATATAAGAAAATACAGCTTTTATTTAGGGAAATGACTCAGACCTCCCTTTTTTCGAATATGGCAGGGCTACTCCTTTTATAATGTGGCCCATGCATTTACTGACTCTTTTTATCTTTTATATTTGCATTCCATTGATATTTTACTTACACTGATATACGCTTGAACTACATGTAAGACCACTTTTTATATATTATTCTGTAAAGTCTTTTCATATTATCCCCGAATGTCCTCGCTAATTGTCTCCACCCAGGTGATACCAGAGCTATCAGAGTCGTGATTGGCAGCGTGAGGATTTCAGTGACGTGAGACTAGTATTGTGTCTCCACTTCTCAATGGGATGTCACCTGAGAGGCGTTTAGGTGTGTAGCATGCATGTGTGAGATTAGTAAACTGATAGGGCTCAGGTTAAAGACATATCTTCTTACGAGTCAATCTAAGCTGCTCTACTATCCAGGAAAAAAAAATGCACTTGATCTACTTCCTCATTTGAGTTTGGCTTGAATTGTGACAGCGTAGAACACAAAGTTAGATTTTGAAGTTTAGAGAAAAAAATAAATATAATGGGATACCTTATAAAAACACAGACATAGCGATTATTAAAATGATTAGTAAGGACCTATTAAGGACAGGCCAACTGTAATTAAAGCATTAGTTTTTATCCACTCATGTATGAAATATAGTGAATGGTAGTATTTTCTGAAATACACTTATGGTGTGTGTAGCCCAGTGGGTACTAATTAGATATATACAATTAAATAAAACAGCTGTGGTACTTTGTAACTTGTAAATCTTGTTCAGTGTGTAGTTTTTGATTCATATATAAATGACATATCCATCATTGTGTTTGGAGGCCGTTCATTGTGGCGTAGTGTGTAGATTAAACAAACAGAGCAGATGTAAAGCCTAAGGAAAAATAATGAATGAGTCCAACATCATACTGTGTGATTTTCAATACCAGATGTACTATCAGAGTCTTGTAACATTAGAAGCAGTGATTACCCAGCGGTGTGGGCTGCTTAGTAGTCAACATGAGAACGAGGCTGTTGTGCTCTGTGTGTGTTTGGGTATGTGTGTGTGTGTCTGTGTGAGTGTGAAAGGTAATCTGCTGCTGTTTGTTGAGCAGTCACTATAGAGACATCCATATGAATGTATATGTACATGATAAGAGTGTACAGGTGTGAAGACGGGGTCACATGTCTGTGTCATTCTGTCTTTGTGAAGACAATGTCCTCTCTCTAACCTCAAAGGGATTTTTGTAGTTTTGCCATGTTGAGCTTTCAGTTATCTACACAAGATGGCAGTATAATGGGAGTCGGCAAACTTCAACTGCAACGCCAATAATGTTTAATATATGATGTTTTTTAGGATTTGCAATGTATACTTGATACAGAAGCGCTAGAATAGCTCATGACTCCCTCTAGTGGTACACAATGATAAAACAGACAAGTGACAGAACTTTTTTTAATCTTTTCAAACTAGAAGATAATATTTGGTTGAATTTTGTTGCATGTTGTGAGCAGCAGGCAGCAGTCCTCACTTTCTAATGCATACTTTTACTTTCTTGGTGAAATACTTAAGTCCTTCCTGAATAGCCACAACAAGAAGACCCGTGCACAAACACATAGTGGCAAGGTCCAATTGTGTGGTTGCTGGGCAATGAGCTCACAGCGGTCAACCGTAACAACCCCTCTCTCCATCAATCAGCCTCCGAGTGCTCTGCTCTAGTAATGATGTCATCACACACACAAATATGCACACACCCACACACACACTGACACCCCGACCACACACTCCTCTCAGCCTCTTTGTTTTGACCTTGGGTTGCCAGTAGACATGAGTGTGTGTCCCGAGTACAAGAGGAGCGAGCACACATTGTCATTGGCTGCGATATATCACTGGGAAGGATGCCGTGTGTTTCTGGTAACTGCAAGGATCTCACACATTTTATTTTCACAAGCGTCTTCAGGCTTAAAGTAACAGATTTTTTTTTTTTCAAACCACTTTGAACCTGACAAATAGGAGTCCTGATGTATTTCTCTCTCACTTTTAAATGCTCCACAGCACACTCTAGTGGTTTATACTGGTCACACTCACCACAATTACTGAAATGAGTCCACAGCTTTATTACAGGAAATTAGTGAGTGAAATATACACATAAAATATAAATAAGCGTAACGGCAGAAAATACATTTGAAGAGATTTACCAATTTCAAGCTGAGAAAACTGTGGCCAGATGCCTAGAGAGCTTTGACTGGTACATTATACAGACTTATATTCTACTGAGAAACCTGGCCATTGCAGAGTGAAATTTTTGTGACGTCTTACCACAGTCCTGCCTTTGGAGTATCAATGTGCTCAATAGACCTAATGCAAAAGACTGGCTGAACTGCTACAAGAAAGACGACACACATACCATTGCGATGTTGCAGTGATAGTTCTCTACTACTCCTTGCTGACATCTGTGGAGCAGTCAAAAGTAGCCGCGTTCACTCTCAGCCATTTTAGATTTCTGAAAGTGCCACTCCAGAACAAGCACACACTTGACATCTATGGTATTTTTCGCTCTACTTTTGCCCCTTTCCATTAGAAATCTTGCCGACTTAATGACTCACCCTGTCTGCAGTGAGACTAAAGAGTAACCATATAAGCCTTCTTTACGCACACTAAAAATGTATTACAGCCACAGACAAAAATCACAGGCATACAAACTCTTAAAATAATTACTGGAGTCGACACACGCACACACACACACACACACACACACACACACACAGTTTGTGGTCCAGCTGTGCCTCTGCCAGGCTCTAGGGCAGGGGGCCAGCACAGTGAGGTGAAGAGAGTGGCAAAAACACTAACTGGCAAATCAGTGGCCAATTAAAAACGCTCAGCTGTGTATGTGCATGTGTGTCGGGTGTGAGCTTGTCCTTGTGCGACTGCCAAGGAGAGGCTTGGCACAAAAAGCATGCTTCCTATTCTCTCAGCATGGCCTCTTAACGCACCAGCTCACACACACACACACAGACACGCAGCCTTGAATTTGTTTTATCCCATTGTCTGATATTGAGGACAAATGCAATGTCTTTCTGTGTTTGAGTTTTCAGTTTGTACAACAGCGTGCGGTATAGCTCCACCCATGAAACAGAGTTGTATAACCTTTAAAAACTCAAGACACCCTGCCCTTACCGCACTTATTACATACAGTTCAGGAGACAATGCTATGAATAGACACTGTTGTGAAGATAGAAGGGTGTGTTCGTGTTGACTGAGTGATCGTTGTTATGTTGGAGGCACCGATTTTATAAAGCAACCCTCTGAACGGCTGAAGTCACTCCCTCCTGTTAGTTAGTTAATTAGTCCGAGTCATTTTGCATAATGGTTTTAATAAACAAAGACTTTATTTGTCTAATATTATTTGCCTAAATCAACCAGTGCTTACTTGGCTGTCGAAGATAAATCTTTATCCAGACCACAAGGGGTTATTGTTAAAGCCAAATGTAAATGCACTCAATGCCCCCTAAATGAGTCCTCTATCTAGTCACTCATTGAGAGGTAGTATGAAACAAATGGAAAATGGAAAACAACAATGTGTCCTTTGCATGAGGTGTTTTACAAAGTAAGACACATCAACATCAACAACATCATTTAACATGGCAAATGGAAGTGAAATGTAGTTACTATCCTCTTCAACATCAGTATTGTTGCCCCAATTTGAAGACTGATTTCTTCAAGCTCTGGTTTTAAATGTTCCTGCCCAATCTAAATTTTTATTTACACATAGCACAGAAAAGTGAGATGCATGATTGGATAGATGCTTTATTTAGCTGACAGTTAAAGGTTATAGCTGCACCAGTGGGCTGTAAATCAATCATACCAGCCTCAAGTTATATCCATCTTTTTATGATGTAGTTTGATGAATTGTCACAGCTTTGAGACTCGGTTTGTTCAGTATTTAAAGTCATAATGTGAATAAAGTTAGAACCGATAGATGATAAATGGCATTTTGACTTTTTAACATTTGATTGTGGATACTTAAATATGCTGTAGTAACTTTATCGAAAGGAGTTTTATGCCACATAGACCTGTGCATGAACTAAACTGTACAAGAATGTGAAAAAAAAGAAAGTTTGTAAGTCAAGGACAGTAGTCATCCTGAAAGAGCGTGCATCCGAAGTAGCATTCTTCTTTGCTTTAAGCACCAGAAGCCTTCAAAAGGGCTCACTCATCGCCCGAGGCATGGATGTTATGTTAGAGTCTGCAGGAAAAAAGGGGGCTGCGGTTGAGGAGGCATTTCCTTTACATTACTCTGATGGTCAGTCGGTCTCGTACACACTCACGCATGTTTATTGTAGACACTGTACACATTCTTCTGACTTGACCGACTACACAGCTGTCAGACACTACGTCAGTCCCAAAAGCATGCTGTGTGTGAAACAGTGTATGATAAATGATGAGCTTTTACTACAGCAAATGCAGTTGTCACGCTGAAAATGACAGCAGTACTTGCCACGACTTCATCTGTGATCTGTGAAGGCCCACACAGTGCATTTATTTGTGTCTAGAAAACACTTTATGCCTTATCACACTGACATGCTATTATATTAGACTTATTCTTTTGTCTTTTTATTTAACTTGACACTAGTATTTCTGCAAATTCCGGCTGATGCATGATCTTGCAACACTCTGGTGAATGTGAATGCATGTCTACACTTAAGAAAGACAGAAAGGAAAGAATGTGGACACTGATGAAGTCATAGTTGACCAGACAAAAGTATTCATACAGTACTCATGCTGGTGTTTAGTCACAGTTCTCTGTACACAGCTGCAGAGAACATCCAGACGTGAAATACTACCACTAGCTTTTTGATCTTAGAGATAAAAGTAAAACTCATCCTCTTACATCACTATATACTAAAGAAAAAATCAAATGAAAAGCCCCATACAGTGTTTGTTTACCCTAGCTGTGTGCTGTCTGCTCCACTGTTCTTTAAAGTCAGTTGTTCAACCTAATGTGGTTTACTCTGAACTGTTCCTGACTCATTTAGCCGGCCGGCGCTCTAGATTGGACATGATGGATTGAGACAAAGTGTCTGTATTTGTGCGTGAAGAAACACTCTGTCAACTTCCTCATATATCAGAAGCTGCTGGTAAATATTTTGCCTAGTGGCGTCTGTTTTAGTGCGGGCCCAAAAACTGTGAGACAAATGTTCAACAGTAACTTATTGCGTGCAGCCCTAGAATGAATGTAGTGAATGAAACCTCCTCTGTCCTCCTCTGCCCTCCCTTTCACCCTCCCATTTTTCAGTTTTCCATACTCCCCGCTGTGCCCTGTTGCCTGCCTCTTTTCTGCCACCATCTGCTTCCTCGTCTATTTCCTTCTTTAGCTCTCTGTCCCATCTATTCTCTTCATCTGTCTTCTGCCTGTACTTTTGCCATTCCTCAGTCTTTGTCACTGTAGTCCTTATGTGCTTGATAACCCATGGCGTCATACTCCTGTGACTTCCATCTCTGTATTCTGTGGCGGCCGGGATGTCCAGTGGCACTTTTATGTGCCTTCGGTGTGTGTGCATGCATAGCTAAGTTAATCCTGACATTACACTGCAGCCCACAGAGACGTTTATTGATTTTCCCTAAGGCTGCCATTCCAAGCATTCCCTCATCATCATTTCCCTTCTTATGTCTCTCTTTGCAATCATCATATGTCATTTCCAGATATCCTCTCAATCCGAGGTGTAATAGAAGGATCGTGCGTTTTTATTGGCCGACAGTAATCGATGAGCAGATTAGTTGTTATTTTAGTGCCTTTTAGCATTTGTCTGTTCTTCTGCAATTCAAAGCAACCCTGTGTAAGTCTTCAGAACTTTCACCCTCTGAAGGACATTGTCTGCAACTACACTGCTGCCAAATCACTGCGCCTGTCTATCTTACATATATCAGATGTGAGTAGGGTTGTATTACTCTCCAACATGCCTTGTCACTCACTGTTTTATTTGCAGGTGCGCAGGGTTTATAGCGCCTTTTTATGTCAGGGATCTATTACTACGACTTGGAGGCTACCTGCTTCAATGATTTCAGAGCTTTGTATTGTAAATATCAAGTTACATTGGCAGTGTAATACCTTGCATTTTACATTAAATCAATGCCGTTTATAACATAACAATAAAGTGTATGTAACAGATTATAGATTATAAAAGTTATTAAGGTTAAACTCTAAAACATAATTGGCGTAGTTTAAATTTAACTTGTTGTTTCTTTCAGCAGGGAGTTCCTGAGTCAACACAAGGCATTGTGGGAAACTCTAGACCCCTCTCCATGGGCGACACCACCTGCTAACAAACCAGGGGGAGCTGTTGAATGAGGTGAGAGCTTCTCTATCATTAAAAAAACCCCAAAAACCATTATTTATTCACTACATAAAGGATCTGCTAAGTCTCAATACAGTTCAAATTCATTTTTATTTGTGGCTCATAAACTTTGATAACAGCAGGTTAGTTCTTACTGCAAAATCATTACCGACAGTGTACTTCCATATTGCTTTTCCAATCCGAAAGCTTTTAGGTTTGTTGTCATGTTTAATTTGACAATATTACTTCTGACATCAAGGACTTTCCAGCCCTGTGGTTTCATCATAGCCAGAAGCCTTGTTTTGCTGCAAAACCCATCAGTCAGGAGTTAGCACGGATGCATATTAAGTAAAGCGCTTTTGATTTTAAAGTGGCAGATTGTGACATGCAAAAAGTGTTCTTGTCTGTGGTTCAATAAACAAGGTGAGGATGATTTAATACCAGAAGATCTGTTGTGATGACTGGTTCGCCGGGACTGCTTGTGAGGTGGAGTAGTCAAATATTTTTACATATGACACCTTTAGCTACCAGTGAGCTTGTGAAAATGCTTCTGACAAATTGGAGTGGGCAATGTATGTTGTGGTTTATGTCTTTATTACTTACTGTGTGTTATCGGCAATGGGCTTTTCATGGCATTTCACAATTAACCATGAACAAGCTAGTGCCACATTGATTTTTTCGCTGTGCAATGTTTTGTAGTAATATTGATTCCCAGAAGAGAAACATTTTATATATTTCAGTCCTCTCTTGGGAAAGTTAAATCACTGGGTCAGAAAAGCACCTCTTTGAGCTGTGGGCTTATTGCTTTACTCCAACACATTTCACTAAAGCAAATGCTTGAGGTGAACAGTGTGACCCCATTTGATGCATATTCTCTCCACTCACTATATGGCGTGTGTGAGTCATAGCAAATCAATATAAAAAGATATGCAAGCTAACTTTTTCAAGCTCTCTGCATGATTGCTTTGGATGCTTGGAGATGTAGTTTCTTTTTTCTATGGGGGATATTCTGCATTTCTGTTTACTGCTATTGTGAGCCATAAACAATAGATATACGCGACTGTAATCACTAATGTGCACAGTGGGAGATCCATGTCTCCATCTAAAGGACTGTTGGGATACTAATTGGCAGACTGGGTCTCAGGGCAGTACTGATCAGCCCACATATGTGCTGCTAATGTCTCAACACAGAGTAATTAAAAACTTTGCATTATTGCATTGTGCACACAACAACAGTGAACATATTAAACGATAATAGCTGATGTAGGAGACAAATCTTTGGCAGACTATGAAGCCGTTGAGACATCCATTGCTCAATTCAGTAAATCAAACAACAAAGATGGTCTGCAGAAGTAGCACAGAAAGCATTTCATTTGTTCGGTACAACCCAATTTTCCTGAACAAGAATCAGTCCAAAAAAAGGGATTTCTTTTATTCAGTTTTTTTTATCATTGAATAAAATATTCAAATCCATTAAATAAAAAAGTCACATATATACTTGATGCAAATGCTAAATTCAAATACTGGAACACGTCTTGCAGTAATTCTGTCAAAAATGTAGTGGACGATATAAATCTACAATAAAAAATGTGGAAGAAATGCTTAAAGTTTATCAGCAACCTCCCAAAAATGTTATGACTCTGTGAACGCCGCCGTGTGTCTTTGGAGACAGATCATGTTGAGTAAGAGCCATGTTGCAGCCTGTTTTCTGTTGTCTGACATTTGGATACTTGTAAAGGGAACAAGGGAGTACCCTTAAGGCAGTTCTCAATTTTCCTTCCATGCAAACATGCTGGTTCTATTGGTGTTTTTTCATAAGCTTTAATCATATGAATTGAAAAAAAGAGTGTGTATTTTAGAGCGCAGCGCTGTGAGTGCATCCCCCTCCTTCACACAATCCCCCTCTTCACTGTCGAGTAGAAAGTGTGAGGCTTGTGCATGTGTGGGTGAGACGGAGGAGAGGACTAGAGAGAAAGAGTGTCGCTGCTATTCTTGGCTGGTAGGGGAAGTCTTGGCTCCCTGGCGTATGGGAAAAGTGCTCTTGGCAAGTCTTGAACCCAGGCATTCCATTATGTTGTCCTCTTGAAAAACACAACACATACACATAAACTTGTTTTTCGTCACTGCAGAACTTAGTTTGCATTGATTTGATTCACTCCCAGGGGATGGAGTCACTCATAGGCTCTTAATACATTAAAACCTCACCTAAAGCAAATCTTCATTCACCATTCTGTCCCAGATACAACTAATCATAGCAAACTTACACCCACACACAAGAATGAGCCATCTCAAAACAGAGATTTGTTGACATTATGAACCCAAAAACCCTATCACTCACATCTATTTACACACAGTACTGTACTTTTATTACTTACTGTTTCTTGATAGATGTGTTGATAGTAAAATTGTAAATGTGATAAGGTTAAAGTTTGGCATGTTGGGGTTAGAGAAAGTTGGTAAATGAATGGAAATGTGAATGCATATTATTGTAAGTGAAAATAAGCTCAGTTGTTGGCTTGACAGCTGGACCTTGAGCAGTTTTTCCTTATTTTGTAAAGGTCCGGCCAAGGAATGTCAGTGAGATGGAATTTCCTTTCATCATTGTTTGCGTGCGTAGACAATGATATTGCAATGATGTTGAGAGAAAGTGAAATGTTTTTGGAGAAGTGAGACAAACAAGTGAGTTAACTGAGTTGGCTTCTGTCAGCTTCTCTTTGTCACTCTCAAAGTCGTGTGCAGTAAAGCAGCTTGTGCATCACGGTCACTTTGAGTGTGACCCTCAATAATTCAGTGGTGCTGCCAGTGTGTCATAAATGAAAAACAAAAACAACAAAATAGATTACAGTTATTAAGATATGTATGGAAACACAGCATGGGTATCCAAAGCAGAATAAGACAAGACCATTGCTGCTGATAAGAGCAAGACGAGTGCGAGATAAATGATAAGAGATACCACAGAGCAGTTTTTAAATTGAAACATCTTTAGTTTTACCACCAAAACAAACAAAAAAACCAATCTGAAGATAAAAATATTCAGTCACAATAATTATATGGACAAATACTGTATGTCAGTAGTGGTCGGGGTATTCAAATAGTATTTGTGTCTGTTTATAAGACTGACATGAGACAGTAAAAAATGTGACATTCTGAGATAAAAGCGAGACAGACCAGGATTTATGTCCAACATTATAGTCCAACAGCAAAAAGAAACATAATTTCAGATGAATAGAGCCCACAATTATATTTATTTAAGTAATCTGAAGTGATTTTTATTGTATGGTTACTTAACATAATCTCAAAGCAAACATAAGCCTATGGAATGCCTAAATGTTCTTTCTTAGCTGATTACCACCAGCATGAAACCATGAAACCCAGTCCCTGTCTCCAACTATGCCCACAGTACAATGTTCAATTGCAGCCATTCATAGCCATTTTTCTTTTTTCCTCTGAGCATGTAATTATATACATTTGCTGTAGAATGAATGGACATGCATAGGTGCTGGTTGTATTTTATCACAGTCTATTGTTGTAGAGCACGCTGTTTGGCCGGACGTACTGCTGCGCGGCGTGTGGACACCTGTGTGAGTTGTGAGTGGAATGCATTTGTTTGGACGATGGTGGAGTGTGTGCTGTGAAGCCTCGGGGGGGTTAGGGCTGGTGATTGCGTGCAAGTCTGCATGCTCAACCAGTGTTGCGCGCCTGTCTGACATTTTTGTCTTTGTAAAGGTGGACGGTATTGTTCAAAGACAAGGACACCTGCTGAGCCGTCTCCCACCTCTCCTTCATTCACACAATGCCCATTCAGGCCAATTAGTGCCCGTCCTCCTTCCTACCTATGAATATTGCAGCGGGCCGCTTCACCTTCAGTGAACAAAGCTCCTCTCTGTCCTAGATGTGGACACCATTTGTCTCAGCAGGAGTTCATTTCAGTGCCATGCTCCCTGCAGCCCTCTGAGTGACACTTCCCACACCTGTCAGCCCGCTCTCAACCTGACTTCAGCCAGAAACACTTGCACTAATGTCACTGCAGTCTCATTGTCATGGTGCGTTCACATGGAGGGTTTGATTGGCATTAAAAGGCATTTGCTCTGAACAGGCATTTCAAATGTTTAAAGAAATAGCTTCTGGCTTACTGGGTTATATTAATGAAGTCAATGAAAGCGTGATAATAAGCCACCAGATGGGTTTAGTACAAATATACCAAAGGCTATAGCAATTTAATGATTTGACTTTCTAACGCTTTGATTCAGGGTCACAGAGGTACACAAGCTACACTCTACTTCAGGTATTCAACGAGTGGTCGTGTCATTTTTATAATGTTTTTGTACTTCTGCAAAAGTAGTATTAGTTGTCATTGTCATTGTGATCATCTTATTATCTTACTACTTAAGGTAAATACTGATACAAACATTTATTCTGTGGCCATTTTTATAAGCAAAAACATGTAAACCAAAATCTTTTTTTCTTGACCCAGCCATGTGAGTAAATGAGATGACACAGCACACTTTTTATATCCCTTTTTATGACAGTAAGAGACTGCAGCTGAATGCTTTCTTCAGATGTGCATTACAGCAGTGGTGAAAAATTTGTAATCTACAAAGAGCAACTTGTATCATCGTCTTAGCTCAATAAGACATGAAGAGAGATTTCCAAATGCAGTTTTCAAAGTGAAACTAAAAATAGGACATCCTAGGATCAATGAAAGGATGTGTCTTTGAAAAACACGCATCTGTCTCTTAGTTGTCTTCTCAATAAGCCTTTTCATTTAAAACTGTTTGCTCTCTCTCCATCTTGTTTGGCTGAAACACAATTACTGTGTGTAGGATTATACTTCCACTCAGATTTAACATGAGTGTCTATATCTACTCTTCAATCACTGTACTTCCAGGTTTATAATAACTGCTTTTGTGAGTGTGGGAGTGCGCTTTGTACATATGAGAAAACTCCAAGTATTTGTGTCTGCAGGCGCCTTGGCATATTTGTTGCATGTGTGTATATGTGTGTACACTCAGTGGGATTATAGAGCACTAGAGGAGCTTAGGAGTGATTTGCCCATCCATTCCAGTCCCTCCCTAATCCTGCAATCACACACACACTTCTTTGTGAGTGTGTGACTAGCAGGGATCTAGTAGTGTGTATGTGGATTAGTAGGTTTGTGAATGGGATTGGGCTGAAGTAGAACACTGCACGACGAGTAAAATGCCTGGCTTTTTTTAGAGATAACAAGAGACATTTACGATAGGAATAATAGTAATAGACCATGGGACTACCATTGATGAGGAAGCTTGTTTTGGTGTGAAGACTGGCCTAAGGAAACCTACCTTCAGTCAACTCCTATTCAATAAATGTCACAACATTATAGTTTTCATCTCACTAACTTTTACATTTGGCTGGATCAACAATCACATTTGATTTAAGGCAAAAGACTGTCTATCAAAAAACATAATATTATTGTTGTATTCTACAACTTTTTAATCCCTTTGGCCTATTTTTGATAATTCCAATAGCACACCGTGACGTTCATGAGTCCATTTCTGCCTGTTAGCATCACTAGCTGTAGTGACTGCAGCTAACATCATGTTTCCTGAACTAACCTTTTTCCAAATCTCCCCCGTGTGAACTCAATCTGCAAACATGCCTTTGTGAGTTTATATGGATGACATCACAGTCGTTTGGTGCCCTATTGTTCTAGTGCACCTGTCTTTGTCACAGTCACACATCTTTTGAGACAGATGGAGAGACATGGATAAACAAACGCCCAGACTTTAGCTGACAGAAGAAGGAGTGTTGGGAGGCAGGGGGCTGCCGTTGTCATAACCGCAGCGTCTGTGTGCGTGGGCGACTCAGCAGAGAGTACGAGAGAGGGTAAGAGAGAGTGAGAGGAGGCAGAGCAGTGCAGTATATGTATACGGGAGTGTGTGTGTATATATAGAAGCTCTTCATCAGTTTCCTTAGTGACTGGCTGCGACTGAGTCTCGCTCTCAGCTTTGTAGACAAACACAAGAAATGAAAGGGAGCACGGCAGAACACAGCAGCTTTTGGTGAATACTACTGCATTGCTGTTAAGAGTTTACTAATGCAACATATTTGATTATAACAGCATTTAAGTACACCTTAAATGTACACCACTCACTACACAAAAAACACTGATTGACAAAAGCTCTGACATTGCTGGTGAGAGTCTGTGAACTTTTTGGAGACCACTGCTCATTAATGAGCAGTTGGTGGTGGATGAACGAAAACAAAGAAGAAGCTTGAGGTTAAGATAATGACTGATGGTGATGTTTGCACTGTGTATATGTAAATGTGTAAATGTGTATGCATGTGGATATGTCATGGTTATATATGTATGTGTGGATATAACGCAGATCTACCTTTTTTTTGACACATCATGAATTCACAATGTTTTAGTTACTTGCTTATTTATGTATTTATTGTGTGTTTCGTGTTTCTCTGTGGAGCTGCAGCATTGCCCTTTTTATCCAAGACAAATTTCTCCCACGGGAGACAATTAAAGAAACTTTGAACTTTGAACTTTGGTCCACCCCAAATTGAAAGCATCCAGCATCCTTAAATTACCTTTCAAAAAGTGAAATCTTTCCTGATTGTTTTCTCTTTTGTGTCTGATCTGCTGCAGCTCTGTTCTGTCTGCCTCTCGCTGTTGTTCACTTGACTGCAGATTGTAAACAAACCCACACAAATGAATTATGATTAAATGCGAAGTGGCTCCAATTAGATGCTAAAGCTACAGGCGAGTGTTGCTGGCCCGCTGAGGTCACCTGACACAATGGGACAACTGTGAAGCAAACACATCGTCTGCTCTGCTCTGCTTGGTTTGTGTTTGTGGATCTAAGTGCTTTCCATTTCTTTATCCTTTATAGATAAATGCAGTCTGCAGATGTGGACAAAGATTTGGAGGAAATAGTTTTGCAACAGTGGCAAATAGATTCCTTGTGTGATGATGAAGAAGGTTTCGTTTAGTAACAGGAAATAACAAATCAGGAACTATATTTGAAACATACTATGGCAAAGCACCACATGCATCAAAACGTGCCTTTAAAAACAACACATGGAACCTTCTAAATCCTTGTGTACCAAGTGCTTGTGGTATGTTTTCATTCCTTGTCACTTAACTTAAAACAAACTTCCCCATGCCTCCTGTACTGTTCTTCTCCATGAATATCTCAAGTTAAACACTCGGTAGAATTCAAGCTGACAGGAAGTCCAACCAACACAAACAGGATGTCTCCTCAGTGCATGTTTAGACCCATAAAGTCTAGTGGGAATCAGGACCAACGCTGAGTTTTTATGAACTGTTACTGCAAACAGTCCTCTCTCATGGAGCAGCCCTTTTCATCTATATTTACATCCAAATGGGCTTTTAACTAGGTCAGTAACTAACTGAAATAGACTCCTGTGCTCTGTTGTTAAGATGAGCAGTCCTGACATCTAGTGGCCATAAGACGGCAATGTCACCTTGAATCAGTGCATCACGTCCACAAAACGATTGTGTTTGTATCTATGCCTGCATTTTCCTTTGCTTTGGTAGGTGATGTATAAGTTTTTCATACTGTGTTTTAGGAGCTGTGTATTGCATATATTTTGATTTAAAATGTCTTTCTGTTTAATAACTTGGCATTTCATTAAAACAAGTCAGATTAATGGGTGTTTTTGCTTTTACCTTAACCTTTATGAATAGCTGTCTGTGATAAAAATAGATGAGATAGGATATAAACTTCATAAAATGATTAAGCTTGTTAAGTAAAAAGTGTTGACATAATAGACTTGGGGAAGTGGTATCATTATTTTTCTGCCATTTTGATATTTTGATGGTCCTCATAAGTATTTGGGACTCACTTCTCTACAGGACTTTACTAAACTAAAGTCCTTACTTCATTAATCACAGTGAAAATATCTTGCTTTCTGTAGTCATTAGTGGCTTTCTCGAACATTTAGCTCTTCTAATATTCATGAGTCAACAGAAAATGAAGAGATCCGATGTGTTACATGAGTATCAGTGCGTACTGGCATTTCCCATGTGTCACTTTTTTACTTCTCTGTCTCTAATCTCTACCGCTCTCTCTCTCCTCCCTGTTTCTCTGCCCTTCCCACAAACACACTCTTTCTGTGCTTGTAAGCGCGGTCCGGGCGCGCAGCCAGCTGGCGTGTGTGTGTTTTTTGAATGAATACCTGATGGAGTTGGCTGAGCGCACCGTGGGAGGGGCTCTGGCTGGCGTTCAGGCGCTTGCATAATCCACGTTGGAGCGGTGCATGCGGGACTCCCTCCCTGTGGGCGTGTGTGTGTGTATTCACCTGAGTGCCAGCGCCAGTGAGGGAGCCTCCTGCGTCGCTACTGTCAGGACTTTGTATGTACAGTATGTGTCAGGAGGGGTGAGAGCACACTACGCTGGGATTTTCCGCCCGGAGACAGACAGACAGTCTTTACAAGGCGCAGGGCTGAGCGTAGACGGAGAGAAAGAATGAAAAAAACACGAGAGGGAACTAAAAGTGGGCTACTTCTGCTGCAGTGGTGAGTACACTTCACACAATTTGAATGAAGCGGAAAGAGACTGTCTCGTTGAATCATGACAGGAATTTGTAAGTGCCCTACTTTTTCCCACAGTCATTTCTGGTGAGATGTTTGCTCGCTCCCTCTGTATTTGTGTGTGTCTGCTGCCCCCCGCCTCTCGCCCCTTACATTAAGCACCCATCCCAGCACAGCGCTGTTGAGGGGTGAGAAAGTGCAAGTCATGCCATGCTGCTTAAGAGTTTGTAGTCTTCTCATTTGCTTTTTTCATAAGTCCTTGTTTTAAACAACATTATCAACCTGTGTAATATGCATATATGTAAAAGATTGTTTGAACTATGGTAAAGTTTCAGTTTTCTCTGTATTTGTTTGGTAGATGAAGCCAAAGATTTACCAAAGTGGGAAAACATTATTATTACATGTTTTTATCTGTGTGTTTTATCTTTATGTGTATTTAATATGTAAATGTTGCAAGTACTAGGTGAAGGTGAATATCAATCATGCCTCATTTTACAATAATTAAGTGTAATGAGCAAGTCATTTTGATTATGTTTACTTTTCCCAGGCCCAGAGCTGTCTGGGCTCTCAGTCTGGGAGATTACCCTCTAACATGCACATGATCACACGCAGGCAACCACACACATGCACAAGCAGCTAATAAACAAGGCGCACAAACTGTTTAAAATCCAAAAAGGAAGAAGCAGCACACAAAGAGGAAATTGTAATTCAGCAGCAACACCGTACTTTCCAGTGGAACTATATTTAGCGGTGAGATAACACATCACGTTGGTCTTATCCCTTTGATCATGATTATGACTGGGTACATATTCACACACAAAGTGAACACAGTCTGCTCCTGGCAGTGTCAATACTCATATAGAGATGTTCAGCTGCAAATAAATCTGAGATCATGGCTTTTATTAGAATGTAATTGTTATACATATGTTGATTGCTTTAACAGAATTTAAGAAATACGTAAATATGTTTTGGTTTTTAATTAAAATCATTAAAAAACTAATCTCCAATGAAAAAGGCAGAATAATAACTTAACTCTGTAACTCTGATGGGGCTCATAGAAACACGTATTGTACCAAAATAACACACCTTAGCTTCAAACCTGTCTTTCTCAACCCTGAAATGCAAAATTGATCATTTTAATTAGCATTTTGTTACAGTGGTGATTATACTGCTGTGGGCCTATCTTGGTTATTAAATCTATCTGATAAATCTACTGCATAATGTTGTGGCTGCCCTACCCCTCTACTACAGCAGTGTACAAGATTAGCTGGGGTGTGTGTGGCTATAAGCTGTGAAGGTTTGAAAGAAAATAGAAAAGTCTGTGTAATCTAATCCTAAAGAAAAATGGAACTTTTAACAAAACACCTCCATCTGTCAATAAAGCATGGGATTAACCTGTAAAACATGAGCAGTTTACGTCATTTGAGTGTAGTATCTGTAGATCTGAAAACAAGATCTTTGTGAATAGATGGATAGATACTTAGACAGTTTTGACTACAGAAGTACATAGGTATAGTTTGAGGGACTAGTTTGGGTTTCTGACTTCCCACTCTCACAGATTCTTTTTACTATGTCTCTCGAGAACGACATGCACCAGATTTAGAAAGGTGAATCATTGTGCTCCAGTGTGTGAGAGACTAAAGCACATGGAGGGCAGAGAGCTCGGGTTACTGTGATCTGATATCCACTCGGGCACACACACTACAAACTCAGCAAGATTCAGGTGACAGCGCTTTTCAGTGAATGTGAGTTTGAGTGTTGGTTTCAGGGAAGAGATACTCTCTCTTTTTCAAATGTAGGTCATGTGTTGCTCTTGCTTTGAGACTATGATTCCCATAGACATTCATTCTCTCGTACAACTTACAACATTTACAGTGTTTTACAATCCCTACATGGTCTGAACCAGATTGTATGCGGCCTTTGTGAATGTTCTAATTCATCTAGGTCCAGGTAGGTAGGTATAAAAAATTCATTAATTTTTCAGACAGTTTAAGATTTGAATAGATTTTTTTCCCCTTGCTATCTAATAGAAAAGGCAAATCAAATGTAGCTGTATCTCTCTCTCTTTTTTTTAAATATATATTTATAATAATAATAATATATTTAATATTTCCTTTCTTTTTTGTGCCCAGTGTAAACAGAAAACAATCCAGTTGCAATGTGCATTACCTTAATAGTAAAAATAAAGCACTTGAGGTTGGATGCCTTTTTTACCCCTCTTTGTCTCCAAAGAGCAGGTCAAGTATAATTTACATGTTACTCATTTGCATAAATAAACATGCTTCACTATTAATGTTGACAGATGTCATGTGACTCCCTTTCTTTAGTGAGTACTCTGTTGAGTCACTATGGCTTTTGATGGTGCTTTGAACGCTAGCAGCAGCATTAGTGGACAGCGTTTTCATTAAATTAGATTTTGATTTGAACTAGATTTACACATTTATGACATCTTGAGTGTTACCTGCTCTCTCTATTTAGTGATATCATTGGGACACTGGTGAATGATCCCCTAATACACAATAAGTATAATATTTCCTCAATTGTTGTTCAAAACTTTTTTTTTCTCATACAGAGTGCACTGTCAGAAATGACAACTGTGCCTCTGAAGATAAAAGCTCTGAACACTGGCAGCATGAGCTGATCAGTAGCAGAATGTACAGACAGTGTGAGTGTTTGATGTGACGGCTGATATGACATGTCTCTGATCTGAGAGCTCACAGAAACACCACATTCCTCTTATCTCACAAGTTTTTATTTCACCAAGAGCTTGTTGAGAGCTTTGTATGTCCCAGCTTTTCGGTTGTATTGTATGTGCAAGATGTAGAATTCTGTCATTGAAGTGGTTGGTAACGTGGCTTAGTATAAGTAATGTCATAATGAACACATTTTTTTTTTTTTGGTCTGGGGTATACAGAACTGTGATTTTTTTTTGTTGATAGCACAGGGGAGATATACAGGAAACTGAGAGAGAGGGGAGTGGCACCGAGGAAACTCTACTGGGTGAGCCACCATAAACTTGATTTATTTATTTTAAATCAAGACCATACTTACAGTCAAGACACTCAGTGCACTTTAATACTAAATCCTTGCAGCAACATTATTTAAGAATCTTTGAGAGTGGCTTTATTGCATATGCATGCAAATCTTCCAGTGAACAGAGATTTGCATGCAATACACTGCCTTAAATCAATGTTCTTGAGATGAGATTGTCTTATAGAACGCCCACAAACAAATACAGTAAACAAATGACTTTTGGGGTGTTGACCCAGTCATTAAAGTTGAAAGATTACCTGAGACAAATTCAGATCTGTCCTAGTACAACCTGTCATTCTGTGTTGTCCAATATATTCCAAGAGCTAGTGTTAGCAGAGTATCTCTAGAGATTGAACTGACCTGCATTTACGTTCATTTAACCATGAAAGTTAACAACTAACCTAACAGCTTTTCAGTCCAGAGATTGGTACTGGATTGAAAAAGAATTCTGAAGTCTGTCCAGGCTATTCTGCTGCAAACCACCACTTTGAACAATTTCATGATTGGTTTTCTTACGTCTTTCTGTTCTTGGATATACTTTATGTATATATCTTGACTGCTAAGAAACATCTGGGCATCATTGTTAAAGAAGTGACAAAATGTGAAATTTTGGGTAACACAATTTTTTGCAGTTAGAATTGTCCAATAACTAAAGAAGTAAGGGTGACCTCATTTTCCTCATAACATTCAATATACTAGAAAATCATACTCAAACCTTACTTTTATGTTACATCTGTAGAGTGTCACTTACCTGCTAACCTCCTTTCCTTTCCTTTCTTTTACTCTTTTGCTATTGGTTGAAATAATTTCAATGCTCCTGGGATAGGAATAGATCAAGGGATAGGAAAGCAGAATGTGTATTCTCTATTTTAGAGAAAAGTAGAACAAGTAAAAGAAATATGTTACATCAGAACATTCTGTAACAGGGATGGATATAAAGTAACTTGTCCTTTGTATTATTAGAAATATAATACTTCTATATTCAATCAATACACACTATAATCTGCTTCTCTCAGTAACAGAAAACTGTGTTGTGAATACAAGACTAGAGCTGTTCCTCTTGGCCTTATGAGACTTCTGCTGGCTTTGCACATTTGCTGCACATTTGTAGTGTGTGAGTCACTGATACTCGACCCACTTTCAAAAGAGTCTTTAACTTGGACAAATAGATGTGTCGCTCTATGTACGTTTGTGCACTTGTTGGTACAGTGGTGCTGTGTATAGACTTTTGGAGAAGAACGTGTTTCAGCACAAATGAATATACCCAGGTGTCTGTGTCAGACTAAACATGGAGGAGTACGTTTGGAGGCTGAGCGATTGCTTGGAATACTTGTACATAATTTATTGGATTCTCGCTAAGCTTTCCATATTTTGCAGCAGGGGATCCTCTTTAACAGATGGTACAACTACAAACACTATGTTGTACACACATACTGAGGATGTGAATGCAACTAAAGGCCAGTGCCAAATTAAAAATGCTGAGAGGGTGCCACACTGTGTGCATTTTTAAAATTTCCTAATTGCATTTAGGACAGACATTTTTAACTGTTACATAAACTTTATACATTGAGAAAAATGTTTTTATATACTGTTATTTTAGATGATTATAAATATACGTGTTGCTTCTAATTCAATTGCCCTTTTGTAAAAGCAGAACTCTGAAAAACAACAATCTATTTACTACAATGTTGTACTTAATGGCAGTTGTTTTCACAGCCTGCGTTCGATAGTATCAGTCTTCTTTCTGAAGGGCATCCTGCTGATCATACTGGTTTAAAGTATAAAATGTATTTGTTAATATTCTTTTAATTTTGTTTTAAGGCTGTTACATCAACCTGTCTACTGTGGAAGGCCATTTGGTCTCCTGAAAAACACTTTTAATATCTTTGTGTGCATCTTGTCTAGACCTATTTTATCAATATATGCACCAAACCCAGGCGTTTTCTTCTAACCATCTCCTTGTCTTTCTTTTGCAGGATTTCTCTCTGTGTGGGCAGACTTCCTTTTGAAGTGAAATGATTCCACATGAAGATCGACGCACTCGGCCCCCCGTCGTTCTCGGCGGCAGCAGCAGGTGTGACGTCGTGATGCTCTCCCCCGACAACACTCTTACTACACCCTACAGTCGCTAAAAAGCCCCTGGGCCCAACAAACCACCCTTTCCCTTTACCTGTCTCTAACTACCTGTTACAGCTTCATCTGAATTTCTCACCGCTTTCTTGTGGTGTAAAAGACCTTATTGATCAACAAGGAGATATAATTAATTAAGGACAAGGAAGTTTAACAAGCTGTCGAGAGTGGTGAGGTGACACCAATATGAAGTCCAATCAGGAAAGAAGTAAAGAATGTCTGCCCCCAAAGAAGAGGGAGATTCCTCCGAGTACATTAGCATCTGATCGGCGCTCATCTCCCACCATGGGTCCTCCTAGTGAAAACATGGCCTGGCTTGTGGCTGGGAACAACGAAAGCAGCACGGGGGTGCACCGAAGCACCACTCAGTATGAATACAAACCCCTGAGCTCCACCACAGACTCTTCAACATCCTCTTCCTCGCTGAGGCTAGTCTCATCCCTTTCCACGTTGTACACGTCGCCCCAAAACACAGTCGGAGGAACTGTCCATTACACCCAACTGCCTCCGAATCTGCAGTTCATCCCCTCGCCCTACCCCACATCTTACCCCAGCTACATCTCACCTCAAATTCTCCCCCCTCCTCCTCCACCGCCCCTACCCCAAAGACCCTCCCATACAGAGACAGCCCCGTCCAAACAGGACCAACATCGGTCATCCAGCGCACGCACCTCTATGCCACCGCCCCCTACAGACCCTATTGTCTCACACCACGTACAGCCACGGACTGTCCCTTCGCCGCATCACCAAGGAGCCACTCACCATCTGCCCCAATCACTGCACTCCCAGCATGCATTGGGACATGGTATGTCTCAAATCTTGGTTCAGTACACAGATGGGGCCTCTCGAAAAGAGGAAGGGGGTTCCAGACCTAGAGAGCTTCATAATGGTGAGCTGGAAAGGGGACGGCGGTTCGGAGCTGATTCTAATCGCGGGAGCAAGTTACGGGATTCAGCGTATGAAGCCCGTCAGCTGGTTCTGCCATCGGACTATGCTACCCATGATCCTTCAGGGCTCAGGACATCTGTTATGCTCATGCCCAATAGCCACAGTGACCACCAGTTGGCCAGAGCTAGCCCTGAGAAACAATCATCTACTTCACATGTGGAAAAAGGTGGCATTGTCTTGGGCAAACCAGTCAGTCGGACCCCTTCTTCTTCAAATACCACCTCCTCGTTTACGTTCCCACCCCCTCCCAGTGTGGACAGCATGAAAACCGCCGTCAGCACTGGCTCCCCACAGACTGTTATCCAAACTACACATAACTCCACCGAGCCACTCTCAATGGGGCTGCCCTACCCTCAGCCGCCCATCATCGGCTACATCGCAGGGGGCCAGCACACGCCAATCAGCTACCACACTAGCCTCCCGCAACACTTACTCATTCCTGGTGCCCAACCGGTCATCATCCCAGTCAGCGGTGGAGTTACAGCACTAGAAACCGTAACATCCCATGTGACGTCATCCACCCAGGCTGCATCGTTCCCTACCACCTACATTGCTGCCACGGCACCCAAAGGAGACTCCCTGGACACCCCCAGCGGCTTGTACCATCAGGCGGCTTCGGGTTCAGTCGTCCAGGGCCAGATTCATCTCCCAATCGTCTCTGCTCCACCAGGACTGGTCCCCTCTTCTGGCCCTCCTCCTCTCTCTGCGTCCAGTACAGCAGTACCCCACTCGCTCCCCCCGTATTTCATCAAGGGCTCGATCATCCAGCTGGCCGACGGGGAGCTCAAACGGGTGGAGGACCTGAAGACGGAGGACTTCATCCAGAGCGCCGAGATCAGCAGTGAACTGAAGATTGACTCGTCCACCGTGGAGCGCATCGAAGGGAGCCACACCTCACCAAACTTTGCTGTTGTTCAGTTCTCAGTTGGTGAGCACCGAGCACAGGTGAGAAAACAGCACTTTAATTGATTAGATAACATCTTTAGACCACATAGGTTTAAGTGACATTTATAAATATATACAAACAATTTGACTTTAGATGTGCACGGTTTCTTTAAGTCAATTGAAACAATGTTAATAATATGTTCTTTCAACATATATGTGTTACTTAAACAATATTTTTTCATTTACATCTATGTTTTCCCAGTGCCAGTCTTTTTGGAAGGAAATGACTTTTGCAGCAACAGAGCACAATACAGTTTTTCTAATTCTACACAGAAAATTCAAGCCTGCCTGAAAATAAGCAGACCTAACATAGCCAGAAATTATATGATAATGTGTGTTATAGTTATTTTTATACCATTCTTTTATTAAGTTACAGTATTTTTACATTCATACATTTTTGATTTACTTTACAGAAACAAAGCTGCACACATATAAAATAACAAAAATCTAGTGCAATAGTGTATAAATATGAAACTATAGATCTATTTTCTTCCTGTTAAATAAGCTTTAAATTATTCTGTGTTCCTTCATATTCACACATACATGTGCACAAACTGACATACCCAGATCCTTACCAGAGCTTTTGAGGCTGTATGTTAAAGCCTCGTTAATGTATTTCATCTGTCCGTGCTGCGACTTGTCCGCCCACGCTGAACATCTCCAAGCACTCTTCCCGCCTCCGGCCCCTCTTTGATACCGTATCCTACAAAAGCTGACCATCTTTCAAAGACTTATCCCTCTCTTTTGTTCTCCCCCAGTAGCTCTACTTATTTTTTCTGAGAGGTGGTTGCAACTTTGAATCCATCCTCAGTGGACCTACTCAGAGATATCAAAAATTATATAATACAAGAGGGAAAATATTGCCTGGCGTCGGCTTTGAAAGAGTGTTTGATATATCTTTCACTTGAATTGTTCTTGACGCTGTTCTCGCTTACATTCCTCTTCTAATCGTCAACCGATCCTTCTGTTATATCTTGTATTCCCACCTACCCATTCTCTCTTGTCATCTTTCTCATCAGCTTTGCTTTCTCAGTCGCATTTAAATACAAAGTCACACATATATTTAACACAAACTTACACATTAACTTCCCAGGTCACAAAAAAACAATAGTTAGCGCCAGTTACTTCAATAAAGACAGTCATTTCAGTTAAATTGGCATTGTGTATTATAGTATGTGTATTATTATTTTAAGGTATTGTCTTTGTGTGCTTAGTATAAACATTAATTTGCAGAATTCAGCTAATTTAGTGCTGAATTAACACAGCTGGTATTAGTGTTTGCCGTCAGAGATATTTTATAGAATGAGTCTTTTATCTTCTTTTAAAGAGCTTATACTTTGATGTTTTTCTGACTACAATGGATAGACCTGACAAAAAATCTCTAGTGTGATTTTTATATCCAGCTATGACACTTTAACCAATATTAATGAAGGTTACATAATAGGCAATTTGCATGTCTCAGAACTCTTCAAATTTAGACAAGACTCCTGCAGTGTCCAAATGAACAGATTTAACAGAAATGATTGCTGTGTGTGGGAATTATTGTTTTGTGTTTCTAGTTGATTTTTATTAATCCTGTCTTGTGTAGGTGAGCGTGGAGGTCTTGGTGGAGTACCCCTTCTTCGTCTTCGGCCAGGGCTGGTCTTCGTGTTGCCCGGACCGGACCACTCAGCTTTTGGAGTTGCCTTGCACTAAACTGTCTGTTGGCGACGTCTGTATCTCGCTGACCTTAAAGAACATGAGGAACGGCTCTTTAAAGAAACCCCTGGAGCTTACCAGCCTCTCCCCGAGCCACACGCCTCTCAAATCCCCAAACCGAGCCACCCAAGACTTCCCCCAGAGCTCCAGGCACGGTGAGAAGCAGAACGGGATCAACCAGCGGGGCAGCAGCGGCAGTGGGAGCGGGACTGGAGGGAACGTGGAGAACGGAGACGTAGGCCAAGTCACTGAAGGTAGCTCAAGAAGGCAATCTGGGGGCCGGAAGAGGAGGTGGTCCGCTCCTGAGGGTCGCAAAGTGGAGAGATCTCAAGAGGAGCCGCCGTTGACCCTGCCCAAACCTTCCTTCATTCCTCACGAAGTCAAAGTCAGCATCGAGGGGAGGTCAAACATCGGCAAGTGAGGACTGCTCAGCAACATTAGAGACATACAAGGAATAAACGCCCACTTTTTGTTTAGTTTTGTTTTTATCTGTCCATAATACTGTACTGTAGCGGTTATGTTAACCTACAATGTCACCGTTGAGGAGTAAGTCGATTCGTTTAGAAGACATTTTAGAATTGATATTACAAATGCAGTCAGTGATGGGTTCTTGACATGATTAGGGATTATTTTGTAATAGTTTATGGGTGGCTGTGTGACACTCAGGAGCAACACTTGATGGCTTATAGTGAATTCAATATTATGCAAATTCTCAAAACCAAATCTTATTCCACATCATGGCTACTATTCACTCCCTGTGCATTACTTATGAGACATCAAACTGTTTGAATTCAGTTTTATTTATATAACGCTATTTGACCACAAAAGTAATCCAGCCATGGAGTTCCACAGGCCTCGATGCTTGGACCCATACATTTTACCCCATTCATGCAGCCAAAACTAAATTGTATTGTCATCATGTTGCACCAGTGTGCCACACAAACGACAGGAGTGTTTATTTTTAACCCCCACCCCCTATCACTATATATAGTTCTTTTCAATGATTGTCAACACTTTAATCAGGGGTCATTTTAGTCCTAGATTGAACCTAGGAGTTACCTGAACCTAATTCATACAACACACTGAGATGACACTTAACATTCGTCATTCAATATATTATTACATTATTTTCTATCACAAAGGCTGCAGGGAAAGTGAGAGAATTTCTTGCCTGTCACACTCACCGTGCGGCCGACACCTTCTTATTTACTTCTTTATTTACACAGTACTGTAATGTTTTTAGATTTTCTTTTTAAGACAAGGGTAGAAAGTAGCAACAGCACTTTGGAAAGTCTTTTGGAAAAAGTGAAGGCTCATTTTTTGGTGAATGTGGAAAAGCGTGGGAGCAGATGTGCCATGGGATCACAAAGAAAGGGATGGGAGAGACAAAAATCCCGTTTAGTAGACTGTTAATGGAGACAGTGGGATGACGGCTTTAAGGATGTGTTTGAACAGACAGAAAAGTGAGAAAAAGTATTGGAATGTGACTTGAGTGTTTGGTAACTGGGTGAGGTAAATGATAGATATCCCGGTGACAGATTAATAACAGTTTAAGAGCACTGATAAGGTGCTCACGCCACAGAAATTTAAATGGTGTCATATTGTGATAGTAGTGGCTGTGCTTGGGTATGTCCACACAGACATAACAGTACACACCATCCCTTCAATTTTCTGAGCATTAAAGACACTAGTGGGCTGACAATGCTAACTGTCTATGTGTAGAGGAAGTGCTCTAGTGTGTGTCTGTTTGTGCATTTGAGGGTATGTACTCTGAAAAGGATATAACCATTTGATATGTAGACAAATCTAAATGTCCAGTGTTTCTATAGTCAGAATCTTTTACTTAAGAGAGTCTTGCAATTTGCACATCATTGGGAGGATGGAGTTCAGTGGAGACTTTTTGTTTTTTTCTAAAAGGCCTTGTCCTGAATGGAGCCCTAGAGCATGTAACACACTGGACAAAGAAAAGGATTGTGTTCCTCTGCCAAAAGGCACATTGTGGAGGGATTAAACACATGCAGAGTCAATTACACAGCAGAAACTTGCCTGTCGACTGAGTTAAAAGACGGTAAGATGTTGGAAAATATAAAGAGAATAACTGGGCGTCCCGTGTGTAGGGGCTAGGGTCCAGTTCGAAGCAGGAGCCACTTGTGCTTTCGGCCAACTGAAACCCTGATTTAATAAGATGTAGCAGTTACCTCAGCAGATGTGCTTGTATGGACGGCTTTGCACACGAGTAGGTCAGATGTGTAGAATTAGTGAAAGTGTAGCTTTTGTTGTGAGCCTCATGTGGAAGATGTAATGTGAAGTGTGTTTCCCAGAATGCAGTTTGAGTCTTGTGCTCAGAAAAGAAAAGTTGTGTCTATTGCTGCCTCATTATACAGGAAGTTGCTGCTTAAGGAATGGTAACACTAACAACAGTTCAATTTTATTTTTTTTCCTGGGCCAGCCATAATTAAAGCAAAAAATGTGCAAACGTTAAAACTATTCTTGAACAAGAATGTACCAAGACTCACAAGTTAACTTTACAGTGCAATGCTCATGGAAAGCCATATAAAAATCATATCATTGGGAAACTTTCTTTAACCATCCCTTAAAATTGAAAATTAATATTCTTTGAAAATATAACTCATATGGCCTCTTCTTAAAGAACAACAAACAATTTTTCAATTGTGCATCTTCAGAAATCCTTACTTTTCAGGTTACTGTTTGAAGGCTCTTGGTTTAATGATACATTTTTAAATTCATCCTTGTTTGTTGTTGATGGATAATGGGAGTCAGTGATGTAGCGAGGGACTTTGTATGTTGTCCATAGTGCCATGCAACATTTAAACGTCTATCATGCTGCATATGGTATGATGTTTGTAGTTAACAGGTTGCAGGGACAGAAGTGTCGAGGTGAATACATGGGGGCACAAGCTGTTGAGTCTGAGGGTTGCTCCTAGAAGGGGATGAGCAATATTTGCATCCCACTGACATTGTGAGCAAAGTGTTTGAGGCAGATAGATGAGTGAGTGTATTAGAAGGTGGCACATAGATGAAAATGCTTTATTTTTTGTAATGCAACAGGGTTTTCTGTCACCACATCATTGCATTTTCTTGCTTTTGCTATTGAAAAGTCATGAACAGTAAAGTAGAGTTGTCTGTATGTGTTTTCATCGTTGGCTGTTGTCCACCTTTGTGTCTCTCCACTTAAATCAACTAAGCAAAATCTCAACTTCAGAACAAATGTCTCAAGCCATCCTAGCGCTTATCGTCAGGTTTAAAAGAATATAAATATGAGCGAAAGCCAGGTGATTTATTTTTGGTTTGGTTACTTTAGAAAGCAATAGTTTCATATTAATGTTTAGGCTCTTTCTTGGGCAGAGTGGACTCACACATAACTGTATACACATTCCACTCAAGTTTTCTGCAGTAAACATTAAATTATATCCTTACAATAAAACCAAAACCTCCCCATTGAAAAAATAAATATATGAGCTCTCATCATGTTAAATCATTAGGGATTCACAGTAGAATTTCAGGGAAGTGTCTGATATATGCAGTAACTAAACCTAAACCCCAGAACCTCGTGTGTCGCTAAAGTGTGCCTCGTTGCCACATTGTCTTCTTGTAGTGACCTCATCTATCTTAACTTTGTTTCAGGTACCCAATAATATAGCCAGCCAGCCTCAAAAGCACCTTCTTCTCCTGAGGCCAAGCAATCGATTTACCCTCAAAAACAACCGTTAGCTACCTTTATAATGCAGCCTGTGCTGCCTGTCTCCCATTGTCAATACTCATTCAAATCCTTGCTTAATAAGAGACTAAGCAATCAATTTGGGGAAGGGAAGGAGCATAGACAGTAAAAATAGTGGACCATGGGATCAGTTTCCTTTTTTATGTTTGAAGTGTTGCTTAGCCCCATGAAGCCTGGATCCAATGATTCCATTAAAACATCCCAAAATAGGCCCTAAAGCTAGCAAAAGCAAAATAAACACAATATTGAAACATACTAGATAGCTGCAAGATTTCATTGCTAAGTATTTGCTAAAAAGTAGCTGTGGCTAACTTTGTAATTCTGATGGTTTGTGCTTCCCAAAAGGCTGACATCTTGGTCATCACTAGCTCCATATACGGCCAACAAATGCAGCCAAGTACTGTCTTAGTTACCTCTATTTTTACTGTCTATAGAAGTGACACCTCTTAGTGAAATTCTTTAAGATAATCCTAACTCTTTTACACCCAAAAAGTGTATTGTGCAATATTTTCATTTGTTTCCCCTCCTTTGCAGTGCCAAGTGTATGTAGCAGACTCCAGTAGTTTGTACATATGGAGTCTCGATGTTTGTCTGAGTTACCCCTCGTTCCAAGTTTCCTTGTCCCAGCCTTCCTTTAGTGAGTGTGAGAGAAGGTCTTGATTGTGTGTTTGCACGATGTGAGGTGTGTTTGCTCACCGAGCGCAAATGTGTATGATTGTGGTTATTAGTGTCTATAATCATCTGTGAGCTCAAAACCCTGACCCTCACACGGATCATGGTGAGACCCACAGAAAAAAAATAACCTCATTGCTAGTGGGGACCACTTTTTATAAAAAAGTAAAAAGACATAAAAAGACAAAAAATAAATAAATCAATAAACCAACAGAGATGCACATGTAAGTAGTTCTAAAAGACTTGATAATGTTTCAGCACTTTCTAATCCTAGGATGGGCTTTGGTCTGGTCTAAGCCCTCAGTCTCAGACTGATACCTTCCCTAGGGGTAACATTCATTCAAACAGACAGAGAGAATGAATAAGGGGGTGAATAAGAATGATAAAAAGAGAGGTGGCTCATTTAATGTTTTGCACATCACCTGCCGTAACCTTGTGTTTCTCTGTCTGTGCTCCATCTCACTTGGTGCCCGGCGCGTTCTTGGGTCCAACGGGCCGAGGTGTTAGGTGGTTCCTTGATTCTTTTCTACTAGGAATTTCTCATGGAATGCATCCCTTTCTTTTGTCAGGTTTGTCGGGGATCTTTGTACCACCTTGTAGAAACCAGACTGTGCCGTTTATACAATCTTGTCCCTTTTTAATCTGGCGCATTGGCACAGTTTGGCTTGCAGTATGAAAACAGTGCACACAAACCTCCTTCTTTGTTTGCATTACATTTGGTGGAGAAGCTTTTTATCTGGTTTTGGTCTCCTTGTAGCACTCAGTATAATGTCAGGGGACTTAAAACTATGTAGAGAATGTGTCATTGTTGAGTTTCTATGACAAGCTTCCTCACTGGAGGAAACACTGCTAATGTTTAAAAAAATTGGCTTCTTGCACAACTTGACAAATAAAATGAATGTTGGTGTGTGAGCTTGTGACTTTTCGATCAGAAAAAAAGGCATGTGTGCTCTTTATTTCTTGATGTTTGTACTTTCATTTTGCAAAAAGGATGTGTTTTGGCACTTTGTTATGTTTTAAAGGTGAACAGAATTTGATCAGGATTCCTTTTCTTTCTTGTTTTTCTTATTATTGTCCATAGCGCTGGATAACCAACTCAGGCAGAAAGAAAAACTTGTAGAGGCTCACTTAACAGTTTAGTGTCACCCCAATCAATTTACATGGTGGGCTGTTTGATATGGGTTATAAGATATGTAAATTTCTTACATATAATTTGATTTGATTAACAAATGACAATATTGACAATAACTATAAATTATTATTGTTATTATTATTATTATATTCTGTGTAATATGCTGGAGATGGTTTGGATTACCCTTCAGTGAACTCAACACTTTGGGTCTGCCGCTCTGCAAGGCAACAAAGACGTCAGCGGGGGACAGCCTGTACAGTGTGTGACCTCTGACCCCGCCCACTGCCACAGAGGGGGTGGAGCTCATGTTGTGAACACTCACTCCTAAAGGCTACTCTGCGGACATGTTCCTCTGCTCACCTGTGACACTGGACTGGACGACACGGGAGCAGAGAGCGGGATATCAGACAGTGTGGCCTACAGGGGGCGCAGCAGCTCCCAGCCAATATGTTTGTACTATATTGTACTCACTAAGTCCCTGTGTCTCACCATCCCTTTGCTCTAGAGCAATGGAGAATCCTTGTTGGTGTATGTATTTGGCATCTGTACAAATGCACCTCTTTGAAAAAGAAATGAAACCTTGACATATCTGGAATAAATGGGGAACTTGTGTTTTCTTTTCAAAATGACTCAGACACAAGGCATTTAACCATAAATGCCGTCACCAAACCAACTAAGATGGCTATAAGTGACAGTTTTTCCCACTGAGTATTATGAGTGCAGAATTTCAGCCAAGAGCAAACAGCTCCCTCTAGTGTAGGTCAGGACAGTTTCTCTCTTGTGTTGGTCTTGATACATTTCTACTGTATTGCATATTTTTGTACTTAATGCGACGATGAATATTGAAAGATCTCCTTTTAACTCCTTTTAATGTTGAATTTTATTCATTACGGATTACAATAGCTTTTAACCAGTTTAACACATTGAGAATTGAACGTATGATGGTTAAAGAGTAACTGTTGATGTCTCAGGTTTTTAATGTATTGATTTTATTTATCTGATCTCTAGCTGATTTAATTAGCTTTGCTATCCATAACATAGAACACTTAAATGCTCCAGACAAAAAAACAAATATTCTAAAACCAGACTTTAAACAGCAGACTGTCTGAAGCTGTTTGTTCATGAATCTTGTCCCTGCACAGAAGTCAAAGTGCACCTTCAGCAGTGTTTACAAAGCAGCAGTTGTTGTCATGGCAACTTTGTCCCAAGATTGCATGATGTTAAGCAATACAATCTGAATCAGTAAAAGGAAGACCCAATACAACATGTGACATTAGCAGCAGATCCTGCATGCAGTTTATTGCAACAAGATTTTTTCCAGTGACACTTTGAGGGAAATGCCACTGGGTCTTGCATAATGAGTTGCATATTAATTTCCAGGAGTTCAGCACATTACACCATCAAATCACCTCAGTACAGATACAGTCTGCCCTCTATTGCTGATTATGTGTACATTAATATCTATTTAAATACTTAAATTCATCTGATGCCTGCTTACCAACAAAAAGAATCATTGCACAGTGAATGGGATTGCAGAAAAGGTGACTAGTGTCGAACTCTGACGGAAACAGCGACTTCCTGATGGCAGATTTCCTGAGAGTGGCCAAGAGGCTGTTAATTCTACCTTAAACTACATCTGTCCTACCTTCACTTTCAGACTTATCAAAGTGCGATCCATATTTTAGTCGATGCATGTTGGTGTGTATAAGGCATGCACGGCCCATTAGGTGAACATATGGCTTGACTGTTGAGTGACGCGGATGAATGTGGTCCTTCTGCTCAGTTCTTTGAGCTTGGCTGCTCCAACATACGTGCAGGTGGAGCGCAGACCTCCCATCACATCACGAATGGTGTTCTCTACATCACCTCTGTATGGGACCTCGACTGTTCTGCCTTCTGATGCTCTGCAGGACAAGAGACGGGAAGACACATATTTAAAGGTGAATTCAAATGATTGTGTGTTTAAGATGTATGTCATTTGCTTTAGACTGTCACCTGTATTCAGCAACTCCTCCCACATATTTCTTCATGGCTGTGTCCGAGCTCATGCCGTAGAACAGTTTGAACTTCTTGCCGTCCTTTTCGATAACCTCTCCAGAGCACTGGTCATGCCCTGCAAGCATTCCCCCCATCATCACAAAGTCTGCCCCAGCCCCTGGACAACACAGAGGAGGTGCAGTGTTAAGATGATTACAAATCAAACACTGTAAAGCTAAATCAAGTTAAAAAGCACTGATTCTTTACCAAAGGCTTTAGCTACATCTCCTGGGCAACTGCAGCCCCCATCCTCAACAGAGAAAAGAAAGAGAAACACAGGTCAACAAGAAGAACCCTTAGAATTATATTTTTATAAGCAATGCCCCCTTTGTTGGATAGATTGAGATTAAAACATAACAGCATGAATCGAATTGTCAAGTGACTAGTCAGTGCAGCTTACAGAAATAATGTGTCCTTTGAGTCCATGTGCAGAGTCTGCACACTCAATGACAGCACTGAGCTGAGGATAGCCCACTCCAGTTTTGATTCTGGTAGTGCACACAGAACCTGCAACAAATTCAGAGAGACCGAACCATGAAAAAGTCTTAATGTGTGTGAATGTAGCAAATGTAAGGTTTGTACTTTTACATTAGCGAATATTATATACTGTAATGGTAATACTTTACTAACTGTCTAATCGAAAATATACATATATCTGCTAACCTAATACAGCATTTAATATGTGGGTACATGTCTCTTAATAAATGATATATCAACTTATAGATACAGACCTGGCCCAATTCCCACTTTGATTATGTCAGCCCCAGTCAGAATCAGCTCCTCCACCATTTCTCCTGTGACCACATTACCAGCCTGAAAAACACACAGCACCAACACTGTATTTCACATCAAACCTACTGTATGTAGTGAAACCATAACAGCTGGCTCTCATACCATGATGGTGTGTTTAGGGAACCTTTCCCTCACTGTTTTCACAAACTCTACAAAATACTCAGAGTAGCCATTGGCTACATCCAGACAGATGTATTTGATGGTGGGAATGGCTTCCAGGATGGCACACAGCTTCTCGAAGTCTGCTTTGCCGCTGCCTGAGCTGGCTGCTACATGCTGAGATAAAAAAGGCTATGATAAGTTTTTACCAAAAAATGACAGATGAAGATTGCTTTTACAACTCTTACCTCTAAACACTCTGGATGATTAGCTGCAAAGTTTTTCCAGTCTTCCACAGAGTAGTGTTTATGAATGGCTGTGAAGAGAGTGTGCTAAAAAGGAATACAACCGGACATTAAGAAAAAACAGAGAATGGGAAAAGGAATGCAGACTTGTTATTATTGGCACAGCTGTTTCCTTGTGGTAAAAATAGACATTTGTTCTAAGACGTCTAACAACGTCTCTAGAATTGATTAATGTGAATTAATGTTTCAGTTTCTATTGTTCTTCACTTAATTTTATGTATGTGATTTCATTTTGTTTCAGTTTCTGTGGGAGATGAAGTTGGAAGCAAACCAAACAGACATTTATTTCTGCTATTAGACTCACTTTGCTGAGGACCTGTGCCATTTCAAAAGTGCCTGTGGTGTCCATGTTGGCAGCGATGATGGGGATGCCAGTGTAGGTCTGTTTGGAGTTGCGGAATGTGAAGGTCCTTGTAAGGTCCACCTGAACATCAAGATAGATACTTTATAAGAACTGTTAATAAATCTTTCATTGTGCCGTTAGGTACATTGGGTACGGTACAGTCCCAGTGACAGTAATCAGCTCATGTTCTGCTTTAACCTCACTCATAAAGAGGCTGCACTGAATCATTTATCCAGTGGCTCACCTGTAATGTGATACAACAGTGTGAGTATTTTGTTGGTAGGTTTTTATCTTGAAAAAAAACACACACCATATATTTCAAAGTATTTAAGATTTTTATCAACACAGTGCAAAACATTTCGTCGCAGAATTGCAGAGAGATATGGTGCATCTCTAATTAAACGTTTCCTTTTGTTCCTCAAGGAAATCAATAATAGCCTCTTCTTTCAGTACAATATTCTGACTCAGCAAAAGTTCCAGTTGAATATTAGTAAATCAAGCAACTCTTGGCAAGACATGGGTCTAGACCTCTGACTATATATAAAGTCAACAAAGAGTGACATTTTTATTCTCTATTTTTAAAGCATCAGCATAGACTGACTTCCTGAATGATTATTTGTGGATGTATTTTTAGTAAAATACAAATTTCTCTGTTTTTATCACCAAGACGCCTAATATAAATTGATGCTTCTGAAGTGGGCTGCTCTACGTTGTATTATTGTGTATAATCTACAACTTTAAGCCATGTAGGCATGTTGTTTACTACAGTTACTAAGTATGCATTTCACAGTGTGTTCTTTCCATCCAATCTGTTATCCGCGTGTTTAAATATATCATTAGGTTTTCCAGATATCTCTGTTGTCTATGGAATGTGCTCAGCCTGACTGTAACACACTGCTCTATTTTTAAACAGGTTTTCTGAGAAGTCTCCCATGTCTCATGTTGCGAGCTGCCTCTCAGAAATGCCACCCGCGTCCACTTCAGTTCAGTATTGACATCTTGGGCTGTCATTATAGTCTTTGATGCAGTGACACATTGCTCACTGAGGATGTAAGAGCAATAAACAACAAGGTGAGTTTCAGTCAAGGATGGACGAGTTCCTCTTTCTGATCTCGACTAGTTAATACAATCATAATTAAAGACTTTGTGAATGAACATAATGCGTTTTGACTTATATGATTTCTTGTTTTCAGTTTGTGTTTGAAACCTCTTGTCCTATACACGTCTCCCTGTCACCTTTAGGAAGGTCATGCCACCATTGCACTAAGGACAGTTTACACCTACCAGCCTGCATACAATAATACAAAAAGGACTCTCAAAGACAAAAGTACACTCTTTGGAAGTATAATGGACCTTTTGGCATCTTTTAACTATATTTTTGATAAATAAATGTCTTTTTGCTCAATAGTCCAGCCATTTCCCCGACATGCACAAGTTTACATATTCCTGTTGCGTCACCCAGCCAAAGGAGAGGGACGTCCTGAATGCACCAATAGACAGATTGCCTCCAGTGTCCTACTGCTGTGGTGAATCAGCAGAAGTTTAAGCACACAATTACAGACTATTACTACACTGACCTCTGAGCGGCTCTTGAGGCTGCTCCTTTTGGGTCTGAAGAGGACATCTTTGAAGTCCAGTTTGAGGTCAGAGTCCACACGAGGCATCTTTGCTGTTGAGAAGATTGATGACCAGGATGAAGATGATGCAGAGGAGACTCCCCTGAGCACAGCAGCAGCAGCAGCAGCAGCGGTGGTTACTGGTCCCAAACCCCAACCACCAAACCCGAACCTCCAAATGGCCAGCGTATTTATAGCAAAGGGGGGCCCAACCCTGCCCCGGCCCCCATGACTGTATTTGGGCCTGGACTCCTCTCCCCCCTCTCCTTGAGCTGAGTGGCAGCAGCAGCAGCAGCAGTGTCCAGTCTGGCAGACACGCCAGGCTGTCACTGCTGCAGTGGGCTGTGAGCTGCAGTGCTAAAGAGCACACCTGCTGTCCACTCAGGGCATTACTGTTAGCAGGGAGCAACAGAAAACTAATCCACAATACTAAAGAAGATCAATTATAACAACAACAAAAAGACACAAAGTGGATGAGAGGAGTAAAAAGCCAGTTCACCACCTAAAATGGATAAAGCAACAATAGATCTATTAAATTTGTAATGTAGGCTAGTCTCAAATCATAACGATGGCTCCTTGACATGAAGCAGGGAGATCCCGAGGAGAGCCTTCCATTAGAGCAAGTCCCCAACCAATATGCTTTAAATCGTTTACATTACGTTTCTTAATTGGCAGACGTCTCGGTTTATGTTCAGCAGCAGACACAACTGTGTCGCTAGATGGCAGCACACACGAAGAAAGCGCCGGCCGAGCTCAGAGCTCAGATCTACGAGCTTTACTGAAGGGGTCTCTTGGCAACAACATGCTCCTGATTAAGAGCCTCATTTCAGAACCATTCAGGGGCCCTTTAAAATTCTCACTACTACTAGCGACCTTTTTGAACAGAAGAAAATAGGAAGAATATAAAGTACGAGCATTTAAAACACACGAAAGCATGTAGCCAACATTGTGGTCCAGCATGTTACAACTATGGTTACAACGGGTCACCTTCTGCTCTTTAACCCCTATACGTCACACTAAACTAGATCGATAACAAGCTAAACTAGATCGATAACAAGCTGCTGATTCAGTCTAGACCAAAAGCCATTAAAGGCGATTAAAGATAAGAAAAGGACTGTTGGACCTGAACTCTGTCTACTAGACCCAGGATAAAGACTTTAGGTCTGACAGTCATTTTGTCGCGACCACAGCTGGATCTCAGGTGTTAGCATTATGCTAAGGTTTAGCACAAAGTAGGTGAAGGTTCAACTGTAGTTATCACTTTATGTTTCTGCTCTTCTACTGCTCTGGGAGCCTATGATCTGTCACAAAAACTATCCTATTTAGGCTATAACTAATTAACATAGGTTGAAGATATGGTTATTCCTTAAGTGAGACGTTTTGTTGTGGTTTATGTCATTTTTAATTATGCTTCAATGAATAACCAATGGTTTTGTTTTTTTTTAATCTTTTGACACTAAAGAAAGTGTTAATTTAACAAACTAACCTTAAATAAATAGGATGGATTGCTCATGGAACAAAGAAATGCTAAAAAAAAAAAAAAAAGGAAGATGATCCCACAAAAAACAACAAAAAATTCTTTAAATGAACCAATTGTGTCTTTAGTCCTTGATATGAATCCTTATTACTAGAGTGGGCCTGACATGGCAGGGATATGGCTAATGACACACTCACATTGTCTGAATGGAGCACATTTTGGAGGTTTACACACAAAACACAAGTTATGGTATGTACTCACAAACACAAATAGGGTGGCACTGGATGCCACATTTGCTCAGAGGAAAAACATCCACATACAGCCATTCCCTTTATCCGTATGTCATTAGACCCAGCAGATGTAAAAGCCACATGGCAGTGGGAGGGAAAAGTTGACAAGAATCTTTGATGTTTTCTTCTTGGCATCACTTAAAATGATGAGTCCTTAAAAATTCTATTTGTGTTTTTCTATGTAACACATAGGTGATGAAGATGAAGAGGAGCCATTTCCATCAGGGAATCAGACCCACTTCTTTGCTGTCAGATAAGAAAGTGCTTGTAAAAGTATTCAAGTGACATACTTTCCTGTTGTGGTAAGCTGGCAGAAGTTTAAAAGTGATCAAAACAAGCTCATTCTCCCGAGAACTAGGTCAAATGCCATTCAGAGTCAGTGATGACTTGTATAGGTCTAGTGCTATTAGCCTTGACATGCTGTTTATTCAGTCACATGTTGAGATTTTGGTCAACCCTGTCTAAAAGTAAACTCTGACGTTTAGTGACAGTTTCTCTCCTTTTCCTGTCAGCAGGGTCCAGCCAGTTAGATAAAAGAAGTACAAGTAGCTCAGTTAGTTCCACATGTAGCAGAAGTTTCAGAGAGAAGTGTGAAGAAATGCTGCCTTTGCTCTCAGCATGTGACCAGAGATTAATTCAACACTGAGTACACTATTGTGGAAAACCTCACCTTGGCTTCATTTACTTATATAATCCAAAGAAAGGTACATTACTCACTGACAATGTTTACACAATAGAAAAAATGTCAGTATTATTATGAAGAGATTAGGCAACTCTATATCCACACATTTCAGTGTGTTTCAGTGTTTGTTTGTTTTTAGTGCCTCTTCACATCGGTTACACATGTCACGATGCACTGCAGTTTCATTTGCATTGGTTTCTCAAGGCTAAGCTTATCTTAGTTTTGAAACTCTGGGCAAATTGTTAGGTATGTTTTTCTTCTTCATGTTACTGGGTCAGAAGGAGTGTGTGGGAGCTATTGTTATTTGCACCACTTTGTGTAAATGTATGTCAGGAATACTTGCAAACAACAAAACAGGTTTTTACTGACCTTATAAACTTGCAGTGCTTTTGTGGCTGTACCTTGCCCCATTTACAAGCTCTTTTTTATTTTCACATGTTAAAGTTTAACTCTATTGTCTGACTGAGGCAGTTTAATCTGTACAGCTGGTGTTTTGCATGGCTGACAAGAAAACACATCTCTGCTCCTCGTCTTTTTTCACGTCCTTGGAGTTTGTTTATTGCCATCAAGAGACAGGAACAAGTACAGACTAATCAATAGCTGCGGCCCCAGGCTTATTTTAGCCTTTCTAATCACAGTCCAGTGGAGCCTGTCATTCCTCATCAGCAGATAGAGCCTCTTTATACCTCAAAGTGTGCTGTGTTCAACTCCATTTTCCTGCCTGAAAATGACAAATGACATGTTGACCTTTCACAGTAAAAAACACCTGGAATACTACCTCAAGCGTAATCAAGCACCAAGAGTCAGGATATATTGCATTGCAAAATACAGCCCAGATGTTTTTTAAAAACAACTTTATTAATACTTTCTCCTTTGTTAAAAGCAGAATATAGAAAAGGATTCAATTCTAAGTTATTTTCATTTGACAGAATAGTGGCTTTTGCTTCAGAAAACAGAAACAAATTGCTACTTGTACAATGTGATAAAATAAACATACTTCCCCTGCAGTGACTGAGTCAACAGAGTTTGCATTTCTCACTAGAAAACTGCAGAAAGTTTAGAACAGACATGGCATCACTGCTACATTAAGGCCAACCTCCTACAGATGTGAGGAAAACTGTGTTGGTAAAGTGACAATGTAGTTCTTTTTAAATATAGTTTTTGAAATTAAATAAAACACAAATGAAAAGCTTTTCAAAAAGCAATTAAGTATTGCACAAAACAGATCTCCAAGTACCCTTTCACAATAATTATCAAAAGGAGTTCACTAGTACACCCCAGAGAAGAATATGAGTGGAGGTTTTACAAAGACCGCAGCTGCTGCTTGACAAAGACTTATTTTGCATCAATAATCTTAATAATTTTTGTCTTAATTTGAAACTGTGTTGGCATAGACATGACAAAATGCGCAAACTAGTCTTTGATTTAGAAACGGCAATGGAGTGTTAGCAACATACTGCTTTTGGCTTTATGGTCACAGTTGTATCGGCACAAAAGACCCTTTGAGACCCCAGGGTCAGAGCAACGGGACCATATTGTATGTTGTGTGTAATTAGTATGCAGTGCTACACTCAGGCAGAGCTGCATTGCCTCTGAATACCTCCTCATTGGCATGGAAAAAGTGATAAACAAATAAGAAATTAAATATAAAAATGCATCTCACTTGATACGCCATAAAATGCAGATCAGAAAAGCTTTAAAATGGCAGCTTTAAAAGTGATAAAGGCTATGTACAATGTTTAGCATGTGAAAAACACATAGTACGGGAGTTGTATGACCATACCATACAAAAACTAAACAAATTATTCAAAGCAACAACAAAAGATTTTGTATCAGGTCAACTGATGCAATAATTTAACAAATAAGGACAATAAGAGTCTAATTTAAAATCAAACTGCAGCAGGGGAACTTTAAAACAATATATGAGTCTGACATAATGGTGTGTTAGTTGTAATGAACAATACTAGGAACAGTCCGTCGAGCTGGTTGATAATGAACAGAAAGCACACAGGTTAGAGTAGATGGAGTGGTTGAATGTCAGTCTTGGATAACTTTCAATGATTGTTACATTTGGTAGTTCTTTTCAAACACCTTCAAATGACAGGGAGGAACCTGTGTCCATAATGTTTGGTGACTTTTGTCTGCGTCCTCTCTACATGTGAAAGATCTTGTGGTCATAGTCTGTGGCCGAACAATCGTGGGGCGATGCCATGTCTCTGTGGATGGGCGCTGGGATGCTGCTGCGGTGCTGGTGGTTGTCAGTCAATGTCAGGTTGAGCAGACTGGTGCAGGTGGGCAGGTAGACATGCTGGACGTGCTCTACGTCCGACCGACACACCGGACACAACTGTGGAGAGAGAAAGAAGACCCGTACTTAATGAAAAATGTTATCCATATGTAGTGAAGTGTTGCATTATGCCACAATGCACGTTCTCTTGTTCAAAAAGTCAGTTATGAAAGTAAAAAGATACAATGTGCTTAAGTCACTTGGCCTTTAATCAAGTAGTTTTAAAAGCTGCTGACTGACAGAGCAAATTAGACACTGGCAAACGCAATGATTGAAGGTCTTAAGATAAGAGTAGAGTCTCTGACTTTTAGCATCTGTAATATTGCTAAAAGCGATTCTCTAAACTTGTATGCCACTTCTTTACAGGCCCATTAGCCAGGTCACGTTTTCCATTCGGTAATGGAGGAGAGAGCTGCCCGGCTGCTATAATCCTTTAATTACACAAGCACCATCTGTTCAAAGATGGACATCATTTAGCTGATTAAGTGAGTGACAATGAGGTTGGCAGAAATTGTCTTTATAGTGCTCAAATGTTGAAGTTTATAATAAAGGTGCTTTATTTATCATAAAAGAAGGTCTATTCTTTAACTGAGGGCGTACAACATAATGTGTAAAATATTCCTGAGTTTAGGCTAAGCAATAAGTTGCCTCCAAGTATTCTATGGCTCTCACCTGAAGCTGGTTTGCACACGTCTGACAGCACACCATATGGCCGCAGGGGCAGAAGGCAGCATCAATCTCCTCCTCACAGCAGAGCATGCAGAGCAGTGCCTCACGAAGCTTCTGCAGTCTCTCCTGGAGTTCTCGGCTCTGTTGGCAACTGCCACAGTCCATCCCGTCCTCCGGCTGGTTGTCTCGGGTTGGGGAACGTGAAGGAGAGGAGCGCTCCCCGCTGTTGTTTTGAGACAACAGATCCACCACTCCCGAATTGTAGAGCATCCGCCGGGCGTGGTCGTACACTTCCTTGGAGGTGCGGCGGATGTCAAAAACATACTTCTTGCCCAAGTTTATGTTTTCATTGAGGAAGAGGGAAGCAAGATGACCCTTAAAGTCCCGGCTGTACTGCATCATTACTGCATTCGTAACTGTGTCACACCTGGAATTTCAATATGATAAGACACGATTAAAAACAATCACCTGTGTCTGGCATGTCTTAATATCGCAGAACAGTGTTCTGCTTAATAAACATTTTATTGTAGTATTTTTAGATAAACAGTTTAGTAGATCAAAGACACACCAGAACAAAAATTCTGCAGTCTGCAAGCTAAATAGCTGAAACAAAAGGATAGGGCTGTCTTTTGTACCTTTGCACTATTGTCAGAGCAATTTCATAGCTCAGCCATTTGAATTGTACTTGCCTAGTGCAAATTACCACATGTAGATAAAAAAAAGAAACTCACTAGTAAAGAACAATTCAATCAGGGGCATGTTTTGTATGTTTCTGTTATAAACAGTTAAATAAGGCAGAAGTTGTTTCCAAATATGTCTTAAACAAATATGTTACTTATTCAATGTAACATTAACCTGCTTCTGTGACTGTGAACAATAACCTCTCAAAACAGGGCAAACTGGTCAATCATTAAAAGCTGCTACTAAACACCTGGAAAGCAACTGAGCAGCAGAACTTTATTACTGGAGCTAACCATGAGGGGAGATTGATATGGAGCCAGGTGCTAAAACTTGGCATCTAATGTTCATCTTATATTCCTTGGCCTCACCTGTAAAAGGCATGTGTCTCTGTGATGGCTCTGTACAGTCCACTGGCTGCTCTGTTGCTTATCAGTTTGAACAAAAGCACCACGCTGTCACTGGTGTCCTTGGTAACCGTCAAATACACACTTTTGCCCGACTGTGTGGCAATCTGGATGAGGGGATAGCTTATTCTAGGAGGAGAAAGAGGTTCCATTACTATTTGTATCACAGAGATACAATCTTTAAACTTCTAATATAAAAACAATGCCTCCTTTTGCATTGACATCTACCTGTTAACTAAGGTGAAGTCCTCTTTGCAGATGGCAATGCCCTCAGGGCCGACTCCTATGGCCAACCGCTGACCATTGGCATCTCGAGCCCAGTGCCACTCCACACCATAGTGCTCCAAAGACGAGATGAGCTGCAGTGCCTGGTACTCCACTGAGGCTTGATTTAGACCCTCCAGGCCTTTGTGTCTGGCCACAATACTGTAGGAGGCAAGTAACAATAGTTTTAGGTTGCTTACATGCCCACATTCAAGAGGCTGGTGATGTATAATGTATAATGTATAATGCATGAGTGTGAGCATTCAAGTAAAATGGGAGGAAAACCATGTCCACATTACAGCAAGAACAAGTCTAGAATGAAATCTGTAATACTTGGACTTGATCCCAATGTTTGAGGTTTGGATAAGGGTTGCAGCCAAACGGCATCCATATTCAAAATACTGCACTGATTTCATTATGTCTATACAATTATCACTATAAAAGGCAGACAGCTCTTGTGTCATATTGGATATTAAAGTAATTACTACTCCAGCTGTTCTATGTCCATCTTTTTTGTTTTCATTAGCTCTTGGCTTTTAGCCACACCATTGCCAGATCTTTATAGAGAGGACTAATCACTCTTGAGACAACAGAGCTGACGTAAAAAGGCTCAGCAGGTCAAACTGATTATGAAATAAGCAGGGCCATTACATAAGGTTTAAAGTACACACCTTGATGGCTAGACTCTACATACAGTACAAAGAGCTATTTAGGGAAACCTTTGGAGTCAATGTATTGTATAACGCTTGTCCCAGTGTTGTACCTGTTAATGGTGGCAGGGCTGGGCTCCTCTCCACACAGCTCAGAGTACCAGTACTGGGCTGTGTTCTGGTTGTAGTCCCCGAACTCTGCTTGTGCCAGCAGCGCGCTCAGCTCCACTGCTTGATCTGAGCCCATACGCAGATGACCGTTATGCAGGTCTTCCTTCACGTGCATAAAGAAAAGGTGCCTGAGGGATGAGAGGACAGACAACTGGTCAGGATTCAGTAATATACTGTAACCGAGAACATCACTATTTGAGAAAGGATGCGTACAGCAAAAAAAAAAAGTTTGTTTTTCTACTTCAAAAAGTAGATATATAATTTATGTTATGTGTTATCTTCTTAACAGGAAGTATGTGGACTTTTTACCTGATCAGACTTGTTTGAGTTGAGTGTAGACAAGTTTAACTATCCCAGTGTTACAATACAAATGACAATGCATGGAGCTTTCATCAACCACTTAGACAACACAACATACTTAGACTAACATCAAACGCCAAAGAATACTCCTCAATTTTCAACAAGAATAAATCACAAAGTCCTTTTTTGTTTGGACCCAAGGATGTGAGGAGTTCTTTAGCAGAAGCTGACAAATCTTTACACTGGACCTAAAGCTGAACTATAGTAACCTCTGCAGATCCTTCTGGGGAACGACCTATGGCCTACTAACCTTAAGCTGATTGAAGAGCTACTTGTTATTGCAACCACAAACCAGTTCGACAGCTTTCCACAGATGCTCTGTCCTGTGTTGTCAGGCTGTTTTTCATCCAACAACAACAATCAGATTGGATTTCATATTGTTTTTTGGTACAGCCCAAAGAGTCCCGCCGCACCCTGATGTGTCAGACTAAAAGGCAGACTGAATCAGCTTGCTATTTCCTCTTAAAAATCCACCATGAAGGATAATACAAATAGAAACATTTTTTGTAGATGAAATCACCCTGCAATTGGAAGTCACTGGCACAAACTGGAAATAAAGGAGGAAATTTACATTGAAATCCTAAACCTATTGCATTGTTTTTTGCTTCTTGGAGGTTGTGTCTTGTGGAACAGAGAGGACATGAGAGCGAGCCAAAGGTGACGTGTTCGTCCAGGTGGAATTGGAAGGCAGACTCTTTGGGGAGCGGGCTGCACCTGGCGGCTGACTACGTGCAAGTGTGTGTTGCAACTATCCAATAACAGACACTCCTCTCCCAATGCTCATCCACTGCTTCCAAAGAGTATCAACAGAAGCAAAAAATGCAGCTGTGAGGCACACGTTCTCCACCTCTGACAAAGCTAGACCACAACAACCAGGCTCCGTAGCCGACTGGCCTCAGGCATAACAAACAGCGCTTTGATATGGTGTTAAACATCCCCGTTCCCTTCCATGAGTGTGCATACAAAAACAGTGTGCTCCATTGTGTCAAGCCCAGCAGGCGTCATGTGATGCGGCGGTTCAAGTTAGCTACCTGCCTGACGCAAACAATAGGGCTGACTCAAATGGGAGGTTACTACAGGTCGACGAGGAAGAGTTACTGTAGGTCAGGCGCCAGAGGTTACTTTAGTTTACACGAAATTTACATGAAGAAAGACAACACTCACATTAAGCTTTACCATCACTTGTTACATATTAAAGAACATGCATCAGCGCCGTTTTAGTTGACCAACCATGCGCTACAACATCATCAGCACCTTATTCATTCTCTGTGCTTACATGCGTTTCAACCTGAGTGTATGGGTAGTTTAGCTCAGGGCATAATTCCAGCGGCTGTTGGGAAAAAGAAACACCTATTAATCTGTGCAGTAGAACAAGTTGATGCTGACACTGAGGTTACTAGAGTTCATTGGTAGGACTTTCCTGTCTGAGATGCATAAGATATGTGATGACAACAACATGACTAATGCAGCTGCTTCTCACAAGAGCAACTGTTTGTTCAAACTAAGACCCCTGTGAAAAACTTATGCTATAAGGCCTTACTGGTCGCGCTGCTGCATTAAGGGGGTGCTTCAGGGACAGCTGCTCACTCCTCACCTGTCAGGGTCTATTCTTTCATCTCATAGAAATGCACAAGACAAGCAATCAAGCAATATTCAGCCATTAGTTTTCAAGCTGCCAGTAACTAAGGAGAAAAAATGTTGAATTGCTGATCATGAATAACTCCCTCTAAACTGGCTTCTGTATAGTGTGTTAAATTTACAAGTATTCCCAAACGCAAGTGCTCTTCAAACCCACATGCCAGTCACACGTTGCAATCCAGGAGTATCGACCACGACTAAAGTGACCTACTTTACACTGTTTACATCTTCACGGAGGTAAAGACCAATAGAGTCTTAAGAGGCTCACACAACAGTCACAACAGATGCTGCAAATGCTAGCTGAGGACAGCATTCAGTGGCAATACAAAACAGAGAAGAAAGAGATGGCGGTCATCTTTTGAGTTCCAGGAATGTAAGCCTGGCTGAAATAATTCAATTACAGCTGGTCTGGACCTTTGAGTCTAAAAATAGGTCACTGCCCGCAGAGTTGAGTGGTTCAAGATGAAACATAACTTCTCTTAAACTTTTAAAATTAAAAACACAACCTAGGATCAATATATTCCTTCAATTGTCTCACTTTCATGCTTTGTAACAAAAGCACAAGAGACTCATTACCAAGTCAACTAAACTCTCTGCAGTCTGTTTCCACCCACCTATAAAACCATTGTGGGATTTTCAAGCACTAACCCAACATATATTTCCTGAACTGGCAAACTGTCACCAAAAGGAACAAAAAGTTCCCGCAAACTGAAATTCAATGCCTCAGCCTAGAGACTGTTGCTCACTCGGCCAATCAGCAAGAGTTTGGTTTGCACTCTGAACAATGTGGTTTGTAAAGCTAGTCAAATAACTCTGCCAGAAGCTGTGTGGTGTGAGGTTACTCTCAGTCAATGAACGATAGTAACCTCCGCAGTCTTGTCCCGAGAGTATAGACTTATTATTAAATATGACGGCATAACTTTTATTCACGTTATTTCATGGAAAGTTGCAATAGAGTGCTAAAATACTTTGGAGATTACAGAATAGTTTTGTGCACCAAGCTGAACTGAAAGACTTAGAATATGAAACAAAGGAGCTGTTGTATGCAAAGTGTCTTGGGTTGTGGTCTGGTGCTCTGTACAGAATGGTAAAACTGTAATTAAAGCTTGGTATTATTCTTTTTCAGATGCCAAACAAAAACAACTATTCTGACATTGTAGGATAAAAAATTCAAATGAATGCTGAACAGACAGAGCAAAGATGAGGAAAATTACAGCTATAGCAAATTACTCATCACTGTCAATGTTGACATACAGGGGTGGAATTTTATGCTTGAAGACCCATGTGTAGTTTTGGGAGGACTTTGGCTTGATGTGCTGTGAGGCCAGCCAATTTGAACACAGTTACATTAATGAGAGCAGGCCATTTAGGAAAAAGGATAATCAGTGTAAAACCAATAACAAGTTAGTTTTATCATTAAAAAAGTCATGGCTAGTTAATACAGAATCCTATCTTGAATTAAATCATGGCTATGGTGTGTTTTAAAAGGGTTTGACCCATTTTTAACTTAATCTGTAGTGCATTCATCTTCTTTATGTCATGTTAGTTTTGGCAATCATCCTGCTTAACATTTGGTGAAGGACAGGTCACCGTTTGGTTGCAGGTGGACACAGGCAGATTTGTCTAAAGCACTTGAAACCAGCAAGAGTTTGGATTGTCTGTAATTACATAAGACAGAAGAAACTGTCAGAGGAGTAATTAAGCTCTGTGGCTTCAAGCGTAGAAGAATTAAGTGCTTGCAGTATTTCATTGGTTTCTCTGGTCTCTGTCAAACTCACCTATTTTTGTGAGTTTAAAACTCCTGCAGTCATGATTCATTCGTTTGATGAGATAATCAAGATTCTGTCCCCAACAATTATCGTTAGTATTGTTAGTGATTTGAAAAAGGATTAAAAGAATTAAAAAGGTCACCTCAAGGGTTGTAGGCCATTTGGTTTGTGTTTTGACTTTAAATTAAAGGTGGGCTTAGCCTCAAAGGGTTAATGAGCAGGACATCTGATAAAGCCTTGTTGATAGTCGTGCCCTCCGAGGGTACACAACATTTGCCTGATCAGAATGTTAAATACTGGGGCTAATGAAGGGAAACATTCACATATTTAAACCCAGAGCAAATGTGCCTAATGATGCAGATAGCAGGCTGCTGGGGCCCTTTGGTCGACACTACACCAGTGTTTTTCTACAAAAATTGGAAAGAACAAATGAGGACGTGCAAATGAATGCCAATCGAATGTTTTAATTAAAATGTGTGATTCGTTTTGCAGAATAGCAGTAAAAGTAATTGTTGGACTGCAAAAGTATATTGTTCCCTTAACTCACACACAGTGTACTAAATAATCTGCTGCACACATGTGTGAAGAAACGAGTGACCTGCCTGGGTTTACGTGGCAGTGGTGTACACTGTGGCTTATATAAGCAGCTCTGAGCACGCTCGGTCCAGCGGTGGTTATGTAATACATATATAGGAAGGGGCGTTCAGAGAGAATAAAGGCCCACCCTCTGTTCAGTGTGTTCTACATTCTGCTGGGAAGATTTGTTCCAACTTGCTACATTTGCATGCCAAGTCAAACATATGGGTTAGATATGATGAGAACGTGATGCATGTGAATCCAGAGCGCTGGGAACACTGTCTTTTTTTTAAGAGGCCAACTGAGTACGAGTGTAGGGACAGTGATAGTACAGTATGAAGTTGTGGGCCACACTGAAAACTTGTACAAAGAGGCATAAAACAAGATGAAAAGTAAAACTGCAAATCTGTTTCAGAAGACAATAAGAAAGCTTCAACAAAACAACAGCTTTTTCAATTCAAAAGTCAAATTATTAAGAGCAGTTTCTAGCTTTGTCTTGAGGTGGGACTGTGTGTGTGGAGCATGCACAGTCAGAACAAACTGACTTGAGGCGGTGGTCCCCTAAAGTAGGTCAAAGGTAACAACAAGCAGTGAGTGAACCTAGACCCTCGTCTTGCTCGGTCATCACCGTGCTTACATTCCTGCTGTCGTTTCCCAGAAGACAAGTCAGAAATCTCCAGCTTATCAAAGGCAAAACTGCAACATGACCGAGCGTCTTTGCCCTCATCTCTAAAATCGTTTTTTATTAATCACCCACCACTCAAATGATCACATCAAAGCAGATGGATGGCACCAAAATTAAACACTTTGACAGTGTTGTGTTGAGAGCCATGTGTGAGTATTTATTAACAGCCACCCAGCATACTCTTGCTTCCCGTCTCGCATCTTTATCTCACCTTTTTAACAACCCCTCTGACCCCCGCCCTGCGCAGGCCTGCCGCCAGCCATCTGTTGATAACCCCTGCTAATCTTAGGGAGGTCAGAGCACAGGCAGCAAAGTGTCCTCCACACTCACACCCCCACTGCCTTTCACTTTCTTCATCACTGGTTGCAAAATATGGGCCAGAGTTAGGGGAGTGGAAGGAGGAAGTGTAAGCAGAAACAGTTAATTAAAGTATGGCTTGACAAAACAAACTGCCTACTCTCAAGGAGACACAAAGAAAGGAACGTGTGAAACAGCTGAAGGGCAGCCGTGGGTGCCAGACCATTTTTGGCCAAAACCAGTTCATCTTGCTGTAATTACTACGTCCAATGGCCTGCTGTGGTCCCTAAAAAGCACCCTACTTTTACGGACTCAGCTCGGTGGTAGACAACATTTGTGAAACCACCTGATGTGAATCTAATATCACGCTACACAGTGGCTTTAATAAACATACTTTTGGCACGGTCCAAGTGCAGGGTTCACAACTGCTATTTATAACCAACTAAACTAATATGGGAAAACTGATTTACCTTTCTGAAAATGTCAAAACTTGCAACAGTTCCTCCAATCTGACCGAGAGATGAGATAAGACAAATGAAAAAAATGTAATGGTAACTCAAAATGAAAATGTGTGTGAAAACAACTGTGGGGAAAGTACCCTACATGGGCCTGAATGTGCGAAAACTAGAGTGGTGGCTTTTGTTCTGACAGAAAATGACACACAATTGAAACAAAAAGCTCAACAAAAGTTATTCTGAGCTGAATGGAGGCAGTGACAGAGGTCCTGGCTGTCACAGCGAAGGTCCCCAGGGGCAGGCACAAAGCAGCTCATAGCCTCAAAGCTGCTGGATCACATTTCCTGCCTGGTGGTTCTCTCTAAAATAACCTATAGTAACCCCGGAAGGACCAGCAAGAGGTTACTATAGGGCATTGTGCTCAGCTGGAAACAAAGTGATGAGATTATGCTCTAGCAACTCACCAACTATGGCTTTGTTGTTTTCCAGCACGTGCTTTTTGCATAGTTCCACATGCCACAAATATGTGCTTTTGACGTCTATGTTTTCAAAAGGCTGGCAACGGGCAGTTCCAGCTGTGGTAAAATGAGATATAGAAGCTGATTGCGTCTGCCTTTAACTGCACGTGAGAGGGTAAACCTACCTCGTTTGTTCCTGCAGGATGAGATGGGGCTCTACAAAGAACTTGACCCGCAGCCTGAGTCGACACGGCGTCACATTATCCATTTGCTGGCAGATACGATTTCTCAGATTTAGCCACAGGTTCTCGCCTTTGCTGCCTGTGAACTGCAGCCCAAAGTAGTCCACTTCAATTATGCCCAACTTTCTACAAACCTGGGAAGAGATCAAAGCAAATGGTCTGTTACAGCACATCATCTAATATGCACCGAATTAAGGTTACATCGACATTCAATGCAAACCAGTGGCATTGACCTCTGGGGCTGTATGCACAAGATCATTTCTAGCAGGGGTCAGAACAGTCAAAGCACTTTGTCCTTTTAGATTCAAGTGCCTCAAATACTGATAGAGCCCCCTCAGTAATCTCCAATTGGAAGTAGACTTTGCGCCTCTCTGGGGGTAAAGGGGTTCATCTCTCCCACGCCCCCTCGACACCACTGACTATGGGCTTATTACGTAAGTGGTGCTGAACGTGTGCGGGAACCCCAGCGGCTGGAATAAAACTCATTCATAGGCTACCCAAGGCGAGTTTGGGAATGTGCCATGCATACGAAGTAGATTTACAGTTGAACAGCAGGGACAAAAACAACTCTTGGCAACTGATCATGAGCTCGTGTGCACGTTTCTACCCTAATCAAGAGACGTTTGACACGAAGTGCGCTACTTAAGAAGGAGGATGCACTGTAGTAACCTGTGACTAAGCCATGCAGGTAAAGGAGAATGGTGTCACCCACTCCCCCGTGTATCCAAAGTGTGTCGGAAGAAAAAGCACTTTCGGTGACATTTGGACGCGACAAGAAACGGTTTCAGTAAATAAAAGCTTCAGCAAGAGTAACAAAGAGATGTTTCGTTTCCTCGTCAAAGGGTACAACACTTAACGCGGCTTTACAGGTTTCTTTTAAACGCGACATTAAGTGGAGCTCCCATGACAACAGAGAAATATTGGAAAGCCTTCAATTTACTGCAGGGACACATTTATAGCTCTTAATTAACGGGTCCAGAAATAAGTCAGGACTCGAGACATAAAGTTTTGAGAGAGATTAGTGCTATCGTGCATTGAACCGAGAAAATGCTGCACTGCAATTCATTTTTTACAAGATTTTACTCTGTTGTGTAGCTACAGGCTGCAATACTAAAACATAACAGATATTACCTCCACAGCTTACCTTATTCAGACAGTCTTCCCCGTTCGCCTTCGCATCAACTTCCACTTCCATCACCACTGAATCCGGACGAGTAACGTGGCAGAGCATTTTGGCCTGTCTATTTCTTTGGTGTGCCACTCTGCAAAAAAAAACAACCGAACAAACCTCTCCTCTATCCCTCTTAAATGCCCCCTACATGAAACCTCCGTCACTTTCTTAGCCCTTTCACTCCGTGTGCCGAGACTGTAGCCACCAGCTGTAGGCTATATCAATGAAATCCCACCGACGGCCCCGCCTACTTTCAACTGTCCAATCACAGCCGCGTTCACAAAACCCCAGTAAGTACTAAACCAATCACAAGTCACGTTACATTCACGCTTCTGACGCTTGTTTAGCTCCCGTGCCTGAGTCTGTGGAGGAGACCAGTGCGCCATCATCCGGCTCCACTGCGCAAATGTCCTAAAATGCCTTTGAACTCACCTGCTCCTGATGAATAAGACATTTTTATCGAGGTTCTGCACATCTTCGGTGAGTTAATGGCCTGTGTACAGTTCCCTGGCTCGGCTGTGTGAATAATATATGTGAATGCGCTCCAAAAATAACTTTAATAGAAAACCCTTCCGTCTTTGCTTCTACGCTGTTAGTATCTTTTATTCAGTTTTCATTTAAGGATCGTTGCATTTCAATTTGTACTATTTTTTCATGTTTGTTTAGCGTCTTGTTTTTGGCTGTAAACTTTCCTAATACCTGTCAGGAAAGGAACAATCAAACCATACTTTCCCTGATTATAGCTGTTAACTGAGCACTTTGTGAAGCCATGTTAAGTTTCAAAGTAGAATGGCATGACAATAGTTCAGTATTTTCTCTTGTAGTAGATGGGGTCAGTGAAAATCTGATTTGAAACACTTTGAGAGACCCAAACTCCAAACTCCTAAGGGTTTGGGCTGCTTAAATGAGGAACGGTAGGCTATAAAACACTGTGTGATTTAAAAATGCATGTTCTATCTAGTTTTGTTAGTTGACATAAGCCAAAAGCCTGTGTCATTAGTTCTTTATCCTTCTTTTCTGCTTCTCCAAAGGTCTACTGTAGGGGATAGGTTATTTCCAAAAGTTACCATCAGTAGGCCTCTGTATAGAACCCCCTTTTTACAAGAACTGGACAATCCCACTGAAAGATAAAACTGATCTGCCTGTTCTTAGTAAACAGAGCTTGACTAGTGTGTTAGCAGCTCCTCTTCCACTATAGAAAAGCCCTAATACATTATTCATTTGTTGTACTACAGTGGAAGACTGGATTGACTTGGCCTTTTGCAGGCACATAAGAGATGAGAGAGGCACAGCGTACAGCCAGGCTGAGTATTTGTCTGCCGGTGGACATTTAAGAGTTGTGGCAGTGTGCCTCAACAAGTTTTGTCCTCATATTAACTGCATCAGTCAATCAGATAACATGACTCAGAATTAGACCCTAATCACGGTGCCAATAAACATCAGCATGTTAACTTTTCAGGACATGAAAAGAAATTGAACAGAAATTAAAAACTGTATTCTCTGTACCATAAAGCACTCAGTCTAACAAGGTGGTTATAAGTGTGTTTTTATGAAGTTCAGTTCATATATTACCTTTAGTGAGTGGTGCTTGGAATGACTTGAAGGACTTGACAAAAAACAAGCAATGTACTGCTGTAGATTATCATCATCAGAAAGAAGCAGTAACAGTGGCAGTGTTATTTGTGTATTTCCATGTCAAAGAGATTAAAGACAGTGTGAAGTAGTACTAATATACTCTACACATACCTGACAGTGCTGTTTTTAGAGGAAAGTAGATAAACCTACCTACGAACACTGTCCAAAGAGGTACTTGCAGGTAAGAACAGTTCTTAGCTCCTCTCTACTCTTCTGCCCTGCGTCCATCTAGAGGCTTTCTAAACCTATCCACAACAAATAAGATAAAGACTCCTACCCTATTACTTGTTTGTTTGAAAACAAATCGATTATAATATGTGGTTTCTGGTCATGGACTATGCTCTATTTATCCCTAAGCATGTTGCAAAATGCATACTTGGATGTTATTTAATGTCTGTTTTTATGCAGGAGTTTGAATGATTATGTTATTGATTTGTTCTCGTAGATTAGATTTAAGAGGTATGTATTTATTTTTTGTTTCACCCTCTGTGTGGTGTATACACTAATATCCACATTTTATCCACTGTAATGCACGTGTATCTGTCTTTATGTGTGTGATAGGGTTGTGCAGTCTGGAGTGTGCAGCAGGCAGCTGGTGTCCTTTTGCCCCGGGATGATGTAAGAACAAACCAAAAGACATGTCCTTCTGTGCAGCTGCCATAACCATAAATGGCCAAAGTGGGAGGCTGTTGAGTGACCTAACATCCACTGTCTACGTGGGACTGAAGGTACCAATGGAGCACAAGGCAGACAAGCTCAAACAGTCCCACACGAATCGCATGGTCAACATGTACAGCACCTGCAGGTAGAGTTAATACATTAACAAACATAAATGTGTATTTGTATCTGGGACAGAATATCATATTCAAACATTTTTACAACAATGCATGAAAATCGACTGAATGTACAGATGCATATAATACTTTGCTGTTAGAAGCCTACATGGAAAATAACAAAAATAGTAAATTTAATAAAACAAATGGCTGCATAAATTTGGTGATATAAAATGAAAAACCCTGCAGATTCTATAACATGGATAACAATAAAACAGTGGCCTCAAAAAAAGAGATGTTTTTGCCGATTAAGGTCCCTCTAATGCACAGCTAGGTCAAATTTGGGGGTAGGGCATCTTTTCCCTTTCGTGGCTAGGTATGACATCATGCGATGTGACATCACTTCCCTTTAAGGCAAGTCACCACTGACTCGACTGGAGCGTGAACGCAGGGGTTTGTTTATGTGTGCATGTGGGCACATGACATCACAGCGTCATCACTGCCCGTCTCCGTTGCCCGCTGTGCCACTTGAAGCACAGATTATGTCTGAAAGAGCTATGTTCGCAGAGCGGCTGCGGCTGATTTGGTTGAGATTAGACTGGTTTATATTCCCATAGTGCTTTAAATGTATGTGGGAAGTTGGCATTGGAAGTATGAAGAAAGGCCACAGGGCGAGCAGCTCTAGTGACTCAGAAGAAAAGCAGCGGTCAGAATCAGACGATGAGGATTCGGAGGATAACCCAAGTCATGGATGTTCATCAACTGAAGATTCGTCCTCTGACTCTGATGTGGTGTCAGAAAGTAGGATGAAGAGGAGTCAGGCGTTCAACAGTTCTTTCAGCTTTGAAGAGGACCAACAACTGCACCTAAAGAATGGCGTCCAAAGTGAACCGTTACCAGAGAATTCAAGCGGAGCTACTATCCCAGAGCTGGTGGAGTCAGAGGTTGCAGCTGAATGCACAAATTTGAAGACACAGGAAACTTCAAGATCAAGTTTGTTCAGGCCTCAGGAATTATGGCTGGCAGTGACAAGATGTCTGTCCATCAGATGGCCTCCCTGTTTGTCGCTCAACAGACTGGACAGAAATAACAGGAAACTGGCCTACCAATTGGATTGCGACCAATCAGAGGACTCCTTGTCATCTGTCAGCTCGGATTCAGCCAATGAGAGCTCTTCTAGTTCATCCACATCATCTGAGGACAATAACGTGACATTGGTGAAAAACGAGGAGGAGGAATCAAAAAGCAGAGTGGTTAAAAGAGGTCCACCTTCTCGTTGGGGGATGTCCCGCTCTTCCCCGAGGCTGCCAAGAGATAGACAAGCTTCTGACTTACTCTTGGCCTCAATGATACTGGAAAAAGAAATGTTTCTGAGAATTGAGCTGATGGACAGAGGCGAGGAGAAGCATGATTTACGTTATCAGGCAGAATGGAAACTGTCTGAGAAAACCAGGGAACTGGCAGCGGGAGTGTGGCTCTCACGAACTCTGATAGACTGAGATGTTGCCTTTGATGGGAAAGATGAGCATCTCTTATCTGCTCCTAAGATGTGGCATTGCAACCACCAGTTTGCTGGTTAAAATAATTATCTAATCATAGTTGAACTGTTGATTAGGTATGGCCTAGATTTCAGTGAATAATCAGTGTGATTGGTTTTTGCACGACAGCAATGGAAAACCGCTGTGTACTAATGTAGAAAAATATGCAGCGACTGGAGCTAACTAATTAGTAATGCTATTTTGAGAACAGCCGTGCAGCACAGTTTGTGTTAGTGTTTGTTTTTCCGCCTTTCTTGCTCTCAGAAAGCATTTTCTACATGGCTGGATCCATGTGTGGGAGGAAAGGCAGATTCAATGAAATATGACGTGAAAAGAATAAATAGTTTTGTTGCAAAAAGGGGGTTTGTATTAGATTTTATACTATAGAACGTAACCACTTTTGTATTGTGTTAACAACATAGATGCTGAAAACCTTCCCTCAGCACAAATTTGAATTTGAAATAGAAATTTGAATTTATTTAATTTCATGATACATTATAACATACAGTTCTTGTTCTTTTAGGGGGTTGTTATTTAAAGAAACTATGTAAATTACATACACTGTGAATTAGGTGTGGGGTGTGTTTTAAGTGCCTTGGCTCTCTGAGCAGTGGAGAATGAGATTTAACAGGTTTTATCACTGATTAAATCTGACAACTTTTCTTATTTGATGCTGCGACAAAAGAAGTGACGCTACAACATGAAATCTTACAGTCTAATAGTTCATTTTTCAAAAAAGCCATTCAATCCTATTCTTTGAGATCTTAATTAATTTCTACATTAGTACTGCCTTACCACATAGAAGTAATTTTCAGTGTATGTATAGAGCTAGTAGCTATTTTGCATGTTGGCCAATGTGTTGGATTTAGTCCTGTTGCTTAACCTGAAGAACACGTCATAGAGGATGTTGAGTGTAAAAGGATATTGTGTAATAAATCTAGAGATGAGATTAAGTGGGGAATAAGGAGAAAGAGTCTTTTGAGTGAAGTAGAGTTTTTTTTGTTTTTTCCAAAGGCATTTGTATTTTGCATGTGGGTGGTGTTTTTGCTTATATGCAGTGGTTGTTTAAAACTGCCTTAGCCTTAGAATAATATTAAATAGGACAAAGTGGCAACATCAATACTGGAAGAGCTTGATCCCTAAAGCTACAAAACTGGCAACCTATCAGCATTTATGAGTGTCTCATTAGGCATATGTTACATGTGATGAGTCTGGCCTGGCTTATTTACTGATGGTTGATGAAATTTGGGTAAACTGTAATTAAATTCTAAGCAGGGAGTATGAAAACCTCAGAAAATGTTTCTCTCTTCTTCTTCTCTCTGTTGTCACTGTCTGCAGTTATAAAGTAGAAGTAATTTTCATTTCTGTAAAAGTTTTTTATGACTTTGTCTTTGGCCAGCTTCTCCAGAAATGCTCAACACTCCCATCTGGCAGAGAGCACTCAGTCCTAATGACGGCATCAGCATCTGGCAACTGTCACTACGTCAAGAGCAAAAAGTATTTCTCATTGGTCTCACTAAGCAGGACCAAGTAAAGAGCCACGAGTTCTTTTCCCTGAGTTGGCGTCTCTCAGTGTGTTTGTATCTTGGGCTTGAAAGAACAGTCCCCAAAGATAGTTATGTAATGAAGTTATGAGCTGCAAATCCCAGCAGAGGACACGCGTAACAGCCGCCAAAGGACAAACGTGACTTCATGGAATTTTTGAAGCCTTAGGAGTGGAGCCAGACAGTAATTGCCCCTCTGCATTTAGCTTTCACTGTATTAGATTTTAGCGTTGAGTTTAAGCAGTAATAAAAAAGCACTTAATAATACTCTTATGCTATGAAAGCCTTCAAACTCCAAATTTATTTCGGAAATCAGTATTAACTCCGCTTTATATATTGATTTTTATAGTTTGGGCACATGAACATAGCACAGATGTAGTTAAGCCCATGGTGTAAGTCAAAGTAAAAGTCTGTAAGAGTTTCTCACAGAGACAAAGGGGATGGCTCACGATGATGTATTGGGGTTGGGAGTTGTGTGCATCGCTGTGCATTGGGGTTTTTTTTCACTGAAGGACAAAGGACAGACTGATGGATGACTCCTGCGTGGTCTTTGGGATGACGTGTGTGCACAAATTTACTTACAGACTCTGCAGAAATTCTGGAGAGTGTACAAGCTGTGAAGGAGACCAATAGTGTTTGGTTAAGTAGCGGTTTCCTCTGATGAATTGGCATCAGGAGGCTGTTCCGGGTCCTTTCTTGCTGACACCTACACATGCGTTTCATAGAAGTATTGACTCTAACCGTGATACTGACAGGGAGCACTGTGTTTTTGCTGCAACACGCGTGATAGTTTATAGGCTCCCATTTGCTCTGAGACTTTCCTCTACGTTCTCTAAGAAAATCCAGAACGCCTGAGGTCACCGGATTTGCTATTAAACGAGAAATATTGTTTCTCCTTTCATCTCAGTGGCTTATTATGTGTTGTAATTAGAAGTCCCCATGACCAAGAGTCCTTATTTACTTCAAAGAATGAACAACTTTGATGCAGTTTGTCTGTCAACTAAGGCTACACAGTATATCAGAAATATCCATCCATGAACTGGTCCTTTTTAGACCCTATTTGCAGTTGCATGAGCCTGTGGTGGTTGATTATTAACAGTAATCTTCTTGACGAGGCATGGATCGCTCTTAACATTGATATATTTGAATAATCATTGAGAGATCTGCTTTCACACAGTACTCTCACTAGTTTCACAGTTGGTATGACAAAAAAATAGGTCTTGTTACACTCTGACCTTGCACTACTGTTGTTTTTAATTTGTCTCACCAGTTTCAAGACAAGTGTGTTTGCAATTTGTGCTCGGAAAAACTGCCTCTCGTGTACAAAAAATATCAGTGGAATGAGTCGCTGTAAATTAAATATTAACTGGTCTTATTAAAATTCACGAAGGCATTTTCCTCTCGAGTAAACACGCTGTCAGTTGCGTGTGTGTGTTGATTCATACATTCACGGAGCTAAGCGGTCACGTAGTACCACTGATGGCTGACAGGATGCTATAGGCGGAACGGACGGGGTCTCTCGCTTTCACGCAAGTCTTTACACGCAAACTGGTGCTCCAACTTGCCCGTGTGTCCCTGCATCCGTGTTGTATGCAGCGGGGGCTTGTGTAGACATGTTCACATCTGCCCCGCTGTGCTCGCTTCTCATGCCTCAGTGATTGGTGAAACTACGTTATAATCAGTGCCTGAGGGAGATGCAAGAAACCAGCAGCGCAAGGTTCTGTCAGAAGTAAAGAGCAACACAACATTAGCACAGAAAACATGCACGTGTACTGTATCCCTGCTAATGTTTCACCTAATGTTATTAGAAAAGCATAGCGTTGAAGTTGGGTGGGGGAGGGGTTTATGTGTATTATTTTAAGCATGAGATGTGCAATCCCTTTTCTTTCGCATTAGGCCGGTGAGATTCAAGTGACAGAGTAAAGCATGTTCAGTAGTCTCGCCCAGGTTTAACAAGATGAACTTTTTTTAGTTTTTTTTACCCACGATTGAGCAGATTGATAAATTGCATTGGCTCCAATTCCAGTTTCTTTCTTAAGAATATAAACTTTTTTTTGTCAGTGTCCTGTCATTCAGTGAAGCCAAATAAATCACTGAGAAGCCGAATCCAGTGAAAATGTAGCAACTTCAAAGATTGGTTAAAAATGCATAATTCATCACAAGGCTTTAATATTTGAAAAAATACTAAAGAAAACTACAGAAAAACGTAGCCTTAGCTCAAAACAAGATAAAAATCTGTATAGAAATCATTGAAATGCCTGATTTATTGTGCTACCCACGTTTCAAAGCATCACTTTATGAACAGACGTAATCTAAATGAAGATAATCACATGACCAGAATCTTAATTAAAGTTTAGATGAGTTTCTTCTGCCTCATTTTAATTGATCTAATGTATCTGAATGTGTTGTAGTTCTTCAGAGTCCCACTGCACAGGCCGATTTCTTGCTGATGCAGACTCTGTGGAAGCGTGGCTCGTCACCCAGGTGCGCTGCTGAAAACGTCTCCAGCGTTCATTGTTCATTGAGAAATGCCTGTGTGTCACCAGAATAAATGGCCTGTCACCACATTAGGCGGGATAGTGTCAGCTAAGCATTACGCACAAAGCTGAGAAACACAGGAGGCGGGCAAATCAATCCATATTTAGTCTGGATCCCACTGGGTTTCTGTCTCTGCGTCATACATTTCAACTCTGCACATGTCTGTTAATTGGGAAGCTTTGTAAAACTTGCTTATAGAAAGTAAGAACAGTGATAAATTTAACCATGTGAGCAGCTCTCTACGCTGACTTTAGAAAATGCATGTGACAGCTTTCCACGGACGCTATGAGAAAGTGAAATCTCCAATAGATAGCAGGAAGTTTATCTCTAAAGGCAGCCATAGTCCGAGCCCAGAGGCAGGATTCGAGAAAGAAGATGTCACAAAGTCACCGTCAGAAGTTTTTCTCCTTCCTATCTTTCTCCCGTCTGTCTTACTCGCTCTTCATCTGTCACTCTGTAACTTCAATCAGACTAATCATTCCCCCAGTTAATTACTTCTTTACCCCGCAGAGCTGTCACGTCTCACACTGACAGCTTCCGAACAAATTATAATCTGAAGCGCTCCGTGCTACACCTGTAGGAATATGTAGCAGATGCATCATTTATACAGCTGCATGTGAAATATTCTGATTATTCACATTGGATTTTCTTTCATGTTCTACTGGATTTTGCTCCTAACTGAGATACTGTATGTGATACCATGAGCTTGTAAATGTCCCTGTGAATGATTTTTAGGCATTGTTTTCATGGTAAAAGGTTAGCAGCTTTAAAAGACAACGGGGCAAGGGGAAAAAAACAGCATTAAAACAGTGCTGTAAAGTGTTTACTCATTAACAGGATTCCCAGAAGTAAGAACTATGGAGCGCAAACAGTGGAAGTGAACTGGGTGAAAAGTAACTAACAGAATGCATTTTATTCTATACCATGGATTTTGTTATAGTTGTTGCTTCTTTTATAAGCTAAGTAATGTAAAAAAAGAGTAAAGACAGAGGACTGGGATGCCTAATCTTTCTTATTAAATTAGTACATGTTTATTTTGTCCAGATCTGAGCTAATGATAATTCCATATCATCTGAATTATTTACGTAACAAATCTCTGCTCCAAATATGCGCCTTATAAATATTAATCCTGCTAAACGGAGTGTGGCGTGAATGTGTTTTCATGCATGTGCATCGTCTAATTATAAACATGTGACCTACATAACTGCCATACGAGATGCTTTACTCGAGCGGCAGAGGGGCTAATAAGCACAATGTCACATAGACTGCTTAATAATGCTGTAAAATAGTGATTATTATGTTCAATAGGCACTAAATTATCCCTCTAGAATCTGGCTTTTGCACATTTACCACACTACAAATAATGTTGGAACATGCGTGTGTCAGTGAGCACTACTTTGCACCAGTATTATTTTAATCCATGTGCAGACAGAAATCCTTTCAAACTGCTTTTCTAAAGCTGTTTATTGACACACAGAGCGGTCAAATCTGAACTATGGCCTTTTTATCTGAAATAATGAACAAAGCAAACTGCCAAAAATCCATATCTAGAATCTGGAAAAATGAATGTGCTGGAGGTCATATTTCCAATGTGAGCCCTGTAGTTGAGACAATGGCCTATTCAGCACAGACTATAAAATTAGACTGTTATGTAAATGTTATTTGTGCCCACAATGACTCTGTTACCCCTGTACTACAAAAATGTTAGACACTTTCCACTTTTAGTCACTTTGTGGACACATTTCGCAGCGCGATAGTGCGATAGGTATCAGGTCAGCGTTTTGCCCATGGCCCCGTCACATCTCATCAGTTCATTTAAGGACTAAGCCTGTAGGCTTTAGTCACAGGTTTCCAACTAAAGTGAGGTCTTTCTCCTCCCAGCTACAAGTTAGCACACACCAGCCATAGCAGTGCTTTGGGCTTTAGGTGCAAAGACACAAGGGAAAATCACTGTGAAGCGAAACATGACATCCCTTCATATCTGGACCCCTCAGCTGCATCCTATCACACCCCCTGAGTGCTTCTCTAGTCGAGCTGTCAGTCCTGCCTTTGTTGGCTCTGCTCCAATCCGTAGATCAGTGGTGTGCACTATCAGTGTAGGATAAGAGGTCTGTAACACTGGCTGATGGGTATGGAAAAGATGACAAGCAGCTTCTGGATATGGATAAAACTTAGCCAGTGCGCTCACCCCGCCTCAGGACAAACAGACAAAGAAGGGCTATATTCATGACTGGATAAGCATCAGGAAGAAATAGAGCAGCAAGTAGGACTAGTGTGATAGAGGCAGTGCATAGAAACACAGAAGAAGCACAGATTCTTGGTAATAAGTAGAGTTCAGGAAAAAAAATATAGTTAGGCCTCTACCTCTACAATCTTACTGATAATTGGTTATATTAATATCTAAACAGTGTGCCCCAGTTAGATCTGTTGCAATCATTATAATTTAAATAATCAATAAAATAGTTACAAAATGTTATGTTTGTCAGTCAAATATCAAAGAGAAAGCAGCTCTTTGGAAAACTTTTAGGACAAAAAAAGTGTCATAAATGGTTGTATTGATGGCATTGAATTAAACTGGAACAGCAGAAATATGTCAAATTTATAAATATTATTTTAAAGAAAGGTCTTTGCCCCCTTCCTGATTTCTTATTTTTTTTGCACATTTGTCACACTTAAATGTTTCAGATCATCAAACAAATTTAAATATTAGACAAAGATATCTCAAGCAAACACAAAATGCTGTGTTTAAGTCATGGTTTTATTTATGAATGGAAAAAAGCTATTCATTCATGGCACTGTAGTTCTTCTTCAGTTTCTTTTAAGGCAGAGAAACTGATGACGTAATCTATGGGGCCCATCAGAATTATGAAGGATCCAATATTTATATAGAAACCTGGCCTCTGAATTTTCAGGGCCTGTGCTGTGTGTTAGTGATGTGTTGGCCCCGCTCCAGACTGGCTCAGTTCCTCCCGACAGCTGCCAGCGCCGCTTCCCAAAGGGCTGCGCGATATGAGATGTATGTGCACTTCAAATCTGCATCAGGCCGCATATCAATCTTCTCTCATTGTGTTAAAATCCCCAAGCCCGGGTCCCATATGGGCAGCCATTGTTCTGCATGTCAGCGCTGCAAATGATAGTAGAAAAGCTGAGCTAATTCCAGAACAATTAGTGAATGAATTGGATAAATATCGTCCGTGAGATTCAGAATGACAGCTTCATACGTGACAGTGTTTAGATACAACCGACTGATAAGAACTATGTGTAAACTATGAAAATAATATTGTAGTTCATTCATTCATCCTCTACCGTTTATCCTGGAAAACGTGATATATAGGATACCTTTGCTGAATATTGCGAAAACCATACGACTTGCAACATTTGACTTACCATAGTGCAATTGGATCATATAAAGAAACACAACAACACTAGCTTCCACCTTTACTGCACTGTAGGAAACATCTTTTTTTATCTCTGCCTAATCATTAATTCATCAAAATATACTGTATATCTAACTTTTTGTTCGAATAAACTTGAGGAAAAGTTCTGTTTCGTTAAAACTTGTGTCGTATATTTGGCACTGCTCTACATTTGCACATTAAGACCTCAGCAGAGCCTCCTCCGACAGATGTGGAGTACGCTTCACTTCGGATCTGAGTCAGTGAGTCAGGAGGATATTTCTAGGTCAATGAAGCAGACAAGCAGCAGTTACTGTAGCTTCCTCTCACTCTCCACGAGCCGTACAGCGCTGTGTGTTATTCAGATTCTCTCAGCCTCTGTTTCATGTCTTATTATTTATTCATGACCAAACCAACATGGCAGTAGTAAAACTTTAATTTTAGACAAGAAGAATTCACTCAAAGGTTTATTTTTAGTGTACAGGGCATTAGCAAAACTGTAAAATGAGGTTGTGCTTGTATCTATATTTTCACTTGCATCAATAGAGCCTTTGTGAATTTGTACTCTACAACATTTCTACTTCGTTTTATCTTCAACTGCTGTTATTCAGCATAAATAATAAAAGTGAGATTTGAACAGAGTTTGTGAATGGTAGAAAAGGAAAAGATGTACAGTAACAACCAGTACGACCTTCATTTAGGTATATGGCTTAAAGCAACTCTTCAGGATGAACAATATACACACATGAACTGAAAAATACAACTGTAAACTCACATGGGATTTTTACCTCTCAGTAAATACATACATATTTACAACTTGTGATGTAAATTTGTGTTGATGCAATATGTTCTGGCAAGACATGGTCTGCTATATGGTGTACTGTCTTTAATTAATTAAACGGGTTTATCTCATGTCTTATAACATGTCTTTGAGGCTATTATTCTGATGATTTAGGGCTCCATATGTTGAGGTAAAAAGTTTAATTGTGTGTATGAGGAAAATTATTAATGAGCAATAGATAGTGCCACTAATGCTGTAACTGAGGGGACTGTACTTTTGCGAAGCTATACTGCCCTCATCAGGGAATTTGAGCTGCTCCTAATATCTGAACTGCCTCTTAATGTTTTCCTGCTCTATTCACCAGGGTCCTACATAATAGTAATAATACATAACAGGACCATTCTCTGCAGCTGTATATTAAATGTAAAAAAAAAAGGTAAATGGTAAAAATATAAATTTACAATATACATTAAATATACATTTATATGGGTCAGAGTTTGTTGCAGATTAATGTTACATTGATTGTGGTAGAATGTGTGAGAATGTGTATGCACATAGAAAGTTATGATTAGTAACAATGTTTTGATTAGGTTTCCTGCTCATCTTAAATGTAGCTGTTACATTCACTGTCCCACCACTGAAATTATTACGTCATAACCCTTTAACAGATACACATTACACCACTAGATGGCGACAGTGGTCCGTTTAAGCGAGTGCAGCAACTGAACGACAGCATCTTTCATTCTCATTTCATACAGATGTGATTAAATTACTTTTGATTTCATAATGTGCGTACAAATAATTGAGGTAAAAGGGAATGAGTCACAATTTTAAGTGCACAATCTTTTAATACAACATTGATGGATAAATTATGTTTATTGTGTTATATTTTCACTAAAATATACATTCAACATGTTATTAGAGTGTGTAATGAAACCAGTGTTACAGGCAACATTAGATTCTCTCTTAAATTACTGTAATTTAATTTTAGAAAATGCAACTGAAAGCGCACAAGACCATAATAAAAAGGGGAAACAAGACAATGCTACTATCTGTATTTTCACATCACAAAGTACTTGATATAGCATCCCTAGTTCCCTGTCAGTTTATCATTTTCTTCTACAGCCTGTTGAGTGTTTAGTTTTGCATTATGTGTTGCAGAGTTCTCCCACTGGAAATACTCTGACATTTTTTGATTAAAAAAGCTGCTCATTTCCGCATTGAACCTCAGGCCTGCTGTTTCTCCTTTTTGTGTGGGTTTATTCCCCATGTTCTCATTCGGGTTTCTGTGGAGTCAGTTGAGTTAACGTCTCCCTCCCTTCAAAGCTTTTAATATTCTTTTATGATGTGCCTTTATGATTAAGTCGCACTCGTATTCGATCTGACTGAGAGAAGTTTTCCCCCTCTTCTGTGCACAAGTCTACTGGGACGATGAGAACAGAAAAGACTTGAATTCAATATGTGCAATCTGCAGTAAAAGGGAGGAAGTTGGGATGTGATGTCTGTTCATTCAAAGTCATTGAACCAGGAATCTCACTTCAAATCCTGTCAATACTTAAGTTTGTGTTTGTAACCTCTTTACAAGATTTGGCCAGACAATAGCTGCACTTTATTTTATTTTTTCAAGATAGGTTTAAAAATGGTGGTGAATAACAATAGCACATTGTATCCACAACAAACAGTGTAATTGCACCGGGTCTGTAAAACCGTGTATTATCTAATCGTCCTTTTGACAGAGCCATGGGTTACTTTGTCTGAATGTCAAGCAGGAAAAGCCAATGGGTTCATGCTTGGTATTCACAACACATCTGTTCACTATTGTCTGCCTTTTCACAACTTATGTCCAATTTTCTCAATCGTGGATGAACCAATCTTGAATCAACACAACTAATACTTACGTTTATTCCATTTTCAAGGGGCAAACAAGTTGATTAAGTTAAATTCTCTCCTACACGTTTCCTCAAACATGGAACCCACAAGGAAAAAGTATCTGAGGCCGCATACATAGTTGAACAAAAAGGCTCTATGTGTAACAGTCGCATTATAGGCAGCACAGAACAGAGGTCACTGTACTCTAAATGCATGATGGGAGAATCTGGGTGCGTAGGACTTGCTTTAGGATGTGGAGATGCAGGGACTGGCAGCAGGCACAGCGTGGGGAGTGTTGAGTGGGCAACAACATGGACAAAGTTAAATGCCAGCAGCTCACTTTGTAAACCATGAGTCTGAAATGAAACATATATGTATTTTGTTCCTAAAATTCAAGCCACCATAAAGGTAAAGATTACATTTCTTATACACCAGTGGCTTCTTTTCAGTAAAACAACATAGCTGCTGGTTAATACGAAAGCCATATTGCATCCTTAATGATTCCCGAGTTAGTGTCTGCTCAAATGGGCCAATTCAGGAACAGATGGTCCCATGTGTAAAATCAGACTGCTTTGGAGAAGTGTGTGTGAGTCACTCTTAATGGGAACATGTGTTTATATGTGCTATTGAAATGTCTTTTTATGGAGTAGACGCTCTCGCAGGACATTCAGATTAAGGATTAATAAGGAAGATTGTTTTTGTCGGGCACAGTGATGGCATGAGGTGTTCTGGAGACAGTTTTCATACCTGGGTTTTTGTTTAAAGGGGTTACATGTAGTTTTATTTTATCCATCGACACCAGGCGGCATAAAAAGTGAAAAAGCAGCTTAGTGTCAGTATTTCTTAAAGCTTTATTTGTGTTGCATTTTTTTTTATTAGTTAGTTTGCATTGTCATGTTTTACAGAAGCCCAGAATAGATACAAGTGGCTCTTAGAACAGATGAGGCACCTTATTATCTTACAGTTTTATTTGCAAAATAAATATGGCTTTATCTTGCACTTTTAAATACACTGTACGTTTTGTGGACACTACATTAATAACCAAATATAATACTCTTTGAACAAATTCACTGTAAACTAGTTTTAAGATATAGATATTTAGTATTTCGACACAAATGCTTTCTATTTTCTGTGGTTAAGTATTTTGCTCATTGAATACTTTCTCTGTCAAGGTTATCTGATTTAGGACCATGTTTCTCTTCTTTAACAGTTCTGTGTTTTACCTTTACCTGAAGCTGTCAGCCTTCCGTGTAAGCTCTCCATCCTTTTCATATTCAATAAGAAGTAGGTCCACGAATCAGCGTAAAACTGTGACGTCAAAGAAAGAGTAAGTGTGATCCAACCTTGAGGAAAAGGCCCCATAAAGGGAACAGCCTGAAGCTGAGTTGTAGAGTTGCCTGGCAACAACTTCCCACTTTGATGTGAGCTGGTATTCATCAGATGGCAGCTCAGGCATTTACAGACTCTGCAGCAGAAAAGTTGCACTCGCTACTTTACTAAGAGTCCAAACAACAGAAAAAACTCAAACTTATTCATGCAGACAATGAGACCGACTTGAACTGGAACATCATTTTTGTTTTATTGAAAAGGGCCAGTGGTTTTAGCTGAGTAGTGCATTCCCAGTGGCCTTCAGTAAAATTTAATGGTGCACAGATAACTTGAATTGCTGGCATAAATGTCTAATGTATCCCTCCTGCAATTTTAAGCCATTTTTAGCATCATCCACACGAGCAGCTGCAAAAACACATTATTAATGGAAGAATAGATCCAGTCTTAGACAAGGAACAGGATATGATTGTTTAATTAAACTCCATCGGCTATTTAAGCTTCATCAAGTTGATTTTATGTTACTGATAAATGACAGTCATTTGGGCAAGTGGTGTGCAGACTGAGAGACTCTTTTTTTGTATAGACATGAATGACATACTGCAGATTTAACAGATTTCACAGTATCTTAAGCTTCATTGAAAATCAACAGCTGCAAATATTTGTGGAAATTCCCAGTCATCAATTACGTCATTACTTTCAGAACTTTTCCGTTTAGTTGCACACTACCACACTACTCCCACATAAAACAATGATAATAAAAAAAATCCTTTTAACTTTTTTTGTTGAATATACCAAAAAAGACAATACTGAATACATAGAATACATTTTTTTATCAGCTCAACAATAGCACAAGGTGAGCTGCATATCTCTTTGACTGTATCAGTGTAAAAACAGTTCTTCTACACTGCTATACATTTATATAAAGGTCAACAAAATAAAAGGCACAGTGCGTTATCAATAATGATGTGTGGTTTCGTGATAGTGAGAGGATAAATAAAAGGTGGAATTGACAAAGAGGAACACCTCTACCTGGAGAAAAGGATTTGGAGAGCTCCTTTGCTTTGCTTAGTAATATGGCCAAATAGAAAACAATTGTTCAGCTCCCAACTAGTCAGCGTTTGCACTCCAGCTGAAACGTTTACCAATGGCCTGGAGAATTTGGCACATCTCTGCATAGATTACATAAAACTTTATTGCAGAAGGTCCGTTTCCAAGGCAACTGTGTATTTGTGTGTGTGTGTGTGTGTGTGTGTGTGTGTGTGTTTCTCATTCTCATCCGTCAGTTCTCCCAGTACGTAGCACTATTTGTCAGCTGAGGCCTCTGTCTGTCTGTAAGCTTTGGTAATGTTGTGTGAAGTATCAAACAGGAAATGTGTTGAAGGCTGTAAATACACGGAAAGTCATAGAAGATACATGAGATGATGTGTGGGTGTGGGTGTAGTGTGTGTGAGGACAGGGACCATTATAGTTTTACACTAATTTAAACACTTTAAACAATATCATATCAATAACATAAATGACATTAAAGGCTTACTGTACACTTTTGACTTTGCTTTGCGTGTTCAAGTTAATTACACATTCATCTCCACAATGCAGAAAATGACACCCACACTCTGATGCTAACAGTACAAGCACATCTATCATACTTGTATTGTTTTCAAATGCATTCATTTCACTGTTTTTTCACGGTCTATTGAATAATTTAGAGAACAATAAGCCATATTGATTTTCTAAGCGGCAAATAGGATTGTGTTGCACTTTGCCCCTCTGATTGTACACCATACTTTTTTGGTCTTTGAATGATTAACAAATAGAAAACATCAGCCATTTTGAAATGATTTTCCTACTTACTTTAAATTCATATTATGAGCAAAGCTGTACCCAGAAATATTTAAGTAAACATACATTGGCTGGAAAGCAATAGCTTAAGTGGTTGCTAGGCAGCATTGTAGTCTTGGCTTTAAAGTAAAGGTGTAAATAATGTGACGCTCCAGACGTTCATCCACAAAGTCCATCGGTGACCTTTTCACCCCTTTGGCTTATTGTATGTCACACTTAAAATCACCCCGAGCTAATGAACAAGCTTATAATGTTTCCATTCCCCACTGTGTGCAGCTGAATCCAAACACTATTGATTGTAAGCTGCTGCAGTTTGGATTTTATTTATACTGACAATGGTCCCTGAGGCACAGAGAGCTGTGATATGTCATAAGGATGAGGACCAGGTCCAAGATGTACTGAAGCCTAAAGGTTTTTAAAACAGGTCAGTGCTACAAAATGATAAAATTGTATTTCTCTTTGCTATGTGTGGATTATGTTTTAACATTTTCACTCCCTAACTTTACCAAAACCCTAATAAACACCAGACTACAGTTCAGTTCAGTTCAGTTCAGTTTTTATGCTTAAACCATCAACCCAACGTGTGCAGAAGTCCACAATTAGGCTATCTTCTATTTTTATCACTTCTGTTTTAGTCAGAAAACTGTGTCTTTGCAGGGCGGGTTCACAGTTGCTTTTGGTTCCTACTGTCAAACCAACAACAAGATGATCTTAATAAGTCTGGCAACAGTCTTGTGTGTTGGTCTTAAAGCTACTGGGACTCACAATGTCTTTTGATTCTGTAATACATCACTGATATCTGGAATACTTTGGCATACACTATTTATGCCATTCTCCACTTAACTTTACATATAATGCTTGGAACTACATAAAGAAGACTGCTGACTACCAATTGTCGTTTGTCGTTTTAATCTCTAAGGGAAGGAAGCAAAGGGAGGAGTTAATGAAGGACACAAGAGGAGACAGGCAAAGGTGGAAATGTGCAGCTCCTCACAGCTTCATGCTAATGAGGAAGATTATTATACCCCCCCCCTCAGGCAGTGAAAACATTGGTGAGTGTTTTCGCCTTTGTCTTGTCTGTGGGACTGAGGCTGTTTGTATGCCTGACATCACATTTTACCTTGAAATGTCACCACTTTTTTATTCAAACATCATATTGCTCTGAGCCATGAGCCATGTGCATATGTAGGAAGTGGTGCTTTAGGCAAATGTGCTCATACCATGTGCTCCCACACGCTCATCTACTTCCTTCCTCCTTGAACGCAGCCCCTCCGCCACCCCCTCTTCCTCCTCCTCCCTGAGACCAGTGGTACGCTCCACTCGTCTTCCTCTCCTCTCTCTTTACTGTCATCCTTAACAGGCTGCACACTCGCGCCGGAGACGACCTATAGTGCATGCAGGCGGGGTGTTTATTGATTTCTCTGTAGCGTCGTTGAAACCGCGTGCACAGACAGCACTGGTTGATCTGCACGACAATGTCCAAGTGAGCCCTTTTTTTTTCCCCCACACGGAGGAGTATGTGTGCAGAGTGAAGGATGCGCGGCGGCCAGGTGCTGTTGTGGTGATCGTGGAGTTTTGTAGCAGAGTATCGTCGAGCCTGTCTTGTCTCCCAGCATCCCTCCCTTTTTGTTGTTGCGAGGGAAGAAATAAAGCGTCCTGCTGGGATGTCCACCTCTCCTGGTGCAACGGACGGGAGCCAGAGGAACTCTTGTAAGTCACTTCTTAAAGCAACATATATATTGTCAATGTTTTGTCTTGTTGAACACAGGAAGATGTTATGCATGCATAAAGCCATTAAACTTTCATGATGTATCGACAATGTTATGCAAAAATGAAAATCTTTGCTTGGCTTGTGCACTTGTCATGTGCCTGGGGTTGTTTGTAATGTGGGAGTGTGTGGGTGCATGCGTGATTGTGTTTACATATTCCCTGGAGCGCCGCCAGCTGATGATCTATTGAAACAGCGCTGCATACAGTGATTGACAAGCAGAACAGCTGGTGTGATTGATAGAAGTCATTGTGTCATTTTAATGACAGCACGGTCTGGAGCGGATTGAAACAAACATAACAGAAGCAGGATAATGGTTACTTGCAGAAGTCTGTGTGTGAACCTACAGAGGCAACTTTTCAGCTCCGTAGGTTGTGAATATTTACTGGGTGTATATGCGTGGGACTGTATATTCTACTTTGACTTTATTGTGGTCTCAACAACCACGCACATATATGAGAGAGGGTGGCTGTACTGTAAGTGGGTGATTGATAAGATGATATGACTCATTTTGACTCACCCAGTGCTCAGTGGGACTACACACACACACCACACACACACACACACACACACACACACACACACACACACACACACATTTGCGTTGACTGAGGGGGAGACCACATCTGGGCGAATGAGACTCCTTTTATTGCTTTCCTTATTATTGCACCATCCATAGCTTCTACCCTCCTCCTACTGTCAGGATGTTATTTACAGGCTCGCTCAATGGAAATATTTAAGACTTTAAGATTTAAAGTTAGTATTGGATCGTATGAGATTGTGACGATAATGTGATATTGTTTGGAAAAGTATTATAGTATGATGGGATTGCTATGTTGATGTTACGACTCAGTAATGTTTCTTAAGGCTTTAAGCTCACTTCCACTGGAGCTGCTGGTTGACATTTGGCCTCAGGTTATTTGAGAAAAAGGACTTTGACCGAGACACTTCAAATCCGCAGCAGCGTTTGCCACTTGTTTTGTACATTCAGCCTCCATTTGAATCATCCCACTTCAGTGTTCTCCCAAACAATACCAAAACCATTACTACACACTAGAACAGCATAAACAGTATCTCACGGTATTAGTACAGGTAACAACTTGAAACCTATATTTGTCCCATGTACCCATGGGAGCAAATGCATATAAAGACCACATTAAAAATCAAATTAAGAAAATTAACATTCTGAGCCAATAAACATCCATATGACTCCCGAAAAGGCATGTTTTGTATCTAATTCAATGTGGAAATATATGTATGTTCAGTAAGTGGCACAAAAATTGTTGTATAATGCAAATTCACTCCTGCTTGCTTTATACTTGACCAGCTTGTTCCTTGTCAAAACACATTCATCACATTTCCTTCTCAGAGAACTGCGCATTTGAAGGAAATATCAAGTAGCTGCAGGCTATGATTACCAATTTACTAACCTTAATGTTACATAACCAAAGCCATCCATCAACAACATACACACACAAATAATAATAGGAAGGGGTAATAGGCTGGGGATAGTTTTTTTTTTTTTCTTTTGTAAGCAGATGCAACCAAAATATAAGTTTGACATGCACTTGTATTCATTTATCTATTAAGAACATTTGTAAAGAGCGTCATGTTAAATATCATGTAGAATGTGTGTAAAAAAGGTAAATATACTTAGTATGTCGGCTACTATATGTAGACATAAAGAGAGGTCATGACAAGAAGACCAGTATGTACTCTCTGATTAAAGCTAAACAAAAAACTAAAACTAAAATAAAATATAATTAATCTCAGCCAACTAGATGTGCCTAACTTGACTGTAACCAGTGTAAGAGAATTGGGTTACTGCCTTAGAGCTTCAAAGTATTGGACCACATAAAAGGACTGAAGAGAGTCTGGATGTCTTAAGCAGGAGAAGTTACCATCACATACAGGCCCGGAGACAGTTGAACAGTCAACACAGCGTAGTATTGAACATTCAAGTCTGCCTATGCTTTCATAGGACTGAGCTTATAAAACCTCATAGAGTCTATCTGTTGACAGAGCCCCAGGCTTAGGGCATCACAACCTTACAGTAGAGCCAGCAGAAACCGTTGCTGAGCCTCCACACTGTTACCTCCCTGAACCCTAAACAGGGCTTTGTCATTGTTTGTGCATAAACATCATTTCATTTGCCACTTTTGTGTAAAAATGTTTTGCTTGCTAATTATTCAATACTGCATAATGTTGTTGAAAATAGAAAATTGCTGTTAGTAATCCTGGACTCACATTAAAACCCCTCTTTGTACAGCTGTAATATTTTTGGATTAGACAGTGTGAAGTGCTTTGTAAATGTTTGCTCAGTAGCGTGTTATTACAGTGTAAAGCTGCAGCAGTTCTCTCCATCTCTCCGTTCACTTGTGTCCTCTGTAAAGGAGCAACAGCAGGCACCTGCCACTGAGATGGATGTGCTGTGTCATCACTTCTGCTGCCAGATGACGGCTCGCTTCACCTATACACCCTCCTCCTTTCTCCTCCTTCCCCCACCTTCTTTTAGAGTCTGCTTTGCTTCATCTGCTCCCCTTGCTGCCTTCATCTCACCCTCCCTTCTCTCTCTCTCCTGGTTTATCTGGGTCCACATGAAACTTTAATTGCATGTAAATCAAAGCTCTGCAGATGTGATTAGTCTTTTGTGCTGCTTTAATGAGTGGGGTCTGGACTATTCAAATATGGTCCACTAGCTGTCTCTCAGGGCTGAAGCCAAGGACTGGTCTCATAAGACCCATATGAAAACTTTGTTCAAATGGTACAAAGCAGTGTTTTTTATAAATATCCTTGTTTTAAAGTGCATGTAGCAGTTTTTCTAAAATTATACTTTATTGTATTTGACTTAAGTCAATTGGTTACTTTTATTCCTACTTGTGACTGTCAAGTTTTTAATGCTCAGTATTAACTAGTCTCATTTATTCTGTTACTGCACAGTTTGCCGAGTCAGTGGCCGTCAGTCCCTGGTTTATTATTCAGCAATCATCTTTGCAAACACATGCATACACAATGACATGTATCCAAGATGCAATTAACTTTCTAATTAGTGGAATCAAACATAAATCTAAAGCATGTAAACACAAGTGGTGCATGCAAAGGCAAAAGTCTCATTGACATCGAGGTCACAGTCTCTTTGATGCCACAGAGAAAGGCTAAGGCTCTGAATAGTGCTGTTAATTGTCTCTAAAGATGAGTCTGGCCTGAACCATGAAAGAATATGTGCTTCTACAGGATAAAGTCAAGGGCAAAGGCTTGATTTTTATAATAATCCATTCTACCAACTCTACTGTCATACACTTTCAGAACAGATAAAAGCAAACATCTGTGGAACAATGTAGTAGTTGTTGTGTATTATGTTTTTTGATCATACAGTAACATCCTTTTGGAAAAGACAAGTTAAACACTGACAATATTCAACTCAATGACCAAAGCCATTTTCTAACCATAACCTTGTCCATAACATTAATCAAGGGGCCTTTATTTCATAACCAAAGCATTAGCTTTTTTCCTGAGCTTAACATTAAAGTGTGCTTTGCAGTTGCATACAGTTCTGCAACATGCAGTAAATCATGCACAGCTGCAATGAATCGAGTCTGTAAATCATAAGACTCTTTAAATTTTATTCTGGCCTTGGATTGTGCTTCACTTAAGCCTGACTCTGTTTATTTTGCAGTATTGTTGTTTATAATCATGTGTTTTGTGTAACATTTAGTTGTGTCTTGTGCCATCATTTCTCTTTTCCGCATGCTGCTTTTATATATTTACACTTATTTCTTGGACATCATTTCTTTCCTCATTTCTCTGTTCTTCATTAGCTTATCATCCTCACATCACTGTGTCTATTTTTCCATTCCCTGTTTATCCACAGTGTCTCAAGCAGTGCCCACCTGGCGGAGCAGGTGTCACTGGCAAGGCCCAAGTGTGTTTGTGATGCTCATTGTGTGTCTTTCGTCAGATTAGGGAACACAGCAGAGATGCTTCTGGATTCAGCCCAACACAATGAGTGCCAGGAAAGGAGAAAGGAAGGAAACAAAGTTCATAAAGAAGAAAGGTGGGAAAATCAGTGAAAATAATGATGGGAAAAGGGACTCAACACATGTCTTAAAGGTCCAGGTGCATATTGAATGAGGCTGTCACAATGAAAATGAATAATAGAATGAGAATATTGGAATTAGGAAGACAGAGATTACCCAAAAAGCACATCATGACTGATAATGAAAAGGAATAATAAAGACAGGGGAGGCCAGTGCTGTATCTGGGAGTGGGATAATTGGCTGTGCTCGTGGTTCAGAGAGTGCACTCGGATCAGAGACGGCAGAGAAGGAAGAATTCCTGCTTTCACTACAGGGCCAATAGAGTTTTCACTGCATTTAAAATTAATGATGCCTGGTTTTAAAGGGAAAAATCCTGCTGCATTCTACAAGTAATATAATGATTTCAGATGGAAACGCTTTAAACGCTGTGTGTTGAGGGAGGTTTATGTGCTGATTTTCATCTTCACACTAATAACACTCAAAGCACAGCTGGAGTCAGTTTTACACTCATGTCCTACTGGGCTTGTATCATTTGACTTGACTATGTAACCAGTTCTTTATTAATATCAATATAATTACATAATCTATCGTTGGATTCTTGTTGGTCTATCTTCTTCTGAGGTTAAATTCCTTTGTATAGTTTGTATCTGTGCTGGTCTTCCATTCCCTCCCTTTTTTCTTCTTCGTGATGACTACATGAATGTTCAACTCTTTGATTTCCTCTTCCTTTAGAGATAATCCTTATGGGCGGAGGTCATTGGTTCAGTTGTATCATTGGTCATGCAAAGATTTATCATTGTCCACATTTATATTTTTGTCACTTCTGTCTGCAGTTGTCTTTGCTAGCTGCAGTTTGTGAGGAGCTTAATGCTTAAGTGTTCATTTGTCAAATCCGGTGGCTACAGCCTGCAGTTCCTCTTCCTTTTTAGAGCATCAAAACTGCTGTGGACAATAGGAGCAGCTCTGATGATTTTAAAAATGTAGTTTATAAATGTCCTGAACCTTAGTGCAAAAATGGGAGCTTAAAAAAAACACAAGTGTGCTTCTCCTCCAGAAGTGCTCAGTTTGTCTGATCTGCGCAGTTATGAGAACAGGAAGAAAACACTGATTACACTTGGTTCTAGGATCTGCTCTGCTTCTTTCACTGATGTTTAAGGTGTCCATTAAAGAGAATGGAGTCATGTAGAGGTCACAAAAAAACCAAAAAACAAAACAGTAATAAAATGATTAAAAACTATGTCAGTTCACAAACTCTGCCCATGCTATAAATGATAGAACCCACAATTTTGAAAACAAAAAACATTTTTATTAACATGTTTTAACTTTTTTTTTTGTCAAATACCATGAAACCTTTGATGAATTGACTGGCTGTCAGTCTCAATGCAATGCAAAAGAATAAAAAACATAAGTGTTGGATTTATTTAGCATCTTTTTCATGTTTTGTTGGATTCTGATTCTTCTCTCTTTTCAATTGGTCACATATTACCATCTTTAATGTTTGATTTAAGGGGTATTTTAGGTCTTAAACGCCCAATTCTTCTTGGGTGTAAATTTAAGACACCTCTTTATGTCTTTGTGCAATCACAGATAAAACAAAGCATCTCTCAGTATCTCTCAAAAAGATTTAAATTGCTTCTGATTTATTAGATTAAAGCTAACACTGCAGGTAGGTCTTAAGCTGACAAAGCACTATCCCTGACTCATGCTGCTTATAAAACACTCCTCTGTCTTTGTCTACTCATTTGACACTTACCATTTGGATGAAGCTGTAAAAAAAAACTCCTTCAATATCACAGCCACTATTAATCCCTGCTGCTTATCACACTGAGAAATTATACTCGCATCTGATGATGAAAAAGCGCTCGGACAGACCCACGAGGAGGATAATGGTGATAATTAACGGGACAATAGTGACGGCAGCATAATTGTACACTCAGATTTATGGCAGTTGTTTTGTTTTCGGGCGTGTACCGCAGCGATGAAGTGAATTTAAACTGTCAGATGATTTCAAACACCCACTCAAATTTGCCCAAGGATGATGTGGAGGCAGAGGACCAAGATGACAGACTGTCTTCTAATATATTTCACTCAGGAGGTGCACCGCTCCATCATTATATAAGCATGCATTCTTCTAAGAGTCTAAATGAAACTGATATATGCAGCGTTTTTGTCTCCGATCGCTTCGCAGACGGTTCATAAATTGCCTTTTCTGCTCTTGTGTGATGCACTTCAGCAGGTGCTTCGTCTCCCACTCGCCTCCCACTCCTCAGGGGGATACGCTGGGAGAACGAGGGACACAGAGGAAGTGGCGTGGTCAGACGGACGCAGAGTCGCTGTAATTAGGACCATGCTTGAACAGACACCATTTACGGTCTCTCTTATACACGTTAAATGATTAGGTTGTCAACAGTCTTGCGTGTTTTTACTCTATTAGTCTTCTTTTGAAGTCTTCCCACTGCCTGCACTCATCCTCCAGCCCTCCACTTTGCTTATGTAAGAGTACATAAGTCAGGTCAGGCAGAGAGAGAGAGATAAACCCCTTAAGGACCTCTTATTTAGACTGGGGTCATAGAGCACATATTTTCCTCCCTTTTCCGTTTTCCTTTTTACTCCCTGTTACTATCTGCGGTAAAAAATATTACTCATGCGTGCCACTCTTTGAAAGGATAGAGTATGCATTTTATTTTTGGATATAAACGGCATAGAGCACTCAAAATGGTTTCTTTTGGGTATCTAGTGCTGTGTGATGAGGTGAGATTTAGTACTAAGTAGATGGAAAACAGGTTTGTGTGGAGGAGGTAAGGTATTTCCTGCTGTGCACCAGGTGACTGTGTGTGGCCCAATTAGTCCAACAAAACAACAGATGGATTGACGATACTGTATTGTCACTGGGCCAGGTTCTTCATCGAGAAATGTATGGACAGAGCTTAAAGTAGCGCCACACAAAATATATATTCTCAAAATCAGTTAATGGTTCTCACTGACACATTACGCATATTTTAAAGAAAATAGGCCAATACACTCGATCCTAGCGAAGGGTATTAGTACAAAATATGCTAAAATGACCCTACGGTTTCTTCCAAACAATTCGTCTTAGACGTCTCTACTGGTAAAAAAACAAACAAACATGGCTGCCGCTGACAGTGAAGTTGCACAGAGAAGGAACTGCGCCCTCTGCTGGCTAAAAGTTCTATGATACAGACCAAACGTGTCAATCAAATCAGCTTTTTTGGTACTTACTCTTTACTCTATAACCACTGGTCTTGATCTTGACTTTGGTTTCATCCTGTCATGGTTGTCTTATTTACAATACTGGTCTAAGTGCACAACAACGAAAGCAGTGAAAGCATCTACCCAAATATTCACATTAACCATATCACATGCCTTGTTATGTACATCATCCGTGGGTCTGCTATGAAGTAACAATACATGTGGTTTATACATCCACATATGATCCACATGTGTTGGATTTTGCCTCACACCTGCAAACGCCCCCTGTTTCATTGTCTCCCTCCGAAAAAAGATGATCCTTTAACAATTGATGCTGGGGCTAAGAGGAGGCCACACTCGGAGTGCACATAGACGAGGGAGCGCAGTGACAAAAGAGGGATGAGCAGGATATGTGAGAAATATGGAGTGACTTAACTGAACTGGAGCAAAACAAAGAGATGTCGCCGATAGTGCTGTCACGATCGAGCAAAAACACTGCTTTAAATATTCGGTGAAAGGATTTGAAGTCTGAGCTTGATACTTTAGACTGAGCGTAGGAAATATTTGGCCATAAATTGCCCGCCATCTTGTTTGTATTTGTGCAGCCTATGTAGCAGCTAGTATGATGAGTATGATTATTTCTGAATGGACGCCGGGCTTTCAAAAGGCAACCATTCTTCATAGTTCCTCATCTTACCACTGCATAGGATGACAGTAGGTCAGAAATACACACGAATGACATTTGTAGCTCTATACAATCATCCCATTATCCCACTTGGCTGCCTTTTAACCTACATACAGTCCCATTTGTGCTGCTGCCGGTCGCTGGAAGCATCTTCATTCAGTGAGCCGTGCAAGTTGGAAATGAGGACGCTAAATAACTCCATTGGTTTCAGAGAGTAACCTAGACATGACACCTTCTTTCTTCTTTGTGTGCATGTCTTACTTAATATAGTCATCTAGTCTCAAGGTATATCTATACTCTTTTGTCAAGAAGTAGTTTTTACATAGATCTGAGTTTTTCTGAAAAATAAACCTTGTGATAAAGTTAAAATTGGGTTTTTTTTAAAATGCAAAAGCCAGTCCGGTTATAATGTTATAGGAAGATAAAAGAACAAAAAAAGCGATGCAGTTTGATGCCGACTGATGTCTTAATCTGTCCTTGGAAACCCTTTGGACTTGTTTAGCAATTGCTGCAAAATCTATTTGTCGTCAGCTTCCCCACCTGAACAAATGCAGTCTAAATAATAGAAGAGCTTTGCTGCACATATGTCCGAACACCTGCTTGAGATATTTCGGCTTGTTCAGTCAGACACCTTACATGTAAGCTAATCTATCATTAATCACTAAGCAGCGATCCGGCTCTCACTCCAACACGAACACTGATGAAAAATTGATCAAAGGCAGCATGTTATGCACAGTGTGAGTGTAGCTGTAGATTAAAAAACACAAGCTTATAGCAAAAAATGATGGAACATTTATCTATCTTTTATCCATCACTTCAGTGGAGAATGAGATGGAAGAAATATCAACTCAACTGCCGCCACGGGTATTGTTTTTCTGTTGTTATCAAGATTGTATGATTTCACACTCGTTATGTTCCTTCACTTCACGGAAGGCTCGTTCTGCCTCTGTCTCTTTGCTGTGTTTGTACTACATTTGACTGATAGAATGCTCTAAACTAGACTTACATCGCTTCAGTGCATCTACAGTGTTTTAAAAAGTGGAAGCAATATCTTCATATATTGTACCCAGACAGAAATGGCACCTTGTTCCTTACACTATAGTTTCATCTACAGTATTGTGAAGTAGTTTAACTGAGGTTTTTCCGTTAAGCTTCAGTGCACGTTGTCTCTGTCTTCTGTGCCCGTCCTTTGACACTGTGTTTTTGTAAAAGTAGAACGGGTTGTATTTGGAGTCTGAGCTGAGGTTATGCACCGGGTGTGATGATCTAAGACTGTATTGTGCTGAGGGGAGAAAAGAGGAGATTCCTACATAATGCATCAAAGCCTGCATGAATGTAAGCACTCTTTTAAATAAGCCTTTCAAGGATCGAGCAGTTTTACCTGTTTCAGTGACTCAAGCCAAACCACGTTAACCATATTTTCCAATTAGCGGCGCTCACAGTTAAAGTTAAACACAGTGTTGACTTATCAGCATGAGTAAAGCTACCTTCAAGGCGACCAATTAACCTCCCCATGTTTTCACCTTATTATTCTCTAACTACTGTGCATCACACAGGTTTCACTCTTGTAAGCATTTTCTCCTGTCTCCATGTTTTTGTCCAAAACTGTCCACCAAAGTCTAATGAATACAATCTGAAATTAAAATAGTTCATTATTATTTGAGAGTAATTGAATCCCAGAAGGATTTTACATGTCAGCTATCCTTAATGCTGTCTCATTTGTCGTCTTACTGTGATATATATGATGTATTTCCAGGTTCGCAGGCAGGAGATGTCAGTCAGACTTTGTGCAGAGCTGAAGTGTGTTCATGTGGGCAGCTGTTGGCAAATGTGGTAAAAACGCTGTCGAACAGATTGTGTGAAGCGGGACGTTTGACAAGATGTACAAGTGCTGGGAGACGACTTCCTTCCCTCCTTCCCTCCTTTCCTTCCTCCCTCGTGGTGTATTCCTTTTGACACCGTTCGTTCTGCTCATGTCAAACCAAGTCCCAAGAAACGTCACATCCAAAACACATATGTAGCCAGCTCTCCTATGACCTGCGTGCACATATTCTTCTTTGACCTTTTTATCCAGCTGCTCCTGCTGGTGCAAATCTGTTTCTGTCTGTTGTGCGTTTGCCATCTACACTTGAATATACACATTACAAAGGCCAGATGCCTCGGAGCCCCGGAAATGTTTTGAGCTAAATGTCAGCTGGCAGTGGGAAGCACAAAGCTAGCTAAAAATATAATTATATATCATCTGTGTTGCTCAGCTTCTGGCTATTCACTGCTCAATATTTAGATTTTGTGCTCTTATGCCAAACAAACACGTCGGAGAGTGCAGCTGCAAAACACACTTAAAAGTGAGAGAGAAGCGAGTTCTGAATCCACAGCTTAATTGCAGAGGCTATTTAGAACCCGAGTCATCCCTTCTCACATTTATTATCTGCTTCATGCTGTTTATTTTGATGGTGCCTTGATAAACTGAATGTTGTTTGTGCAGGATAGTTTTATCAAATCTGGCTGATGCAGAAAAACTGTGCATTAAAATGTCTCTGTAAAGTGTAAATCTGCCAGAAGACTTACAATTCCAGTTGAGGTTTGCGATGAGGTAAGAGAAGGACACTTAAAATGCTGCAAAAAATGTGGAAAATATGCAACTTTTTAAAAACTGCTTGACATGACAACTCTGTTCCAGCTCCAAACCGTATCCAGAACTGGTTACAATGAGCTGCCAAAACAATAAAAAAGGGGCTAAAATAGTCTAATCGGTCATTTCATTAGGTACATACTTCCCATTATGTCCAGTTTTTACAGTGCAAACAAATCAGCTTCCTGTCTGCTCCAAGACGGCTGCAGTAAATGTTCATGGGCCATCTTTGACCTTCTGGTAACAGTGATGTATAATGTAATGTGAACATAAGTCAGCGGGACACCTCAGCTAACACGGTTTTACATGCAGCGCGTTGGTTTCCGCCTTGAACAGCCTCTCACTTCCACAGGTGACCTTCAGCTCTGTCACATGGAAGCGCTCCATCATTGATGCCTGTGTACAGCCCTGTGTAGGGAGGGGTCGTCCTGATGTGCAGCTCCACCCTGTAATCACCCACTTACTTCATGTGTTACAATATTAATGCTGCCCAGACATGATATGACTCATGGTTGAAGGTTGGCTTTTAAAGATGAATAATATTGACAAATAGAAATAATTTAACGATTTGTGTGAAAATGCTTTCTATTCATTGCAAGCACAAGTCTCTGTTTGTTGCCTAGTTACACGTGTAGTTAGCAAAATGAGTTAATGCGTGCTTTAGAGCCCACTCAAATTAGAGAATGGTTACTGGTACACTCAGGGAACTTTTATGTGGGTGTAGCCATGGTTTACAAACTGCACAAACGGCAGACACTTCGATGATGTAAGATTTTGGCTTATTTCTGAGTAAAATAAGTCAGTGAGAGTCCTTTGTGAAGTCATAGGGAGTATGAAGTATTTTGTATGTATCAGAGTCACTGTATGGAGAGTACTGCAGTTGGAAAGGTCAAAAAGTCAAACTGTACAAGTCAAGTGTGTGAAATGGATTCTCAGTGATTCAATAAAATATAAACTAATGTAGAAATGAACCTTTTCTGGGTTGACTATTTTCAGCTAAAAATAATCAAATTAAGAAACTGTAGAACCTTACCTGGATGGGCAATTTCACCAAAACAATGGCAACCTGCAAACAAACAACTACAGATTATGTAAAGTTATTTTTTCTGTCCCTATGGAATACACAGTGTCTGTATACCAGACATTTGTTATGTAACACATGTCAAGTTTAAAAGTGACAAAATGTAAGCTTATTTGTGTGTGTGTGTACAGCACGGAGGGGGGCCTTTGGCAGAAACCTGAGCAGTCGAGGAAAGCAGCGAGGCGGACTGAATCTAAAAATACCACGGCTGAGTTAGCAGGGCTTAAGATGAAGAAGAGGAGGAAGAGGCAGTGGCTGTCTTCACTGTCAAGCTTGGTCTTCAGTGTGCCACACAGTGAAATATTAGATCCTCAAAAAAAACAGAAACAAATCCATCTGAGACCAGACAGCTAATTTAGAGTGACAGCGCAAATCAGGGAGATTTATATCACATTTTGAGCACTGGGTGTGTTGTGGAGTGATGCACAGTGTGTGAAACAACAGTAATGAGGTTGAGTGTGAAGTGTTTTCTGATAGGAGACATAATAATAAACTGCTGTGACCTCCACTAGCTTCAAGGGCGTGCTCAGAGTCCATAGTTTAACTCCAAGCACTGGCTCCAGCCCTGAACGCTTGGCAGCCACTGAAGGCAGCTTGGCCCGTGAATCTCTGCCGGTCTGACTGTGGTTGAACTGTCCGTCCATCAAAGCACTAAACCCTGTTTTCATAGGTGCAGCCTGAGGGGACAGTGAATATGTGAAGTGCGCTAAAAACATTCACAGTTTAGTTGAAGTTTTTACCTAAACCAAGCTTTGTAACGATGCTCATTTTTTCCCATCCATACTGCTATTAAATTAGCTTTTGTACAGTACAGAGAGGGTGACCAAGCTGGTAGAGTACGATAAACACTCAAAGATGTCTATTTTCTGAGAGCCAGGCTTTGAGAAAATGACTCCTTTTACTGCTCCAGCTGATTTTTCCTCTCTGCTTTTCAGCTGCAGCTACTTAACTCTCTGCTCCAAATAGGTCTTTACACACAAGCACATAGATTAGATTCTTACTACACAGCAGCCATAAAATAGGTAAATTGTGCTCCATATTCTGCTTTACGATATAAAACATGTACACAGGTGCATGACATAAATTATCATACGCAAAGCCTCGACTCGTGCAAGATAGCAATAGTTTACATTTCCTGTGTTTGTAGAGCTCATATATCACACTGAAGTGTCTGTACAACTGAAAATAGATATGTATAATTGAAGGAAAACGTCTGGCTCACTATTGATCCGTCTGCGGAAATAACCAGACTGAAATGACCCAAAGCTGTTTATGTTTTGAATTCTCCTGGGTTCTGGTCAGTTTGCATGATGCATACTGAACTTAGAGCTTAAACTGCAAGGTCACATGTTCACTTTGTGTGAAATTATATCAGGAATGTATTCAGATATTGCTATTATCTGTTCATTGATTGTATTTAGAGATGGTTTCTTTGTTAATCTCTGAAGAGCTGTTTTAGATTGTGGGCTTGCTGTAAAAATCATTTGCCTTTGTGTAACTGAATGAAGCGACGTGATTTCATTTGACATCATGTGCTGTGCTGTGACTAACATAATGCGATAGCCTCAGTGTGCATGAATCATCGCCAGATGTGCGTGTGTTTTACGAGGGATCTCATGTGAATGATGCTCTATTGAAAAAGCAGTCTCTTTGTTAATTGTGTATGCATTGTGGTTTGTCCTATGAGGTATCTCTTTAATGACTTGTGCTCTCATCAGCACAAACTTAATCCTACAGGCTAAATGTGAGCACAAACTAAAAATAGTCCCTGTAGCTACAGTAACGCGCACAGCAGGATATGTGTGATGAGGAGATGACGATGAAGACCAAGAGCAGCAGCAATGGGCGGAAGGTGATTAGCATAAAAAGACTATGGCAGGTGGTTTCATGCTGTGAAGCCTGGGAGCAGGATCTAAGTGATTTATTGTAACACAGGAGCACTGCTTTTATTTTACCTTTGTTTGCAATGTGCACTGTAGAAGTACAATACTGAACTTTCGAATGTGTTAGGACCATCCAAGTTCCTGCTTCAGACTATTCACAAATGGCAAAAAAAAACATAAAAAAAAACACACTTGAGAATAAAAGTACTGAGAAGTATTACAACCTTTGGTATATGTACAACACACAGGTATGACTTATGACATGTCCTCTGTGACTGTGCAGTGGGGGGCATTCGTGATAAAAATACTTCATATTCTAGACCTGAAACAGTGTCTATTAATACACAGTCTATGATTGGAGCCACAGAGATCAGAAGACTGGATCTAGGACTATCATTACAGCTGAGTCTCTGCCTGAAGCATCATTACTACTGCTCACTCCTCTCCTTTTGTAACCAGCTCTTTCTCTTGTTCCTAACCTCGCTCAATGCTCGACATAGTGAACAGTGCTCCCCCCAGGCCCTAATCTAATAGGGCTACACACACACACCTTCCAGCAGAGAGGGAAAGCCAGAGCCAGGTGGGAAAAATGAGGTCCTGATGGGGGAAAGACAGCGAGTCAGATAAAGGAGATAAATTGACCGGTGTAAAGAAGATGACAGAGTGAGAGCTAGTCTTTTCCGATTCTCAGAGGACCATCAACACGTCGTGATGGAGCGCTGTCTGGTGGGACCTCATTGTTCTTGTGTTTGTGTGTGTCCATCTGCTCAGCCCAGGGCCCAGCCTCTTATCTGGATGTTGAAGTCTGAGGCCGCAGTGGAGTTAACGCTGAGAGGCAGGGTATTGATTTTAGGGCCTGGTGGAGTGAGAGGTGCACAGTGTGTATTAAGTGTGTGAGACGGGCACTGCACTATGAGAAGTGATGTAAGTGCAAATGGCTGTAAAGAGCTAATCTTTAAATCATTCACACTCGGCATGTGTGCCATATCGTCCTGCCTTTTACTGGCAACATTATATTTACACTGACATCACATGGACATAGCTTTAACACATGGGGCTAATGTCAACAAAAGATATGCATCCCGGTGAATTATACCATTCTTTGCCTTTCAACAGGATTATAATCATTTTCACTGTGTTAAAAATGTGTGAATGTGAAGTAGTAAGTAGTTCTGTGCAGGTTTCTAGTCAAATAGTCCTTGTTTGTATGATTGGGTTCTCACTTTAAGCAGGTTTTATTGAGCTACATATAAACAAGCTGCTCAACAGGACGTATGCTAAAGGTAAATGCATGATTGTCTTTGCTGCGCATCTTTAGACAGAGTTCATTGCACACGTTTAATGATTATCTGTGAAAAAAACAAACCTGTGTAAATGGAAACCAATCACCTTCTCTCACACGAGGGTTCGTGGCTCTCATTAAAACCGTTTGACAAGCGTCTGTTTGACCTATAATTGTCTAAATTGGATGTTGCTGTCCATGTAGAGGATATGTGTCACATGAGTCACTTTCTCATAGCGGTAGTCACTCTGTTAGTCAGTGAATGGGCTTATGTAACGCTACTGTGTGTCACAAACCTGTCTGTGGTCCTACAGGAGAGCTCCACACACATCTACACTGTTTCTCCATCTGCTCTTTTGCCTTTAATATTCCTATCACTGGTAAATAATTTTCTTTCATTTCTGATAAAGCTTTGGTTTAGTGTGTGTGACAGGAGCATGATATATGGGAGGCTTCAGTATGATATACACATGAGGCAGTTTACACAGGGGCATATACATTTACAGAAAGTGACCCGGGTATGATGAGTTGGGCGGCACCTCCTTTGACATCTGATGCATGAAATATAGTAGCCATTCAACACCTGCAGAGAGGCTGGTGTCACTTTAAATGAACATGACTGAACATTATAATACAACCTCAGTAATGGATGACTCTACCTTTTCAATCTTTCATTTGTTACAAGGCTGTAATTATAACCCCACAGTGGAAACGAGCCTTAGGTGCATATGTTTTCTGTTTGTAGTGGAGCTGGAGGCGGAGCACGCGCAGAGGGTCCCGGGGGCGGAGCAAGGAGGCGTCCCGCCCACACAGGTCAAACTCAAAGAGAGGCAGAAGTTCTTTGAGGAGGCGTTCCAGCAGGACATGGAGCAGTACCTGTCGACGGGCTACCTGCAGATCGCAGAGCGGAGAGGTGAGACCCACGCTCAGCCCACTGCAGGCTCCCATTACAAACCCCAGAGCCATACTTCAAATACCAGGGATGGAAGTAATGAATTACAAGTAGTCACGTTACTGTAATTGAGTAGGTTTTTTGGGTAATTGTGCTTTCTTAGTAACTTGTAATTGAGTATAATTTAAACCATGTAATCTACTTTACTACTTGAAAGCATATCTCGTTACTGAGTACAAGTGACAAAGGCCTTTCACATTATGCAGACAAATAGGCTCCAACCTGTAACACTTTAGGCTATTTGATATGGGTGAGAAATTGGGATGCCGGCAGGAAATGTACGTGGCATTCATCCGTGTTTTCTTAGCTGTCTCTCAAGCTGAACACGAGTCCGGCTGCATCTGCTGCATCTGAGCAGCTTTTCAGCCGTGACGGTCCAATATTCACATCCAAACCAAGCCGGATAGACTCTGTTAACTTTAAAAATCAGCTCAACAAAAGATTCAGGAAGTAGACTTTGACAGGGAATGTTGCTGATGTTAGGCGCTTTTTTTAGGCAGCTTTTTGTAACAATTGTTATAGATCTTGCCCAGGAATTTGATTGGGTGAATTACATGTTACATAATTGTTACACAGTTCTATAATTGCATTTTGAAAAGTGAACACAGATTGTTTACTGAAACATCTGGTAATCAATCATGAACGTCACTCCGTATTTAGGTATATTCTTACCAAATATAATTTTAGTTGTACATTAATATTATATCACAACAAATCAGTTTTGTATTAAAGACTGCTTAAAGATTCTATTTAAATTGCATTAAAAAGTTACTAGTAGTTTTTTAATTGAACTTTGTACTTTTACTATTATTTTTTTTAACAGGAGTACTTGTACTTGTAATTGAGTACAGAATTTAAGTGTTCTTTCCAAATTCCTGAAAATTACACATCAAGCACTAATCCAAATAAAAGTATTCTCCACTTTTGAAGAGACTTTCTTTGAAAAATGTCACTAAATAAGAGTAGTCGTCCAGTGAGATAGTAACATAATCCTGCTGTAGTATACTCCTTGTATTACTGGAAAAAGCCTGTCCTGAAATACCCCAAGGAGGAACCTAAATGAGAAAAGATACACAAACCACTCTAAGACCTTCCTGAACTGCACACTCTTCTTTTTCTCATTTGTCCTCCTGCCTTAATCCTGTGGAAATGGCTTATTGTGGAAGAGACAGGAGCAGAGATTTATCCGTGCAGTGTTTCTAGAGTTTAGGTCTGCAACATTCACAGCTCATTATCCAGAGTCTGCCTATTTCATAATTGGGAGGGGGGAGAAAAAACAAAACTGCACACAGTGTTTACAATTAGACTTCACACTTCAAATTATGTGATTCACAGTGCTGAGCATGTGGGCTGCTCTGCACACATGCACGAGGCATATAATTGCTGAAAGAGTATTTGTAATCATTCACAGTGTAGGCTCACATCATCGTATCTGCAGTGAAAGAGAGCGGCAGTAATCCTTCATGCATGTTGAGATCCTTACAGCAGGGCGGCACAGCTGAACCAACTGCCAGGACAAGGGATGGAGACAATCAGGGAAAAAAAAGGCAAAAAGGATGTTTAAAAGACCAATCCTCATGAAGTTGAACACACTGTCACACCAGCAGACCATTCCTCTGGTGGATGCGGTCTTTCTCAGCAGGGGAAACCTTTTAGGCAAGGTCACAGGAGGGTTAAAAGAAGAACACGCTAGAAGCAGCCACATGGAAACGATGCTCTCAAAGCTTACCGCAATAAGACAAGACAACGCAGCCATGCCGTTCGTTCAATAGAAGCCTCTATTTTTGTCATGTGGCAGATAGACATCTCCATTCGGGTCAAAAAGCAGAGAGGCTGTCCGCGTTGCCGTGCCGACTCTAATGTACGTGCTGGTAATTGCACAGCTGACAGGCCTGATATGGAAATGCACAGAAGACAAGGCCGCACACTGAGAAGTGATTAGTCGTATTAATTCTTCTAAAATGTGTCACAGAAAAACACCATGGTGCTGTCTCCACACAGTTTAGAAGGATATGAAAATACTTCAGAAATACACATCATAATGGTAGTTTAATGCAACATAGTCATATTTGTATTTTCTTTGCAAATATGTAAGGTTTTGGGGATGTTCATAGGAATTTAGAAGTAAAAAAAAAAGCTGCACAATATAAATGCAATATAAATGTTGAAAATTGCAATAATAATTTCACAAAGAGTTGAGTACTTAAATGTGGTTCTGTTTTGGGTTTAGTTATAATCTGTCTCTTCCAGTGTACTGTTTATGTTGATATTTTGTTGACAAAGTTGTGATATTGTGCAGCCCTAGTAAAAAAAACTCCTGTTTCCATAGGGCTAACTTTATGGGAAATAACACTCCCCATCTCTTGTCTTTTCTGTTTTTGTCTTTCTTTTCTCTCTCTACTGCTCTTCTCTTCAACCCCCTTTACGCTGCCCTTCTCTGCTCTCCTCATTTCCTTGAGGTACGGTAGCCAATGGCATCCTCCCTCACCGCTGTGCGCCGACCAATCATCTCACTCTGTCCTGTCCCATGCTCGCCTCCCTCCCTCCCTCCCCCTCTGCTCTCCCCCCACTCCATTATTCCCACAATGCACTGGCTTGTGACGCATGCGGCACATTGTGGCTGGGAATGCAGGACTAAAAAGCACATACAGTAAAAGCAAGTTTGAATAGTTGGATTTTTCCTTTTCTGTTTTCCCTTTACCTCATGCTTACTGTTCTCTCTTTGAACCTTAAGAGCTTCATAAATTAACAATCCAATTCACTTTCCATTGGGATTTATTTTAAAAGGGCATCTGAATGCTTTGGCAGGCTTCCCATTCATCAGCTTATGTGCTTTCATTTTCTAGCAAACACATTTTTTCTATAAATCTCAGGGTACCATAAATAAACTGGGTCATGTGACTGGGTCCATCTTTTGTTTAATATTATTACAGTATTGACTTGGTTTATATGGCCCACATTCGGTGAAAAAACAGAAAGTACACTGTAAAAAGTGTGTTTGACATTACAGTATATTCATATTTTTTGCAGTGAACATTTAGAAGCTGCTTGTTCCTTTCATATTCACTTTAATACGCTCTGCCCTTATTGGTCCTAATGCTTGGAAAATAATGCTGCTAATCCACTGCTAATAATCACATCTTCACATCTTAAATTTGCTTCTGCTCACAAAGAATGCTCTTCCTTGAATCAGCCTTTTGTTGCTACATTTGCACTGCTTCTTTTTTCTCTGACGGTAATCTTGGTTTTGTGTACTGCGTAATATTCAGAGCCAATAGGAAGCATGTCGTCCATGGAGGTGAACGTGGACATGCTGGAGCAGATGGACCTGATGGACATGTCCGACCATGAGGCGCTGGACGTCTTTCTGCACTCTGGGGGAGAGGACAACAGCGCTGCGTCTCCAGTCGCAGGTAGAGACTCACTACAGCTGTACAAGAAGCTTCTTTATGTCACTAAATGCACTGATGCATGAATATTTATGTCAAAATCCAGGCAGCCATGGTTTCTCAGCATCTGTTCACATCTGTTACATTACTTAATATGTGTATAGACTTTGTCAGTTTGTCACTATCACTTTTAAAGTCTTTTTAAAAACGTACTCAAAATTACATTTTATTTGTTACCTTAGTTTTATTGTAGTTTATAAAATCGTCAGGTATATGCTTTACTGTTTACATGTACTTCCAGTTACAATGTAAAGCTTTCTATATAAACTAGATGTGACTATCTGACCGTTCACCCATGTACAGAGTGTTTGTTTTCACTGTAAATAATTCATTTTTCTAATGGTAGAAGCCTATTTATGTCTAGAGACCAAGTTTTTACAGAGTCTGGCAGGTTTGTTATTCCAAATAACTTGAACAGTGCCTTCATTTTATTTGCAGCAAGTGGCCTGAGAGGGTCAATAAATAATAAATGATAATAAAAAATTTAATTCTTGGTGCTTTATCCGAGACCTTTACAAACACTGAAAATAGGTTGTCAGAAAGAACGGCTCTCACCGCAGCTTTATTGATCTGTTTGTTTGACATCTGTGTACTTTGGAAGGTCCGGACGTGGAGTCGTTCACCACAGAGATCAGCCTTCAGGTCCCGACGCAGGCCGAGCTGCGCCACAAGCTGTCCTCCCTGTCATCCACCTGCACCGACTCAGCCAGCCAAGACACAGAGGCGGGCGAGGAGGACGACGAAGACGAGGATGAGAACGGCGAACAGGAGGGAGGGGGCGGGAGGAGACCCCCGGTGGTGGTCACTCTAGATGATGAGGAAGTGCACCCCGACACGGCGCTGCTGGACCAGTCTGATCACCAGGATGACCAGAGCAGCAGCAAAGACTGTGTGGGCAGTCGACTGAAGGTTTGAGCCCAGATGGACTGAACACAAACAGCTGCCAAATTCACACACAACAAACAACACACTGGCGTCATGTCAAAGAGAATAATGTACAACGTTAAGGTCGCACTAACAGCCACACGACCTGCCTCATCAGACCACATTTTACTACATCAGATCCAGTTATAGACATTTCATCCAAGATTTCATCCTGTGCTGACAGGTTGCAAGTTTCTGAAGTTTGGAAAATGTATAATATTGTGGAAGATTTCTCAGCAAAAATAATGACATGCACCACTCTGCATTCACAGTGAAAATGGCAGAGGGTTCACCTCATCAATTTATAGTTATTCCTATCACCAAAGGTTTTATTGGTTTATTGTTATGATTATTAAATGTTCTATGTGGAGCAACATCATCAAGACATTTTAGAGCATTAAATATCTGTCCCCAATAAGTTAAAATGCTTAATGTAAGCAGCTGAGTTTCAGTTTTTAGAAACAATATCTCAGAATTGTGAGCCCTGCAACATTGTCCAGGGTGTAACCCGCCTCAGGCCCAAAAGCTGCTGGGATAAGCTGCAGTCACTTGTGCCCCTAATTGGACTAAAAAAATAAATAAAGATACAGACCCCATTTTAAATTGTTGGATTGTATTTATGGATAAAAAACTAAAAGTCTGGACGGAGAAGATGCAGTTAGCAGGTAATGGCACTAGAGCAGTACATTCATTTTAAGGTTTTATTATGCTAAATAGTAGTGCCCACTTTGTCACCAAGAGAAACCAAGGCAAAGAGAAGACTTTAACTTAAACTAAAACATGAGGTGAATTTTATGGATCACTGATCATTCAAAGGTTTTCTACTATGTTTCTGAGAGGTTCCATAGAGTTGATTTATCCTTAGCATTTATAACCTTCATCTAAACACCCATTGTTTTTTCCATTGCATTTGCTTTTTTCAAAGGCAATCAGACAAAACATGTGCCAAATGTGTAGTTAACTGTGGCCTGGTTCTGGCAGACTAACAGACTGATCAGGTCCAGGACTGTCAAACACACTTACATTACACAATGGAGAGTTACCCTTTGCCATTCCTTTGACCAGTACACTGGGGTCAACTTCTCCTCAACAAAAAGGACCAAATTCCTGTTAAGACTGTGTGCTATGCACTGGACATTTACCAGAAGGCTGAACCATCCCATGTTTTGGTACAGAAATGTTATGTGTGTGATGTGACAGCATTTACCCTTGCCCTTCTTTTACCCCTAAACTTGATAGTAAATGTTTCTCCTTTCATTTCATCTAAATATTTCAGAAACAAGTGAACAAATGAATTGTGTGGGGGATTTATAGAATTGTGTGTTACCTGTGAGAGAATGGATAGAAAATGAAAGACTGACTTTTCTGTTTGGGAGGAAATTCTATTTATCTGTGAATATTATTAGTTCAATGCTTTTGAATTGAAAAATAATGAAAAGCAATATCAGTGTTTTACTGAAAGTAAATGACTTTTGAAGGCTGTTGAGTGCTTTATATTTAACAGTACATGTCCATGTACACACTGCAATAATGAGACACACAAAGAGCTGCAAAGGAGTGACAGTGAATTGTCGGTAAGTTTTTATTAAACCTTAAGTACAAACTCCAAAAGTAAAAAACTGTCAAATATAACCAACATGAGAGTCTTTCCAAGTGGAGGGAAAGGCCGAGACTCGGCACTAATAAATAAAGTCACCACAGACCCCACTGTGAGAAGTAGCTGATACTGTAGAAAATGGAAGAAACCAACAGAAACATGATCAGAACAAACAAAAGAATCCCATCAGAATAAAATATATTGTAAGGCCATAAAAACTTGACAACCACTTTTTTATGTTGAAAACACCCGACTTGGTTTATCATTAAATAGTCCTAAAACAGTTCAGTCTTCTGCGAGGGACAACAACCAACAAACGGGATTATAGGATTTTCCTTGACAGTCACCACTGGCAAGCTCAGTGCAACATGAGTAGCTACTACATTTGTGTGGAATTTTCAGTAATGAAAATGTAAAAATCCATTTTTTTTCTCAACATATCTTTTTCCCTTTTCTTTAAAAAAGTAAAGCTAAACAAACAAAACTAGAATGGGGGGCAGTCATTGGCTACTCAATATCTTCTTTCTTAGTGATATAAGCAGCACTTAAAATTTTTATACACGTTTGCCAGAGCAACCCTGTAAGCATCAAACTCACACGGATGAAGAAAGGGAAAATGTAAGGCTTTTTCTTCATCAAGCACTCTCCTCAGAAACACTCTCCTTTATTCCTTCCTTCCTAAACCCCAGAAAAAGGCTCAAGTATTTAAAGAAATTTACAGGATTATGTACAAAAATGATGTTTAGTTTGTGTTGGACATTTTCCTTGCTCTAAAAATCACTCATAATAAATCTGGAGAAGGGAAACAATGTAAAAAGCCAAAAAACAACAAAATAAAAGCATGAGAAACAAGAAAAACAAAACTTGGATTTGATATTTCACATTTTACACTCTTGTCTAGTGGCTCTACTTGAGATAACACATCAGATCAACAAAGGTAAAAAACACAAAATAATAATATAATATAATAATTAATGTTTACTGGTACAGATGAAACAAGAGGACTGGAAGAATGGAATGTTAACACGATTGCACATCTAGAATCAGAAACGCCTGAAAGCCTTTCTGCCCTGTGGGACGGGAGCGCACCAGCCAGTATCAGCCACTAACAGGCACTAACTCCCAGATTTTAACTTTTGTGTTGTTATACAGTAATTATTACCAACAGCACCAATAAGAATGGATCTCCTCGCTACGTTTCAGGCACAGTTTGACTCACTAGCGAAGGAGGGGTCCCTCCACACGAACAGGAAGTGAGGTCAGCCGTCGAGGAGCTGCACCTCTGCCCCCTCACACATCCACCACTGAACAGAAACATCCACAATGAGCAAAAAACAAAAAACACAGATGTCTCGCAAAAAAAAAAACCTAGCAAAAAAGCTAACATTTTAAAATAGAAAAAACAATAGCCAAACCAACAATAAAACCAACATAGTCTGTCTTTCAAGTTTTTACCTCGCGTCACCAAGCCCCCATTCTTTAAAACAATGTGGGAGCCACATCAAGAACAAATAAAATCCATAAAAAAGGACTCTTCTTCCTCAAATCAAGGACAGAGAGAAACTTTGGGTAACTACTTGATGTCACTTTCAGAAACTATGGGGGCAAAAATAAAGGCCGCCTTTTCTTTAGTCCCACGTTCACAGTAGAGTGATGAGAAGAAGAGGAGTAGGGGACGTGATGCAAGAAAAAGGTAACGAGTGTAACCCTTTCCAGTGGGAGGAGACTGGGGAGGGGGGTGCAGGGTCCATCGAGTCTTCTTGTGAACTTTTAATGCTTGTGATGCTAAAAGGAAAAAAATTAAGGGTCTGGGGAGATTCTAAAATCATCAAGAATAAAACTTCTTTCACACTAGTGCAAAAAAGACATCTTGCTTTACTTTTTTCTACAAACAAAGCTGTCACACTAAAAGGACGTGGGAGCCTCATGGAAAGGAGGGATGATGATTTTGAAAGCTTAAAAACAGGTTTTAAATATGTGATGATTGATAGTGATCCTGCATTATGTCACAAACAAAGGGTGGGTGTGGGTGCAGGGGGACGGGATGGTCCCTCTCAGGACACGGCCGCTGCTTTGGGCAAGTGGCTGGATGACAGCCGCGCCAAGGACACCTCAACAGTGGCGCGTTTTCGGGGTCCACGTTTGGCCGGCGACGCTTTGGCGGGACTCAAGCCATGGCAGGGGTCACCCACTCCCCCTCCAGTGACAACTAGATTAGCACCACCACTCTTCAACATGGCCCGTCCACTGACCTGGTTCACCAAACTGTTGATTTGCTCCTGAATCAAAGAGACAGAAAAATTAGTTCATCACTTAAACTGACTTTTGTTTGTGGTAGACTTTGATAAAAACCTTGTTATTCCTTGAGAGAATTACTTACTTACAGCTCATTATCACAGAATACACTATATCACAACATAAAAAGGTAGCGTGTGGCCAGATTAACTAGAGTTCTCTGAAGTCAGAGGATGAATGCATGTGTGGAGCTAAAAACTATAGGCAATTGTCTCCCCCTTCTGGAGAAATAAAGAACTGCATGAAGGAATGGTGTAGCAGCTGACCTCATCGTATCGATACATCATCTTGAGGCCTCTGCATGACTTGTGCTTCTCCACGTAACGCAGAGCACACTCCAGACAGAAGACCACATTGTCTGTCTCCTGGACTACCTGAAAACATAAACACACAAGCACTGAAATCCATATTCATAAAGCATATCTTTGGGCTGTCATTAGGCCACTGCAAAGTAAGTAAGGATTTTAGAGACATATTAGGGACCTCACGAGATTCGAGTGCCTGATTTATGATTGAATATTGACTAAGAGCCAACAATGTTGAAAAAGAAGCTATAATATGTTTTTAGTTGTAGCCGTTAGATGCACTTGAACTCACCATGGACAGGTAGCAGAGATGCTGACAGATCTGGCAGCGTCTCTCGGAGGACTCCAGTGCTAGCCACTTGCCGCGGGGTTTCTTGCGGCCCTCGCCTGGCCCCAGGCTGCTGTCATGGGTGCCATAGCGGGCTGAGGACAGCAGACCGGCCTTGTAAAGTTCCTGCCGTTGGCGCATCTCTATATTCCTATAGACATGAAAGATCCTTATTAGAATGGTGCTGGCTAACCACAGAGCATTTTCCATTCATAATCTTAGGATTATTAATAGTGTGATATCAGCATTATACCTGAGGTCTTTGAGAAGGGCGGAGATGGTGGTGAGGAGAAGGCCATTGTCCCTTTTGGACTCAGCTGTGGCGATCTGGTACAGTAGCTTCTCCATGGAGAAAGGTTTGGCTATACGACGGCATTTCAGGTCCTGTAGAGGTCAGAATATTTAATTTCCATTAATAACAGCGAAATAACACAGAAATCAACAACGTTGTCCTATTATATTCTTCCATTAAAAACAAAAAAGGGTTAAAAGTAGACAAAGAATCTAACTTTCAGGGTTTGGAAATAAAAAAATTAAAAAAGGACTCAGATCTTGGGTCAATATTTCTTGTTTATTCCAATCGGTAAAGTGCCCACCATTTGTCCAACCTTTTAAGACCCTGCTCCACAGCCCAGCACACTGTATGAAAGCCATATTACCCTGGAGGGCAATCTGTGCCCTGGGTATGGATATGTGGGCATTGTGAACATAGACATAATTCCATCTCTGTAATACACATAACAACAGAGACCAGTTTCATCTCTTCTATTAGTGCCATTATAATGTCTGAAGGCTTTTTCATGATCACCAAATATCTAAACATTCTCTCTGGGAAAATGGCTGCAATTACTCCCTAAGCTTCAACACAGAGTGGATTAAAGGATAAAGCTGCAGTTCTAAGTTCATTTATACCTTTCATCTTCATTTATCTGTACAGCTCTGCAAACAGATCCATACAAATCATAGTTTTAACTGTCCTGTAGTGTTGGATCAAGATGTAGCCTACTCCTTACCCTAACATTTAGTGAAGCCTTTGGAAAAGACTGACCTTTGCAGCCTGGTAGCCCAGGTTCATCCAGTGTGGCGTAGCAAAGTAGACCGTCTCTGACACACTGTAGCCACAGCACACTTTAGAGACAAAGGCACCAGGGAAGCAGACAACAAACTGTCCACTCCTCTGGACCGTACGGTAAACCTTGATGCCTTCACGGCACAGCACCTCTGGAGAAATCTGGATGGGCACAAATGATAAGGAATGAAAGAGGTGCAAAGTGAATCAAATTATATAAATAAGACAACTGCACAGACAGAGACAAGGCACTTACCATAATGTTCTTCTCCAGCATTTCTAAACCTGGAGTGCCATTGGCCTGAAGCAGTGTATGGACCACTTTGTCCAGCTTCGCCTTCTCCTCAGCAGGGATAGAATACCTGTGGGAGCAACAATGACTTTAAATCCACCCTCTATTCTCTTTACCACTCATTTATTCTGTTAACTTAATGAACAGTGTTATTTATCAAGAGAGATCCCACTTACCAAATGCAATCAGCACCAGTGTGTAAGTAATCAATATATGGAAGGCGGTTTTGGTCTCGAGACCAGCATGAGGTAGAAAAAACCATGCCAATGTTTAGCCAGGGAATGGTCACCCCTATGGATCAAAACACAAGAACAATAGAGTAAACAATGTAAATAAACAACAGCAAAAGTTCATATGTATTAGTCTTACCAGGCACAGCACCAAGATGTCTCAGAATGGATCCCGAATTATTAGGGAGGACAGTGAGGTTCCATCCATGTCTAATGAAAACAAGGAACAAAAGGGTTAACTTTGCAACACATAACACCTCTAAAGCTCATACTATCCAAAATGTAACAATACTTACTTAGAAAATGGCTCTGACTTTCCGGTGGGAAAACCACTCCCATGTGTACTGGTGTCCACCTTCCCACAATGCACTGCAACATGGCTGTCTCGCTGCTCTACAGTCCTCCAGTACTCTTGCTACAGGAGGCAATGATCATCAAATCAGTGAAAGTGGAGTTGGGTCAACAAATATTCCTGATACTAAAATGTAATTTGATTTAAAGCTATTGTTGTGTCTTTAGCAGCTTGGTGTTATTTCTTAGACTATCCTGCTGCACATTGAACAGGTTCAGTCTCTCTCGGCCAAAATACTAACCTCGACATCAGCAGCTCCCGGTTCCTTGTTAAAGCACATGGTCATAGTGTTCCGGGCTATCCTGAAGAAGTTAGTCAAAGACACAGATTTCCCCTGGAACAAGAGATGTTAAATTATGAGGAGTCCCAAAATGCTCCAGAAGGAACAGAATACATTACACCCAAGCGCTTCAACATAATTTAAGATGATCTATGTACACAAATCTAGTAGATTACGCTCCACCTCTGTTTTTTTTATGTGAGTTTAATACATTTCCCCTCAACTTGACCCTCCTCTGCTGCAAAGGTTGCTTTGAAGGTGATCATAAATCTCAGCACTGTGGGCCCCTAGACGAACGACTCTGTTGAAATATGACCTTGCTGAATCACTGTCACAAAGTCTAGATACGTTTTTTTTTCTGTTCTTTAATTGTGAGCAAACTGTTTTAAAACGTGACTGACCACTTTGATGATTATAATTTCTCTTTCAGGGCACTAAAATACTGTTTGGTACTGACAAAACATTTTTCTGTAGAAGTCAGTCGCGGCACTTATCTGAGCCTTTTCTGATGTAATTAGAGCTAATTATACTCTTGACAAGCACTTTGTTCTCTCAGTAGTAAAGTTAAATAAAACCTACTCTGAGGCCTCTCTCAGTGAAAAACGCATGAAATGGTTAGCTTTGGAGAAAAGTGATGTGTCGTATTTAGACAGGCCTGTCATGCACTGATGTTGAGGGCCATTCACACGTCTCTGAGCAGAATAGTACCTCTATAGTTGACTGGGGGCACACATTCTGTACCAGGTCATGATTGCTGACAACTCCTATATTACCCAAGGGTAAAGGGATTTAGTTTCCAATAGTGTGGAGAAAAAAAATAATATGATCCAGATTTTCTTCGGTCAAAGTATGAGTCACTGGCAACATCAAAAAAATAATAAAATGAAAAAAATAAAATGGGCAATGTATTTTTAAGCTCTGAGAACAAGTTTGATTTCAAGGAGAGTGTGTGAAAAGGTGGGGCCTGGTAAAGGAACAGACTGATTTGGGGTCTGCATTTTCCCTGACCTACATTTGAGAGAGCCAAAATCAACACAGCTGCTGGCTGAGACTTGTACAGCTGACCAACTCACCACACACAGAAATGCTCAACAAAACCACAACACATGGAATGAACAAAACGTGCATGGATTTGCACTCCAAATATGATGCATTTCTCATGTTTTGAGGTTTTAATGTTGGCTTGTGAAGACCACGAAAGATAAATGTTAAAAGTCTCATCAGTATTTGCGTTAGAAAACACAGTAAAACAAGCTTTGACAGTTTCCACTTCCTAAAGATATAGAACTGATTTTGTCAATGTTATATGGAGCAACAGTGCTCCATTGTTGAATATTGTACTTACACTGTCTATGACCACTACAAATTCAACAGCTTAACAACTGTCTGTTTACCACTATTCATAAAAAAATAGAAAGGTTCCATCACAAGAAACATATTCAACCAAAGTTTGCAGAAAAATATTATTGGATTATATAAGTATTACAGAAATATCGATTGTAAATGACACATCATGTCTTAATGATGCTCACCTTGTAAATACATTTGTGCTGGTCACTGAGGACACCTTCCTCCTGTTCATCCTCCTGCTCGTTCACGTGCTGCTTGTCCTCTTTGCCTTGTTTTTCCTGAGCGAAGAGCCGACGGCGGCCCACTTTGACCTGAGCCTCCAGCTCCTTCAGAGGGTGATAGACTCCATTAGTGCGATGGTGTCCCGCACCGCCTACCATGCCACCCACCAGCCCATTTTTGGGCTCGTAGCGGGGCAGGGCCAGAGCGCTGGGTGCAGAGGAGTCCGAGAAGCCCTCCAGAGGACCTTTGCGGGACTCTAGACTCTTCTTCTCATGCACCACTTCGGCCTGCAGTTGGAGGCGCTCCTCAGCACTCAAAGAGTCATAGGAAAGCAGGTACTGGAGGTAGGCCTCCTGCAGCTTGGCCAGACGGTCCTGCGCTGACTTAGGGATACGCAGAAGGTCAGCCAGCTTGGTCCACTTCTTCAGGTCCATGACTTGCTGCATGCCGCCCATGTCATTGATGAGCTGGAAAAAACGAGCCAGGTCCACTTCACAGCCCCCTGCAACATGAACAACAAAGAGCAGTTATGCCATGAACCTTTATCATATTGAGACAAAGTTGATTTATAAAATACAGAATGTAAATCTATCTGTGATCTCCCACCCAGTTAGGGTTTATTGGCCACAGTTGCCCTTGTTCTTTTATTCAGTGTAGACAAAAAGATAATTAGAAATCAAACAAACGTTTTCCAGAAATTTGAGATAAAACAGCCAGTTGGGCCATAATCTTTCAAAGTGACCTGAATAAGCTGAACAGAGTCAGCACACAACATTTAAATACTGAACACATAAAGGTACAGTTTTCTCTGAGAAACTGACATGCTTGCAAGTTACAACTTGCATCAACTGTAAAAAAAATAATGAATAAATCACAGCCGAAAAAGCAATCTAGCAAAAGATATTTTTGTGTTTAGTCAGTGTTTCACACTGTTACTGTCGACTATAAACTGCTGATAAAATCAAGTGGAAAGACCACCACAGCTTTCTGCTGCTGCTACCAAATAATATCACTTCTTTACAAGTTGCTTTCATGACACTCTTTTACTTTCCTCTTAACATTTAAGATCAAGAACAAATTAACAAATGAAAAGAGAGCTCATTGCTTTGTTGAATACAGTTGTTCATAAGAACCTCACTCACCGATCACAGGTGGCTCATCCATGGTAATGCCCTGAGATTTGAGGTGCTTGCGGATACAGGCCAGCCGCTGGACATTGGGACCCCAGCGGCGTCCCAGCATGTGGACCCTCTGCACCTGTGTAACAAAGCGCATCTCCTCGCTCAGCTTACACTCGGGCCTCCAGTCGGGGGGCGGCACTATGCGGCACATCCCGGCTGCCTCGGCTTGTTCCCTCACAGCATCCAGGTACACCAGCGGGTCCTGAAACTCCCGCTGGGCCGGTCTGAAGATGGGGACCTGGCCCAGTGCTGACCAGCCGTCCGGTCTGCTCCGCTGACGATCCCACTCTTTCTCTTGCTCACGTTCCTTCTGCCGCGTTAGCTCCTTCTCACGCTCCCACTCCTTGTCGCGGTCTACACCCACCACTTTGAGTGGGCCGTTGGTGTTGGTGAGCAGCGGGGAGGATTTGGGAGACGCAGCAGAAGGATTTGGGGGGTCTGAGGTAGTGCTGGCCTGACTGGGGTTTGGGGGCTGATTGTGATTGGAGGAGGGTGAGGATGAGCTGGAGCTGCGACTGTAAGACCTGCTCAGCTGCTGCTGGGCTTGGCGGATCAGCATCAGTTTGCCGGCAGACGCCCGTTTGGGTCGCTGGTTCAGCAGTTCTGGATTAGCTGCTGGTGTAGTAGGAGGGGTCTGTTTTGGGGACGGGCTCTGTTTAGGGGGCAAGCTTTGTTTTAGAGGCGGGGGTTTGGAAGATACAGGGTGATCAGGGGAGCTTTGTGGGGGGGCTGTTTCTGCTATATGTCCGTTTGAGACTGGAGTTGTCAGGGCAACGGTGGGCGTGGCAGCTTTCTCTTGATTCGCCATTTTTTTGTTGCTGCTGCTGCGCGTCTCCAGGGGTGTGGCTTGAAGCTTGACCTTTTTGGCGTCCATGACTGGAGTTTTGGACCCCGTCCCAATAGAATGTAGGACTACCTCCAGGCGCCGTTTTGAGTTGCGCAGCCCCTCTCTTCCGGCACACTCGACTTGGCCTTGCTGATGCAGTTTTTGGCCATCCTCCTTGGCTAGCGTGTTGTGCCGCTGGCCATTTAGCCGACCGTTGAAGCGAGTACCGGGGTTGTGCAGCCCGTTTGATAGTAGCACCTGTTTTCGTGTTTTTGCATTGCTTTGAGGGGCTGGTGCCGCTGCTTTTCCTGAGTGGGCCAACCCGTGGCTGGCTGCTGGCTGGCTGTGCTGATTGTGATTGTTCGCTGACGATGCCGACGCGGCGCTGCTGTGTCTGCTGCTGTTGCTGAGTTTGGTTTTCTTGCCCAGTTCTTTCTGTTTGGCTTTGGTGTATGTGACGTGGCCCTTGGACACGGTGGCTGTGTACTTCTTCACAGTTTTGGACGGCAGTCGGAAGTCACGGCTCTTTTTGGCACCACCAACAGCTTGTGCTGATCCGGCCCGTGTCAGCCCGTTCAATTTAGAGACCTATGAAATAAAGACATAAAATATGAGTCATATATGAGTTTATAATAGTGTTAATGTTCCACAGAAAATTTGTCAATAAAGATAGTACATCGAATCGTTAGGTTTGAACTAAAAACAGACTTTTCAAAATACACAAGGGCACATAATAGGTTAGTACAATGATCATGCAAAATATTGTCTGGTCAAAACCACCCCATTTGTGCAAACCTCTAATCATTAGTGAGCCTGTAATCTAAGAAGATTACTGTATTTTGAAATGCAGTCACTTTTGTAAACAGGATCTCAAGCCTCCATCACACACAAAATAAGATAAAAAAAAAAGGATATGCGCAGACCAAATCCTAAACCACTACATCCCAAGATAAACATCACTAAACAGGGGTTAGAAAAAAGAGACAGAGTGTAGCCATGAGAAGGCAGACTGGGCCAGCTCCATGGTTGGTGCGAGCAGATGGCTGGACAGTATAAAGGAGGTGGGGTCAGTGGAATTAAATCTCATCCAGGCACATAAAAACAACCCTTTATTTGCTTTTGGTTTGGTTAAAGGCTATAATTAAATTTTTGTTCTATAAATAAAAGGACTGTGAGTGGGTTTATGGAGGAGACAGGAGTGTGTATGTGGATTCTCAGAGGCCCCAGCTGAAGATCAGAGGCTCGGTGCAGTGGTGTCTGGTTCCAAGGCTGGCTCACTGTCTACAGCTGTGGGAAAAACACAGTTGGCCTTTCCCTCAATGGACCGTTTTCCAACAGTTCAATCCAATGTGGTAAAATCATGCTTATATGAGTCTCTGCAGTGTTATGTCTATCTCAGCCTTTGAAATATTGATGACGCCTCAGTACTTCTTCTTATCATAGAAGTATAGAAGGCTACACGGTAAAGTTCTGCTGTATCTGAACTGGCAGTACTTGCTAGCAACAAAAACAGAGGTGGCTAACAATGATGACTGTTTGTAACCTACATTAATATAGGAATGTGAGACCTTCTTCCTTTGAGATGGACTTGTTGGCAGTGCATTAACAGAGTGGCAACCAGACTAGTCAATCAGAAGGAGCTCTCCAGCCAAGAAACACCTTTCTATTCAGAGGTTATTTGTTTCCAATATACAATATGTTCTGTCTTTATGTGCTATACATGTCCACATTCACAGCAGCTGGACGTAAACTACGCTAAGAGGGAGGTGCAGATGGACGCAATGGAGTTATCAATCACGTTCAGGGCGCCACAGGAGTGAGGTGACAGCCGGTTCATTGATAGGTTAGCCTTTGAAGGGCTCTCGTGTCACACTTAATGCCTATGTGTGTCTGCCCACAAATGTATTGTATTGTGCTCCCTTCAGGTGGTGGGGGGCCTGACACAAAGAATGTGCCATTAAAAGATAAGGGGGGACTGAAATCTAACCTAACCACCATCAATCATTGCCCCTCCTTAATCTAACACACTCCTTTTCACAATGGAAAAACACAGGAGACGGCAATTGAGAGAATGTAGTAGATGCATACTATACATTTTTTAGTAATTTACCCATAAAAATACGTTTTTACAGCTATTCTTAACTTTCAATCAATATTAAGAGTGTAATCTGGTGCCATGCTGATGCTACAGTGGTAACAAAAGGAGCACTGGACTAGACAACTGCTATTTTTGGCTTTTGGAGTTTGCTGACAAAGCTTGGAATCTGAGCCGCTGTCATCACCGCTCCTGCCACAAGAGGGCTCTGTTCACTCAACAGGGTGCTCTGCCAGCATCCCCCTTTGACTCTGAATAATTTGTTATGGTAGAGGACAGGAAGAGTGATAAGTAAATGGGACGCAAAGTAAAAAGTCATGTGAGGATGATGAAAAAAAAAAAACAGCACAGGAAAGGATGGCATTCACTGTGCCTAACAACTGATGAGAAACAGGAACTGAGGATAAAAGGACAATGAGAAGAAGAAAAAAGAGGACAATGAAGCTAAAGGAAAAAAATAGAGCATACTGGCAGACAGCGGAGACTGTTCTGGAGTGGATTTCGGTCGCACGTGAGCAGGGAAAGAGAGGGAGGGCGGGGAAGGAAGCAGGAGGAGGGTCTAAATGACATCATGTGTTGCTATAGCCCAGCTGAGGCCTGGCAGGAAGACTTTAACAAGCAACATCTGCAGGAGACAGAGCCGAGAAAACAAGAGAGAAGGCCAGACAGAGGATATATGGAGATGGGAGAAAGTTTAACCCTTGCTCATCCAAACAGGACAGAGATGACTAAGCTTAGATCTGCTGATTCTGATCAAATTGGACATGATATCCATAAGTGCAGTTTTTTTAATAGCATGACACTGTCACCTTTTAGTTACTCCAAAAAGCTTGTCTCGTGACCTAGAACCACACCAACAGAAGTCATTTACATAGCCCCAGTCCTCAGTGTTGAGGCATGAATCCAGTTTAAGCCTTCTTTTCTGCTCTTCTCTTTGCGAGCATCCCGTGGCAGGTTGACTTTTCAAAAACAGAAAAGGTCAGTACAGGCTCTCCTAATGTTAACCACACTCTACTGATCTACATTTCCTAAAAAAGGCATGACAGAAAGGGTGAACATGTCTGATTGTTCCTTTTGTTTTAATTATCTGTAAGCCTTTTTAAAATTATGAGTTTGCAAAATGGTCTAGCTGTGATAGCCCCACCAGTGTGAAGCCGCTTTAGCTGACATCTCTGCTTTTGTTATTTCATTAAAATGACAGATTTATATTGTTTTATAAAAGGTCCTGTTATGGTGCTGGGTACTTTGTTGATACAAGCCACTATTGAATTAAGGAGACGTGAATCACAGTGAATTAAATTATGATAATGCCTTTACCCTTTCGGTTTTACGCACACAACCTCTAGTTGGTTTTACAGCTACATAATCACTTAACCTTTCTATGGCTTAGCCTGTATTTTCACAGTTGGCCGTGTGTGTGTTCCGAACACTAACGCCTAATGCACATATTGTTCATGCTAATTGGAGGGAGAGAGAGGCAGGGGAAAAAGCACTAATCCTTCCAAATGACTGGAGCCATGTTGTCAAGGGCAAGATCCGTCTGTTTGACACAAGAGGAAGAGAGGGAGAAAGTGAAGCATGAAGGGAAATTGAGTGAAAGAGACAGAGAGCTGCAGACATACAGGTGTAATGAAGGTGGGGTGGATACACAATGTACGAGAAGAATCAAAAGAGTCATGCAGGGTGCCAACTGTGAAAAAGAAAAATCTGAAGTTTCTCTTGGCAGCAGTCTCTCTCATTGAGATTCATTGCTGGATTTAGTGGAGGATTCCAGCCACTTTGAGACACTGAAGCATATGCCTGACTCTGCATCAGCGGCACCACATTACGGCAACAAACAACTGCAGGGAGAGGGAGGCATTCAACAGAAAAGACAGGCAGAGCTTTGAAAGACAAACCGCTTTTGATTAGCAAATGTGGTCATAAGAGCCTCTGCCTTTCCACTGAAGTTATCTCTAGCCATCTCCCTCGCAGTTTAAAAGGGGTTCCTTGAAACCTGCTAAATGCCAGGGAGAGGGAGACAGGCTTTCACAGCTCAACTAAATATAGCTGCAGTCGCGGCAGGCCAAAACACAATCATTACTCTCCCAGACACAATGCACAGTGAGGAAGGAAGTAAAAGGCACTCCGAGACGAGAGCAACAGGACACAAGCATAACGAGGAGCTATCACAGAGAACGTGAAGACTAGTGGATGTGGCAAATGGGAAATGAAGAGAAGAATCACAAAAGAGGCGATTTAAAATGAGCATCACAGCCAAAGCTTCAGCTGCAGCTTGTTAATACAGAATGTCTTGGTTACACTGCACAGAATACACCTGCTACAAACATCTTCTTATTCTAATAGAACTACTGCTTTGCCTGTGTGTTTCATTTTCAAATCACTTCTGTTCTCTTAAACATGTGTCCCCAAATTATAGGTATGGGGACATGGCCTTTTTATCTAGATTGTGGTTAGATTTGTGGAATAATCTATCTTCCAAGTTCCTAAAAAATAGTGTGAAAGAGATATTTGATGTTGTTTTAAAGACAATTGAGAAAACGGCAGAAAAATGGAAGTCGAATCAACTTTTTGCCAAAAACATTTGAACAGAACTGCATGTCGACCAGCAACAAAGCATAAAAAAGGGAAAACACCACCAGTATTTCTCACCCACTTCACTTTTCATTCGTATTTTCCAGTGTGGCCCTTCAGTAATTTCTACACCGCAGGTACCTGTCCTCTTTTCAGTGCTAGTACCTGCTTGCGTAGCTCCTCTGCGGCTCTCCTTGGTGGCAGCCCATTGGAAGCGTTCCCTCTGGCCAAGGCCTGTTCCCTGGCATGCTCCCTGGCCTCGGCCCGCTCGCTGCGCTCCCTCAGGAGGGGCGGCGGCGGCGGCGGAGGAGGTGGTAGTGGTGGAGCCGGGGTGTCCCTGCCGTGAGATCCCGCCTTAGGCCTCGGACTCTCCCTGGTCCCTTTCGCCTGGCTGTGGAACACTGCAGAGAAAGACAAGAAAAAGATGGATTAGAGTGGGTCGCTCTGGATTTGGGGTTAGAAGAAGTTTGTGAAAATTACTTGTGATCATTTTTCGTCATCGTGGCTGTGCATAAAAATGAGTTAGTTGTATGAATGTGTCTAGTTAGTTTTACTCCAGAAACTATTTTGTATCATTCCTAGTGAGGGTACATTTCTTCCTCCTGGCAGGCCGGCATTAAACTTAGGAACATATACTTTTACAGGCTTAACGTCTCCAATGCCAATCTCAATATGTGAACATAGGTCCCCTGTAGTGTAGAATGCCTCATAAACCACTGGCAGCAGACCACAAGGACCAAGTGGGAAAGCCCACACAAACATTGGACTGACAGCCTTTTGGCCAACATCTAGCCCCCAATCAGTGAACTATGCATGATTTAAGGTGTGCATGAAACCCTCTTTGTCCAGCACATGTCCATAAAGCGGTTTAAAAGTGTCACGAGCCCCACCTACCCCCTGGGATGACGCTAAGTGAGTCAAACAGCAGCAAAGCAATTAGCATACACCTTCAATGGCTTTTTCATGATGGTTCATTTTAGGTTTCATGGTGGTTTCGTTTTCAACAGGGAGCTGGTTGTACAGAAGCACAAATAGTACACACAGCACCTTTAAAAAGTAGTCAGCACCTGTATGTTTTCCTCAAACATCTAATCACAGCAGAATTCATTTGCCTTTTTAACAATTATTTACTTTTTATGTCAACGTACAACTAGATTTTACTGGCTGGATTGATTAAAGTATATAACACACAAATGAGGAAGCACTCATTCCAGTTTGATCAGTGAAACTCAGTAATGATGTAACCAACTGCGGAAATAGCCAAAGTCAATGCATTTCAGACAATATTATCTGGCAATCTCTTTAAAGATGTGACACAGTTGATTATTCTGAAGTATGCAGTGTCATTTGAATGAAACGTGAGGAAAATTATTAATAATTTGATAGTAAATGATTTTGAGTTAATGCAGCGACAAAAGATTACAAACGCCAAACACTTTTTACTTCATCTTGGCTGTGCATTTCTTGGCATGAGTGGATCTTCTGCTTAAATTGAGCATCGTGTGGTCTCTGTCAGTGAAAAATTCCTGACAGCGAGAAGTGAGCAAAGCGAAAACCCAATAAAAGCTGTTAAATTTAACTATGTCAACATGGCACCCGGCCCAAAGAGAGGAATAGAGCCCTGATGAATGGCCTACAGCGACTCTCCTTGCCTCCCAGACTAAAACGTTTCTCTTTCCCATTTCCCCCCTTCCGTTTGGCCTCATCCCTAAGAGCCTGTATAACCTTGCTCCTCTTGGATCCTGCCCAAGCTGCATGTTTAAGTTTGACACCGATCTTTATACCAGAGAAAGGTGTGTTTATCGTGAGTGTTTACCTGTTACTCCACAAGACCGTCTGAAGCAATGACCCACTGTGCATGGCGTGTGCACACAAACATCTGCTGTGGCGTCCTTAGCCCCATCATCTCTCTTGTCCCCTAAGTCTACCTACTTATTCACCTTATCTATTTATTCAGCATATCACAGCCAGGGCGCCAAGCTGCTATACAAACACTGTTGGTAAACGAGATAAAAAGGCAGACTGAGCGGTCCTTTTGCACAAAACAAGCTTAGATTTGTTCAGTCAGGTTTAAATACTGAAGTGTCCTTGCTTCTTTAAGTGTAAGCTTGGGGTTTTAAAACAGAGATGTCTGTTGGTACTTGCAGATGATTGGTGTGTTATTATACAGTGCAGCTTCGGGAATAGACTCTGACCAGAAAGTCAAAATGTTCCAATAAAAAAGAAAGAAAAATCAACTCTCACCCAAACATAATATAAACAGAATACTGGATGTTAAAAGGTAGATATGCATAGTTAATATATGTGGTCAGTGTGGTATGTAGGAAATACTGTAGATACTTCCCGACTAGTTCAATACAAGCAGATCTATAAACCTTTCTGCCTGGTTGAATCTCAGTCTCTCCCCTCTCTGCTGTTTCTCGCCTACTCCACATTTCACTCCAGAGGATGACAGAGGCAAGCAAAGCGTTCACCTTTTGAACCTTTCTGGCGGCAATTCTGCAGGCGGCAGGGAGGAACTGGAAAATGTAGCCCATGTTTTAAGGGGGAAAATGCCTCTGTGGAAGGAATGTACGTCTCCAAAGAGCAATGCAGGGCAGGCCTTGAGGTTACAATCTCACTGCTGCTCTATAGATTCAATACCACAATATAGACGTAAAATACTGGGATTTAAATCCCTAAAAAGTGCTGCTTGTGTAAAAAGAAAAAAGAAAAAAAAAAAAGTCCTGTATGAAAATCACTTAAGAAACTTTCTGCTGCACTTGGACCCACTGTTCTGTCACGCTCAATTGCATCCATGTAATCTCCTACATGTTGTGCAAAGAGGTCTGTGTGTACTGAGCCGCATGTCTTCAATTGCCCCAGGGGTGGACATACGCCGCCATTGTGTTGTGAGGCGAAGCCCCCGGCCAGCTGTTGCAGGGCATCAACACCTTGCTGGGGCTTAGCAAGCGAAGTGTTAATTGGGGTGGAAGGAGTTGATGTGCTGCTCAGCTGTCCCATGTGACTCAGCCCTGTCTCAGCAGCTGAAAACAAGAGTGTAAACCGAAGGAATGGCTCGCACAGATGAGAGGGGACGCCACTTTGACCCGTGAGTCATTGATTGTGTCTGGAGATGTTCTTCCTTTTCATCTTTCTTTAAGTGTCTATTTTTTTGGCACTAACTCGCTCTGTCGTGTCTCTTTTGCCCCTCATCTTTCCCCAAACTATATCCAGTCCACTTATTCTGTCAAATGCTTTCACTGGAGAGATTAGTTAGGCTTTGAGATGACACTTGTTGTAAATTTCCACACTATAAATATACTGCCAAAGAGCAAGATAATGCTAACGACCCATCTTCAAATTATCACTTTAAAACCGCATAACTAGATACTTCTTAAACTGCAGCAAATAAAAGACACCCAGCAGTGGTCCTCACCGTGTCCGTTGAGGGGCTGCCTGGCGGGGACTTTGCCCTTGCGCGGTGTGGAGTGGCAGGAGGATGAGGCAGAGGCTTGTCCACTTCCCGCGCCGTGAGAGAGGACACCAGCGCCATTCCTGACCTCCTCCTTCTCCTCTTCGTCTTCCTCCTCTAGGTCCTCCTCCTCCTGCGAGCTGCCGAAGTAGGCCATGTTACTGGGCAGAGCCGACGAGCCTGAGCACAGACAGATAAATAATACAGATGGGGGAAAAAAAAAGAGGAGAAAAACATGAGATTTGAGGTCTGAAAACATACAGCAAGGATTTATTAAACTGCAAAACTCTATGGAGCTCCCAGATGTCCTTGTATGGAGAAAAATAATAATGCTATTTTTTTATTCTAAACACAGACAGAAAAGTGCAAGTAAAATTATAAGGCGCTGGATGGATTGTGAATAACTGTGATTGTGGAGCTTGTTTAGCCTGATATTATCCCTGCTGGTGGCTTATTGATGCTTTGTAAAGGACTTCGCAACATCGCAGCACTATTGTTACAGTCCCACATTAAAAAGCACAAACAGAATAATAACATGAAATGGTGTATGAAGCACTTTCTTTTCAGCGGCATGTATAGTGTGTGTCTAAATCAGGTTTAACCACAAATGGCTTTTTAATAATTTACTCAACTTCTGACCTTAGTTTAAGGTGAGGCTCCAGGAAGTTTAATTATAAGTGTGATGGTATAAAAAAATAAAGGGTATTTTGTAACATAGGAAGGAATGAGGTCAGGGAGGAGGCAACAACCTGTCTTTCCACTGAGCTTCTCGTTGACAGTTTTATTGAGATATATATACGGTGCATGTGCTTGAGTATCTAACTCTGTAAAGGAGTTACTTTAGAAGCCAAACAGTGTCTCCCTCTGTAGCTGCTGAGCTGATCCAAAATCTGTTGCTTTCACTCTCCCAAACAGGATTAGTGTCAACCCTGGCTCCTATTGGAGAAGAAAATTTGACATTCTCTCTCCTTTTTTCTTTCTGTCACACTCAATCGCTTTCATTGTCATCTCTGAAAAATCTAGTTCAATATGTGCAGCAAGAAGCTAAATGGCGTTTGGCAGCGGATAGCCTATAATGTTACCTCAGTTAACTGAATGTAGACACAAATTTGCGCCCATAAAAAGGTTATAAAGCCCAAAGCTATGTTATTAAATCTCATAACGTTGCACTCGTAAATCAGCGTGCAAACAGCTGGGCCGCTCATACAGATGAAATGCATTGATAAAAGCTACAGCAGCAGAGACTGGCACTAGAGTTTACACTGACAGAACATCGGCCCGAGCAAAGCATTTGTTACACGACTCCTAATTGGGCATCAATGTAACCCCGACCTCCCGGGATGTTAAAACAGTTGACATGGGAACTAACCAGAATGCTACAACATATTTAACACGTTTCAAACAGGTTCCATAATATTAATGCAGTATTTGAAAAGGAGTTCAATATTAAATAAAATGAACATAAACAGTGATAAATTAGGCTTCCAGCTAAAGCATGAGTAGGAAATGGTGGATCTGATGAAGTTGCACATCCTTTACGACTAAATCAATGGGATTGCATAAGCAGGAACTATGGGTTTTATTACCCTTTTAGGGCCCATAGTGTTTAGAGAGCATTAATTGCAGGCAATGTGTGATTATAATTCAATTAAAATAGTATGATTAGCCTCAGGGTTTAAGAAATTCTATGCTTTAAACGATTCAGTGTAAAATAAGATACAGTAAGAAGAAGAATTGGGCCCATTATTTAATGAGCCCATTTTGTTGGAGGGATACATTATCTTTGATTTTACATATTCAGTACATTATTACCCAATTTAATTAAAACATGGCAATAACAAGCTCAGGAACATCACATACATGGATTTAAGAAAGTAATGCATGCGCAGGCCTTTAATCAGATTCAAAAGACTTTTACTTCATCTTTTCTAGTGCTTAGGATTGGAGTCATTTTACATTAAACACTGATAGTCTAAGTTGTGGACTAAAGCAAGTATCCTTATGATTTTTGCAAACAACTTTGATATAAAGTTAAGTGAAATTATTCCAACCTTCTTTTTCTTTTCATTTCATGGTATGACCTTGTGCGCAGACAAATATGTCTTTTGTTATTCTGGAGAGTTTTCCATGTGTCCTCATTACAGTCACTTTAAATGCCTTTTTATACTATCATCTTTACTCTCCTCTAAACCTCAAGGAGGGCTCGGCTAGACCTTGTTTTGGCCTGGATCAGACTTTTCTCTCAGCAGCTCTGCCACTTTCTAATTATCTCCTCAGAGAGAGACAAAACGTGTACAGCAGCAGATTCTGTGGGTAGATAATGCCACCATGTTCTACCTGCGTTTTGAAGACTAATGGAGGTCTGTAGGGCTTGAAATAACAGCTTTTATATTATAGAGTCTCACACATGTCCTCTAGTTAAAGAGGGAAGTTGTAATAATGTCCACTGTGACTTTGAGGCATACGCATTGGAAATAAAAGGCAGTTAAGAGGTTAAACATAAGCTATTCCTTGTAATGTGATTAATAATTGGAGGAGGTTTTGTTAAACCAACATCAAAGCAGCACAGGCATCATCTGTCTTGGCAAACCAACCTCTCCAAGACCAAACAAACAACAAGGTGGCGTGCACACACTGGCCCAATCAGCTTCTAATGACTTGCTTCATTAGCTAAATGGCTGTAATTTACTGCCCCGAACAGGGGTCAGGAGGCCAATGGCAAACAGACCACAGGGGCAACCGGAGGGTGCAGGCAAGATGATGAGTGCAATGGTCAAACAGAGAGCAGATTAGAGAGGAAAAGGACAGGGTGTGATACTGTCCTTTATGAATAACTAGGGTCAAATCAGGATTAAAAGCCATTATAGTCATTTAAAAGGCCATGTGAAACTGAAAACTGTTTTATTTATGCTAGTATTTTAAAAACCAACATGCATCCATTACAGTCCAGATTTTCATGTTCATTCTGATCATGTGAATGTAAAGGACAGCAGATTTTGCAGTGGAACGCTATCATAGAAAATTTGGGGTAAACAGTAGAAAAATGAGCAATAAAAGGAGCAGAAGAAAATACAGTTTTGGTATATAACATGAGAAAGCTCACAGTTATTTTCCAAATAGACATGTATTTTACATTTCTAATACCATTGTGTAGTCCTAGTGAACACAAACATGTCTCTTGGTCCATTACTGGCCACTGGCATCCTGACCACAGACAGCAGATCTAAACCCCTTGGCCTTACAGACTTCCAACTCCAGCACACATCCAAGTTCACTCCACAGACACGGTGGAAAAACACGCAGACACAAGATCTCCAAAAGGGCTCAAGTCCAATCCCTCAATTACACTGGCTTTTTATCCACCTCATTCCAACCACAGACAAATCATAATTAGGTCTGAAAGAGTCTATTAGGATTGTCATTTTTAACTGGGCTCTTGGGTGGGGGGCATAATTACAAACCCACCATTCTCTGGCTACCCTTCTTTTGTCTCCTTAACTGGAACTGAAACAATGAGGACAATTTAAATAGTCAATCAGGAGGGTTTAGCCGCCGTGGGGACATGTGGACGTGCCGACTTGGAACAGGAAGTGGGCGCGCTGTTTTAAGGGAAGGTCAGAAAAGAGACAAATGGAAGTTTGTTGTTTTGGCATTGAGCAAGAAAGTTATCTGCTACAGCTGAGCTCTGCCAAAACTATTCATCAGCCACTTGGGGGAGAAAAGACAAGGAGAAAGCATTAGGAATTACGTCTTCAATTGACATTCCTTGATGTCAGCAGAAGCATTAACCCCACAAACAGAGGCTGTGCTGTCGGAGGAGAATGCAGAATTAGTTGGCATTGTCTGCACAATATCATCAGTGACAAGAAAGTCACGAACATTTTCCAGGCCTTAATCAAATTCCAATCTTACATTAGAGTGTCAGAAAATGTGTTGGCCCTGAAGGAAAGCAGTTGTCACAGCAGCAGTGCACTTATGTCTGACAAGACCTTAATTCCCTGGAGTGAAAATATGCCTGTAGTTAAGCTTAGACAATGAAAACAACATCAAAAAGAATCAAATCCCACATCTGGCAACAAATATTCAGGTCTCAATCTTGATCTGATGCACAGCTCTCAGCCTTCGCAGGCTGTTCTTGATCCACATGTGAAAACACATGTCTCACACATGTAATCACGTCTGATGAATACACGGTCTGTGGTTCACTGGGTCAGAGCTGGGGGTTATGTAAGCAGAGCAAGGGACTGTACTCAGTGAACCTGCAGCCTGCTGGAGCTGGCAGCGTCAGAGGGCAAAGGTCAGTGCCACTGCAGCATGGCACCAGGAATCACAAGCAAGGAAATTACGTAAAACAGTCATTCCTAGGAGTGTGTGTACAGACAGTTATTCATTTACCCCTAATCTGCCCTTATCTCATCTCAGTCAGTGTTGATAGTGTACACTGGGCCAGTGTGCGCTTGTGTGCGTCTGCTTCATTTAGAGCAATCTACTGTATTTTCATGAGCACAGTCCTTGCTTCAGATTTTAAAAATGTGATTTAAAGCCACAAGACTTACTTTTAAATATACTAAAATCATGCAGTGGCCCCAACTTAACAAGCCTTTAAAAAATCTTTTTAAATTTAGTCCGATGAAGTTTTGAAATCCAGTGAAACTGTCCACAGTCCAAACAATGTCAATAGCTGAAACTAAGTCAGGTGATGAGGTTTACAGTCACCTTTACTGCTTAAGCTTAATATCCAGGTGGTTTTGGAAACATTGACAGTATCTGTCCGACAGTTCTGCCCTCAATGCTGCCCCCTCACTGCCAGCTACTGCTCTACACGCTACAGGTTACCAGAGGCAGACGGGCCAGAGGCAGACAGTCTGGCTTCTGACCAAATGGCTTTCTCCATGGATATAAACAAGCCCACTCCAGTCCTGGACCACACATAAACACCATTCTAAGGACAGCCAGCGTCGGAGCACTGCAGCCTGCCAGTGAGCATCCTGATAGTGTGTGTGTTTGTGTAAGAGAAAGATGCGTAGCAGGATAAATACAGAATAGACTGTAGACAGTGTGGGAGGTTGGTGTACATCCTCTTCATCTTTCCCATATTACATCGGAATAATCTAGGAGCTTGAGGAATTAAAAATAACTTTTCCTTCAATACAACAGCAACAACCCCCACCGAACCAATTTATTAGTCGGAAAAACATTTGTCAAGCTCAGAATGAATGAAAATCAGTGTGGTGAAAATGTTGATGTTTCAGTAAAGAGTAACATGAAAGCCATTTTTGTTTCTTTTTTAAATACCTTTGAACCTGCTTTATGCAGCTGCCACGAGGACTCACGAACAGCCAAGTTTTTGGTGAATGTGTAATGTTTACCAGATAAGGTAAGCAAACACTGTGGTGGGTGAGAGCATGGGGGGGTGAGTGTGTTTGCACTTAGTGAACATTTGACCTGAAACTAATATAAAAAATAAAAAAAATCTGATGGTGGTAAAACACTAGGAGATGTTAAAAAACAGCAAAGACAAAATTTAAGTTGTAGCTGTGTGCTGTGTGCAGCTGTCTGTTTAAACACAGATAATGACACCTGAATTTTATGTGAAGAACTCAGCCATTACATGCAGACAGGTCAAAGTGTGGTGACTTGTTTTTTGTAATGAAAATGTAAATAAAATAAATCCAAATGTTGATCTGATACTGGAGTATGGTTTATCATCACCTAGTGGTCTAGCAGACTTGTCAAAGCACTTACAGTTGTGTTGTGTGGATAGAATAGGACCTTGCTTCCTCATGTTTCTTATCAGCTAAAGGTCTCATGGTTGATTAATTTCACTTATGGCTTCAATTGTCACACAAATCCTTTCAGAGCTGTTTTTGATGTGGCCAGCATGAATTCATTTCATTTGTTTGGTGGTGAGCTCATCTCATAGACATATACCACAGTCTTAAAGGGGATGGGCGTAAGACAATATCAAAGACTTCAGTCCTTTTGAAAAGATTAGCCAAGTTAACACTGACATCCTCAAATATCCTGCATTTGTAGACACACACGATGGGAGGGTATAGGCTGGAGATAAGCAGAGGACAATGGTGTGTGTGTGTGTCATTGTGAACACACAACCTCAAGGGCTGCACTGACATTCTCCCTTGTCCCTCTCCTGGTAAGGGTCCCTACATATGGGTCATGTGAGAGGCCAAGGGGAAAAACAGAGCAAAAGCAAACTGCACAGGAAAATGTCATCCTCACAGCATGGATAGTCGACACACACCTTCATTTACACACACAAACAGCACTAAACAGGGTCTATAAATACGGCAGGGAGAGGCAGAGTGGAAAATGCCCAGTTGGAAAAGGGTTTGTCTGTTAGCTGAGCAGCCTAACTCATCAACTAGTATTAGTACTGCATTCTAGCAGTACTGACTAATATTGGTCTGGTTAGGTCTTGTACACTTCATTAGTATGTTTCTGTATTAATCTTGGACTAATCCTAAAAGGTGTAAGTACATTGTATCATGGATTTGTGCTAAACTGTGGTCTATATAGTGCTATATGCAAATCCTCTCACCAAGACATCAGCCAGTTTTAGCAACTATGCGTTTATGAGTTGAGTCTGTAAGGTTAACATTTTATAACACTGATATTCCCAAGACAATTGCTTCCCATCAGACTCAAATCTATATTTGGCTATTCTGGAGTCTTTGGCCTATTTTCCTCAAAATATGGGCAGAGGTTAATAATGATAAAACTAAATTAATCTCATATTAAGAGGTTTTGTAAAAAAAAAAACTAAAAAAACTTTTATGATTACATGATAAAATGTTGGCAATGATTAATTAGCAGAACTCCAGTCTACTGTACTTTGATACGACACTATTCATAGGTTTTATATCATTTATATAGACCAAAACTGTCAATGTACAAGTGTAGCAGCATCATATTTTTAAAACACCATGACATTGTTGCTATATTAGGAGAAAAATACCTCTCTCTCTGTGAATAAAAAAGGAGTGCGTTTCATTTTAAGGAGGCTTGACCTAAACATAGACAGCTAAAACAGCTGTGACCTCGTCTTCATTTATCCCAAATTGCTTTTCTTGTTCACACAGTCACAATAAACTTTAACAATGCGAGAGCTACACTTCATACTAAGCCGTTAATTACTAAACCAATGCTTTTACAGTTCATTTGATATGGAGGGTGCTACAAGATGGCAACAAACCTGTGTAGCGTTTGTAGTGCCGTGAGAGCAGATTGTGCACGAGCAGCTGCAGAGGGTGATAGGCAGAGTGTTAAAGAGACGGAGAGTTGTTGAAAGGTACGAGGGGGAGATGTGTAAGCTGATGAAACGCAGGATAATCTTAGCCCTGGGCAAGTACACAGTTATTTGTAGTAAGTGTGTGCACTAGGAGGTTTGTGTGTAGCGAGATTTGTGTCTAGCGAGGGTGATCAAAAATTGGACATAAAACACTACTGGCTGGTGAACGTTAAAAAAAAAAGTAAATGTTATAAAATCATGGTGATTTAAGTTGGTGTCTAGACGACTTTGAAGTGACCAAGTTAGATGTTCACTCGAAAACTAGGATCATCCGAGAAGCATACACAGCTCATTCATTTGTCCCTGTGTAATATCAGGCTGTACACAATGTATACGATTAGCCTCCATCTGTCATGTCTTACCTCGGAGGCAGAGGAAGGTGAGGAAGTCTTCGGTCTTGGGCTTGCGACGGGAAAGGTCCTGAATGGACAAGGAGAGCGAAGAGAGGGACGTGGAGGACACTGCGGACAGGCCTGTGTTAAGGCTGCTTGAGTCGGCCACTTTGACTGGAGTGGTGCTGGGAGAGTTGGGCTGGGACTGGGCAAACTTCCTCTGGGCTTGCAGCCGCGGCCTAAAGGGTAAGACAAAAGAAATCATCGTAAACAGTCACATTTTTATTCAAATGTAATTTCGGAGGTGCCATTAACACTAGAACATCAGGATCATTTTTACCCCCTTTGATCGTTTTAAATCCTTGTAACTTTATTCATGGAAAGCACTAACGTGAACCATTCATGAGTGTTTCTGGCTTTATTAATCATCCAGTTAACAAACAAATATATTACACTATATAATTTGTAATTGGTTTAAAGAAATTATGCTGTCAAAAGGAGTCACTGTTGTTGCAGGGGATAAAACTGTGTTAAATAGTACAATAGATAATTGTAATGCCAGTAAGGATAGTACTGACTTCTACTGAATTCTTATACCAATGCCAGCCGCTGGTGTTCATCTCATACAAACATCCAAAAAGAGGAAAAGGCAGAATGTTACAGATGCCTGAACACAGTGGATGGACTTTTTGCCTAATATGCTTCCCCATATATAAAAGAGCACACAAAGCTGTCTATCTCCCATAGACATTTAACACAACAAATGCACTCACACAAACACAAGCCATTAAAAGTAACCGTGTCACATGATGCGCAGTGCCCTCAATCGATTAGTGCTGCAGCGTGTGTGAGAGCTATAAATGTTGAGGGCTAGCGGCAAAAGAAATGTGATATCCTGGTATTATTTGTCAATTTGCTCTGGTGCACACTGAAGTACGGCGAAGATGGGATCATGTCTGGAGAACACCCACAACACATTTGGTGCAGAGACCGAAAGGTGCAGAGGCGCGATTCCACTTCAATCAAAGAACAGTGTCGGTGTCAAAACGTGTCAATTTACCGCCGTCACATAGGTGTAAGCTCAATATGGGAGACATAGAGATGATGACACACAGGTAAGTGTAGATAGGCCACGTGTTTACAGTCAATCCACAGCCTTTATAATATATAGGCCTTGTTAATATTCAGTTTGAGCTTTGGCGTACTATGCTGTGCAAACTCCAGTTCCTCCACTAGTTGTGTGTTGAGTTATCAGCTGTCATATAAAACAAGTTGTTGCAAAAACAGAAGGCTGGCAGAACTTATCACTAAAATGTAGTGAATAAACAAAACAAAATTCATATTCAGAGACAGTTGGAGGCTATAAAAGTGACAATCCGAGCGTGGCAAAAGTTTGGAGAATCCTCCTTGCTCCACTTCCCAGACTGAAAGAACAGAAAATCCGGCTGAATGTACAAAATATTTTCATAAACCCTTTTCTTTGCAAACTATTTTTGTCCTTGTGAAAGATCTACCTTCTCACACTGCATTATGAAACTCAGCAGCAACTAACCCTGAACACTATAGAGATGCAGGCTGCAGCACAGTCTGACAGACGGGGATGAAGAAGTATGAGTCTGAGGCCACAACGTAAGATGGAGAGATTGAGGAGAGGAGATGGTGGCCTGGGGGAGCTGAACACATGAGTGCAAGAGAGAATGACAAAGAGTGTACAAGATTAGCAAGGACACATGGGTCACTACAATGCACCACTATACACAGTTTAAGTTCAAATCTGTACATCTATAAATAGCACGAAAAAAACACACTCCCAAAAAGAAATATGCTACACCTGTATATGATTTGGAGTTTTACAGCGACCTTATTACTTTGAAGTCTGGTTGGAATCAAAAGTGTAGCCAGTGTATTAAAGGGTTTTCTCTGCAGCATTAGGTGAAGTTTGATTGGACATAAAAATATGATCCAAGACCCAAATCTAGCTGTCTGTTTTCTGTTACTCAAAGCACCTGTCCAAACGCAGCAGCCAACTATTTCATGTCCTGGTTTATATCACGGTGCGGCTTTAAGTGATTAAAACTCAATATACTTTATTGTTAGCTATGAGCAGAACTGCCACAGAGGCATTAGTTCGGCTTGATGAAATTAAGTGTGTTCTAAAGGGATATGATTTTCTGTTGCTTTGCTAATGTGTGGTTTCAACAAGCACCCAAAACTTCCCGATCCTACAGTAAATCTAATCTGTAGCCACTTAAAGCTGGGGTAGGCCACTTTATCAATGTTAAAAATGGGAAGAAACAAACAAAACCAATTCTTTTTCTAATTTTGGAAAACAACCACAGGCTAATCTCACCATTTTCCAATTTTGCTTAATTCAAGGATACTGTAATCTATGAAGAACACAGTTCTAATAAGAAGAAGCCAAGAAAGCTTACAAAAGCAGTGTCAGTAAGCTAAATATACTGCATTGGCTCAGCGTTAAAGTGAATAAATAGAAGCTTTTCTTAATGGTTAATGGGAGAGATGAGGTGCCTCACATAAAAGGGACTAGGCAGAATACATAGAGCAGATATAAAAGCACGAGTTAATAATACCACTTCCTGTCTAGACAGTGAAGAGCGCATTGAGGTTTTCCTCCGATTCTCCTATTATCTGTTAACCCATTAGCCAACATGGGAGATGAGCTAAGTGGCCTAAAAAGCATTGTGTGTAACAAAAATAGAAAATATGAGCTTTCAAATACAGACTATAATTGGAATTTTTGTTGGCAAAGATAAACTTTTCTTCTTTATGTCATAAAAGTAGGACTGATTAATGTTTTTGCTCCAACTTTTGCTGCTGACAATTTTATTTGGGGATTTTCTGTCTGTTTATATTGTGGCAGCCCTGGACAGAGTTAAGCAGGTGTGCATGTTGTATGACAACAATAACTTAGTCAGACATTATTTTTTAAAATGACAAAAGGTGCTGTTCTCGTAAACCAGACTATTACAATTCATGAGCGCTTTAGAAAATTGCAGCAAGAAAAACAATCTTGGTAAACCAATTTAACCTCTTTCCTAAAATTAAGCATTGTTCCTGAGAATCTGCAAATATGACAAGACTAGGCGGCACTGTTTTATTTAGAACAGATGAGGAAAAAAAGCACGCTTGCCTGACAATGACACAACCAACAGCACAATGGAGTCCCAATAAGTCTCAAGAAGCAGGTAAAAACCCAAAAGCAGCATGGGAACTATTTGCAGTGACACGACTGTTTCTGTAAAGGCTGCCACAGCGCTGAGGCCTGAGTGGTAACATGAGCCTAATTTAGCCCACTGCGTGAAAGGCAGGGTACGCCATGTTCCCAGGCGTGATGAGCTATAGAATACTTATTGGTCCTGTGCCATGTTTGGAAAATGAGGCTTACGGAAGTTAAAATTAGACCCAGTGCCCTGATGGAAGAACAGAGGATGAGAAAGAGTTGACGAGACGCAGAGAGGAAATAGTGATCCAAAAGCAGGCAGAAACAGTGAGAGATTACGGCAGGATGTCCCCATTCATCCTTTTCTAATCCACCTTTCATCCATGCCTTCCTGCTACCCCCCTCCGCCATCCAGCCTTCAAAGGCCTCCTCTAATGTCTAATATTACACATGCCACCCGAGCCGCACCAGCATTGATTATCTCCGAGTGAGACCGAGTGAGAAAATGTGACACGTCTGTCAGCCAGCAAGCCTGTGAAAAGGCGACAGTATGGGAAAATGTGTTTGTTATGTGCCTCTAATATGTAAAAAATGTACTGTACATCATTTACAAAAGCCATGGCTGGTCATGCTTCTCAGACCACAGTCCTCAGTCTACAGAGCCATGACACAGCGGATTGTAGCTCACTCTCATTCCCACAGATTTTCCCAGTCAAAGGAGTGTTACTTCGATCACTATTTCAGATTCTGTCTCATCAACACCTTCCCAGTGAGCCAGTTTCCATGGGAACAGCTGGGATGGCAGGATCATTCCATGTGGTCATCTTGATTTATGCTACGAGGATTTCAGACAAGGAACCTTAAAGTGCTCTTCAAAGCCACCCGAAAGTCAAAAAGCTTGTTCGAGTGTGCCGTGCCTTTTAAAAAGACAGAGCCCTCTTCATAAATAACCTTCAGACAAAGCACATTGGCAAGACGTGGAATCAAATCCAGATGACTAAGCACTGTTTGTTTTGCACAAACGGATGACAACATCTGATTTATGAAACCCTATAGCAACTCATTTGTGCATATAACACTTATAATAGATGCAATAGAAAATGCTTTATGTGCCAATTAGGAAGAAAAGGATGTTAAAAAGCATCCTACCATGCACTTTTGATTTATTGAACAAAGTGTCAGTTCAGCATATTTGGGTACTTTATTAAAATACGTGCAAGCATAAAGAATGTATAATTTAGAAAGGGGATAAACAATTCAGATGAATAATGGATTGCTATGGATTAAGTGATTTTTACGCACAATTCATATTTTAAACTAGGGCTGGACGTTTTTATCTTATAACAAAGCAACATTACAATATAGTCCAAGCCTATAGTGAATATTTAGTAACTAAATGAGACCAGCCGAGGGAGTGTCTTACATGAGCAGCTGTTTAAAGTGTACCTCAGGTCACAAAGTGTACATCGAGTCCCTTGTAGACGGTGACCGGCTTTTCACAACAGAGCTATGGCCGTCGACTTCGGTTTCAGACCTTTGCTGTACAACGGTAAACTGATATTCGGGTAATTCTGGCAGGTGCAACTCGAGCTAGCCGTCGGAGAGTTGATTTGTGAAAGCCTCTGACTTGTAACACACTCTGCACTCCTAATATAGAGAAGATGTATAGGCCTGAGAACAAAGCAGCAGATGACTAAAATAGATAAAACTATACAGATTTAAATATGATTCAGCTGTTTGGTGAAATTAAAACCTGGATTTAGTTCAGCTAGAAGTCCATCTTATGTGAATTAGGACAGTTTTTCCACAGTACATCCAAGGTTTGGTAGTTGCTGGCACCGGGCTGGGCTCTGTGTTCCCTCCCACAGTAAAGGTTATTATGTGTGGAGACCAGCACTGATCCTGAGTCAGTTCCTTCAGGCTTGAATTAATTGGCTCCAGATGGCCACATGGTCCTGATAAAAAAAAAAAAGACTACCTTGCCACAGCTGGCTCACTGTGCGTCTATGTGAGCGACGGTGAGCCATTCTCTGCACATCGAAAAATGCATCTAGTTTTTGCTTCCAAAACATGTCTGCACTTAAGTTGTCTTCACCACTCTGTTTAGATTTATCCGTGGGATTCTGGCAGCAAATCTATCAGCAGTTAATTAGGTTTATGTATCCTGGATTCCTACAGTTGAAAAGATCTTCGAGTCGTCAAAATGTAATGTTGAAAACAAGGCTCGGACTGTAATGGACACCACATGTAAAGCCAAAGCTGCTAAACGCTTCCACTGCACATGAGCTAATAAAAATGCTAACAAACAGCTGGCTGATATTCAAGATATTTCTAAGGCAAGGTTAAAAGTTCGTGAAGATAAAAGCGATTCAAAACCTCTTTTGTAAATGTCGGTTTACTAACACTCCGGGACAAGGGGTCGCCAGTGTATGTTCAGTGTAAACAGTTGTGAGTAAGTGAACACTTGCTTTACTCAAATGTGTTTATTGCTTTTCTGTCTCGGAACATTAAGGAGAGGGATGGCACTGCGGTGAACTGACCCCCACTGACCCCTATACAAACACAAACAGCCCCTGTACAGACCCCGGTCATGTGCACAGTGGACACAAGTGAATGTAATCAGTGAGTGAGCCAAGGCCATTTCCAGGGCATTTCCAACAGAGCGACCATTTATTATCCACTATACAACAGTGAGACCTGCTTATTGTTGACATAATGATAAATGGATGTAAAGTATAATTCAGGGATGTGCTAATGTTTTATATACGTTTTTGTCCCTTGTGACTGCTATATGCTCCTAACATTCACAATAAGGTCCATATTTATTTGAGATAAAAGATACTGCAAAGCCTATGTGCATATTTAAATATAACCTTGGCTTATTCACTCAGGCCTTTTTTTCTTGACTGAGAGGAGCGATGGCCTGATAGGCAGATGTGCAGAGAAAAGACATCTTGACAAAAGATAAAACCAAGCCGCATCTGTGAATATATAAATGCTATATTAGGTCAGACGGAAGTCAACCATTGTCCCCTCTGTCACCAAATAAATACTAACCCTGCTCATGGATTTATTATAAATGGCAAGGCCAGAAGAATATAAAAGAGTGAAATTCTGTTAAACTTTCTGTAGTGCTATTTTACCTTCCTGGCCAGCAAAAAAATGATAAAAGACCACAGCTAAACCAAGGTTTTGTTAGCAGTCAAGGTCCACTGCTCAGGGCTATTTGTCTCCCTCCCCCATTCCTTTTAACAACACATACTAAGTCAAATCCTATGACCTCTAACCCTGCTGACCACAGTGAGGTCGGGTCAATAAACATAAGAGATGGTGTGGTTGGGGTAGGGCAATCAGTGTAATTAATAAATGGATCTAGTGGAGACCTTTAGAGAGTCACAAATAGAAGAAAAATAGTGGAGCAAAGGCAAGTGAGATTCCCATTTTTACAGTGTTTGCTGAAAAGCAGGGCGCAGAGTAGGGGTTAGTTGTGTTGTCTTGTTCTTGGCATGAAATGCAGAATTACAAACATGTATAAAACATTCTGCATAATTTGCCTTGAAAGGTCACTCTGTTGTTTAAAGATTGTTGATGATTGTTAATGTTTTCTTTGTCTTAAGTATAAAGGTTTAAAATCATGATCTGCAAGAACAAACAGTTTCATTTATTAATGCCATAATTGCAGTGGAGGGTCTCATTTACACATATCATAAATCTATTTGTTCTAAAAACTATATCTAGCCTGAGTAAGTGTGATCATGACTACAACACTAGAGGCAACAGAAAAGTAACTGAAGAACATGTGTGCACACAAGCACTGTCATTTCTGATATAAAAGCTCCATTTCACTTCACTGGTCAATCTGTCACCAGCCAGTTTCCAATTTACAGAGGATTCTCAGGCTGAGATGACAAAACTAACCCATGTAGTGGGTCAGTGCATTCTGTAGCTGTACATTACTGATATCAACCTTCAACATTGCTGTTTTGCTTTTTTCCCTTGTACACACATAAAGCTTATGTTGGATCGGTCTGAAAATATACATGATTATAGACTGTACAAGTCTACTGATGCACATTAGCTTACAATAGCTGAGAAAGAACTTTATCACTTGGATTTCACCTCACTTTACTCAGCATTAAAAGAGCTGTGCATAGAAAATCCCTCTAAGCATTTAGATGCTGAAGTATTATGCCATAAGCAGCATAGTTCAAACCAGGCCAACCAGTCGTAACACAGTTAATCTGTGCAACAATCGCAGCGCCGCTGCTTGTATTTGGCAGCGATTATGTGAGCAAGAATGTGCACTGAGTGACACTGTGAACTACTGAGGATGGTTAATGCTCCTTTAATATGCCATTCAGCAAAGGCATTGACAATGAGAGGAGAGGTTAGAGGAGATTTTGGTGACAGACATGTTGACATGGAGGGGTGAGGCACTGACAGAAACACAGAGGAAGAAAATGACAGGAAAATAAACACGAGGAAATATGTGAGTTGGTATGGTATGTAACGTGTGTGTGTGTGATAAGGCAACTACACTCCACTGTGTATAGAATTATAGGTAATTGAATGTAATGATACACCATATGCTAAATACAATACAATAAATACAGAATAAAACATAAGTACAAATCTGTCATTATAACTGGTGTTGCAGTAGCTTATTCACGTCTTTGACTTCAGTTTATTGTGAAATGTTCTGATGTAAGAATCTCTCATTCCCAGAGTGAAATGTATAAACCAAATAAAACTATCACCAAGAAAAAAAGTCACAATATTCATCAATACTTTAAAATTTTTGCGTTTTGCCTTTTGTCCCTCTATTGTTTAACTCGTTCGACCACTAAATGCGACCATACACTACAACTAGCTGCTGTACTAGAGTTGGCTGCTGAACAATACCATTCACAGCAAATCAATAGACGCATTATGGCCCTCCATTAACACACGGAGCAAGTGTGTGCGAGCAGGCCCGCGCACATGCATGTAATCCCTCCGAAATGGAAATGGTGATTATGCATTACTGACAAGAGTCATTGGTTACGCTAGGCAAGACAAGCGTGTGTCTGTGTGTGTGTACACTTGGCATTCATTTAGTCAAAACAAAACAAGCGGCAGCAGCTGAGTGCATGAGAGTGTGTGCGTGTTGGCTGTGAAAACAGAGAGAGCAGATTCAAAGAGCCAAAAGGGGGTTTGGTAAAGAAAGGATCGAGAGAGACTGGGGTAAAAGGGACAGACAAATACATCAGGGAGAAGAAATGAAGTTTGTTTAAGGGCCACTCAACTTCTGATCTGTGACTTTTCCTTAGTTTTAATTCACTTCACGTTATAAGAACTCAAGAGTCACTCTGGGAAACTAACTGAAAACCTTGTTAGCATGAATCAGACAAACAAAGCAGAGCATCATGTTTCTTGGTGCCAAGTTGAGCCAAGATTCCAAAACCTTTAAGTCACATCAGATGAGGTGGTATGGCTACAAAATGACTAGGCAATTACACATCTTAATAATGTTTAAAAGAGAAAACCACAGTCCAGGCCTTGCTTGTATATACAAAGCAACCACAAAAAGGCCCTGGGACGAAAAAGGAAATGTTTTCTCTCCCAGACCACACTAGAGTCACATTTAGGATTTGGCTGTGAGACGCTTAATATAATGTGTTAAACTAATACTATATTTAGAAAGCTGAAGAAAAGGTTCTTTAATTTAAGAAGGGCAGTCAGCTTCAGTACAATAGGGATTTCCTCACATTTGAAGATTCAGTGACATGTCAGATAATATGCTATGGGACACGAAAGATAATGCATTTTAGAGCTATGGATACAAGCAAATAAAACAAGGTGCAACAAACAACACAGAGCACAAGGTTAAATTGCTCATTTTCCTACATCTCTTTTCAAATCATGTTACTCAGCACTGAAAATGTTAGTGCTTTGGACGCTAAAATAGATGCTGACATACGCCACTTACTTTTCGTGTCTGACACTTATTTGCTTCTGTACTCTCTACTGTGATCACAGGAAGTAGCTTCTACAACTCACGTTCAAATTATCAGCAGACAAACAAACTGCGGAAAAAGTCTCTGTGAGCAGTATACATTTCGTGAACCTGGATGTGAGGAGTGGGGACCGTCTGGATTATAACTAGGTCAGTAAACCGTGGCAGCGGAGATGAAGGAGTGCTTTGTGGTGAGCATCTTGGCAAAGGGAATCCTGACTGTAGAATATGGTCATGCCGGTGGGACAGGGCTACAATGAGCTGGCATGTTTTATAGGGATGTGATGCCAGTCTCTCCACCGGCCTAAGGAGCATGGGAAGGCAAACACAGAGCTGATCTCAAAGACTTCTAACAGGGCAGAGCTTCTCGCCAAAAATCACTCGCACCTGTCCTTCTGTCTCAGACTTCTCTCTTCTTTATTCCTGCTCTTTCTATCATCTCTAGGAGTCATTTTTCCCTTCCTGATTGCCAGCGATGTAGACGCTCCTCTTTTTGATTTGATCGTTGCCAGGTTGAAAAGCTGCTGGCGTCATCTCAATTGGTCCGGTTTGGAAAAGTGATGGCTGTCGATGCCAGGGCACCAGAGTCAAACTTCAGAGACAAGATTTTTAAAGAGGGCAGACAGCGGTGCCAAGAGCTGGCTTGATTTGTGTTTCATTAGCATCGGATAGAGTCCATCTTCACTCAGTCCCGCTGGTATGTGTGTACGACTAAACCATACAGCAGGCCGGCCTTTAGCTGAACTGCCCTCAACTCTAAGCACTATAGGCCACAGTAAAAGGAAGAAAAAGTATCAGTGTTCTTGATATACTCCAGCTCTTTGATGTTTCTTGTCCTCAGAGTGGAGACTGTTTATGCTCCTCTAAACACATTTCATTTCAATAACTAACTTTTATCCTGACTTCAAGCTCAGCTGAATCTTTCTAACATTTCTCAGTCTTTCAAAGGCAGGTAGATGAGAGGGCGTAATCGTCGAGCAGAGATTGGAGGTTACAGTATCAGATGACAGCTAGCGGGACTTAGGCAGGTGCCCGACACGCCGCTGAATGGGGCCGCTCATTATGGAGGGACATCTGCTGCTGTCCGGCCCCCCTTTTTAGACTCCGCCCCTAGCTTTTTACACTGGTGCTTTGATGCCCTGTCAATGTGTGAGAGAGAGACCAGCAGCAGAACAAAAACACACGCAGCCATGCATGCGCCCACGCTCATACACCTGCCACCTAGCTGGCTGCCTCACAATAATGCAAAAGAAAGAAAAAAATAAATGTAAAGGCATTGTACTGTAGTGGTGCATTCTGTGTCTCTGTATTAAACAAAGTCTAAAGCTGCCTTTTTAATCTGCTTCACATTCCAAATGTTGGTAAATGATATTTTCCAGCTTGTGATTTCAGAAGTGTTTTCGTGCTGAATGCATTAGAGGTATCACATTTTCCAAAGATGCTTTATTCCATTTTCCAAGAACAGTCGTCAACAAAAGAGCAGTGTTTTGTCTTTTAAGTGAGAAATATCTATTCAATAAATCCCTTTTTTCCATCACGAATAAATATATTATGAAAAACAGCCGGCATCAAATTAACAGCTATTCTGCAACAACAACTTCACTCATTAAATGATTAATTTGAAAATCCAAAGCAACATTCCTCAAAATAGATAATTGGAAACGGCTGAAACAGCATTTGTGTTAAGTGTTGAGGGAGGGTGCTCATTAAAAGCAATCCTTCAATAATGCTACTGTTACCACTTTTGTATTTCCTGTCATCATTTATCACAGAACTGCTGGAGAAACTTGCAAATACCTACATCTGCGCTGCACACACACACGGTTTGTTTAGTCCAGTCAGCTGTGAAAGATTTAACAGACCAGGGATCGGACTACACAGTGGGATAGACACACGCCTGTCTCAAAGCAACCACATGCTCAATATAAGACGGCGTAACTCGAGTAGCTTTAAAAAAAACTGGAAGTTAATCAAAGATGATCACATACACACGTAAAAGTGGAAATGTGGCATCGTCTTCTTCCTGAGCGCTCCAGAAACGTACAGAAACAGGCCGAGTTTGCAGCACAGCCTCACACATTCACACCTATTATCAGCAGTGACGGTTGTGAAAATTATCTCGCCAAATCACTGTGAAAACCTCACCTCTTCTTTGCAGGACTGTCCTCGCTGTACCCGCCGCTCCCATCCAGGCCCTTTGAGCGCAACAAGCCATCTTCTTTGTGGCTGCCCTTTGACCCCGAGCCGTTCAGCTGCCCGTTGGCTAAAGAACCTGAAAGAAAAATGTCCATGGTGTTACAATTTGACTGGAACATTGTCTGCTATTGAAGAAAATGTGAGAATATTGAAAAATCTCTTTGGTCTTTGGAGATCCAGAGTAAATCTAAATGGAAAATAAGCATTCCCAGTCGCATCATGCATTGCCCCATATTGCAGCAGTATGAGGACCAGTTCTTTAGTGACATTTATATCTTTTTTATTTGCCCCCAGTTTAACTTGTTAAATGCAACTGGTGTTCACTGCAGAAGAATGTGATGTAAGCGTGCAGAAAAAAAAACTGCCCTAGGCTAAAAGAAAGTGAACAGATATTACTGGACTTGACATTCTCAGCGAGCCTAACTGACAGAGGCCTAATTAAATATTTAGCAAGCAACTCTAGACAAACAAAATAAGCCCCCAGACAGATCCGTAAATCAAAAGCAACAACAGTCACAGAGAATTCAAATTAGGTCAAACAGGAGGAGCGGAAGTCAATGGTAATTAAGGGAGACAACCAAATTAAATAGATACCACCGAGCTTGTGTTCCTCGCGGCTAGTTCTGGCAATTTCTCTGAACGCAGCCGATGACGAGTGTGAATAAGCAAACTTTATTGAAACGTAGAGCTTTTACAGTTATCTAGACTCAGCTCCTTCTTTAAAACCAAATTAGTGCATACAAGGCTGTAAAAATGAATTTATGTTGGTTAGTCAGCAATACAGCAACCAGATATTTGACAAGGGATATAAATTATTCCATTTTACTCAGTTTGACCCCTTCTGAAAGGCATTCAGGCCTGAATAATATCTGGTATGGCAGGTTGTTTAATTATACATGTTCATTCTGCAAAAACAAATGGGGGCCCATTGCATATTCAGATTGGCACTGGTGCATTTCAACCCATATTCTGCATTAACTACCTTTATTCTCTAAACCTAAGGCTCAGCCCACTGTTGGCTGATATTTTTCATAAATCTGCAGCATTTACAGTTCTGACAGTTCTGTTTGTGCAGTTCAACTCAGTATGAAGGCTACTCAGAAAAAGGAAAAGAGGCTGAACTCAAACTTAAGTCATCTAAACAAACCACAACAGGAAGAAAGAAACAGGACATGCTACTTAGAGTCGTTCTATTTGTGATGTTTCTTTCTTTTCTTTTTTTTTGTCGTCAAATGAAACACTGTCGGTATTGGTCGACTGTTCATAATATATATGTACATGTATAGTCCACTGTTTCTCTACACAAACTTAGAATTAACTCTACTTTGAGGAGCTTTTCAAGTAGCATTTGGTTGAAGCATTGTCAGCACAGCTGCACTATAAAAATATTAATAAAAGAATGACAAAGGAATAAATTAAAACCCAATAGCTGCTATGCCATGCTGACAATGGGAAAATAGTGAACACCACAGTTATAATGTCCTTTCCTTGTATCACTTTCTCATTGACTAATTGTTACCATCTTCACAGCACGCCCAGTGACATTCCATGTGACTGATGCCTCAGAGGGATGTCACTCACCCGCTCCACAAACTACTAATAGCATCTGTCAAGCTAAAATAAATGAAGATAATGATGAGATGGGAGCCAGGGTTAGGATAAGTGGCAACTTGAATGATATCCTTTTAACAAGGAGGCTACTGTGGAACAAGTCTGGGCATTGTGTCATGTGAGAAAGATCGAAACAGAGACAGGGGTAAACGATCAAATGACAGAGTGGGAGACAGGATGGAGATGGGCAATTGTGAAACAGGTAATAGGAGATTTTAAACATATGATTTAAAGGAGATTTATAAATGTGTTCAGGGGTGGATGAGCACACACAGTCATGTGTAGTGCATAGACACGGGTGGCAGCTTTCTCACACACACACACAAGGCAGGTCGGTACCTGAAAGCGGAGGTACAGTCATCAACCACACATCAATGCGGTCACAGAGTTAACAAGCACCGACATAGTGAGTAAGGCTATAGTACTGCTGGCAATGCTTTATGTTAGCTTTGGAGAGTCTAAAAGTCTATAGGCCACAGTGAATCACCATGTCTGCTTCGCACGAAAGTTTAACAGTAATAAACCTTACTCAACAGGTAGTGATAGCTTTAACACTTTTATGTTTCACCACCCACATAAAAGTACATTTGCATATAATGACAACAGCAAAGTGCACTGCAAAACATTAACTTGAATCAATGAAGATTACAGTAAAAATCTACAGCTTGAGGAGCATCCGCACATTTCAACAACAAGCCAAATAAGAACTAGAAATGCTGTTACAATACTGACTGACTGCTTGAATACCTAATGTGTTTCCAACTGTCACTTCCAAGGAAGCACAGGTCCCAAAAAGCCAGTCCACCTTCGTTTTGTGCTTCTATTATTACACATTACACTGCACTGGAACTGGAACCATTTATTATCACAGAGTAAGGTCATTTGACCAGGGAACAAATGATGATTGGACTCCAGATGTTAGTGGGTCCCCTGGCAAGTTTCTGGCTGCAATGCCAAGATCTTAAAGATCTTACAAACAAAGTCCTAGCTGGTAAAAGCCAATTACACAAAACAATAGTTTAAACAGATGACCTGTAGACAAGATATTTTGAAAGGCAACTTGCACCAGAAACAAAATGAAGTAGCTCATTATGTTTAATTGTGCTCAGAAATTGACTGACGCCTGATGTCCCCCTAGAACTCAAACAAACAGCCCCATTTTTACACCCACCCTCCTCTTGCTCATATTGTACTCCACTGGCTGCCTCTGTGCATTCCCCTTTCCTCCAAAGAGTTGTTTGACATATGCTGGTTGCACATGAGTGCCCATCTGAGGGGCAGAGCTGGGAATCATGGGAAGGCAGACGGCTGGGGATGGGTGAGCGCATGTGTGCCAACGAACAATCCAGGGATCGCTGCCTAAACCTGGATAACTCTGGGGCGATGGCAGAGGTGCAGACAAGGGGGTGGGTAGTGAAAAGGCCGTAACAGTGTGCCATCCCAATACTGGCTCCTAGGGGGGTTTCTAATCAGATTTATGCGTGCTTAACTAAGCCCATCGCCTCGCCATGTTCACCTCGAAGTCTCAGAGGAAAAGGGGGGAGTGAACAAAGGTACATAGCGGAACATGGCATATGAGTGGGCTGAGAGGAGCCTATTAGTGTGAGCCGCGGTGATAAGTGAACTATAGCAGAGTAGTCAAGCCTTAAGAAAGACAATCATCAGGGGCCGAGTGAGCTCTTATAGGTTCTTGATTGCACTAAAGCCTAAAGAGAGAAGTGGTGTAATGCGGTGTCTGGCAAAGAGGAAATGTTGCTCACAGCTGAAAATGGAGCTCAGCAAGAAGTGATTACAACAAGGTGACTACATCATCCTAGTCTGCCAAATCAATTGTGTATATACATTATTTTGAGAAATGATTAAGACAACAACCAGAATGTGCGAACAATGGACAATCCAAAAAGTAACCACACTCTCACTCCACATGCTTCATCTTTTCTTTGCTTGTCTATTTGTTGTTGTTGTTGTTAAGGTAAATTGTGTTGTCTGTGAAATTTATCTCTGGTTTCCCAAACAGCCCAATTCTCATGAAAAAAGCTTATAAATCTAGATCACACAACATGAGAAAATGATGTGACCGGTAATTTGTGGCATTGTTGCATGTATAGTACCAGTTTTCTAGTATTTAATCTTCCTTTTAGGCCTCGAAAACACAACCACTGAAATCCTCTGTCTGCATGCAATCAAAACAGTAGAATACTATATAAAGAACAAGTGGTTGGTTTTACTTAAAAGTTTCTCCCGATAGTATCCTTTAACCAAAACAGTGGAAGAAACTAAAATAGACGGGTCTGGCGAAAGGGTGTGAAGTACAAACATATTGCTCTTCTTACTAAAGACGGACCCAGCAAACATTGTGTGACACTTACCACAAACCAGAACAAAAGCATACAACAATGTGCAGTTCAGAGACATGGCATGTGCTTTGTGTGCTTCAAGGCTGTAAATCTACAGCATCAAAGAGAACGACAAAAGAGATTTTTTATGTAAGGGCTCTGCCGCCGAGAAAAAAGAGCGCACAAGGACAAGCAAAATAGATGCAATTTTTTCTTTTGATAGTACAATAGCCTTTCCTCCTTTTATCCCACCTTGCAGGTATTCCCTCGGCCTTCTTTTTTCCTCTGCCAAGTGACACGTAGTCTGCCCATGCAAAAGGGTTGTCAACTACTGGCGTCAGACAGGACATCCCAGTTTCTTTTATTCAATCGCTATTTTTTTCAGTAATATTATTTTGCATTTCCCTCAGAGTTTACATTTACAAGTGGCTATAACTGAGACAGAATGAGGGATAAGAGTCTTTTTGACACTAGAATTTTACACTACATGACAGACTTTTTTGTATTTCTGTTGCTTATTGATCGCTAACCTGTGCACACGTTAACTCCGCCTCAGATATGGTCAGGATTACTCCCACACTGCCATTTTTATTGGAAAGAGGCAGCACATTCCCCATGCTACATTCATCCACAGAAAATGACCTTTACAATTTCACTCCACACTTTTTTGGAACAAATTTAGTTACAGTTGAAGAAAAAGTACATAGTAACTCAGCAAAAAGCAATAAAATAAGATGATGAAATGTCAAATCCTCAATGTATCATTATTTCTGGTGACTGGGTTCAACTGCACTGGCAAACAGGAAGTGAGACAGTAGGTAGGAAGGTGACAGGCAGAAAGGACGAAACAAGAAGATGAAGACCGAGACAGAGATGGATGGAGGGACGGGGAGAGAAATGATGCAGGGTGGCAGCGTGGAGGAACATAATGGAGTAGCGCGAGAGAGAGGCGAGACAGGCGCTGGCGGAGTAGGCAGAAACCAGAGTCCTATTGATGTGTAACGAAAACCGGCATCAGGGGAGAGACAAACGGAAGGACAGACGAACAAATGGATGGATGGAGGGATGAGGGAAGAAAGAGCCTGGACGAGGGGCATAATGTCATTTGTTTAATAATGCAGAGAGTGTGCAGGAAGCACGGAGATGGACAGCTGCCAGCGGTGACTGTTAAAACGGCTATAGGGAGATGGCATGATTGCTGGTTATGGAGCGACAGGAGGCTGGGCTCGAGGGGCCACGGACCGACATGCTCACAGCTGACTGACACAATGCCACACCTCTTTCAAGAGCCGATAGCTGCCGCCGCTGCCTCACACCGGCCGAGCCACGAGACGATGGATTGCAACATGAAAAGACAGATGACGGCGTGGAAATGCTGATTTTATGAGACCATATCAAAAATGTTACTGTGACCTACGTGAGTCACATTTGAGCCATAAACCAATAACACTATGCATCTGTCATAAACCAGTTTGTTAGATAATAATACCTAAAAGCACTGAAATTGCTATAAAAGGATATTATAAATGTGCAAAGTGAGCAACATTTATGAGAGGTGTGAGAGGAGGAAACGTCCAGTGACAGAAGAAAATAATGGACCAATAAACGGTTATTGTTAACCTGTATAATTCACAAAGACCAGGCCAGCGATGAACCATGAAGTCAATAGACTGACTTTATAGAGCCAGAAGTCATAACCATATTCAGAGAAAGGTCAGTCATCTAGTAATTTATAGTTTCAGTTGATGTAGCTAGTAATGCTAACATTCAGGAACCGCATAAACAGAACATAATTGTGAAACTAACTTCAGAAAGACCCTAGCTACACAGTACAGTAGTCCATGTTTGATAATTTTGACCAAAAAAAAAAGAAAAGAAGTAAAACTAGAAGATCTGAAAACTAATTAGTCTCTCTTAATCTTCTACATATCTCTATTTTTTCACCATATCAATTATTAGGTTTATTATGCAATTTCAGGGGTACTAATCATGAGTTTCTCCAAAATGGCTGGTTGACTGTAAAAACTGCGGCACATGTTTGGCCTCAACACGAGCCCACACTCTCTAACCCGCGGCCCTCTAAAACAGCGGGGGCTGCCCATTCAGGATGTAGCGCACGCTGAGAGTGATCCTCCAAAATGGCTGACAGTTTCACCACAACATCTCTACAGCGAGACGGGGGGAAAGAGCTGTGCGTCTCCTCCAAAGCCTGGCTAACCCACGGTGCTCTAAAACAGCGGGGCCCGTCTATTCAGCGTGGCTCCCTTTTGTGTGAGCGCGGGCTGCTGTCGTTACCCCCGGTGCGACAGGCCGCCGACGCTTTCTAATGAGTCATTTTTATTCAGGCGATAAGGTCAGCTACCCGTGGCGGCTTAAAAGGCCCTGAGGAGCTGTGGAGTGGCAGCTATGAGATGGCAGACAGACACACAGATACACTCGCTACGAGGAGAAGGAGGGGGCACTGAATAGAAGCAAGAAATCAAACATAATAAAGACGGAGAAGAAAACACCAAGTATAAAAGATATGGTGAATATCAAAGAGACTTCCCTCCTGTCTGGCTTCCTTGGCTGGGTGTGAACTTTTCACATTTTTTTCCACCAGTTTCCTTTCTTTTGGTGTCTGGCTTGTGTTAATGTCAGCTGAGAATAGCTTCTGAGGCATGTGTGAAGTTCAAATCCACGCCGTTCTATATCTTTAGTCGGAGAACCAATGTCAAACAGACACGCTCGCATTGTCGTTGTTGTAGTTTATCCCCCTACACTCACACTTTATATTCTGTTGCAGCAGCAAAATACATCAGCCATTTCCACACTGGGCTCTGGCTGGAATTGGATTCCAGTCTAATAAGCAACTTCAGGTGTTAATTTATGTCTGTTTCTATTAGTCTGAGTTTTTGATGAGTTTGGATCTCAGGGTAAGTGTAAATGTCCAAGCTGAAAAGATTAACTGCACACATGGTGTTTTTCTAAAACTCATGTCTGATGTGTAAACAGCATTGAAGAAGTGAAAAAATAGTTTAGTATGGTGGTTCCTTTGAGGATGTGATACTGAAACAGCAAAATGAAAGATGGTGTTGCATGCCCACAGATTCATAACCCAAGCAAATGACTGAATCTGGTCCTATTCCATCATTCTGCAAAAATGTGAACTAAACAAACTCAAACTCAAACAAACACTGGCAAACACACAAATAAAACTGTCAAACTCAGTTGAAAAGAAATGGGTCATTTCAAACTAAAATGTCTAGCAAAGCACTAAAAACTGCGACTTTGACTCTTTCTGCAACTTTGACTTTCCAAATTGTGAGTTTTTTAATACTATTACAATCGACAAAACTATAGACTATTCTTGTGGAAACTGAGTCATGAGTTTTTATTTTCTAACTTCAGTTCTTTTCATCAGTTGTGTTTCCAAGAGTACATTTAAAGCAAACTGTGATAATATAAGAAAAAGATTCATGTAAATGAGATGTGTTTCCATTCATTAGATATGTTTGATCTCTCCTATTAATAACATCAGCAGTGTGTGTGTGTGTGTGTGTGTGTGTGTGTGTGTGTGTGTCACTTTTCTTCCCTTTTTAATGCAATTTGGAGTAAGAAAGGAGTGATCTTAAACCAGTCACTTTAGGGGCACACTTTTTTGCCAAAACACTGTTCTCTTCACTATCTGAAGTAAACTCACCGTTGGAGGTTGTGGTTCCATCGCCATCCAGCTGCCGTTTCTGTGCACTCCTAAACTCCTTTAGTGAGAGGTAGAGCACCTTCCGCATGACCCGCTCCTCCGACCACGGGATCCCATCACTGTCATCCTGCAGAAACACAAAAAAACAGAAATGGTTATCAATTAATATAACCGTAAAATGATCCTTTAATATAAAAACACAGAGATGACTGCTATAATGACTTCTGAAATCAATTGCACCCTTGCCCTCTATTTGCCACTATATCATGACATTAGCATGACACAGTATTAGCATAACACAACATTAGCTTGCAGCAACACACAGGCCGGCGCATTAGCATAACAATAATTGAACGACTGCTCCCCAGCACAATACCATGATAGCGGAGTGTTATGGTGATGAATGGCATGGAAGCAAATGAAAAAAGCATCATGGGACCGTGAGTTCATGTGTTGCTAATCTCTCCCAGCGAGACTGAAACAAAAGGTGTTATTGTCGGAGAGGTCAGTCGAAGTCACACACGCACATAAACAATGCATCCTCTTCCAAGACACGGCCATTTTTTTTCTCCCAGTCAGCTTCGATCTCAACAACACCGCTGAGAAGTTACGCAAAATGAAGAAGAAATAAATTCAAAATGCGCTTTCATTTATACTGAGACTTTAAAGAGCTTAATAGAGAATGATTTCCTCACATTGAGCATTGTTAAAAGGCTCTTTAGTGAGTGTCCAACAGCAATAAATACACTTCTCTCCCCCATTGCTTCCCTACACTTGCTTTAGTGGCTTTGTTTGATGTCGAACAACGCTAATGACTACAGGAAATGAGATTAGGACACGAGCAACAACAAAGAGGAATTAATAAATAATAGAAATAGCTTTTCTCTAGTCAAGCCATGGGGTGAGTGCTATGAGAAAAGGCACAAGAAAGCTCATGTATGCTAATGACGTGAATTAAAAGGCACATTTCTGACAGTGCCGACTCATCCCGATGAGCGCGTTTCCCACTGTCTGAGTGTGGGAGTGGGCCTGATCACCCGCTTGACTCAGATCACTGGAGTTGGCTCAGCGTCGCGGATGGCACACACCGCAGTGACATCAGCAGAACGCCTTTAAAAACCTCCAGCTCACAGCGAAATAATTACTCTGCGATATTGTATTTTCGGCTGCAAGAACAAGATAGCAGTCACAGCAATCTAATGAGGGCTAGAGTGCAAAAATAGATAAGTGTTGAGTGTGTCAATCTTGATTTGTGTAACAGAGTCAGTTTTATGCTTATACTGTACATCCTCAATGAAAAATGCTGCTGCCCACACATTTTATAGCCTGTATTTTTATCTTTCTTTTAGTCCAAGTTTAGTCAAGCCAAGTTTTAAAGTACACTGTGCAATAAATTCACAACTTATAAAGCTGAATACAATTAGGAGTAGTTTTATCCCCTTACTTTCTTACTTAATTCAATTATTTCACAGAAAAACACTCCCAAATCCAATCGGAGCACACTGCCCTGCTATAAGTCAAGTATAATTTAACGCTACAGGTTGCTTTACTTTGACCGTAGGGTGGTGTGAGTAATCAACTAATCTTCACATGATGCTTTCTGTTATTGCATGGTCTGAAGATGTAAACACTGATTTAAGCACTGAAAGTAAATATAGTAATTGTTTTTAATCCTTTCGGTGATCATTCGTTACACATAAAACGGCTAAATACAATTGAGTATATGTTATTCTTTTTACAACAGGTGGGTCACAACAGAGTACTTTAAACAGAACACCCCCTGAACGCACAAGAATCCATTTTTATTATCTTCTTGTGACTGAAACGAGGAGCACTTAACGAATCATGTAACGGCCTCATTCACTCACTACATTCATATCACATGTCTTAACACATTTTGACAATATTGACAAGGCAGAAGACTGAGAAGACTGCTTGTTTATCATGCTTTTGTGTTTTTGTCTGCCAGATAAAAATACCTTGTGCAGACTATTCTTTTGAATTCCCACGTCTGCGCCGGGGCCTTTGGGATGAGGCCTTGGCGGCGCTTGAGGAGGAGGAAGGGGGGAGATTAAAAGCTGGGTGTCTGCGCGTGATGGAGTTGATGGGTGACAGCGCATTCACACCCTGGGAGAAAAGAGAGGCCTGTTGGGTGCAGCGGAGCTTTGCAGCCTGTGACAGAGGTTGATAGGGTGCGTTTTGTGTGCAGCGAGCAGTCCCTCATTACACTGTCACACGTGAGTGCATGTTCGCACACACACTCTTCTGGAAAAGGTAGTGCCAGTATTCAATTATGCCATTTTCTGCTGTAGTTAATGTCATCTAATCCAGCCTGCCAGGTAAGTACCAATTACCCAGACAGCTCACTGGCACTGTTCTGGAGACGGGTGGCACCAGGCCAAATGTACTCTGACACAAAGTGGATCCCAGAGTTACAAACACTCACATATGCAGCATCCATGGTATCCATATTTCAGCTTGACATACACAAATACAGCTGCAAAGGAAGAAATATTTTATTTCTTCCAAATGTTGACCCTAAAGTTCATCGGCTTTTCTTTTCCTCTAGTTCGCTCACAGATGCTGGCGGTGTGCCAAGGATATATCCTGCTTTGTGTGGCAACAAGGTCTAGAGAAGCAGGAAAAATGCTGAGTGACTTTACTTATTCTCTGCTAAAAAAAAAAAAACAAAAAAAAAAAGAAAGCAGCAGGTATTACAGCAAAACTCAGTGACAGCTCAATATTCCTGCTTCATTATCATTGTGACATCCATATTTTAGTATTTGTTAATAGAGTTCTATCACTATTCAGTAAACAGGATTTCTTTTTAAGTGTCTATCATGGATTTGGCACAAGTTATAGAGTAGAGGTAGCATATTTGTTTTGTGTAAAAGCTGTGTCCTAACTAACAGCATCATCAAAATGAGACAATTAGTCCAACACACTGGATGCAGCATTGTAAAGATTAAAAAGAAGCAGATCAGAAACGTTATAACCGTGTAGGTCTTTCAGTTTGGGAGGATATTAACTAAACTAGAAATTAGTGCACATACATAAGAAAATCCTGGCAAGAAAGTCCTGGAACTGATTACAGAAGAACCAGCTCCCATACGGTCGGTGGAATTCCAATAATAAACACATGGAGCTGGTGTGTCTGCAACTGTAAGCAGATAATGCTCACTGGATATCGCGTCCCCACTATCCTGTCTCTAACACAAACCGTTTAACCTACAAAGCATCTACAAAGTATGCCAAACCCTCACTCCACCTAAAATGATGCTGCACTAAATCAGACACACGCTGCGAAAACATTCCCAGAGCATTCCCAGCCCTCCAGGAACTGAGCAGATGCTGAGAAGCTTGAGGTCACATCAAGAGCCGAATAGACTTTTCTGTCTCTATCTGCTGTTCTGCCGAGATGAGAACTGAGGCCGCTTCGACTTCATACCCCCCTTACTCCAAAGCATGCAAATTTAATAACCAACAGCTGATGAAGAAGTGGATTTGTTGGGCTGTGTGCAATGCTTAGAAGTGCGGGGAAAGAACTGTGGAAGGAGAAGAAGATTTTATAACAGAATGAGGATGAGGGGAGAACAATGATGTCAAGGATGGATGGCTGCTTTAAGTTACAAATTGAGGTAAAAGTCGAGTGATCTGAGGAAGGACATGGGCACAAGGGAAAAAACAGAAAATGTCCTTCATGGCAGAATGACGCAATATAAAATCCAGTGTCCCTGTATGGCAACACAAACCACTACTACACTGGAAGGAGAAGTGAGTAACAGTGCTTAATTCTTGTGCTTCCGCATGCATGTTCAACTACGCCTGCATTTACACTCGCTGTTCTAAAAATACCCCAGCGCTGTGCTTCTGCCGACTGTGAGGATGTCACGGCGGAGGAATGTGGGCCACATGCCAACCACGATCTACTTCACAAAAAAAAGAGCGCAAAATGTATTATTCTCATCTACATTTCCCCCTCAGAGGACGGACATACTGAGATGGATGGATGAAAGCATGGATCGATGCGAGAGAAATGTTATCCTAGCAAAGCCGGGGTTATTGTATCCAGTAGTCGAGAGCGTTTCTGTAGCGCACTGCTCTAGTTTTTCTTTTTTTTTTTTCAAACACATGGGCCCCAGATGACTGAGCGCGGATATGAAGGGTTCAAAAGTGGGGCAGATGATGGCAATAACAGTTATTCCCACAGAACAACAAACTATGACCTCTTTTAGGGTCACCACTAACCACAGGTGGATTATAATCATTTAAAACATTTTGAATGAGAGTAGAAATAAAACTAACAGCGATGTATTGAAAGTAACAGTTCCACAAACAACAGAATATGGCCACATCATTATGCTAAGACACGTCGAAGAAATGTAGCTGGTGATAAAATGGAGAGATCTGAGACGTCAAGCTTCATCTCTCGACCTGACACTCGGAAATGTGTTACAGCAGTTTTTAATTCAGCAAACTACTGAAGTGGTTCCTAAAACTCAGTGAACCAACACGAGTACAAAGCATCTGCTCACAGGGTTGACATTCCAATCCTAACTACATCCTGGTCCCCACGTCCCTTAAAGCTCTGAGGACCGGATGCTTAGCTCAGCTCTGAGTGCGTACAGAGAATGGCTTGGTGGGACGAGATGGTGGGGTTGCTGAGGACGTGAGGCCCCGGTATAATCGCTTCATTACACCACAAGCTCACTGCATCGGAATGTGTCCAAGTGTGTGTGTGTGTGTGTGTGTGTGTGTGTGTGTGTAGCCACGGGGCCTTCCCTTGAACCTAGCTTTACGGGGGTAGCCCCAACATGGAATACTTTTCCACTGGCAGACGAGGAAGGCTGCAGTGACTAAATATAATCACTGTGTGTCTTTATTTTACTTTTAATAAGCAAGAAATGTTGCCGAATGAAACTATGTCTGCAGTAATTCATTTTTAATTAAAAAACAACATTTGCAGCCCATGTCCACCTACATACACAGACCTTAGACTTTACTGTGTATTTATTTTCCGATTTTCCGATCTGATGTGACTAGACAACTCATCGCCTTGACAACAAGTTCACTGCACAATGTTCTCTCCCCACAAGATTGTACTAACTACAATGCATCAAATTATTTATACAATGGTAGTGTGGAAATACATAATAATTTTGAAACATGTTGATTATCACCAGGTACCAAAGTTTAAGACAATGACAACTAAGACACAATACCACAGTGATACATTTCCTGTATTTTAAAGGGAAATTTCCATGAGTCAGTGTTAGTGAATTTGTTTTGACTTCCAAAAGCAATAAAAGCCCATCATTGTGTGCAATTTGGTTTGAAAACTACAACAAAAGTGGCATTCAGTACATTTTAATCCAGTGGCACTGTTTGCATATTCACCAACTCGGCATGTTTAGAAAGAAACTGTTCACATTATTTGGAAATTGTAACACCTTATGCATCTTTCTCTTTGTTGAGCTGATAAATATCTTTAGTCCAGAACAATGCAGTCTACAGTCTGGCCCTGTCGCTGTCTCCCGCTGAGCTCTGCACCACACACTAACACACAGCCCAACCTGCCGTCTCCTCTGTCAGTCATATCAGCTGTCTGCATTTGCACGCTCATGCGCGCCGCAGTCTGAAAGCATCTGAGCGTACATAAGTGACAGACTGCCAGCGCCATTCAGCCCTGTCGAGCATAACGTGCTATCAGGCTGGTAAAAAGTGGAGCAGAGGCATTTAAATACACACAGTGGCTGAGTTTATTTTGACTGAAAGAAGTAGTTGTGACTATGAAGACGGAGTGTGTGAGAGAAGCAGGGGAGGCCCAGCTGCCGATATAATAAGAGGTTTAAATGGACTGCGATGCCCACCCACACTGGTTAGAAGACCAACTGACCTCTCTGGTGACCTTCAACCCTAAACGAATAACATGCAGCTGGGCTCACAAGGCCATCCATACAGCATACATATTCACAGAGACTAAAGAGTGCATTATAGAATTCTCCACATATTAGACCTGCACATATAGGTCTTACAGCACCGGAGGCCACAGTGACGGCTCACTGATATTGCTATTCGACTTTCAGCAGCCATATACTCACCACAGACTTACATGTTAAATAACTTAAATAACAGGATTCTACATTAGTTCAAATAAAAACTATGAGTAAATTCTGGTATTTCAACTGATTATTGAGTAAGATCAGAGCTAAAAGTGAACCTAACTAATTTGGCTTCTAGACCAAGAGTTTGACTTGTCCTAAAGCATTGAAATAGCTTCAATTCTTTATTGTCATTGTTAAAATTATTATTTATTCAACAGACAACAGCGAAAGTCAAAACATGACCAAATTGTTATTGTGTGTTAAGGATAAATGGTAATAATTGCATTACTATCACCTTATTTTAGCTCAGTTATTTGTTTGACAGAAAGTCTAATATCAGATTTCTTGAACTGAAATACATCCTAAAGATTAAAGTCTTATTTAACCCAATTCCCAAATTTGTCACAATAACAACCAGAGCTTTGAGTCCGAATGCTTCTTTTCCCAGAGTTGTGACATTCATCAGAGCAGCTTTTGTGTCTGCAGTGTTTTTCCTCCTCAGTCCATTTTTACAGCACACTACAGTATTCAAGTTACTAGAGGAAAACATGAAAGTGACGTTTTTCTTGTGTACTATACACACTTGGAAATTAATCTAACTGATGCATGTACGATAATTCTTTTTAAATAATTGCTGTGGTCAAGTCAAACATGACTACAGTGGAATTGAACAAATATCTATTTTTATTAACTTATAATACACTCTTATACTCACAGTGTTGCGATTTAATAAACCCTGAGGTCATAAAACTAACTTGTCAACACTGGCTTTTCTCCGTCTGAGAAGAACATATAAATAGAGCCCTCCATATATTTCATATGACAGAGGTAATATATTTCCCAAAACGAGGCTATAGATTTTCCTGCTGACTTCAAGGCGCATTCAAGTGAAAGAAAAAGCTGATATATTCCCTAGTGGAGACAGTACTTACATTAGGACACAATCTAAAAGGATATATACAACCTGGTAAATAATAATTACCGATGTATTTTCACTTTCATGAGTGTAGACATGTCGTGCCATAGACCTCAAACAGAGGAAGGGACAGGAAAGCAGAAACAGGAAGCAGTAACCTCATTAGCCTCGTGCCTTGTCTGACAGGAAGACCCTGCAGGCTACTGTACCCACATGAGTATTGAGAGAAGCCTCCCGGTCAGTGGATTTAGCAGTCTGCTACCAGAGAGGATCGTGCCGTTTGTATGGACAGCCTCGTCTGAAGCCAACGCCTGAGGGGGGCTTAAGAGAGCTGCCCTGTTAGCCTTGAATAGTTCGGCTGTAGGACTGTATCTGGGTCCAGCAAAGTAAGGCGGTAAACAATCAGACAGGAAGGAGTAAACTTCACACACATGCACTAAGGAACACTCATACTTTCACACAAAACAATGTTGTTGACTCATCGCCTCAGGGTTTAAACTCATTTAACCTGTCAGACTTTTGTATGAGCTTTGACAAGGAGATTTAAGAGAAACTTAATGAAACATTAGGTGTGCTATTTTAAAACCATGACATAAAAAGATATTTTTGTTCTTACAAAGGCCACTTCACTGTAGAAATAAATGTGAGGATGCAGCACACACAATAACACAATACATTAAATAATCCTCCCTTAACAAACATCCTGGGATTATTTTACCTTAATCTAGCCTCTGCGAAAAAACACCAGAAAGAACATATGCAAGTTATTCATTCACATGCAGAGTCAGCATAAAAAAATCTAAATGTTAGCTAAATTAATCAAGCATAAATCTGACATTAAAGGTATGCCAAGTTTAAGAAAGCACACTGAACAAGCAGCTGTTGAAGTGTGCTAATGTTTCGGGAGTAAACCGCTGTCTGACATGGCAGACCACAGAATGTATCACGTGTTAATAAAATCTTGGTTTTCATGCATACCTCTTGGGTGTAATGGTCCTGGATTTCTCAGTGTGTTCATAGCACTTTACAGAGGATTTACCTTTCCAACCTTCTTTCTGATAAACTTGGCCCAGTTGAATGCCTGCGGTCTTATTTGCAGCAGTGCAATAGACTGTGAAGTAACAAGCAACAAAGTAGCAGCACATTTTTATTACGACAGTTATAATAATACAGTGCGAAATTGTGGCTTTCCACAAAAACATGTGGAAATGATTACAAATGTAGACAAATGGTGAGGCTTGGTACAAGTAGGATTTCCAGAGACGCTGATAGTAAACAGATAAAACAAAGGGAAGTCACTGACGAACAATTTATCCACGTGAATGCAACTGCTCCAACCAAATCTTTAATTAAAAAAATGCCTCTAAAAGCAACCAAACAAGACATAAAATTAATATAGCATTGGTGAAATGAACAAAAGTATGCTAAGATGCTACTAACAATGGGTAATTCCAACTGGATTCAAGTTCAAACATATTATCCACACATACTGTCTAAATCAATAAAAGCTAATGACTCCCCTATATCTGATTCTTATTTTAGCCTGACTAAACTACATAATCCACTGTGGTTTACTGAGGAGGATGTGTGGCTTCAAAAGAGGCACACAGTGGCTCCAGTGTGGCAGCTCTGGGCCTGGTGCCGGGTGGCGTTGGTTGGCATTAGCTGGCCTCACCCCTCTGCAGCTGGTGGCAATATTAGATGGGTGGTTGGCAGACGGCTGATGGGACCACGCGGCAACAGCTCCCAGCCCGGAGGTGGGGTTTGCTCTGAGTGTGTCCTGAGATGCCCTCTGTTGGCCCGGGACTTAGCTCACATTCAATGCTAATTCACTGCTGGGTAAATCTGCACATATCCAGGCTGCGTGAGGGTGGATGAGCTCACATGTGCATGCCTGTATTAGTGATGAAGCACACACAAACAATCCAACCTAAGCCCAGATGATAACATGACAACATGTTGTCTGATGCATACAAATCCAACAAAACACATGGTGCAAAAAAGGACCTGTGCTCATTTGGAATAAAACCTAATAATCAACCCCAAAGGGCAGCTTCCCATTAGTAAAAATGTTTGTCTACTTCCATATAAAAATATTATATAAAGATTTGAAGGAAATAGAATATTAATGCAAAGCTACAATGAACTGAACTTATTCCTACATCTTTTTTAAGCAGCGCGACCCAGTTTCCAGCAGTCAGACTGGGCTGATGACAGCAAAAGTAGCTTGTACAGACCATGTAAGGTCAAGTCTCTCTCGGGCTGACAATCTCACTAACAAGCATATCACAACAGCTCTTTCTACACTGTACACACAAAACATGCATTGACTACACCAGCTCCAGCTTCCTTAAAAGCTCACACTATACCAGTACTTTACTCATCATTACTGGCAGCCTGTGTGAACTGCTACATTCACTTACACACATTGAGGGCCATGAGGCGCACATCTATTCTGTCTGCAGTAGCTAATTTTGACAAGAGAGTCAATGCTATCTGACTGTGAATTTGTGGGTTACTAATTATATCCCTTCAAATGTATGAATCAAACAATTTGTGTGAGTCAAAAGCTAAGCACACCTCCTACACGCCATCCTCCCTTTACAGCTCTCATCACCACCTCCAAGACATGTCTGGAACAAATCTCTGCTAGACTCCAAGCCTATTCACGGTATATGCCTGCGCCGTGAAGACTCTTGTAGTGCAAATAGCTTGGCTGCTATTAAAAGGGCGTTTTTGTTACTCAGACAAACAAACCTTTTCCAATAAAGCGATAATTAGACAACTTAACTATTACTTCATGGACGATACAATTATTTCTTCCATCGCTTAACAGAAATAAATCAAAGTGTAGTGAACAATGCACAAATATCACATGGGTGACGGGTTAATTACCCAATTTAACAAAGCAAATAATTACCCCCTGGCTCTGGGTCGACTCAAGTATTTTGCTTATGGAAATGAGAATCTATGTGCAGACTGGTTGTGTGATAGAGAGCTGACGGTAGCAGAGCTCCTTAGAAAAATCTATGAGGAGCTCAGCACTCTGTCAATATTAAAGAGCTGTATGTTGCTTCTTTTGGCCGACGGGATAATTCAATACTTTAAAAAGGAAAACAACAACACTGTATTGAGGCAGGTATAAAATTGTAATGTATATCAGACATAATATACTTCTACAGGACTGGGGATTTATAGGAATACACACACTACGCAACTATGGCTTCTGTTACTAAGGACATTCTAGGTTTAAAGACTTGTGGAAATGCTGTTTTTTACTCACTGAGGGCAAATACTGGTGTGTGTACCTAAATCTTACGAAAAGGAGCCAATGAAACTATCTCACTGAAAAGGAGGTTATGTTCCCACACACAGCCTCAACTTAAATCCTCTCGTTTACTGCATTCAAAAGGATAAGCCAGTGCACCAGCAAAGTGCGAGACAAGCACTGTGTAATAAATTTATAACCGTTTATGCTGGATTGGAAAAAGCAACCTTCACAGCGCAACCTTGTATTCACACAGACTCTTGCCATTTGACTTCTTTACTGCAGCCTACGTGCATTCTGTTTATTTACCCTGACACTTCGAACCAATTTAGACGCGAATGAGGGAAATTAAATCAGGCTTTTGTGAAATCGCTGCACTTCCCGGCCCGAGTTGTGTCCATTAAATTGTCATTGTTGGGCAGCCATTTATGAGACGCGGCAAAACAAATGTAGCGTTCAAAAGAGCAGAGCGGAAAGCCAGAGGACAGGACGGAAATTACTGCAATCGTAGTGGCTGCAGAGTGAGCTACCTGGGCCATGGAGAAATCACTGGTGAACCATTCAATCAGTCTATGGGAATAAAAATGGCTCAGACGAGACTGTGAGTAAAGAGGATACAAGGACAAACACTGAATATAATCGTAACTTTATAAAACAACATCAATAGCATTTTGGCTAAATAACCAGAAAATCTACACACAGTTTTATCTTTATAGCTATTCAAATTGAAAAATAGGCCCAAACTGTCATGGTTAGTCATATTTGTTGTATCTAAGAGGAACATTTAAGCTTCAGCCGCTGGTAACACTTTTCTTAATTCTGTATCACTGTTGGTTGCAATTTTCTTCTGGGTTTTGATCGCACCACTACAGGCCCCAACTAAAGGTCAAGGGTCGAGGGCAAGCAGGTGGACGGAAAGGGTCAGAGTTGACCCCTAGCTCGAAACATCAGTGGGCGGACCTAAGCTTTGTCCCTCAAAGGAGCCGTCAATCACAGTCACTCATTTGCCATGCGTTGCTCTCTGTTGGCCCCAGGGATTCTGCTAGTTATTTCTAGTGCAGCCTCTTTACCCCCAACCAGTGCCAGATAAGGGCCTCTTTACATGACAAAGTGCAGTGGAAGACCCGGGCCGAGAAAAAGAAAAGGTTTCTTTCAGATCCCTATAGGGAGAAAATCCTCTTTGCACAAAAGGTTATGGTCACATGGTTCTAATTTAAAACTGAAAGGTGAAATAGGAACTTTGTATTCCCTGACCTACAGCAGTATCAAGTATCTCCGCTTCAGCTTGATCGTAAATTAATGCCGGTGTGGCCGCGATGCCCTTAACCACAGCTTGTCATCTTATAGAAACTGTCACAACAAAAGCAAAGTGAGCCTCCCATTCGTATTAAAGTGTATTACAACTATTAGCCGCCAACTCACTTTCCTTGTTACAAAACATCAGTGTCACTAAAAGCAATGTGCTAAAGTTATCAGTGCAGAAAGAGGCGCGAGGCCGACGAAAGCAAAGTACCTCGTTTTTGTCTTCAACCGAGCTTGGATACAGAGAAATGTCCTGGCGCCTGAAAACCAAGGGAGATAAACAAGAAATAGGGAAAGCCTGGTTTCCATAAAAGCTGGCGAGCACACAAGGCATCTGTTCTGACGACAACATAAAGCGAAATATATTAGTAGAGGGAAAATTGGGAGGATTTGATTTTGTTTTGGAGTCTGGGCCGGCGATCGAGCCATCTGGCCGTGTGAAAGCGATCGCAGGAGTCAGACAGTTTATGCCAAGCAGAAAGAGACGGGGAACAGGAAAGGGTGTCACGAGGGAGTTGGGAGGAACGAAAGGGGGAGGGAAGGACAGGTAGGTATTGTGTCTCAAGTTCCTCTTTCTATTCATCGACTCTGGTTCCTTTTTGGCCTCTTGGGTGGATGTAACTGAAGAGGGTGTTAGAAATGTCTTGCCGCTCTGCTCCGGGGGTGTTATCTGTAGACAGAGGTTTTGAATGTGGCACACTGGAAGAAGGAAGGAATTCAACCGGCTGGCAGCTGTAGAGGACAAGGCCCACAGCAAATCAAAGGACACATGTGACACATTTACAGCTGAAAGGTTGCCAAAGGAGCCGAAGCAATACCAGTTTAGACAATGGGGAACTTTGATTAGCATGTAGCCTTTTATGCAAAGAGGGAACCACATCTGCAGCGTTTACACACGGAACATGGCCGAGACAAGAATGATTTACACCACAAGGAAACAGTTTACAATCAATCACATTTATTAAAACAATGATTGCCCCTGCTGCCAAATGAGAAGGGCATTCCATTTGAGTTGAGGTGAAGGTGTGATGACAAGTCGTCCCCAAAGGCCTGTCGCTATTTCTCCTCAGGGGAAGTTTTGAACACTCCCTCCTCCACAGAACCCGCCATATTTCATGCAGACTTTTCAAATGCTTGCAAATCTTCATCCATCACTGACAGCGGGGCAAAATAAACAATCATACAATAGATCAATCACTGTCTGCTTAATGCTGCGCTACAGCGGCGGGGTGGGGAAGGTTGAACGTGACGCCGTGGCAAATATGTCTCCTTGAATATTGACACACACACACAAAAATATGTATCATGTGATTGAGAGCCTACACCGGACAAAAATTGAATCCATTAATAACAAAGGGTAAAAGTACAGCATTAAACACTACAGTATAAGGTTACAGAAATATACTGGGCCGACTGCAGTATTCTGCGCAGCCAAGACTGATCCAAACTTGAATCAAAACCTTAGCTCCGGACAGATCACTGTGTCTGCTTTACAATCAAAGTCTTGTGGCCTTCATCACCTGGCCCTCTCTCCTCTCATCTAACACTTCATAAAGACCATTCATCCCACCATCCTTTCATCCGTCTATAACAGGGGCCTCGTTAATCCTCCTCTCCATACTGACCCACTACCACTCTACTGGACTGGGACAAACTTCAAAGACAGACATGGGGAGTGGGTGGGCAGCTGTGTTGTGCTTGGCCTGTACCACAAAGTCTTTAGAGGACAAGAGCCCACACACTGACGCTGCTACTCTTCAACATCCTCCAGTAGTTAATCTCTGGAAGAATAAGTATAGGTTTGGTTGAAACAAGCACTAGTTGCCAGAAACCAGAAGGAAGAACTGGTGGCAAAATATTTGGACTTCTGTTGCATTGGTGTTTCAATCAACATGTTTTGACGCAACACCACTCTATTAAGAACTATTAAGTGGTTTGGTACTAAGCTAACATCAGCTTCATGCGGGCTCCTTGACGCCGCAGGACCAGCGCAAGAGACAGAGGTCTTTGAAAGACAGGCCCCAGCTAAAAGTGACAGTCTGTGTTGGAAATAGACTCGCACACGCATCAAATAACACACACATACAGGGCCGATGACAGCTAAGGGAGTCTGACATGTCTGCCACTGTCACTGCTGGATGTATGTTTATTTTATTAACCTGCCAGTGATGCGAAGGAGGGCAGCAATGAGGACAAGAGGGACCTGTACATCTGATATATTTGAGTTTGTGTAATACAGTGCATTTATTTGATTGGATTCGAAAGATTTCTCCTTTTTCAAAACCTACAGCGCTACATCAAGTGCCTGTTTGTCCCAGTGCGAGTGTTCCAGACTGACATTTTACTTTGTGACCTATTGTGACACACTTTGTTACAATAAAAAAATCCTGAACAAATTGTGCATATGGTACATTTTCAGTTTACAAAAATAACATTGTGATGAGTTTTGCTGTGCTACTTTTCCAGAGATAAGGCTAGAAATTCCAGCGTCACCTGTTCATCTTTCCCAAGACTTTAGTAATGCAAAAACACACTTTAGAGCAATACAACTGACAAATGTTGCAGGAAATATATTTTACGTTTGAAACTTCAGTGAATAAGACGATGGCTTAAAACTCATGTCAAACATGTTTTGATACGTCGTATTTTTGGGAACCAGGTCGAAAGAAGTATTTTGAGAATTTCCGGCCTGCATACCATTTCTACATTTTACTTATGATAGGACCGGTCTGTAACTGACACCAAGCCATTAATGTCACACCCCGACCCCACACAAACCAGCCCTGCTTGGCTCCGATACTGCCTTCTTTTTTATCCCTGGCTTGTTTCGATGCATGCAGAGCGCGCACGTGCTTGTGCCCCACAGCCCCTTCTGCAGCTTTCTAATTGATTCATGTGCCTTAATAAAAAGCACAGCCGCTCCCCACTCGGAGGAATGCACCTGTCACAGGGAATCAGCCGACGTGGAGTGAGAACAACGCGGGGTTTTAAAAAGGGACTTGTGCTGCAGCTAGTGAGATCCACAGATGCACAGCAGCGGTGGAGTGGTGTGCACAGGGGGGACAAGCGTTCGCAGCTGATGTGCACGTGAAAAGTGTGTCCCGTCTTTGTGTGCTGTGTGTGGGTCAGCTGTTGCTCTTGGCTGAGGTTTACCCACACCACAGTGACACCCTGTACTCGTGTCGCCGTTTCTCTTACCCTCATAAACACAGCCAGTGATATAATGGTCCATTCACAGCAGAAACACGCTCACGTTATGAAGGAATGGCCTGCTTCTAACAACATGCCAAGTCAAAAAATACTTCACTTCTGGCTGACTGTCTAAGACCATTAAGACTGCCTTTCCATCCGTGGCTAGCACTTCTCCAACAAATAAGGTGCCATCAGTGTAAGTAGCTTTAATTGTGCCCAACGTACCATTTAAACCAAAGCTTGTCTTTTTACACGACTTGCGTGATTTACCGAGCTCCCATAAAATGTGCCATTTAATTTAAACCGATGTTCTGTTAGCAAACGCTCACAATCACTTTCCTATATTAGCACAGCGAGAAGCCTTTGACAGTTTTATTTCGTTGCCGTCGTTTGGATTGAAAAAAGAGAGGAGGGTGTGTGAGAGGCAAAGGAAATACAAGGGCATAATTGCACGCCACTTACAATGAATGCGAATTCTGCTTTTGTCCTACTTTAAATAAGAGCTGAAAATGTGGCAAAGACATCCGAATTATAGAGTCAAATCATTAGTCTGTTTAAATTACAAGAACAAGTGCCTTCTTTCCTTTTATTTATGCAACTGTCAGCTCAGACTAGGGCAAGATTTAAAAGTAGAAGTTGGCTGCTAAAAGGAAAAGCACATGTTTGGTAAAAATATGTTTTTCACTCAAGCAAATCTAAACACATTTTCAAAGCTGCTCTGCCCGTTTTATCCATTACTATTAAAAAACATCTGAAATTGGCCAGTTTTCTAACTGCAATTCTCTAAAAGGTCTAACTAATGGAGATATTAAAAAAAAAAAAATGAAAAATTGAGATCTTTTTAGAGGTATTTTTGCCTTTAGTGACTGGACAAAAAGTAAAAATTTGACCTCTCCAGTCTAGTGGTAAAGTTATTTCTTCTTTTTTCTAAGTCGAATGTGCTCTTCATCTATTATGTGCTGTCATGAATGGTATTTGAGGCACATGCGATTCAGAAATAATTATGAGTGGCCATTAGGAATACAGAGCAAGGGCAATGCAATAGCTAAAATTGTTGATTCAAGAAAACTACACAAATATTTATTTAAGACAATATACGTATGCCCAAAGCCAACAAAAAGAAGTATATGGTAAATAAGGTCATTGACTTGGATAACGTCTTACAAAAGCCTGCCAGATAGGAATCATAACTGAACTGCCACATTGACTCCCAGTGTCACAGTTTTATAAGCAATCGAACAAGTAGCAATTGAACATTAGCAGAGATCATTCAAAAGCCATTACAACCTCTGTTCGTACGTGGCCCAATTAGCAGAGTGTTAAAAACCACAACACAAGGGTTCTCTGGGCCCAGACACGGAAGCCAGAGACTCTTTTGCCAAATAACAAATGCTTGTTCAATTACTCTCACCTGCCAAAAACTGCTCGTAAATATTGCTGTAGGCAGGAAAGGCTGGCTGGGGAGCAGCCTCAGGCTCTTAGGCCAAATATGTGCTCGGCCTTCAGAGTCTGGCTATCCCGATTACACTTTCCAATGCAGAGACATGCCCTTCACGGCTTACTGATTTTTTATACAGGATACCTTCTGGTGGTAAACAAAACATACACTCCATAAGCTCCTCTACAATGCTTTTCTTTAGCAGAACAAGTTGGACAGGTCTGTTCACTATGTCATGCACAACGGACAAAATCTGGGAATATTAGTGTCTTACTTTTTGACTTATGGGTTGTCAACGCAGAACGACTGGACCACAGAGGATCCTCTCACACAAAGAGTAACATTTGATGAAACAGCTCTTCTTCACTTTTTGTTGTAGTCACAGTTTTGTGGCTAACTCTTTGTAAATTAAAACTGCGTGACATCTTCTACTAATTGTAAAAGTAGGTAGAGGTAGCAGATTGGAGGTGCCGCTCCCGAATGCTCCCGACTGAGGTCATCCCTTCCCCCGGCTGTCATTTTGAGCTATATCTCAGTCAGACCCACCTTCACTTTAATGCCCTCTATCTACTTCCTTTCAGCACATCAAGATAATAGCAGCTAAATTTATAATGGATTCTGATAAGGCTTTCAAAGGGAACCTAGTTCTCACTGTTCAATGCTCAAAATACCACTAAGGCCACCCATGGGGGTCTGCCGTAACTTAATGAGATTTGGGAATACTACAGGGGATGAATGAGCTGTGAAGCCGAAGCGAACGACCATTTTGGTTTCAATAAACTTGTTTCGCTTTTGAAAATTTTCGCCTTGAGGTTCTTGATAAATGAAGTGTCGAGCAGCCGCTGGTGGTATTTCCTGTGTGGCGGAAAAAGAAATATTCAGCAAATTCAGAAATTAACCTTCTTGGGAGCAGGCTCTTACTAGTGGTTTTTAAAGGTCACGTCAGCTGACTGAAGAAAAATAGCGCGCACGGTAGAATTTGTGAGGTGTTTGGACAAAGCACTGGTGATGTCAGCCTCTCTCTTACACGACAAGCACACTTCTCATCATCATACAGCTGGATTTAATCATGCTCATAAGTAAACAAAGATAATAGCAGCCATGCTCACACACAAACATATTTACTGAGATAAAGAGCTGGAGGCTTGTGCAGGTGAAGTGGCCACTACGCTTCATTAAGCATGATGTGATTCCCTTGGCCCTGCAACGTTTACCCAATTTAAACGGGAAATGACATTGTGTTAGCAATACTAAGCAGAGGAAGGAGAAGTCTGGTGGAGGAGTGGAAGAGAGGGCAAAGAGAGAATAAAGGCAGTTTTGAAGCGCTGCAAAGTGCAAACCAATTCTTTGACAGCAAAAGATTTATCAGCCATAAAATGTGTTCCAAGGTGGAGGAAAAACACTGGCATGGTGCAAAGAATGAACACAACTTAGTGGGCCATGGAGGCATTAAACTGCCTTCTTGAAGTGAAGGGGATATTTGACATAATACAAAGTGAAATGGCAAGCAGAGAAGCAACAAATTAAAGTTAAATATTATAAGCTCTTGAAACAAGGGACATGTAAAGAGTTGAAGAAACTACAAAGTGGCCAGTGTCACCAGGTCCGTCTTAGTGGAAATGGGGTATTACACACCACAAAGTATGAGTAAATTAAAAAGACAAGACTTAACGAGACACAAAAGAGTTTAACAAACAACAGCAAAGAGGAACTTAGTACTGAACAGGTGGAGAAAAAGCAAAAGAACAAGGGAGGAAGACAAAGAAAACTGCAAGCGGGAAGCAGCGCTCAGGCCTAATCACATTAACACTGACTGCAGGAAGGAGGGAGGCAGAGTGCTGTAAGACAAACCCATATTGGAAATCAAGTCTCGTTCTGCAAGCTAAAGGTCAGTGTGGTCACAGCGTGCGTGTGTGCGTGTACTTAACAGGTTAAGGCCACTGGAGAGCCCAAGGTCTGCAAAGTACAGAGGAGGTCGATAGTGCATTACTGAGAGAGAGAAAGAGTGCGACTGCTGAGTGTGTACAAGGTCCTGACGGTCTATTTGTTCTCCGCAGCAGTGGCACAGACAGTGTCTCCACTGGGAGTCAGCACCCTCCTGAACTCACTCTATGCAGGTGGATAAATGAGCTACTGAATGGAAGACATTACATAGTTCTGAAAGGTAATATTCATTATGTTATGTAAATTTTAAAAACACATTGGGATTTCTTAGTACCAAAGAAGGGCGAAACAAAAGCTTTGGTTCTTGATACAACTCTCATTTAAGTGATTAAATTCATGTTGACCAGCTGGAAAGCAATTTAATTTAAGGGTCTACATCTAATCATATATAACATGTATAAATCAATACTTTACATCAATAAATATGTGCGTTTTGGTGCATATTTTATATTAATGTCAGTGAGGTTAAAAAAATAAAGCAGGTGTATTGAAGATAGACACACTATATCAACACCGAGGTCCAGCATCACCAGCAGAGATTTATAGTCACAGTATCTTGGCACTGAGTGGGTTTGTCATCACAGACATTACATCATGAGGCGTGGCCTGCAAATGATCTGGGAACATTTCTCACATTCTATCTGGTCCTTATCCAAATCACAAATCCCATCCTTGCACTTGAGCAACAAGCCAAACAGATTAAGCAGAGATGTCAAGTTGTGCTAATGAAAAGCATAGAAGAACAATGTTATAATTATATCCTCATTTGCCTGTGTGGAACTACTCAGATGGTTTGATTGGGATATTAAAGACAGGAAGAAAAATGAAAGATGGGCAAGATGGACGGTGAGAAAGCAGACAGAGATGTGTGGGAGGGTGGTGGCGAATGGACTGGCTGGCAGTCCTGCTGAGGGCTAACAGGAGGTGCACAAACACACACTTATTCACACTCATGCACACATGCAAAGTGGGCCAAGGCATCTGTGCCGGAGACCTGCGTGAGTCAGGCTGACAAGATGACGAGCAGAGAGACGAGAAAGGGCGAAAGCGAGGACGAGGAATCCGGCCTCGGCGAGACAGAAGTGGTCTTGATGTGCAGCCAGTAAATGTGGCTCTAGCACAAACAAACAAGTACGCAGTCAGTCACAGACATGCAAACAGCAAAGGTGTAAAAATCAAGACAGGTCCAGATTTACAAAATAGTTTTTTTTCCCCTTCTGATTACTTTTTGGGCTTGTCACAAAAAAGCAGCAATACATTTCACACTGAACCAAAGCACTAGAGAGCACTCTAGCAATACTGACTGAATACAACATAAAAGTGACAGCTGGTCGAAAATAGAGCTTTTTAACCTTTATTATATCAGAAACCTACACTTCTCCTTTTAATTATTTACAGTTATCTAGGTGCAGCCTCCGTTTCTGGACGACACCCAATCTCCTCAACGACTGTGAGTGAGCCAAATATTTTGCATTCCAAAGCCAACAAATAGCTTTGAAATAATCCTCCTGAGCTCCCCTGCTAGTTATAAATCCACATAAGAGCATCTACATTTCTGCATCATAGTGTAAACCGCGTACCAGCGCTGCCCTCGGTGTGTCCCTGTTTTTTTTTTAAAAAGCTTCAACAAGATACTCTGGCTCCAGCTGAGATCATCTCTCTCTATTCACATTAACTTCCCGGTAAATCAGTGTCATAATACTTCACTTCTGTTTTCCTGAAACAGTCTGTTAAAAGTGTTTCCCAAAAGCTATTCTTAGAAAAACTCAATCAGATCCCTGTTCACAGACACAAACACACACACAGCTTGGGCTTTTTTTAATTCACACAATTTCCTTTACTAAACTCGCTGACCCTTTGTTTAATCATGGGCCATGAACACAGAGAAGGGGTAAGATTTCCACAGTGGGATCAAAGACACTTGAAAATAACAGGAGGAGCATGGTCGGCTGAGCGATGTATGAGCGCTGAGGGGAGTATAGGAGCACAAGAGTGAGCTACAAAAGCTAACTCACCAGTTTAGCTCCGAGCTGTCTGTGTATTGTCATAAAAACACTTCACTGGCCGTCGCTACCACATTAAACCAGCTAAATTTATAGGAGAGGCCACTTTAATGGATCGCCCAAAATAAGTCATTTTAAAAAGGCTCACAGTAGACTTATGTGTGCAATTTCACTGGTGAGTAAGATGAGGCTGTGCTTTGATATCGCTGAGAGAAACCCCAGCCGCCAAAAACAGGCGAGGAGGAGGTCAACTTCAGGGCGACAGGAGAATGAGCTGTCTGGCCCCAAGTTCACAAATGGATACTGCAATACGTCAGCATAGAACCTAAATCTGAGAAGGCCTTGACACAGACGTAGGCGCCATCAGTATTTAAAACATGTGTGCTCAAAAAAAAAAAAAATGCATAATAGGTCCATTTTAATTTGATATATGCAGTGACTTTTCTGAAATGGTTAAAAGCTGATGATATTATGAACCAGTATCCAGTGTGTGAGGTGAGCAGAATAATGTAACTTTCACGTCTGGTTTTTGTGAATCAAACAAAAAGTTTCAAGCCTGGAACAAACAACCAGGGTCTGTTTCTACAGTAAAACCTGAGGACAGTCTGACGACAGAACAGAAAAGAAGAGCTGTGAGGTATTTGAAAACATAATACAAGACTGTAGCTGATGACAAGGGAATAAAACTGTGTGGGAAAGTCCTTTGATATAATGTGAAAACTGCTATTTAAAACCAAAAGGAACAAGGCCAATGCAATGTAAAAAAAAAAAAAAAAAATCACCAACACTGGTCTACATCCAGGCCTGGACCTTCAGGTGTGAAAACAACCATAAAGCCATCTGCCAAAGTTCTGTCTCTTTTAGTCCAGCTCCCCCCAAGCATTCCCTTCAGACCTAAGGAAAGTGATTCAAGATTGACAACAGTGTTTTTTCTTTTCCTAAAACTGACACTGTGTTTTTTCCTGTGACTCAGACAAGCTACAAGAGTCAGGACTCCTCTGAACCACAAAATTCACCACAGACCAAGCTAGAACAACGCTGGCTGTGTTTTGTTGTTTTAGATCCTGGATAGTGTGACTCTTCTTTGAATATCATATTGTTAACCATGCCAATCCAGAGTATGAATGCTGACTAAACTGTAAACCAAATAGCCCTGTCATAGCCGGCCCTTTGACATCATCAGTTTGTGCCTGGGAAGCACCTCCAGGGGTTTCCTCGCTTCCGTCTCAGGAAAATGACTGAAACCACAACAAAGAGTGATGCCTTCATCACAAATAAGCAGTAAACGGGCCCCAGCTCATGTGCAGGAACTCATTTAGCTGAGTCAAATCTGTGTCAGTGACATGGTGCAGTGACCCGCTCCAGTTAAAACAATCACAGAGAGAAAGCTTCCCGGTGACGCAAGGCCAGAGGAAGAGAGGAGGAGGAGGAGGGAGGAGTGGGGTGCACAGAATCTAGGTCTGAGTCAGAATCCCCACAATGACTCTTGATATCAGCGTCATTGTTAAATGAAAACCAGAGGTGCTGTCTTAAGCGGAAACACTAGTCTCCAACTGCTTCAATCATCAAAAGAATTGGGACGTTCATTTCTTCAGTTTCAGATTTTCTGGCAGTGGTTAATGCTGGGATTGTTCCGATCACCATAGAGATCTTGACTCTGCAATTAACCAGATTAGGATAAAGTTACTGTTCTTCAATAGGACTTCTACGATTTAAACTCAGACTCTTACACCAAATACTGAAGTTGGACAGCAGCCAGAGTCTAAGTGCAGATGAGCACAATTCATCAAAGTAAAGCACACTTGAAAAATCAGACAATGGTTTAAAACGCTCTACTCAAATGCCACTTTGCTTTGGCCTCAACTTAAGATTGTTGTTCTTGGGCTTCAGCCATAAAAAGTCGAAGCATGTCAAGACAACTGCGTGCATGTTGGTGAGGGCTTTAATGTATGTGTCCTTATCTCACCAGAGCAGGAGAGTTCGAAAAGATTTCCAATGCACATATACACATATGCTCTTTTTAGACAAAGAGCCATCAAGCAATCAATCATTAATGTCTGTGATAAGAGCAGGCCCATTTCATTACACAAAGAGTGGGAGGAAAATGTAATCAATAGTTAAGAAAGGTTTTTGTGGTGACGGTGACGTGGCAGTAGGTGTGTGTGTGTTTACACAGAACTGGCTATGGATGTGTTGAAACTAAAGGCTCAAACATATGGCTCAACCTGAGAAACCTGTCTCAGGGGAAAGAGACAAACTGAACTGTATTTAACAAGCTGTAGGATAAAATCATATAATTAAAAAAAAACTCTTTGTTTCGGAACTGTCCAAGCTTTGAGAAGATGTAAAAGTGGATGACTGAGGGCACGGTCACTGTGGCCCTCACAGACCACAACTCCCTCGAGGCTGTGGCGATTTATTGACCACAGGGAGTGTGGGAGTCTGGAGCTACCACACCAGATAAACTGGGAAAGGGAGCTGATTTAGTACAGGAAAGGCAAAGGGATACTTCTTCCACTGTGACATATAGTAAAACTTAATCCAACCATTTTTTTTTAACCAAGTGTAAAAAAAACAAGATGTGTGAATGAAGGTCATGGTCACCACCACAATAGATGGACAGGAACATATACACAGTCAGGAGGCGGGTTCACTGGCAGAAGACGGGCCAGAGAGCTGCCTCACCAAACATCCGTTATTTAGGGACTGGCCATTGATCGGCCTGTAGCAGCCTCCTCCTCTTACAGCCCCTCTACATCTGTTCTCTCACACCTGCTCCCTCTTTCTCCCTCTGCCCTTTGGGCAGGGCTACGTCAGTTACCAACACTAGCACCAAGGTAAAAAAAAAAAAAATCACTGAGTGTTTGTCTCCATAGATGTTCAAGGTGGGTTAAAGTGTTAGGAAGCCTGTTTAAATATTCTGGCCCAAACACAGGGCTACAGAAAGCCACACAGACCACAGCTTTAAAAAAGTAATATATTTCCTTCTGTTTCCCCAGACTGCCATACAGTCATTCCACTTTTCACTGCCAAGACTTTAACAATTGTAAGGGTTTCCCTGTTCATTTGCCATCACTCAATATTCAGGTTCTCTTTCCCACAAAGACTTCAGAGCGAGGGGGAGGATGGATCCTGTCAGAGTGATCCAGGAATTCTCTGAGTACAGTATGGACTCAGTTGGGAGAGAGGCCGGTACACTGAAGCCATTGTAAGGCTGCCAGCCACCCACATGTGGTGCTAGTCTAGCACATGCACATGATACAATGACAGGGGGAAGATATGTCCTAAAATCACTGAAGGCACTTAAAAACACACTAACTGGTGTCTACTACAGGAAATTTAGGGAGACAAAGTTGGTGACATTGTGAACTCTCCACATGTGTATTATAATGTTTGACCTGCCAACACATTTAACGTATTATAGAAGTATTCAATAATTAAATCTGTTTTAGATTACCAGATGCAACAAAGACAACACACTAAAAAAAAGAATAATCAGTAAAATGATCCACACTTTCATCTCTGACATTTGTTTGCTGTGGTTTATCTATCTTATAGTTTCTGACAACGGAGGAGGCTTTGCATCATCATCATTGCTTTGTTCATCACAAAGAAGGAGTATGCGTTGGTGCATTTATGTCCCCATGCCTCTGTCTATTACCTGTCTATTTGTTACTTTCTTCAGTGATGTCTAAAGCTAAAGTACAAAACTGCAACTTTTGTACTTAAGAAAGCTTAACTGACAACACCAATGTCTGTTTTGTGGGCCAAAATGTATAAGGTTGTGGATACAAGTATTTCTTGGAAAAATGACATCAAGACTTTCCCATTTCTCAGATTTGATGTACACTACAGATGGAGACTTGCCAGAAGTGTCATAGTGAAACTTGTTTGAAATATGCTAGGTTTTCCTGTCAGCGCAGATGAGAAGGAGGAGCGGTTGGGGGAAAGTTATCTGTAATTTATCTTGGGCATAAGCAAAACTAACAAAAATCAAATGCAGTAGCTTCACACTATGTTTCAAACTCATCCAGGATCCAAGTATTTTGTGTGACCAAACCACAAGAGGCCCAGCAGCAGGCCCCTGCACTATCCCAGGGGAAACCCTGTTCATGTTTGCGTGCCAGTCATCTCTCCTGCTGGTCTGAATAATTAACTTGGGGCCTATTTATCCTCTGGGCTTATTCAGAGTTGCCGGACCGTTAACTCTGCTTTTTTAATTCCTTCAGGTTTGGGCTGAAAATGGGGAAATTGCACTTGACTGCGCCGCACACTTTCTCTTCCTCAGTGTGTGAAAGTGGTTTGTGGCGAGCCAGTCATCTCAGGAAAGAAAAAAATGACAAGATTCCTTTGCAAGATGAGATAATGTAGGTTCTCGAATGTATCAAAACATGGGGGTTTTTGCCAAATGTATGAGTTTTAGAGGAACTGTTCCAGAAAGATGACAAATTGGTAAACCCATGGTGTTTTTCCAAGATGTCGTCACCCATACCAAAACATGCTCCACTAAGCCGACCCATACCGTACCACTCAGGGGAAACCTAAAATATGTTACCGTCTTCATATTGACAGTATTTTGACAGACAAAGTAACCCTGACCTAAAGAAAAGGAAAGCGCTTCAGCAAATCGCCTGCGTTTCCTAATCAATGTTTTATTGATGGAACCGGTACTGAGAAGCAGTTTTTATTGTATTGGGCAGGCCATTGATTTGAACATGTGCTGATCCCTCCACTCATCTATATTCATTTGGAGCTTTAGGACACATGTGGTTGAGTACATCACAAGCAAAAATAGATTTCAAGGTTCACTGTAACCAACACTACCAACACATTGTTTCTGACATCCTATAAAGTCAAAAACTCAGCCCAACCCTATTTATACATTTCAGATTTTGTTGGCCTTTTTGTAGCAAGCTCCTGAATCCTGTACAACACACCCAAGGACAGGGCCCATTATGGAACAATCTGCAGCTCTGGTTTCACTTCCCATTAGCCATTCAGAGCCATGACAATACCCAGGGGGAGGCAGTGCATCCCTGGCTTCTCCAGTCTTCCTCGGCCTTCGCGTTTGTCTGTGCCCTCTTTCTCTGAGCCCAACAGACTCCAGAAACCATCTAGCACAGTATTTGTTTCCACACAGAAAACTTATCTTAAACCTGACTCTAACGGGAGCATGAGGTCTAAGTTGTAACCAAAATCTGCAAACAGTGCTGTAAAGACATTTCATGCATTATAGTTTTCCATTCAACATCTCTTCTGTGCCAAAAATACAAATGAATAAAAAAGAAAATCTGTTTTATACATTTTTTTTAGCTGGACTGTCACATTTTAAAGGTTTATGATCTAGTCATGATCTCTCCTCATCCTGTCATCTCTGTCCCGGTCAGTCTGTTCTTATCCTAAACCCCGCCCCTCTCCCCCCTGCTCTGCTCCCAGATTACCCATCAATCCCATTTTATTCAACAGGCTCCGACATTCCACCAATCAGACGGCAGGACGGGGAGGAATATGATAGTGGATTGGCTCATGGGGGGGCAAAGGGGTGGAGCAGCTTAGCCATTCCCTAACAACAGCAGCGTGCTGAGATATGAGAGCATGTGGCTGGGAGGAAATCCACTACTCCACTTTCTGCCCTTGTACAATTTTCTACTTTCTCTCAATTCATGCCACTCTTTTCTTAGTCTGTGTTTGTTGAAAAAAAAAAGCACCTTTCCCATCTACTGTCCTCCCCTCGCTCCGGCGGCTCTCAGCTGTCAGTCTGCATGAGACTGCTGACTGTGTTGCTCGCAGCGACATTCAGCAGAGCTCTGCCGGGCTTCAGCCTTCTCGCACACACACATAAACACTCGCTTGATGTTGTAGAGAGACAAGCGAGGTCAGCCTAGTTCCTGGTGGAAGGAAACCAATTTCTCACAAGCACCCCCCACCCCATGCACACTCAGTGCACATGCAAACAACTGTACATGCACTTAGTCTTCACTGATCTACTTCTGCACCGTCACTCTGAGGCACACACTGGGCACAACATAAACTTCTACACACTGTTCTGGGGAAGAAAACCTCAAAGATTTAAATCAGGATGGTGCCCTTAACCTCAGACCACCTCCCCTTTCTGTGGCAACTAAAAGAGGTCCCTTCAATAGGTGTCGACAGCTCATGAGCAGCCATTTTGTCCGTTTATGTGCGTGAAGAATGAGTGGTAGTAAAAGTGTCATGTGATAACTTCTTTCATAGTAGTTTCATCTTCCAAATGTTATGTTGATATTGATGACACAACTTGAATTCTCTGAGCTGAAATGCTATTCAAAAGCCAAGATATAACTCTTAAGATTACTGCTTGATGAATACTGACATGGTCTGCTAAATACTCCTTTCACACTAATAGTAAACCTGCAAACTAACAAATAAAAGCCATTGTGGACTTGTGTTGACTCATTGTTGAGCAAGTCCTAAATGGATGGGCACTTCAAGGCAGATTTTAGTGCAGTGTTTTATGCTTTAAAAATGCTATTTTTGTGTGGCCTTCATTTAAAAGGCACGCAATAAGCTAGGAATTTCAGGTACTTTCCAGTTAGTGGTTTCAACCATTTGAAATCATCAAAGTGGTGTATCATTTCAATGCAGCTGTGGTGGGTTTAATTGAATAGTTTGGCCAGGGTCGTGAATTCTCAACTGAATGGGTTTAATATTTTGGGCCAAACACCTGCAGTCAAAACAGGTGAATATTCAAGAGGGAAAAATGGTGCTTTCCAAAGGCCTTATCACAGACCTTCAACCATCACTCACATACAAGACACAGGAAGTCCACTGAGGGAGAAGCATGTACCCATTGTCAGGGGTCTCATGAGCCCCTCTGCTCTTTCAGCCCTCACAATAGCTGCACTGATAACACCTAGCAACTGGAGAGATACGAAAGGCAAGGGAGAATCGGGACAAAGAGAAAGAAAAGGAGAAAGATTAGCCAGTCTTTCAGTGATATCCGTTAATAATGCTGCTTTGCTCAGTATTATTCAGCATAAAGAGGGGAAAATGTACCAACTTTCCTTTTCTCAGTAAGCAAAAAGTCTGCCTTCCAACACAAGAGCAAGAAGAAACGTGAAGACTGAGGTAATTGGATAACTGTTTGTTTTGTCGGAAGGTTATCAAGCTACAGATTGGACTGCAGTGAGTGACAGCTGGTTTGGCAAATCCATCCATCTGACAAGTTATTCAGATCATTACTGAGTTTCTGGAAATCATATGCAAAATAGTTTGAGAGAGCAATGTATGCAATGGAAAAGGTACCAGCTCACACGCCTCGCAGCTGCATGGGCTGGAAATAAAGCTCCAAATTCTCTCCTGTTTGCAACCACAGGAATGACTTGAGAATCTAAAACCTAACAGCTCAATAGTGTCAACAGCTCACAAGGGTCTTGAACAATAAATATCTGATCCCTGTCATGTAACAGGGCCCGCGCCGCTCAGGGTCCCCTGAATCAATAACTGTTCGCCCGCATACGGTGCCCCTGCCTGTGACACAAGTGAACAGAGTGATCAATGGGATTTAGCGTTTGCTGCAGACGCAGTAACAGCGGGCTTGTTCTCCTGATGTGTCATAAGGAAAAGGGATGAAAAACTCTGAGGCAAAGGTCAAGGTTTGTCCAACAAGAAGCAGAGCTAGCCCCTTGACCGCAAGCAAGATAATGTGTTATGAGCTTAGCTGTGAGTGAATCCCTTTAGTCTCTTTCAGGGTCAACGAGTCCAAACAGGAAGAAAATACTCTCTCTAACCTCTTGTAATAGCAGCACAGTGCTTCAGATAAGTATCTTACATGTTTTGTTAATAATTTAATTCAAGAATCTACTGAGGAATTATCTTGTTTTGGAGGAAAGGGGTGTCATGTGAACAGAGTCACTCAAAATCCCAACCTTCATATTTCACTGGTGCTAATCAAATTCACATGTGTGACGCTTTGGGTATATTAAATGCATATAGAACATGTGTTATCTTTCACGTGTATTTTTCAGGGGGAGATATTCCTATTTATCCATAAATACAGCGTAAAAGACAAGCAAGCGGGCAGTAGCTACAGCAAATTTGCTCCCCATAAAAATGAGCAGTGGATAGATTTCAGCATGCAGCTTGCCAGAACCACGGGTGGGAGACTAAATGATTATGTTACAACAACAGCGCTCCAGCTCTCAGAAAACAACAATCAGGCTGGAGGTGGGATATTGCAGCTGAGTGAAATTAAAGGGGAGTGGGAGTGAGACAGACGCAGGGAGGGGGGAGTCGGAGACAGATTTTATGGCGATCCTCAGGAGCTGCGAATGTGTTTGGTCTGTCCGTCTCTAAACGACTAGTGAGGCTGCCCTGAAATTTAAACATCCTCTTTATGAGTTGACAGACGGAGGAGGCAAGACACAGATAAGGGCCTTGAATGTCCATGCCACAATGACAGACAAGTCCTGTCTAGAATATGACCCATCAATCAATTTCCGGTTGGCCCCTTTAAGCGGATCAAAGTTCAAACCACAAACTGCAACGCTTCCTCTGAGCATAAGCTGCAACGCCACTAGGGACAAAAGAAAAACTCTTTGTGTCGCAGACGGTAAAGGGTTAATGAGCAGCAGGCTGAGCTAATGCTGATTGTCAGTGAGATAAGATTACCAGTTTGTGTGGTGGTTAATGGAAGCCACGGCAGCCTCTGCTGACAGTTGACAAGAAAGGCAGAAACGAGACCAGGCTGCGATCACACGAACAGCCCCTCCAGCCGGTCTCAGACACTCTGAGTCCGCTTATAAAGGTCAACTTTACATCATAAAAATAAATGACATTTGAGTCAGGTTTTCAAAAGCACAGTGTGAGGGTTTTAAGCGTACAGCAAGACACAGAGAAATGAAACTCACGGTTAAGAAAGACCCATTACATAAAGTTGTTGATTTTGATCTCTGAGAACATACCTACAGACAGATTTAAGACTGAGACAAGCCGTACTAAAAGCTTTGAGGATCTGGGTAATTTTTACTTCCTAAAACGGAAAATGTTATTGCATTAAAAATCAACATGACTTCACAAAATCTAATTTAAAATACATTTATATATAATATACTTTACATACATACTTTAAATTAAAAGCCAATTTTTCTGCAGTCTGCTGTGTCCAACATCTTAAGCCTTTTTAAAGCCTCGGTTTATGTTGTGTCTATGTGTGCTTTGCTGTAAAACTGCAGATTACACTGCAGCCAGACGCGTTATGAAACAAACCCGGGGCTTAGGCAGGGGAGTCCTCTGCTTAGAGACTTGTACACACCCAGGAGTCTATTCCCTGGCATCACCGCTGGCACAAAAAAACCTGACAAGAGCCAATTAAGAAGTGATTTTCACCTTGCAGTTTGGAACAAAATCAGACTACCTCTCCCAAACCCTTGCTCTGCTCGAAGGCTGTTAGGCCTTAAGGGGCCAGAGACGCGGGGCGACGAGAAGGACAGGGCTCAGAAATGGACGGTTGTGGGTGAAAACCAAGGAAACAGGCAGTGAAGGAGAGCTGGAGTGTGAAAGATGTGAATAATAGCATGGGTGCAGTGGGGATGGCGAATGAAGGTGATGCATGAGCGCCGATTAGATGGCGTCAGTGTAGCCAGCGACCCAGAGAGAGAGAGACAGGACTGTAGCGCAGACTCCATCGCTGGTAATTGACCTCTGAGGGAGCCTGGACAGAACGGTGTAAGTAAATAAATTTAGCAGAACAAGCTAAAAATGTCACGATCAAATGCTTTTTATACACTTCTGGAGCCATTTACTTTGAGTAATTAGATCAACATTTTCCCCTCATACTGGTGTCTAGCCGTGCAGACAGTGATGGTCCCAAGTGGGTTTTTGCTGCCACGCCAACACAAAAGAAGGTGAATGACAGTTTTTTTTTTTGTTGTTGTTTTTTTCCCTGCGTCTCCAAACTACACAGAAATATTGTTGCACTGTTCAAGAAGCAGGTCCCCACAGACTCTGCAGCAGACAGTTCATTGTGTACAAGTGTCAAACGGGAAACTGTTTGCTCACCTACAAACCACAAAACGGAAGGTTTCTTGATGAATGGTGTGCATGGTGTTTACTACCATTTAGTAATACAATAAAGCAAGCAATAAACGTGGCACATACAAAATCTACAAGAATAAAAAATTGATAAATACTGACATATTTAGAGCGTCATTTGATTTATCAGTGTCACACAAACAGGGCACCACTTCTTCAAATCAGCAGAACAGTGTTACAAATGACTAAATGCTATGAGTAAGATGAAATTCCAGCGTTGGGGGCGTCAGCATCAAATAAAAATGAAGTCAATAATGGTGCAATAAATGATTTACCGTCAACAGAGAAAAATCATACAGATCTGTTAAATAACTCAAATTGAATCCATTAGATTTGTTTGAGAAAACTGAATAAAAACATCATTATAATAAACTTTATTTCAATTTCTCTAGGGAACTTCATCTAAAAGATAAGAAACAACAAATTAACTCAAACAACTCAAACATGTGCCTGCCCTTTGAAGAAGCGGAATTTAAGTCTTCAGAAACCTATAGATGGAAAGCAAAAGCCCCCGTCCCTCTTTCACAAAACAGTGGGGGGATACTTTCTCCTTTTTTCTACTTTTCTACTGCTTGTTGTCTTACGGATAATGGCTACCTACAGTTTCCATTTTGGTAGGTGGTTGGCAAAAGTGACATGACTCATTTTTAAATGTGAGCAAAAGTCACAGTGTAGCCTTGATTCAACCATAATTTCCTACACATTCAAACAATTAAATGTGAGAAAAGTCATACACTGACACCAGTATTTTGAGTGTCATCCTGAAAGACAGAGATCAGAGGACAGGGCCTGTTACTGCCACACTGGATATCCTCCTCAACACTAAGCCTAATTTCATGATTCTTATCCTCTTGGATGTATGCTCCTTGACAATCACAGGTTGTGATTTGCACGGCTGGTCTTTGCCTCCCTCACCCCCCGGCTTTTGGATGTTTGATCCAAGGCCAGGGGAGACCAGCCAGATATTCAGCCCAAAATCTGGCACCCTTCCCTCAATGTGCCATGCACTTTAGCTCGCTGCTGTGAGGCCCGGAGGAAACCACGCAGCCGGGAGGGTTGTAAAAGCCCCCCTCGTCTATTGAGATGAGGGTAAAAACAGGGGAACAATACCTCTGTCTGTACCCCCACTGCTCGTCTCAGTGGAGAAACTTGAAAAGCACCTTTTGCTAAAAAGAAAAAAATCAATAGGCAAAAAAAAGGAGTTGAATCAATATCCCTGTGCTCGTCAATTCATACTGCTTCTATTGTGCTTCATTTATAGAATAAGAGTATCCCAACTGTGCACTAAAAATTAAAAGAAGAATACAGTGAACAATAAGTAAAAAGGGCTAATAAATGGACCACAAAATATTACAAATATGTCCAAAGCACTTCAAATTCAGCTTTTGCCAAAGCATTGCAGCAAGCTTTACCAAAGCAGAGAATGACAACCCCAGAGGGCCAGATTAGGAGCGTTTTGGGGTGTGTGCTTCTACGTCTAAGGAGGTTCTGGAGTGGGTAAAATCCCACAGCTGTGTAAGATCAAACTAGAGAGGATTCCAGAGTTTCCTTTGGCAGACCAAATCAAAACAAAAAAATGACTAAAAGCATGTGAGACACCGACTGGGGAGAGCTGAAAAACCGCCAACAAGCTAATCATGTCGCAAAGCATCTTGATCTAAATGATTATCACATGCAAACACACACACTAAGTCATATTACAGTGTGAAAATGGAGAAGATTGTGCTGATTGCTCAATGGTTCCACCTCTGCAACAACGGGACAATTTCGTGGCTGGTCGAGGAGAGAATACCCCCTCTTTCTTCCGTCCAACGTGACCAGCTCTATCCCACAGAAAGCTCCTGACGCCTCTCTCTGCTGTTTGTAGCTGCGCTGAGTAATAGAGCGAATGAGGCAAGAGGGAGGAGGCGAGAGACAGATAAAGTGGAACAGAAAAAAATCCACTCGGTATTCTATTACGAGACAAGATGGGGGGGAAGTAATGCGTTTCTCATGACGGTTGGAGGATGGGGTGCAAGACGTGCAGAATGTGTACGCACTGACCTACGAATCAAATAAAGCGTTTATTCTGCCTCTTACAGCCCCGACCACCCACCACCACCTCCTCTTCGCTCCTGTTTCCCAACATGAAACAGCACATCCGACAACACAGCCTCCCCCCAGTCGAGCATCAGCGCTGAGACGCCCGGACTTACAGACCAAGTCAGAAACGCTGCAACAGACAGGCGCAAAAGAGCCTTTATATTTCTGGTTTCCATAAACATAAAATTATTCATTTTTGAAGGATATCATTAGAGAATAGCTCATTAAATATGTAAAGGTCAAAAATCACATATTTTAAAAAAAACAGCAGTTTTAATACTTGAAGTAAAAGTTAATGTTAAATAAGGTGGGTAAAGTAGAATGGAAACCCAGTCTCTTTGCTTTACTGACTCATTGCTTCTCTGTTTGGGGGATGGGGCGAGCGCTGCCATTCTGAATTAAGGCCTCGCTAATAAAGGGGCCAGCACTCCAGGAGTACGGCTGCATTGGAGGGCTCTTTAACAGAAGGAAGGTCACCGTCTCACCACTAGCCATGCAACCTGAAGAGCCACAAATGACTGCTGTAAAAAAGAAGAGTTATAATAATAGTCAAATATTTTTAAGTTATCGCGGGAAAATATCCTTGTGAAAGATTAAATGAGGGAGCGATTCATTTGCCAAGGCAGCGCTGTGCCAAAGCAGACCTGAATAGAGTGGCCAGTGGTTTGTTGGCAGAAGGAAACTGCTCAATCATAAAAAGGAATGATTCATAGATTACGGTGAAAGATCGGAACACAAAGGTACTGCAATGAATATCAGCTGAATGATAAAATGACTTGGACTGAAATCCAACGACATTTAGGTTTCAAGGAAAATATAAGTCAGCCTGTACAGACTGGCAGCAGAGAACTTAGAGGTTTATCGCTGCTTTACAATGTTGCCGACTGAGTCTTACTGTAATATGTTCGAAAGAGAAGCAGTGGTATTCCAGGCAGAAAGAAAAAGAGAAGTGGAGAATCGATACAAGCTGAGCCGCTGCTCTGTTGCTTCATCCCCCGAGGCTTAATTCGCTGGATGTGTAAAGACGACCATGTCACAATAGGGGATCAGATGGGATTGACCACAGGATGAAAATGTAAGGAGTGTTTATTAAACTGATGTAGCTAGAGATGAAGAGCGGAAAGCATGAGCGGTCAAGAGGTTGACGGAGAGATGTATGTAATGGTCATTAAAAGCTAATGCCAGTCTAAGCTGCAACAGCGAGGTGATTCAAAAACACATATAAAACAACCTGCCTTTTCAGATTTATAGAGCTCAGAGGGAAGCCCAGGGCTAGGATTAATATTGAACAAAGCATCAAAAAGAGACTTTAAAAGTGTTTGGGTTATTTTTATAAAGTTTGCCATGGTTACACGCATTACAATGGGACAATAAAAATATATTTGATTTGATTTTTCAAATATAAACTGCAGACTTGAAAAGTGAGTTAATATGTGAGACTTAGTCTACTGCTTGACTATTGTCCTACTATGGCTTCCATAAAGTCTGCAAAGGCCAAAGCAAAGACAACGCTAAAGTGTTGATTCAGCTTCACAGGGATCCTGAACGGATAAGCAGTAGCAGCCACTCACTCGATCACACACGTACATGCATGATCGAGCATGTGTGTCCACATACACACACAGCCTCTCAGGGCCTGACCAGCTGTCTCACTCCCCCATCTCCATCCAAACCCACACGAGCAGGAGGATATAAATCACTCAGCAGAATGAAGACGTGCACGAAGGGACTGCACACAGTGTACGTGACACACACACATGAGCGACCCCATCTTGGCCGTTCACAACTGCGCCTTGTGTCCAACTCATGGCATATGCTGTAAAACACCTACACACACAGCTCATGACACCAACAGACATCATGTAAAACCGAGAGTCACACCCCAGTTTATTACACCACTATGTAAATAGCCACAGTGTTGCTATCAGCAGCAATGCCTCACAAGGCTGGCCTCACCACCAGTCTCTTTCACCTACTGACTGCAGGTGTACACCTAAAGACCTTTGGCTGTGCGCTGGTGCCAGCAAAGAGCTGCAAGCCAACAGCTGATAAGACAAAAGGTTAGATTGCATAAGAGGAGGAGTGACATAATAATGCTGTAAAACACAAGGAAGGAGAATACACACAAAATGGAAAGTAAGTGATGTCAGAGGAATAGAAGCTGAATGGTGATGCAGTACATTTGGCAGCTTAACATTTATCACACATCAGAGCTGAAGCCAGTAACTCACCAGGTGCTTGTTATGATGCAGCAAAGCAACGTTTATTTAAGGAAATATAACTCCCTCATCTCTCCTTATTTCAGTCCAACACAAAAATAAATGAGGGCTAAATTAAAAGCTTTTCCAACTTAGCAGCGAATATTTTCTGGCAGAGCTAGTCAAGTCAGTCCTCTGGAAGAGAATGAACTAGGCCTACAGTGTGGGAAAGATGACTTCTTCTCTGCCACTGTTAACAGAGGCCTGGTGACACACACTACCTGAAGCAGGGAGTATTAACAGTGCCACATGTCTAAGCACTGGGTTCATGTAAAACAGGATGCTCTACATATCCTCACTACTGTATGACAAGTAATCACAGCTGTTTCATTATACAGACAATGAATACAATGGAGAGTATTTTTAACTTTGACCATCCTTACAGGCGTTACATGGAGCGTAACCAGAGTGAACACAGGCGAATTAACAGGCAGTAAAATACACATTTCAGTTGTGGTAGTAGCCATAGTGACATAAAGGTTGCAAAGCGAACCCTGCCATGTTGCACACGTGACGAGATGGGTGCATATGAAAGAAGAATTTGCATTGAAACATAAGGTTAAATGAAGCGCATTGAGGCAGAGGCACGGAGAAAAAACAACCCCCTGACCCTCTCTTCATGGTTCGACATGAGGCCCACATTTCATTTGGACAGCCCAAGACCGAGAGGGGGAGATAAAGAGGGGAAAAGGAGCAGGGGCAGCTCTCTATTTTTGTTTCCTCTTTTTGTGCACGCTCAACGCACACACTCACAGTGCAATGGATTTTCAACTTGGCCCTCATCAGTTGTGTGCCTGATGAAACAAACACTGACAGCCTCTTTACATTTGTAAAGGCCCCTGCAGCAGCTGTGCTTGTCCCACACACACCAGGCGTGCACACAAACATGCGCTCACACACACACAAGCCTTTGAATCAGAGGCCTAGCCCCAGCTGGGGCCTACAGGAAGAGCAGACTCGGCACAAAATGGCCCTGGCTGCACTAAGCTGCACTCGCCGGCTCTGTGCAAACGTCGCATTTACAAACATGCACAGTGTGTGTCATGTTTCGTTAGATAGGACAACAGTGCCACACATTAGCACTTGCTACTTCATCATTACATAGCATCTGCCCTCCAAGACAAGACAACCATTCAGGCAATAAATCTATAAAACATGAATCAATCTAAACACTAAGTGATGTAAGTAATACATAAAGGCTGTTTGAAAGGATACAGAGAACATTGCTTCTCACTTTGTTCTTCACATATCAGTCTTAATAAATGTCATTAGAAACATTGCTTTCATTAAAACTCTTTTTCAGTCACTTAAAGATGACTGATTAAAGTAAATATACAGTATTTCCCATGTCATATGTTTGCTTATTGCAGAGGGAGGTGGGGTAACAACTCACACTCAAGTTACAGGGGAAATGGTTAAGCCAAGCATGTATAATTGTCTTACGCTAATTAAGGTTGGGGGCAAGAGAGGGGGAAGGGTATCAGTAGGGGCCAAGAGTCCTGCTTTAAAGCCCAGAGGGGGGCTCGGCCACAGAATTGCTTCAGGTTGTTGTAGGAATACACTTTTTTAAAGTGAGATTTAGTCCTGCCTAGACCTTCAACATGTAGACCTTCAACATGAAGTGCAGCTGCTGAAAACACATGACAGATGTGACACACATTGCACACACAAACACACACAGCAGTGAAACATGCTTCCTGCAGCCAAGCACATGGAGTTTTCCCTGCTGCTGACGATCAGGCTCCGCTTCTAATTATACAAAAGACTTATGAATAGATTAAATAAAAAAGTCCATCCAATTTCAGAGAGTGACATCGCTGTCTGGCTCAATGTACAGCAGGGACTTTTGTTTCAGTTAGTCATTACTGCTGTAGCACATCCTGTTTCCTCGATATAAAAAGACGCCTTGGCAAGACATTAAAAAAAACTTTTGTTTCCTATAGAGAACCCACTTTAATAACACATCATCATTCAGATCTAATTCTTTACATTCACGGAAACACATGGACAGCCTCAGAGAAATAAAACGCTGACAGGACATTTGAGCCAACTTAAAAAGGGCCAAATGCTTATGCTGGCCTTGAACATTACATGGTTTACATTTCCTTCCAGTTACGCCTTATCAGTAGTGGCTTTCCAAATGAACATGCTCTTACTGAACAGTTTTAACCTGTTGCTGGGTTGAAAAAAACATCATCAGCTAAAGTGACCCGATCCTGGCTGAGGGCTGGTCTATGAAAAAACAGGCTGAGTGTACTTTAAAGAGTCACTCACTCCACCACATGTAGTTTTGGATGAGGTGGGAAGGAGGGAGGGGGTGCAGATTTCGGCTTCAGAGCATGAGCAGACATGATATGCCTCGTGCAATTAACCCATGACGATAATTCACCACAACAAGCTTTAAAGAAACAAGTTTAAAGCCCAGATCAAGAGACAGGGGCCCAGCCGGCGTGAAGTCATCATAAAAAAAAAAAAAACACGACAGAGGGGAACTTAGTGGAGCGATATGCTGAGCCAGCCTCACTTTAAGACTGGGACTCTTCGTTTCATTCATGGAGCAGGACAAATAATGTAAAAGATCTAAACCTATGCAAATCCCAAACGAGCCCTAAAAATTCCCCAGTCTTAGTCGCACTGTAGAAAATGGTTGCTTCTTGTCTTCATACATGAGCCCCTGCAATGCGTCTGAACACACAGTCCCTTAAAATAAAAGGATCACTCTTTAACAGTGCCTTCACTCTCATTTTACTCCTGTTTCATTTCAATTCCGAGACCCTAACGCTTGTAAGCTAATCCCCTGTAGTATTGCAAAAAAAAAAAAATGGAGTTATCCCCTGAGCAGGCTGCAGCAATATCTGCTCGTTCACAGAGGTCACACGGAGAGCTCCAAACGCACAGTGCATGAGCTTGTCTAGTCATTCACAGTGGCTTTAATACCGAGGGCTGTGGCATAACAACAAACCAGCGAGTGGCCCCACGACGTTTCAAGTGTTGGAAATTGAACGAATGTGCTGAATTGCATGACCCCCTTTTCCCTCCTGCTCTGCCTCACTCTGTATGGAGAGAATTAAAGAGCCACAACAGTCCGCGAAACATGTCGGTCCTGCTATCAGCCCTTTCGTGAATCCAGACAGCGACTAGAACCGGGGTTATGAGGCTAAACTGGAGCATTGTGTAAACCCGAGCTTTGCATTGCTCTCACGTGTAATATTCTCGATCCAAGCGCTGAGTTTAAAGCGCTGATAAAACGCTCAGCATGGGACGAAATGGAAGCCGAAATAGCTGAGCCATGGCTGCCAGGCTCGTCTTCACGGCTCTGTAGAGGGAGGAATGGAGAGCGAACAAAAGCCCTTTGCAACTAGACTTCAGCAGCCGTGTGTTTTTTAGACATTTCACAGCGATATGGCCTTGATAAAGCACTCGGTGTGTCTCGGAGCACGCGTCAAAACGAGCCAAAGTGTGGTAGCACCCGATGTTCCAATAGGCTAAACATGTCGTAGTCGAAGAAACACTGCAACACAGACACTGAATAAACATTACTGTCTCTTTAAATACAAACATCTAATTGTTAGCACATGGAGGTAACTTATAGTCCTGGCCTTTAAAGAATAGCTGACCCAAACAGTGCACAAACCGCCTCATGGTAACCTTCACAGCCCGCGATCAAAGTTTATGCATTTTCATCGAAACCAACCAAAGCAAACTTGAATATGAGCTCTGCACGAAAAGATGTGTGCGTACTTACATATTTCTTCTGAATAATATTCCTCTTAGGTCTTTCTTTGCTCATTATGGAATCCCCAAAATGTTTGGCTCTAAAGAGAATGGCCACATGAATTTCTTTCTTTGACTCTCGCCTCTCCCGGAGCACCACCAAATGACGATTTAAATCCCCGGCTCGGTAGGAAATGCTTGCAGCTTTTCAACAATCCTCCTCCTTCGATCGTTTTCCGTAGACTATTCGTTTATAAATCCCAAAATTCAAGGCTCGACGACGAATACAGACGGACTGAACCCAAACTCACTTGGGGATAACATAGTCAAAACAAATGCACAACAATAACTTCCATTCGCCAGATCAGCTCGGCTTCTCGTCTTTGCGCACTCACTCCCGGCTCTTTGCAAATGCATGAATACGCGACGTGATCTCAGCAAGTTACATCTTGTTTAAGGTCACCATACGACGATAAACCAATAAATAAAATGAAAATAAAAAGGTTAGTTGTCGCGTCTTTTGGCTGGAGCCTGCGGTCGACGAGAGAGCTCTCCAGCGGCACTGCTCTACTGACTGAGTGACTGAGGCTGAGGAAGAAAGAAGCCGCTCGGCCAATCAGCGCCCACAGCAGCCAGCGGCAACTTTAAACCCACTGTGCACGACTATAGACCACGGTTTAAGTGACTTTATCAACTAAACTACGAGCTTGAGCCGTTTATCAGTTTAAGTTTGTGAATATACAGCAAAAGACCGTCATCGTTGCGCTAATTCCACATCATCATCACCAGTTTTTTGCAGGTTTTCTTACAAGCAATTCATTCACATTCTCATTTCTTCTATGTATTCCCATGAATGTGTTTCACAAGAGTCGTTTTAAAGTATTTAAAGAGCTATTTTTATATGCTACACCGTTTTCTTGTAAGTCACTGAACTCATCATTCCATTGTTTTTTCACCTATAGTCATCAAATCGGCCTTTGTTTGGTAAAAGTCACATTCCACACAAGCTCAGTGAAGGAAGGGATAACTAAGTTTGATGGAAATGAGGTGCCCAACCCCCACACCTCATGCTGTTCTCCAGAACATGGCGTTAAACATCACACCAGTGAGTTCAATAAAAGTCTTATTTCAACAAAAGAGCGGAAATAATAGGACTGACACTGCCATGCAATTTTATATATTCTCATTGTTAGTGCTTCTCAAGCCTTTTTCAGTTGTTTTGATTTCCACTCTGCCTCGAGCTGCTGTGAGTTCGCTGAGGTGTCCTCATCCCACTCAGCAGAAGTGGGCTCACTGTGTCATCGTTGTAATTTACTGAGTGGGACAGTTGCTCTGTATGAACCTGTTAGTAGAGCTGCTGTTCAGTTCAAGCCATATTTGAGCTTTTTTTTTTTTCCCACATATGAACAGAAAGTGTTAAGAGAATGGGCTCTGGTCTTTATCCAAACTCAAACACGAGAGGAGATTGTTTTGTTATTGTCTGTGCATTGTCACTGAACGTCTGTTTGGTCTGGATGAGGGTTTATGGGGACAGGTCGAATTTCTTTAAACAGACTGTACCTGATATTTTTTCCTGCTAGTTGGGAAAATGGTTTAAACCCCAAATAGAATATTGGATAATTTGTGATTGTTGTCAAAAAATAGGCTTTATGATGCTATCTACCATTTAGTATAAGTGATTTTAATAGACGAGAAGCTCTTTTCAGGAACAGAAAACCTTGGCCAATCACATGCTCGCAAAGTTACATGCTTGAAAAAAAGAGCGCTCCCATTGGTCGACACCAACTTGTCATTATGTCGTTCCAGGAAGTTTAATAGTGGCAGATAAAGTATATTTTTAGCATTAAATATGTCTTTTAACACAAAGAAACAACTCAAAAAAGAAAAGGATCAACAGAGAACAACATACTCTGATGCTGAGGTCACAGCTAAGCTAACAGTAAGCTCTAAACTTCAGTTTGGTACAATGTTTTAGTATTTTGTGGAGTTTTACTTTTTTAATAAAAAGGAAGCAGGAGAGGTCCCTAGGTGCTTTTAGGGGTGAGTGGAGTCTCAGACAGGGATGGCATGAAGAAAATCGGGTAGTGGAGCTTTTAAGTCTGGTAAGAGACTTACTTTACATTTATGTTGAGTCATTGCATTTACATTAAATCTTGAAAATATACATAGAGTAGATAGACTAGTGTAGATGTGTCAAACTCATTGTCCAAGGACTAACCGTTGACCATTAACAGTTTGGTTAGTGTAGTAGGTGATAGAGGCAAATATAATCACACAAACACAGTCTGATTTACTAAATGGAAGTCTGTAATATATCTTATCTTTTTTCTTTTGATATGATTCCTTTTACCTCGTGCTGTTCTTCAAATTGAGTACAAGTAATCTAGTTTTCTTTCCTCAATCTTTGTATCTAATCCCAGCCCGGCCACTGTCCCTACATACATGCACATCTCTATCAGAGGTCATACACAACAGTGCACTGAACAGCTTGCATCGCTCTGCAGGCACGATTAAGAAATATTAAAAACTGGTTTTATGATCTCCCCTCGGCGCTGGATTAAAATCAATCAGCAGCATCCGTGCTATCATGCTGATTTCATTATCATTTGTGTAACGAGGAAGAGCTATCGATTCTTCTACTGTTTGATGGAGATTTAGCATAACGTGGCAAGTGATCAAAGTGCCGAAGTTACCCACGAATGCACGAACAAAGACACCAGATCAATATATGACGGGTCAATAATTCTAAGCGAGTGGAGGATGACATGATATTTATGTAGCCCCCCGTTAGGGCATGTAATATATAATATATGAGAAACTTGGAAAGGATTAGTGAATGTGTGGCTAAGACCAATAGGTTAAGTTATACTAACGATATTCATTTTTGCCGTCTCCATTTGTAAGTTGACATGAATTGTAAATCATTATAGTGCCTTTATGCATGGTTTTATAACATGTTTAGTCCAGTAATCATTGATGTCTTGTCCTTTGACTGCTTTAGAGTGGGCTATTTTGAGATGATCCTGTGAGCGCAGTGCCTTTAGCCTCCATCACCCGGCTCTCTGAGGGGGTTCACCAGGGTCTTCTGCCCTGCTGGTGCTGACATTTAGGCCCACATGAATCAATGAGACAAGCTGTAGAAGGATGTCTGAAATTTACAGCACCCCCTTGCATGGTTCACATTTAAAGCTCTGCATGTATGTCGGCAGAGACGTTTTTAGCCAGTTGTAAAATGAAAGGTGTTTAACCCATATTTTTGGCCAGTATAGATCGCTACACAGACATTCATGGGTTACAGAAAATAGCAATGGCCATTACATAATATAATACAATACAATTCAGTACGATACAATAGAATACAATGCAATGCAACACAGCAATAATATGATAATATAGTTGCAAGAAGAACAGCACGGTTTACACTCATAAAAGTATAACCACAACAAACAACAGAGACAGCATTTATATACTTCATATTTTACCTCCAAGCGTCTCCACGACTTTGGTCCTTGTCTGGGCCTGAACACAAATGCACCATAATTAAGCTAATTCATCACAAATTATTTTTGCACAGTCTTAGTAGTTAAAAGGGTTGGTTTGGAAATAGTCCCAAGAAAGGATTGAAAACATCCAGGAGCATTTTAGCATGAAGTGGAATCAGAGTAATGTGAGCATGTTGGAGCAGACATGTTACCCATGGCTCAGGGAATGGCATGGCTTTGCACATGTCCCTAATGTCACACTCCTCCCACTACTTAGCTCCTGGGGAATGTTTAATCGCTCATACATTAATTAAGGATGGAAAATGGTAAATAATGAAAAAGACCTCTAGATGGTGTGTCACAAAAAATATGCAAAAGCCAAGAACTTTCTTACAATATAAAAAATAAATGCACACCAAAAATAGAATAATTTAAAACAGCCTGTATAGCTGTGTTGTAAAAGCTTTTTAAAATGATACATTTAGAGGCAGTTTGTGAGACGATATTGTGGCAAACTGATGGAGTTGAACAAAAAAGTGCATTCAAAATCTCTCAACTGAATGAAAGAAAAGATCTGCGAAACAAAGAGAGAAAACCTGACATTGACTTGACAAACACTGAGCGGGAGCTGCCGTTAAGGCTGCCACACAACGTGAGCCATAACAAAACAGAAAGGTAACCGAGTTGGTAACACGTATGCTACGAGTGTGTCCTTGAAGCGACAGGGAGGTTTGAGAAGAGCAAGTGTGCTCTCAGGCCAGAGTCCAGACATTTAGCGGTGTGCGTGTGTGTGTTTCTATAGAGTGTGATGGAGAAGGCCAGGGATTGATTAGAGCTTTCACTCTCAATGTGGTTAATTGCCCAGTGAGGCTTAGCAGACGGTGCTGGCTAGATTGATGTCCGATAGCCAGGAAGAGGGGGAGCCGGGATGGGTGTGTGTTTGAAGAGGGCGGGTGAGGGTCTTTGTGTACAGAGTAGCCTGGCCGATGGGAGGGGGGCAACAAAAGACAAATTAACGTTGAAAGACTGAATGGCTAAATATTGCATGTGGTGGAAATAAACCCAAAGGAGATTCTTTGAAAAGAGAGAAAAATCAAATCATTGTATTCACAGCTGCTGCAAAGAAAAGACATGTATAAAACATTGTTTCATTGTTTAAACCAAGGTTGTTTTTTTTCTCATTACGACTTGGTGTTAGAAATACTCGGTCAAAACATCACACATCAGAGTCTCGTGGACGTTCACATCTTCTCATAAATGTTGGCTTTTCAACAAAATACAATAAGAGCTCTAGTAACAAGTTTAGCTCAGTGGCATTTATTGAAGCACTCATATATGTCACTCTTCATCTCTTCTCATCATCTATTGGGTCTATAAAATGATGTTTATTGAGTTGGGTCTAGGGTTGGGGGTTGCTGGCCAATATTATGGTGGAACATAATGCTATAGGACAGCAACAAGTGAGCCACGGCAGCAGGGGGGTTGGGCACAGGAAGAAGCAGTAAAATCAGGGCTTATACAATTACCTCTTTTTATTTCGGCTGTTAAAGATATACGAAGGAACCTGTGATTGTCAAGATTACTGGAGAAAATTGAGAAATCAGTTAGACTTGTTTTGAATGTTTTGTTTTCTGCTATTTTTTCATGTCTTAATCTGCCCTTAATAGTTTGAGTAACATTAGATTTTTGCAGCGTTATGGATTTGTAGTGATGAGCGCAGACAGACTAGGGGGTCGTGGGGGTTTCAAATTACTCTGCTGAAATTTGAATCATGTAAGTACTCTCATTAAAGTGAGGTTAGCGTCCTCCACAGCCACCCCCACCTCTCAGCCTCATCTCCCTTTCCTCTGTGTAGGGACTCGTCCAGATCACAAACACAATTTATTTTTCGACAACCCCCCACCTCCGCTGTGTCCAATACACACAAGAACACCTCTCCTTCAGGAGGGACTCGAGAGTCCCCACTCTACCACCGCGGATAATTGGACACCTTCAGCTATAGAAATCCCCAGCCGAAACTATAACCAGGCAATGGCGGCGTACACTTGCATCAGGTTTGTCAAATATAAGCACAACGTCGAGGGTGAGATGGCTGACTTGAACTTTAACTACAAGATAGATTTGAAAGACACAAAAAAAAGCCCTTTGGCGCTGATTCAATTCACATGTTGTCGTAGAGTGTCGGGGCAGGATCAACGGTGGGAATGTCCACACCCCCAGGCTTCGGGGTGAGTTGTCCTCGGGGCACGTAACTAGGATCAGTGTTGCTCTCGACTGTGCCCTGAGTTGACCCATCTGGGAGCTAAATGCAAAACTGTGAGAAGATCAGAGCCCAGGGATGACTTACCCTTATTTCTGCCCCCGAGGCTCTTGTTGTGTTTCACTAATGAGGCAGATCTCTCCACGCTCACCTGGCAACCCCCGAACACTGGAAAACAGACCTTTCTTTGCTTACCACATGAAAGCTTTTTGTCCAGGCTTGTAAACTTTACAGCCGTAGAAAGGAGATAAAATTTCTCATTCAAACTGTCTTCTAAAAAAAAAAAAAGTCTTGCCACCAAATAAAACCACTTTCAAACAATCTTTTTGTGTCATTACATTGTGATTTTATTTTGAATAATGGAAAAATCTTTTGTATGACCTTGCGTACTTCATGTTTCCTCATTCGGTCTATGGGACATCCAGGTTCTTTTAGTGTTTTTAAGTCGCAGCTTGGACGAGTATTAGAGGAACAGCAGCAGTGCCAGGTCTCTGTGTGTATACAGCCACACAGCGAGTAAAAGCATTCACCCACAAAGCTCCTTTAGCCCAGGAGCGACTGGCTGACTCATGTGGGTCAGGACCTGCCACAGGTGGGGATCCCACTTTGAATAGCCATCCTCCTCCTGACCGTGGGGATCCCAGCCTCAGTAACCCCTTTTCAGCCTCAGAGACACCTGCACTGGACACAAAAGCCGTCTCTCCCCGAGGAAAACGAGCACGGGGGAAAAAACCGAGGACGATATGCAGCCAGGCGGCCTTAGTCCTAGCCACGCGGAAACAAAGTAACACAAACTCCAGCCGCAGCAGGGGAACAGCTGGAGCGCCCAGCAGCGACTGTCTGGGTGGTCCGACAGCCAGAGAAAAAGAAGAGAGGGTGTGAGCGTGCAAGAGAAACGAGCCAGAATGAAAGACAGACACGGGCTTTGCAGAGAGGGATAGAGATGTTGAAAATAGACGCCGTAAAAAGAAAAACTAGGACTTAGTGACAGAAGCTACTTGTGAGGTTCCCATTTATCCCAATTCAATACCTGTCGATATCTAATTATTTAAAGAAGCTCTGACAATATTACCATAAGAATGAGCCACACATGCCACCCAACCTTTACAGCTCGGCAAATTATAAAGATAAGTAAGGCTTTTACATTCTCATTGAAAATGCAACCACAGCGCAACGAGACGTTTAATCTTGTACTTTAAAACTCATTAGCGTGGAAACATCATATAATGACAATTTTAGGGTAATAGATCTGATATCAGAGCAATTAAATGAATACTTTGGCATTGGCAAGAAGTAACAAGGATCTCTGTGAGGGAAAAAACTAAATAAAACCCGCTCACACCAATGACCTACAATTTATCCCTTCAATTTTCATTCACAGCTTATCAGACCAGATTTTGCATGATAAAAAATAGAAGGTAAGTCACACGGGAGGTCCTGCATATTTGCATATCCCCTGAGTGCACAGTGTAATTTAGCTACATATGTCCTTTCCTTTCCTCTAATAGGCTGGAGTTGTATTTGGACTAAAGGAAGTGTAGGTTACAACAGGAAAATGATGAGCAAAACAGAGAAACACAAGTAACATTCCCAGTTTCTTCTAATCTACGCTTATGTTTCCCTTGATAATAACGTTTCTGACTCAAAGAAATGGAATATATTCATGATATGCGTATTCTGCAGGAGCTTGACATTCCCTCGTTGAATCCACAGAGACTCAGATGGCAAAAGTAAAGCCGACACCACACACAATAAATTTAGAAGCTACTTTGTTCCTGGTCATAGTCCACTGCTTATCTCTATCCGTATTTGACTGCCATAATTTGCCTCTCAAATGCTGCGTGTGTCAAGATGTAAAGGCTGGCTCTATTTGAAAATGCATATTCCGTCGATGCTAGGAGTCTCCTGAGTGCTAATCCCAACTTGTTATCCTTGACATCAAACCCAATTTTCAGATTTAACATCAATTCTCAGTTCAACGGAGGAGAAAAGCACCGCAATATGAATTCATGTTATTATTTTTTTTAATCTATGCTAATAATCACACAGCTATGACTTCAAAACACCATTTTTTCTCCTTCACAAGTATTAAACCTGATTATGATAGCTAAAAGGTTAATGAGATTTCCTTCTTTTGAACTGACTCTGCCTTATTTCTGCCTTTCAGAGGAAGCCATAAACATCCTCTCTGTAATAACCAATGGTGATTATGCCAATGATATTAATTATCATTACTTTCAATTACTACACCCAGCCAGGCCCTGTCGGTTATGAGGGCAGCTCCCCGCGGAGGAGCCGCCACCCGCTGCCGTACATTCATTAGCCGAGCCCGCTGATTGTGTGACTGTCTCCCTCTCCTTTCTGTCTCTTTATTTCAGTATTCCTCCATTTAGTCTTTGTTTCCAGCTTTCCCTGTCTCTTAAGTGTCAGCGAGTCCGTTGCAACAAAGAAGCTTTGCATACAGTCAAGGATAGGCCGGTGTGTGAATGAAGAGAGGTGGAAGTTAATTGTGGAGAGACTGAATGTAAGCTGTGAAGAAATAATTAACTGTGTTTCTACATAATGAAGTGAATTTGAAGCATATTTAAAGTATTGCATAAAGACTGACTGCAGAGAACTGTGTGTAAAGGCTCAGGTTTAAAGATGGATTTTGGAATAGCCTTGAGGAAAAAGTGATAGTTCTTGTTACTTTCTGTAAATCTTGTATGATTCTTGTATTCCATTCAACTCTATATATTTTTGTAATTATACTCTTATGTAAATGTGACTGTTTAAGCATATATCTCATCACAGTTCCTTCTCTTCCATAACATCTTCCCTTTCTCTTGTTTCAGTTTTACCTGCATCATCTTTCTTTGCCTTGGCTTTTGTCATGAGCCTCTCTCTTGATCCTTACAGCTTTGTCTCTCCCTTTTCTTTCTGTCGTGACACGAAACATCCATTTGCACCCCATGAAATATGGAAAGAGCCCTCATGAATTGTTTACAGGTTAGCAGTGTGCATGCCAATGGCGGCAGGAGGACAGGTTCTGAGGCAGGCTGCCTTGGGCCGAGGGTGATATCGGAGAGGACTAGTAGACTGTAGGCTGTAATTATCCAGGCCTGGGGCACATTTTGAAGGGGTCTTGGGAAAAGAAAATCAGTGTATCTACAATCAGTATAGTGTTTGTGTTTTACATTAACAGTGTATTTTTGATACATGGACATGAGGCTTTCTTGTATTTTGCACTTGCGGGTATGTATAACTCAACTAAACAGTGGCAAATAATTGTATTGAATGATATTTCTTAAATGGTGGCTGTGGTTTTTCCAATATAGCTTATAGAGTGACTAAAGTTGGGTTGTCAATCAAAAAAAACTCTGAAAAACCGCAGGCACAGAGCCTAGACTCAACTATTCCTTTAGTTCCTTGTGCAACTTGTTTTAATTTACTTACTTGGAATGAATGCCAATAAACATGAACAGTTTAATACAGTATTTGTACAAAAGACAGTGTTTTGCAAATGGTGAGTACTACTAATTGCAGCCAATAATAAATCCAAAATCTAAACAAGCCCATCCCTGGTGCAGTTTACTATCAAACAAGATGGTTCACTTGTTTTTGTTGATGGTCAAACTTCCATTCACATGATTTATGTTCTTCAATAAATGAGAGTGGCTTGTGTGCTGTAATACGATCTATTAAAGGGGCAGAATATTTTTGGGGTTGCTCTCACTGGACCGAACATGGACCTGTGAGTTTTTTTTCATTTCCTCCTGATGAGCTTAGATTGCAACACCGGTGCAGCACAGCGATATGAAGGATGGACTCGAATGCATCAATTAAGGTGTACTTCGGTGAGTGTTTTTATCAGTTGTGGCGTTTTACTAAGGCTTAAAAGCTGGTGATTGATGGCAACGAACTGGAGCAAGGGGGTTGTGTTTTAGATGGAGCATTTCAAGGCTCGGAGACTAAAGTGCTTAGCTGCAGCTAGCACACTTGTGGTCATAATGGAGTGCTTGGGAGCCACACCACTTGAGAGATTGTGTGGATATATTATTCATCTGTTTCCTGTGTACACCAAACTGTCAGCCTGGCAGAGAAAATTGTGCCACGGCGCCATCCATCCCCTTATCTGTGTCTTCATTTCTGTCTCCTCCACTTCTTCAGCTGCTATCCTCTCTCCTGTCTTTGTCGCTCTTCCTCCAAGGTCTGTCTGAGGAAGGAAGGAGATGATCAGATCAATATTCCTCTCAGGAAATAGGCTTCCTCTATTCTCTCTCTCGTCTCCGTCTGACTGTGCATAGCCAGCTCGTCTGACCACATCATTGGTGCATTGTGGCCCATTTCACGAGCCAGATAAGCTCAGTATGTCAGAGAGTGTTGGATCAGCTCTGCTCGGTCTATATAATGGACGGAAGAAGGGGAAGTGGAAGAGATAAAGAAGGAGTTGTGATGGAGAAAGATGGTCGGGAACTCTCACTGTCACGACAAATTTAGTCTAAGGCTTGTGGTACCTGAAATTCTACCTTTGAAACTGACTTCTCAAGCTTATATCTGTTTAAATGCTTCAGTTTATTCATGTTCTGGCTTCAGATGAATAGTGATGCAAATTTAGTAGGCAGAGCTTGGGTTTTAGAGCTCTGCTTTAGTGATTACCCAAATATACTGTGTCAGTGCTTGGGAAAATAGCTCCTGATTGTCTTTTAATGTGCGTATTTACAACCAGCCTGATTACATTTCATCTTTTAAGTGTTAAGAAACGTGTTTGGATGAACGGCACACGTGCAAAATCTGACCTTCCTCAAGTATGTTTTGCAGATGTAAGAATAAAAGTCTTCATTCATTAAAGATGATTGAGACAAACTCTAAAACAAGCTCAGACAAGAGAGTGTCTTCTCCATTTATTCCCAGTGGTACATCACCTTTGACCACAGCCCACTGACTGAGCGGATTACAATAACCCTCACTGCCAAGTTGTCACAAAGCCCCATGAATGAAATCTGCCTCAGTCCAGAACGTCTCTCTTCTCGCCACAGTTTCCACTCGGCGAGGTATAAGTAATAATTTACTGTCAGGAACTGTTGTGTGTTTTGAGCTCTGAGGCAATGAGGCTGTAACCACAAATTGTGTGTCGGCTGGAACAGCGCGCAGATGTGAAGCCCGGTAATGACTCGTAAACTGCATTAGGATTATATCATGGGAGTGTGTCATTTGTCAGATGTTTGTGGTGTAAGGTCATTGGGAACTGACCAAAATGATCACGGGGAATGTGTGTTACAGATTAGTTCCCACAAACGGGGTTGTGTCAGTACTGTGTGTGTGTGTTAATGGGGAGGACAGGGAGAATGCAAGTGACAACAGGAAATAAAGGTTTAGGAGCTACATTGTCGTGTTTGTGCAGATAGCGAACTTTCCACTGCAGACCAGAACTGGCACTGTTTCACTCACACGCCGCTGTCGGCTTTTTTTATGGACCTGCTATGTAGCGATTAGCCTAACCACAGAGGGGTGTGGCTGCGCCGTTGACTGCTGTCCAATCAGGCGTGACATGGCAGTGACAAGCAGCCAACCAGCACGCCCAGATCCCACTGGTCTGCCAAAGGGGTGTCACATGATGGGACCAACTGTCACCACACATGCTCCCTCTCACTCAGAAATCTGTCCATTCGTGGCAGAAGACACATCCATCCATTTATCCTTGTTTTCTGCAAAGACAAAAATATCAGGTCAGAATTGGTTATGATTAATCTCAGCACTTTTTAATCAACCCATATTTGAAAACACCAAAACAAAATGTAACCCGTAAGGACAGACTGACTAACTACTGTAACTAGGGTTATTTTTCCTATTTTTAAGAACTGAACTATTGTTTGAATGACTTCCTCTCAACCTGTTTGTCTTAACAGGATTACGTCCAGAGCTCCCCACATTAATAGGATGAGCTGCACAAATGTACCTAATCACACTAAACTAAACTAATCACATTTGCAAAAACAATGCATTCATTTTGTGTTGTTAGTGTACAGACTTAAAGAGCCTTTGCAGTTGATCAAAAAACTTACCATTCCTCTTTTGAGTCTGGTTTGAAAAAAAGAAGATAAAAGTGAAACCGCTTTTCATTATTCCATTTCTGTAAAATTAAGAACACACAGCACTCAAAAAGCACAAAAAGCTTTCCCACAGGTGCACAAACACAATCACATTCTTTGTAGCAGCTTGCACTGACCTGAGCCATGGCATGTTTTGTGTGTCCACACAGCACCTGGGTATTTTCAGCTTCATTTGATTCTAAATACAGTCATTCAGTGTGGGTTTTCACACTACATTAACCTTTGTAGGAACAAAAAATAATGTGTTTATTTTGGACATAAAAAGGACATGTTGGCTTCACCAGACTAACCTTCGATTAAATATTTCTATTTAAGGCAACACGGCCCCAAATCACAGAGGCAGCTGTGTGCAACAATTCAGATGCTTTGCAGTGTCTGAACATAACCCCTGTTAATCTGACTTGCATGCCTTACATGACACATACTCAGGTTGAGTCCTTGTCACTCAGGAATATGCTTCACCTGTTATTTCAAATGGAAAATGCCTTCCTGCCCTTTACATTTCAGGTAGTACAAATGTAACCCTTTGTTAAATGTTACTGTTTGGCAGTATCTCTATGAATAGATAATACACTTACACTTACACTGCACGAAGTAGATGTGTGACGTTTGAAGTTTGAAGCTATTGCTGCAATGCAAGTACAAAGGAAGACAAATGTGTCATTTTAAAGTAACACGATGGAACTTCTTTCTGCAGCAGCTCTGCACACACAGACGGGACTGGCACGTCTCTGTATGCATCTTGAATATATCTATTATATGTGAATATATGTGTGGAAATATGTGTTCATTTGTCATGATATGTTTTCTGCTATATAGTAACATGCCCCATCACTCAGAGTTACATGGTGCAATATCATTTCAGCCCGGGTAAGAGGGTCTATAAAGAGGGGGTTATTCTCTTCATTTATTGCATTGTATCTAAATGTTCCTATAATCATGAGCTTGTGAATTTCATGGATAAATGTTGCACAGTGTGGCTTAAAAAGGTTAAATTGAGCTATATATTACTATTCTTAATGTACCTATTGCTTGATTATAAACTCCACCCACTACTCAACTTCTGTGGGTCTTGCTTGCGTTCTCTCTGCTATAGGTTTTACTTGTATTTAAAAGGTATGTCCCAAACACCCAGAAAACCAGTTATGTTTTTGTTTTTATTTAACATGATTCTATTTCAATTAGACACGTTCAGTTTTTTGTGCAAGATGCCTTTGCAAATAAAATAACCTCAGAGTACATGGTCAGGCACATTTTTTGTCTTATGAGGCTTTAAGGATTATTTATTAATTGTTGTGATGAAGCCAAAATACAAGAACAAAGCTGCTGCTATGTTGGGTTCACTGATATTGTACATTAAGTCTTCTATTTGATCAGTAGAAACAGCAAAAAGCTAAAATACTTGCAGTATCTTTGAGTAAAAAGAGGTTCAAAAACATCACAGTGAGAGACAGCGATGTGTGCCCCTCTGGAAGTGATTAGAACTGTTGGGACAGCCTGAACCTATTACTGATGTACACTGATGAAGTCCCATTTGTTTGAAGTGCATGCACTTTGTCTTAGCTTTGGCCAGTGTGTGTTAGTATGTGTACATTTGTCCTTTGCTCTGTGTGAAATCTTCCTTTTCTTTTCTCCCTGAGCCAAGTCCGCCCCACTAAACACTTGCTGCACAAAGGAACTGGAAATAAACTTGAAACATGATCCATTTAAAGTGCCAGACCCTCAGTTTCAACTGTCCCAGGATCATCAAGCACATATTGCAGCACAACGTGGATCATAATCTACTGACTGCACACTTTTGGTTGTTGTTATATTTCTCCTGTGCTTTGACAAGATAATAAAATGGATTTTTGGTCACTTTCCACAGCTGTGCTTCCTGCAGAAAAGCTTTAAGCCTCTACACATGTTATAGATATTTGGACAAATTATCAAAATCTGTTGTCTTTTCTTCTAGTGTTGATATTATTAGGTGCATTTGTCCTTTGAAATACAACCCTCATGAATTGTAAATCTGTTTTCATTTTTTGTCTGGTACTGCTCTGTTTCAGTCCTACTCAGAGACAGCTGTGTAATCTCTGCTGATGTAGAACATTTGCCCTCAAACTGCAAACATGCTGGACGTGTGAAAAGGAAAAAGTGTATTAGTTTCTAAGTAAAAACATTTGGCACCAAGCTGGAGATCAATGTACAGAGTTTTCCGGTTTGGCATTAAAAATGGATCTGTACCTCGACTGATGCAGAACAGAGGTTTGCTGCTACACATTTTGGCGCAGACCCATTGATTTTAGACATAATGAGTCAAACACTCATTTACAACACTGTGTTTTCTTAAAAGGTTTGGAGGTGGACTTCAAACCATTTGTCCCATTTGTTTAAGTATTGATCCATTTGTTACCTACTTCTATCTACATGGCACCAGTTATAAATTATAACCACTATGCATGGTTTTTGTTCAAGCAAATTTGTAGACATTGGATATGGTTCATTTCCAAAAAGCCTATCTGCCATGAATTATTTAATGCAAGCTAATATTAACTTGGCAAAGTGTGGAGGAAAAAAACCCTGATTAAGAATCCCAATAATTTTCTCATTGTTGGTCTGTCATCCTCTAACAAAGCCGAAAAAGGGAGAGTGAGTCTGTGAAGCAGAGCAAAGGGTTTTTAGAGGAGGCCTGAGGATCTCGTCGCTAATGGATGATGCACTTTACTCACCAGCACACAATACTGTACACTTCTATTTAAATTCAAATTACGTTAAAGGTTTTGTGTGTGGCGGCCACAGTAGGTTCCTTTTGTTGTGTTTATTGTCGACAATGAGGTTGAACCCCCTCTTAAAATGCAAGACAAAAGGCGGAGAGGTACTAAGGGCCAGGAAACAACCCACCACCTCTTTCCATCTAGTTCAGAGCACACACTCTCACGCAGCTAATTACATGTGCGACTACTATACAATCCACTCCCCTAATTGTGAAACCACAAGTGGCTCTGGCTATAAATAGACTGACTTTAAATGAAAGGGACAAGTCAGTGTCAATTATGTTTTACTGCCTCCAATGACAAAATGCAATCTGTTTTTGCTTTCTGTTTTATTTCACTTTTTGTCTTCAGAGGTCTCTCAAATCAATGTCTGCTTAAGCACATTTATATACTGCGTCTAAAAATCATCTTTCCCCAAAGGAACATCACTGAAATGTGTGAAAGTAGGTGTGAAATGTGATAGCAGCAAACACATATGCTCATTACACTGTCATATCAAGTATTTATTCAGATTGAGTCTTAAATATTCCATAAAGGTGTTAGTTTTAAAGGATTAGGAGGCATTCAGTTTAATTTAGTTTAACCTGGTGGACAGTTATGGTACTGCAACAAACATTGTACTGTATCTTTCACGTGCAATACAATATAAATGTATGTTTAATGCTCCGTTTCAGTGTATGAGCAGATGTAGCCAGTGGATAAAACACATTCCTGGCCAGATTTTCCACCACCATTGATTCAATATGGACCAACCAGCCCCGTACTCAAATGGGAGCAGACCCCCTTATATTGAAGCATGTCAAAGTCCTGCACTGAACATTCTCATGCATCAAAATCCATGATAATAAAGCCAGATGTCAGACGTCAGATCCTTTCATTACAATATGCTAAACAGGTGATCAAACAGTTTTCCTCAGGTACAAGAAAAACATTTCCCACTGCATATAAATCTGTTTAACTGATTAATGCAAGAACATTTGTTACTGGACATTAGATCAAAAAAGAACTTTACACTGTACTCTTCTTGAGTACTAGAAGTGTGTAATATGGTAACATCAAATTACAGGAATAAAAAGCACATCATGATATCCATATAATAATAATTTATCGTATATCCAACTTGCTCGACCAAAATGAAATCCAGGACACAGGCCGGTAAGACATGTCCCAACAGTCTTGCACCACACGGGCTGCTCCTCTCCACCAGAGTGCAGTCGTGGTGAGCCTGGCGAGCTCCTAATGATAGCTTTACCCTTCACCACAGACTAAATCAGGGCTTGCTGGGTAAACCAACTCAGTGCAACCACTTAACCCCTGTCTGCTCCCCTAGCGCCAATGCTAAAAATTTCTCTACGTTTATATAGTAGGCTGATGAGACCACCTGACCACCATATACAGTATCTGAGCTCAGGCGATGGGGGAAAACAGCATCTTTCTTTAATTGAAAATGCATTACAAAGGTGATGTACCACTGGGAATAAAAGTCAGTTCAGCTTCAACTTTTAATTTTCATGTTTGACAGCTCACTATTTTCTGCTGCACTTCGCAATTTTTTTGTGTCAAAAACGCTCTGTCTAAAGTGTCCTTCAGTGTTTTGTCTACATTGCCTAAAGATGTGTTTCAGTCTTCAATTTGTCTCTGTAATGTGCCATTGTCAACACTTCAGAACCGTGCAAAAGACACACCAAAGACCTATGGCCCTTAACTGCAGGGCTTAAAGAGGGCCATTATGGACTTGGAATGAAATGCAGAGTATACTTGGTGCCTCGGGGCTCCAGGTGTGTTCACCTGACTGCTATTCACATCCCTTCAAGGAGAACGAAGCAGAGATCAAGTTCCCCTTCGCCTCATCATTCATGCAAATGCACATACACATATACAAGCAGCAGTACATGGAAGTATGCAGGGAGCCGTGATCCATGAAATGGGGAGTAAGGGCTTGAGGCCAGTGAGAGATGTGGAGTGGATATGATTGATGGTAGGATCAGGAAGTGGTGCAGGTAGTGTTTCAGGTGGCCACAGGACGGGGGCGGGGGGTGTGTGTTACAACCTCAGGAAATGATGGCACATAAAAGTATGTGATTAAATGTGTTTAAATGCTCAGAGACCAAATACACAGGAGATGAAATGAGAGCTGATGATGGGTGTATCACAGTGTAGTTTTGGAGATGGCAGACAGGAACCAGCGAGAGATTAAATAGAGAGTGAAGGGTGGAGTGGGAGACAAGCACATGCCTGGATCTGAGCCAAGTCTGAGGCTGAGGCCTCTTCTAGAAGCACAAAACCTGAGAGGGTGATGTGGTGGTGAAGTCTGAAACATGCTGCACAGACCAGTGGGGAATTAGGGAAGGTTTTAGTTCTGCTCAAGTCAAAAAAGTCTCTCAGCAACATTTCAACAGCAGCATGTGACATTTTAAATGAAATATTAATTCATTCTCTTTTGTCTGAAAAGCTTTTAGATATAAAATAGAGATCACTCCTCCACACGCACAACTCTGTTCCCAGAATCAAATCTAAGATCTTTCACACAATTAAACAATTAGTTTTTATTTTATCTTAGTTATGCCCAATTTATAAACACATTTAATAAAAAAATAGACGGCTCAAGATAATTTTGGGGAGATCTGTGCAGTTGGATGTGTTGAGTGTAGTCATGACACACAGTTTCAGGGGTGGGGGGGGTCTAAACAATATGAACCAATCAATAAAACAGCACTTATTCATACTGAGTCCATTATTCAATGGAGCTGCATCCCGAGCTTCAAATGAGGTGACGTCCCGTTTCATAATTCGTCTATAGCCCTTAAAGTACATGACAGCTCTGTTTTGTGTACTTTATTAGATCTGTTGTAATTGTTTTACAGCTACAGTTATGTGTCCTCCAGAGGATTTACAAAGTGTGCTTGGTCAGTTTCCTGCTGTTACACTGCACACAACACTGTCATAAAGGTGTCAACATTCAGATTAAGATCAAAGAGAGTTTTTAAAAGAAAGAAACTCCATTTGAATCACAAAAGAAGGCTTGAGGGTGGAGCAGGTACTGTGTAAATGTAACCTATGTGTAAACATTACATTTTCCTAGACCGCAATTTCCTGTTTTCCCAGGCGATTACAGCGAAGTGTAAGCCTGAAGGAGTCACGACACGGTCACGTTTCCTCCTGCGCTTTAAAGACGCTGAGCGGAGAGAGGAAAGGAGGGCCAAACTGCTGGGAGCAAAGAGCCGCCAAATTTACATAGTCCTGTGCGTGCCGCTGCTAAATACATCCTGAGCACATTGTTTCCCTGAAGACATTACGAAGTGCTCATGAGTCCCGCCGTAAACTGTGCAACAACTCTGCTCTGTTTACTTATCTTTAGTTAACACAAGGCAAAGATAAAATTCATATTGACAGGGAACTCAGGCACAAATAAAAGCCTGGAGATCTTTACACAAGTGTTGAGTGTAAATGACACACACCCTGCGTCAACTCCGGATGTCGTCATGGCGATGTAACCTTAACCAAACTCTGCCTGATTCCTTTTCAAAGTCAGATCATTATCCACACATTTCAGCGACAATTGCAGCACTCCCACTAAAATGATTCATTTGTTATTCAAATGAAGTGATTTTTTTTTTTACAGAGTCACGTTGTGTGTGGCAGATCAGCTCGGGCAAAGATGTTTAATTAAAGATTTGATTAGCGAGGGATGACAGTGCTCCAGTCATCTGTTTCCGATTTGACTTACACATGCAAGTCTTTTTTTTATTCTGTGTTAATACAAATGCTTGAGCTTGACATTGTGCGGAAGTCAAAATCTGAAGTTCTGTTTGTTTTCCATCTGGTTTCCTGATTTGTGTTATGACAAAATTAATTATGGTAAAGCTAATACATGACACTTTTATCCACATGCCTTGGTACTGGATGCTTCTTTTCTCCGGTAACATTTTGTCGAACTGAATCCTTTTACATCACGGAAAACTGAGCACATGTTTAGTATCAGCTTAGGCCTCGTCATTCGGGTCGAGTTAGTGTTTGCAGATACATCAACTTTATCTTCCGTTCTGACCTAAATGTATCTCTCATGTTCGTAGGCACCATCTGGCATCCCGAGTGTAGGCACCTGATACTGTGGGATAACCTGACAGCCGCAGCAGCCTACAGCGTGACTCAGTAAGTCCTGACTAAGTGTGTGGTTTTCTCCATCCGCCGTGTCACTCCTGATTTTACAATATGCTGTCAGCGCGTCACAGTGACATGTTGGAGGAAGAGCTGAGCCTGGATGAGTATTTTCTGCTCCAATTTACAGTAATAACTTGGTAAAAAGGCAGCGAATGACAAGGCCTATCTCAAGCTCTTGGTTTTTAATATCAACGTTTCTCGCCACAGATAAAAGGACATTTGGAAGTCCTCAGAGACGCAGTTATCTGATCTAGGTCTTTATTGGAGCTTCACTGCTGCTCGCCTGTCTCGTTTTGCCCCCTCTTTATCTTTCTTATTTCATCTGCCTCTTTCTTTTAAGCCCTTTCTTCTGCGACGCTCCTGCTTCCTATCACTCAAACAGCCTCTTTTATTCTTGTGCTCTCTCTGTTACATCAATCGATCATGTCATTTGTAGATTAGTTTATTCCTCACAAAAGTTGATTTTTCTATTTCTTAATACTCCCTAATCCTAAAGAGAGAAAGGACAAGTCCAAGTGTGGAGCTCTGAGGCTGCCTTGGAAGAGTGTGGCATGTTGCCCCTTTGAGATTGTCCAATATTTTACTCGATGGCAACACAAACAAAAGATTACCCCAACACCAAAGCGCAGCTGATTTCTTTTTACAAACTCTGTTGCTCTTTTTGAACACCACACAAATTGACACGGGCTGAAAAAAAGAGAAGGGCTGAATCTTACAGTTATCTTCTTTTTCTTTCTGCACATGGAGAAAAACAGACCTATTATCTCAACATCTTGCCTTTTATAAGGGACTGACCAACTAACTAGCCTGGTTCAAGCTTTCATTATGTACTTTACAAGCATTTTTATGAAGTATCCAAATGTAGATATGAAGATAACTCAAAAGCCATGTTCATAAATATTGTATTTCTAGTTGGAATCATCAGCTTCATCGTTTCTCACTGAATCAGACAAATTTTAGAGAAAGGAGAACTACTGAGCCTGGAACTACAAGGCTGTCTTGACGAGTGTGCCATGTTGCCCCTTTCACCTCCCCCTTCTGTCTCCTCACATTCAGCCATTCTCTCAGCCTCCCTGGTGTTTATTGCCACTGGTGTGTGTCTGTGTACACGAGAGGCTTTTTGTGTGTGTGTCTGTGCACAAGGCAAGGAAACCCCCCAAAAGTTGGCCCCATGACAAGTGACCCCCTTCTTCTCACCAACTCCCCTGTAGCAAAAACCATCAACAACAACAAAAAAAGCAGACTCACACACACACACACACACACACACAGAAAAAAGAAAAAAGAATAGAGGAGACGTAGGACAGAGAAAAGAGTGGGGAAGGAGCCCAGCTGTAAACGGCACAATGCAGACGAGAGCGTTTGGCAGAAGCTCAAAGCTGCTCCGAACGAGTGCCTCTAACTAACCCCCCTGAACTCCTCCACCCGGACAAATTAAAAGCGTTTGGTGCTGTAAAGCATGAGGAGAGGGAAGGGGGAAAGACACAGCAGAGGCAAAAGGTAGAGGGGGGTCAAAGGGAGAGGACGAGACAGGGGACGGATTAGGAACGAATGCGTTTCTGCACAGGCCTAATCCGGATGATTACAGTAACATAAATAAACACGCTTTACCTTTTGAAGAGAGTGACAGATGTTAAGGACAAAGGTATTTTATGAATTTTTTTTTAATGTCTTTTTGTTTTTCTTCAGTTTTTCCTCAGCATTAAATACATGTAACAATGGACCAAAGGACAGTAACATTACGTCACTTGCATTTATTTATTGAAGCCATGGAACCAAAAAGTATAACCAATTTTGTGAAAAGGTTAGAGCTTCATTTAGTTAGGGTAACAAAGATTGCTATCGTTGTTATGGTAACAGCCATCAAAGGACAGCTTCAAAAACTATACATGAAAGATGTTGTAAAGACTCAATCTCAAGGTAGAAGAGTCCATCTTAAATAAAATTGTTCTTACGCTTTACAAAGATGATCTGAAAGTATGTTTTGATTGATCGGCCTGGTATTTGTCTCTGGTTTAAATGGAAAAAAAAAAAAAAAGATAGATCTACAGATAAGTGGAAAGTAAAGCCAGCCCTCATGAAATCCAAATATATGAATCTAATGCTGTTATAGATGCACAGTGCAGTGCGGGGAGGGAAGGAGGGGACTATTATTTTACAGAGGAGCTCATCATATCATTGAACTTAGTCATAAATTCTCAAACAGGCAGTAAGGTGTGTTAAGTAGGATAGAAAAAGAGTGGGCACGTTGCCGTACAGAGGCTGAACAGAAACCAGTGAATCACAGTTTCACACACCCACTGCCGAGCACTTCCAAACTTGCAAAGACACACACCTACCAGAGTCACACCAAGCGGCTCACACGACCGAGAGGTACATGACGCAAAGATTAGGCCAAACTGGCTCTAAACCTCATTTCCAAATTCTTCGTTGCCGTGAAAGAGCACCTTCGTAGACATCTGGGGGAGACTTGCACCGGCAAACAGAAACACACGGGCCTACATCTGGGACACATTCTTTTGACTTTTTTTTTTTGTCGGCACACTTTCACTGTCCTGCTGCAGCTGAAACACGACTGAGTAATCCTGCCCACAAGAGTTTCATTCAGAAACAGAGATAAGAAGGAAAAAACATGAAGGAAAAAAAGATTGTTCTCATGAAATACAGCAGTTAAACAGTTGTGGGTGATTGAGATGAATAAAAAAAAAGCTTCATAATTGAGATCTCACAAGATGTCTATGAATAACATAGTCTATGATGAAGTGATAAAGTGTTATACAAAATTATACTTGTATTGTAGGGGTATCAGGCGATTCGATACCGATTCAATTCTTAGGGGTCCCAGTTCGATTCAGAAACAAATTTGGATTTAAAACAAATTTACAATAAGAACCATTCTTTTAATTTGATTTAAATATTTGTGACATGGAAAAAAAATCAAAACACACATAAAAAGTGTTGACAAGTAAACAAAATATAAATCTTGTACCAAGCATGTTTCTCAGTAGTCCTTGTGCCAAATTGTTAGTTATCCTTAAAAATTCCTTTAATTTTTAAAAGCAGTGAGGTAAGGCTGAGTTAATGTAGACAAAAAACTATTTTTAAAGTCTCTGATTCAATTCGATCCGATTCAGCCTAAGAATCTCAATTTTCCGATCTTTTGTTACACCCTATTGTTTTGTATGTCCTGTTTGAGTTTGTGCTGATTGGATAACTTGATTAATTGGGTTTGACTAAACCTAATTAGAGCTGAATAAAGTAAACTGGCTTCAATTTACAAAACCTGCCATAGAGCATCAGCGCTGTTGCTTGTGATTCTGTCAGAGACGGCATTACCTCGAGAAGAGCTCGCCCGCTTAAGATTTCGAGGAATTGAAAATAGGCCAGCGGAGCACAGCGTCCGCCCCACAGACCTCCACCCAGCCTGTCCTTCATTCTCTGCCTTTCTTTTTTCTCTTCTACCGGAGTCTGAAAGGGAATATCCTGCCCCATCAAGACAGCCCCACATTCCTCCATTACACATGACAAGCCCCCGTCCCACTCCCCCCTCTCCAGCCGTCATACCTCATGCCTAAAGCTGGACCTGCCGACTCTGCAGCCTGCTGTTCCAAATGCCTCAGGTTTCACTCGGGGACAATCTGAAATTTGGCAACGCTTCAAACTCAACCCCCATTTTACACCTATCCACACAGACAGAAAATATACTCCTGATGGCCTGGGCTTTGCCAGAATTTCTGCCCCTCTTCGCTTGTTGAAGTCTTTCCAAAGCCCTTCTGGGGTGTCGTGATTGATGGCGGAGAGTGTTCTTTTCCGATTGGTCCAATTAGGCCAATCGCTCCAATGAGGCACAACAGCTCCACACTTTTCAGGACACTTTTTTTGTTTTCTGTCTTCTTTGACCAGGTGCTTGAGCCTTTTGTGTCAATTCCTAAGGCCTGTGGTACATTTACGCCTAGTTTCCAGCGAGAGGTGCCATACTGTTTAGTTTGGTACAGCATGGTTTGAAATGCAGTCCATTCACTAAACCGTTCAGCTTTTAAAACTCCAGCTTTTCCATTTAAGGCAAGTCATTATTTCATGTCACTAGTGCAGCATGTGTTTAAGGCAACCAGGCTTTTCACTCACAGACAGAAGTTAGAGCGAGGATTAATAAAGCACATGAGAAAGCAATAAAAAGCTGTCTGCTGTGTTTGGATTTAGTACGCCTTAGCAAATTACGCAAGCCTCATTTGCATACCAGCCGCAATAAATACGTTTTTTATTTCATCAGTGCTCTCATAATCACAAATCAACTCAATTTACAGTGTGGTTAGCGCGGCTGTGTGTAGCCATGACTCAACAGAGACAACAAGCGATTAAAATAAAGAAAGATTTTAAATCCAGACGCATGTTTGCTTGTCAAGGACAAAAATACACCAGTGTGATATTTATGATCAGTCGAAGTGTGAATCTTCAGCAAATATTGATAAAGCATTAAGTGAGACTTTTGTAAAGTCTCATGTTTGGCATTCAACGTGTCATGAGCTGGAGCTGTGGTAGCATAAATTAAAAAAAAAAAAAGAAAAGTGAAGCAGCATTCTTCTTCTCAGTGCCTGAGTAATTAAGACCCAGACATTAAAATGAGTGATTGAATTGCAAGTAGCCAGCGATTAGTGTGAGGCTCCCACTGTGTCCTGAGATCCAGTAATGCATTCAGATCCAAAGTCTAATGTGTGGGAGTATTTTATAACTAATTTATTAATAAATGTGACACAGCCAATCAGAACTTATATAGCCATGTTTATGTAATCAGCTAAAACTGAAAAGAACAGATTTAAACAGAACCTGAAATGAGAGTATCTTAAAAGGTATATAATCTGGTCAGCTTTCATCAAGAAAAATAGATTTAAACATTGACAAGGGCATAGATGAAAATAGATGTGAAACACAATCATAAGTCTTTAAATTCATCTCAGCGGTGATGAAAAGTGGACATAATGACAGATCCTCTTTGTGGAGGAGCCCTTCAAAGGCGACATTAAATATCTCTTAGCCTGCCCCGAAACAATCAATAAAGCATCCATCAGGATTCCTACTGCCACAAAACTAATGATCTTTGCCACTCCTTCACGCAACATTTTACCAAGACAAGGGAGCGCTTTCTTTTACTCAAACCACCTCCAATTCTGGACCCTATTAGTCTCCGCAGGATCCAGTAAGTAAAAAGGTGTCATAAAATTCCTCATCCGTCTTTGCTGAGACTCTCAGGTCGCCCGAGGACACATCCATTCATTAAGCCCCTCGTACCCCAGAGCAGGAATTGGACCAGAGGATCCCAAGTGCATCGCCATGTCACCTTGAACAAATCCACATGATTAAGTGACAAGCACTCCCACGTGAGCGCACTTTATTTCCCAGGAAACTCACTGCGGCTGCCACTCCTCCTCCTCCTATCCAATTTCCACGATGCAAATGTCGAAATGCTGAGGTTAAAAAAACACACATCTCAGAGTCTCTTCCCCCTGCCATGTAAGCAGGCCTAATTGCCTTTCATAATTAGCCCGGCGACAATAATTGCTGAACTGATAAAGTGCGCGTAGAGGCTCTCGGTTGTTCCTGGTGCGATAAAATGGGTCGTCAATGGAGCAACCCATATTTAGATCACACAAGGACGATTCCTACGCAGCGTTTCCTGGCAAGTTTTCCCATTGTTTCCCCGCTTCCCCCGCACTTGCTGTGTGCAGAGGAAGGGAGGAGGAGTTTGATTTGGTCCCAGCCTCACAAAAACAGACACATTTGCACAAGCTGGCATGTAAATTCAAGCGAGGCAAGACAAGGAAAGTTTTAATTAGCCCCGTTAAGTAGGCGCTCGTGAAGCCGCCGGGGCTCACCACAGGGATTACGACAGATTTATTTAGCCGAAGCTGCGGGAGGCTCCGTGATATGATATATTCCAAAGACAACAATAGCTCTATAATCACACTCTGAACCCAGGCTAATCTATTCCTGTGTCTCGCAAGAAGCACTCATTTTATTCCCTCTCATCTAGAAGTCAAGAGTTTTGTTTTTTCTTTTTTTTTTTTCCTTTTCCTACCTTACCCTCCTCCTTCTCCTCTCCTGCGATCTCAACCCTTGTGGGCAATTTAGCGAGGCACTCAGACATGCTAACACAATCAACAATCAGGTCGTTTGCTCTCTCTAATAGGCACTCTGGTTTTCGTAAAAGAAGCCTTATTGTTTATTTGATTGTGTTCACCGGGGGAGAGTCCGCCGGGAAAGTATTTGTTACACGTGGAAAGAGGAGGTGCAGGGCTTGCAAAGCAATGTGGCCTTTGTTTTGGAAGATTTTTAGGAAGTGGAAACATCAAGGCACAATGCTGCACCATGAGAAGTTGGAGTGAAAGCTTTGTATTAAGAGCTTAAAATAATTTTTGGGAGTGCACTTGGTACTGCATTCTTAGAGAAAAGGGAAAGAAATCAAGGACAACAAACACAAATCCCTGCTTGTGCAAAATGACTATCTACTGTTTGAGTCTGTCCCATGAGGAATACATGATGTTTTTCCTCTCCGAGTCGGACATGTTGTCACCTGTCGAAATAACCATCGAAACCATATGGGAGCACACCGTAATTACTGACAACATATAACACCTGTTTCTATTCTGCATGGGTAGAGCTCTTTAAAAGCCAAAATACTGTTTGTTTTTAAGAACTACACATAATCATCCATCTTCAGTGCGTTTGTGATGAAATGTGAAATTTCAATAGTGCCTTATTTCCAAATCGTTCTTATGAAGATGTTTCCTTGCAGTTTTAAACAATGTGTGGAATGAACCAGAAGAGAAGAGACTTTTATTTCTAGCCCATATTGTTTATTTTGTTGTTCTGTTGGCATTGGAAGTATGTATTGCAGTTAACGTGAAAACAATTGCTTGCTGGCACAACAAGGCATCGAGATGATCATACTGTATGATAAGCTGCTAACCTGACAAGCCAGATGGTCTGTTCTGCAGTACCATCTGGGAGAGCTTCCATAGAAAGCATTTGCAAAAGGGCAGGTACTGTAAGATAATTGGATTTATCATCTATTAGTTTCATCCAATCAGAGCAGCGCCGTGTTTGTAATGATAAAACGGTTGGTAAATCTTAAAACCTAAAACAGAGCCATACCTGTCACTACTGCCACTACTGCCCTGAACACTTTGCTTGGAGCAGTTCAAGATGGATTATTGTGAGTATTGTTTATAAACTCACAAATCCCGTGGGAATCCAGCTGCGGCACAAGTAAAGAAGCTTCTGGACAGGACCCACAAGAACAACTGCTGGTATGTTATATACTAATTTTAATCTGGAAATCACAGAATAAATTTTTGTCAATTTGGAAAACAGAATTTTCTTCCTGTCAAGGCCTTTCCTGACGTTAACTTGGTTTGGAGTGAGTGTGTTTATAAGGCTTTGATTCATCCCACCAGCACAGGTGTACAAAAACATAATGTAGGTCAAGAGCCATTGACATGTGACTCAGGTAGAAGCTTTAAAAGTCATGTAACTTGGCAACAACAGCAATATAAAAACTACATATCATGTCCACTCATTTCTGTTTAAACCAGCATGACATACAGTATATATGCTACAAAGCCTACTTCATAATTGCTCCATCATATTCACACAGACACACATGCGTGGTCGAGCGGCCACAACACACACTCGCTCCTTGGAGAATATCGTGAAACACTGGAGGCAGCCCTCGCTCGGTGCCTTCAAACAAACCACAGAGGAAAACATGAGCCTAAAGTAAACAAGAGGCAGACACACGAGAGGAAAAGGGGGAAGACGACCACAACGTTTCAACATTAGATAGACAGAAGAAGGCCTTAATGTACTCCAGAGTGTTAATGTTCATGTCTATTATCATACCTCATCATAAGTTTAACCCTGTCTTTCTCTTTTACCTCCTAATGTACAATAAAAGTTTCTCTTCTCTGTGAGCTCATCATTTCCCATGACTCAGCTGGCATTGGCAAAGTACGCAGCAAAATGTGGCCAAATGTGATGCCTCATTCACTCACAGGGCCCACTTCATCGCAGTTTGGATATTTTCACCACCTTCACAGCCTAAATAGAGTCATAAATGATGAGGCATCTGGATGAGATTTGACCGTATACAGCACTTTCTCATCACGACATCTTTGCGCTGTACAAAACGCACCGGGGTGATTTGTCAAAGCGACAAAGCTGGGAAGTAAACAGCTGTTGTTTGGGAGATTCTGGCAGCTTTTTGACATGTAAAGGTTAAAAGAGTCACAAATTTACTAAATGTCAAAACTGATGATGGGCCTGTGAGTCATGAGACATTAATCATCGGTGTTTAAGCATGTTTCTAAAGTGGTAATCATCTCCTTTGTTTGATTGTTGTTCTAACTAATGAAAATGATTTGTGAAAGCAATTCAGCAGCTTTTATTAGACTTGTTGCACATCCACATTGCTGAGTTTAATGACAGGCTGTTGAAAAATGAGGAAAATGTTTGCAAAGATAAAGCAGAGACTTGTGCAACAGTCTGATCCCGACTCCTCCCATTCACACTCAGAGATAAATCAGAGTGTTAATTAACCCTTTGTAGCTAGTTTTCACACCTTTTGGAGTTTACATCCTTTGGTTTACATCCACCATGGAAGAAATATGTGTCCCCATGGGCAAATGCTCCATTTAAGTGTCCTTTCACAGCATTAAGCCTTTGTAAAAAACAAAACAAAAAAAAAACATCAAACCTTACTTGTAGTGTTAAAAGCCAATAAACCCATCTGATTTGCTCAGTCATAATTAATTTATTAATCAATAGCAACACTGCGAGTTCCAAGACATTGCGAGAACACAACAAACTCAGAACAACGCGTTTATTACTCTGCAACTGTGCCGCCGGAAAGCACTTGAACACATCATAGCTTGTTCTTCTAAACTTTGTATGCCATGACAGAGCAAAATAACAGACAAACAGGACAGAGAGTGGCAGTGTGAACCTATATATTTGTCAGCGCTGGTCTAAAAATGAGTATGTCTCTAAACACCGCTCTTTCATGTTTTTCTGTTTATGAGTGTTACTCTGTGTCGATGTCCGGCTCTGGAGCATGCTCAGTGCGCTGTGTTTGACCTTAATCGGAGTAAGTATGTATGCATGCAGCAATTCGTCCAGGTGTTTTTGCTCCAATTTCATACAATTTGAAACTCAACAATTATAATCAGACTAAGGCAATAATTCGATTTTCTCTGCCTGCGTATTTTGGACGAGACACTGAACTCTACCTTGTCTCCAGGATATGAGACACTGATGCATGAACGTGTGTGTGAGAGAGACAATGGGTCAATGGATGCTTACTGAAAAAGTTCTTTAAGTGTCAAAAAAGGAAGAAAACACTTACTATTTAGAAGAATAATGTACGTGTCTGAGGTTTCACTGAATAAAGCTTGCTTCACGCTACATTTTAAAACCTTGTTCTGACATTTGGATAGATAAGTCCAACAAATCATTGCCCAAATGAGGAAGAGTAAAACTGAACTCCCTTGATTTGAGTTCTGCTTTAGACTGACCATTAACCATCTCATAAAATATTGACAATTTTACTTTCCTTTTCTCGATTTTTTCCTTTTTGGTGCTTTTTTATTGTGTGAGCAGACTTTCCCAGTCAGATTTTCCGCCGCCTTTCATTCAGTGTTGACATGTCATGTAGACCAGCCAATATGAGCATTCCTTATTCAATAGAAATACACCTCGTGGAACGTTTTTGGCCAAAGCATTCCATCACAGACAAATAAAAGCCTCATACTTCTCAAACAATACTGTGCAGAGATGATAGATGGATTTCTGTGAATGTACAAAATTACAAACCTGTGGGTTATTACTTAAATTCACTCAGAGAACAACAGAATTAATGAGCACATAGTGAAAAATGTCATTCAGCTGGAAATACTGAGTAACCCAGACAATATATTTTTTTTAATAATTACTATTTATTTATGAACAGTGAGATCAAGATTGTTTTTTGGCTATTTATGGAAAACAAGGAGGGAGTGGGGGAGGGGCTGCAGCTGAAGACACAAAATAAAATCAAAAACAGACGGGACTGACTGAACGCACTCACAGGAAAACTTACAAATTAGTCTCCGTTGAGGATTCTGACATGCCTTCACAAAAAAATAATAAATGAATAAAAGGCCACGACAATTAGCATGAACCTGCTGTCCCGGATCAACCGTCTGCCGAGGCCTTCCTCTGCAACGTTTAAACATTTTTTCCACTTTTTCATTTTTTAATTAACACCTCCGTTACTCGGGGTATGTGGGTTTTTTTCTCAAGGGGAGCACCCAGGAAGTATAGTCACACCTGTTCAGTCAGCAGGTGTTTGACGGAAACACGGAGAATCAAGGTCGGGGAAAAAAATGACAGAAATATAAAGATTATGAGACTGTGACTAGTTACATTTATTTCAATCAAAACTGTTTGGATTTTGGGATGCGACGAGTCAACATTTGAGAGATCGTTCCCTCCCTTTCTCTTTCTTTCAAGCAACAAAACAAGTCAACAGCATTGTCAGATGCATTATTTATTCAGTTATTCTCTTTTTTCTCCCTCGTGGTATGCTTGGATGTCTGAATTTGAATATGGACCAGGACTGTCACACAAGCTTTCAGGTGAAGCCGAAATATACAACCCAATAACCGTCTGTGGCAGCTGCTGGATTTATTTCTTCTTCTTTGTTTATCCAAACTAGATATGAATGCATATTTCAGCTAATAACTCTAGCATCACATCTTTATACGTCAAAGCGCTGGTATTGCGTTCATTAATCTAATAACTCTTGGCGGTTATTTGGGGCAGATTTGATTTACAGCTGTAGGTTTTGATAGCGTCTGTATTGGGATGATTCAAAAGAACGATGGCCTCTCTTGAATACATAATGAATTGATTGCACCTTTATGGGATATTGCATTAACAGGATTGTGAGCTCTACTGTTCAGTCTAAAGACATAAGCTGCAGAAGACAGTCTACATTTATTTTTGTAAATGATTTTTCCCCCACTTTGGTTAAACCCAGCAATTTCTCCCTTTGTCAGTCATCTCCCTAATCCCGTAACTGTCTCATCCCAGTCAGGCACATCCTCCTCCCACTCCCAATTAGACATATGAAATCATCCCCAGCGTATCAATTGGTGACTTTTACACCCATTAATTTGCCATAATTATTTCATTTCAGATTGATCTGACTGCACTATCGCAGATGGTGTGCTTTGGTGGAGCCCCGTTCCCTCAGCTGATCAAAGGGAGTCATTTTAATTGGAGCCTTTTCAACACTAATTGTTCTCTCTGTTGTAAATCAGTGTCTGTTAGTCTCCCCAGGTCTTTGTTAGCAAATTGTCTTGCCAGTTTCGCCCGTTTCATCTTGGATTGAGTTTTAACACGTTGCGTAACTGTGATGATTGTAATATGCAATCGGATCGTCTGAAGTCACCAAGTCTGTCAGTCCAGGTAGTCGCTGTTTTAGTTTAGAATTAGAAAAGGCTGCACATTTATAGCAGCATTACATTTTTGACCTATAATTATAAGTAATTTACATATATTCAGTTATTGAACAGACAGTAATCCTTCCCACTAACATTAAGTAACAACTGCCATTTTCTAAATATGATTTTTTTTTTTTTAAACACAGAAAATGTATATAACTTACATAACCGAACCAATGGTGACTTGGAGAAAGTAGTGAGTACTTTTCATTTTTAGTTTAAGCTAATGTCGGGTAGGCGGAGCTTATTACTTCTACTGCATCCTTTAAAGCTGAGGCAGACCCAGATAAAAATGCATTACAGACAGTGTTAGAGACTGTTTACACAATCTTTCGCCCAAAACAAAAGAATTGGTTGCTTTTTAGCCGTTCTTTTACACCAAACCTTTGAATCTGGCACCCTGTATGTTCCCATGTATGCCACTGTAAATGCAGCATTGTTGTAAAAAAATGGCCAAATAGCTCTTCTCAGACTAGACAGCAGGTATTGGCCACTGGTGTCAAACTGGAAGTAAAACTACAGCAGCAAAATACTTGTTTTGTGCCACAGATAATGCATTAATGCTGTTTAATGCACAAGGTTTAAAATGTTGCTTGCTTTGAGGATGGACTTCTGGCTTTACCTCTCTACTCGTGTGTAATGACTGTAATGACTGGCCTGGCAGACTGACTACAGGGTTCTCCATACCAGCCTGTTTGTGTTTTGGCATCATGTAAAAAAAACTCAAAAATAAAACAAAAAAAAATCTTTTGTGAACAATTTAGTCCGGTATTTTTTGGTCATGTTCAATAAGTCATCTGATTCCTAACCACAAAGCTTCTGCAGTTTCAAGTCTAGAGATGTGGGTTTTAACACTTTGCCTGAAGCGTTATAAAACAAAAACAGCACCTGCCTTTGAACGTCCATCAGTCGGCCATTAACGTGTGTCTAGTGGAGCAGTCCTTTTAAAGTGACCAGAATGTGAGTTAAAGCTTGGACTCTACCAGCCGTGTTGACGTATGGAGATAAATGGACTCTGGCCCTCATTGTCCTGCTGACAGGGCTGCATTCTTTTTAATGGCCCTCTGTGACAGGCCAGTGGTTGAGGGATGCAAATAAGACATGCATTCAGAAACCCAACAAATTAGTTTCATTTTCTAATAAAATATACAATTAAAACCTCTTCATCAAGTTCCACAAAAATCACATTCCCTTCCATCTGACACTATCTTTTGTCAAATAGATTTGCTGGTAAAACAGAGATTAAAACATATTTGTATGCTGAATGAATGATTCCTGACCTGTGACCTTCCCTAAAGGGACGGGGTGAGGCTTTTCGGGTTCGGGGATTAGGTTTGGGGGGTTGGATGGCTGCCACGGCTGAAGGCAGGAAGTGTAAGCCGATACACATCAGACCATCATTTAGATCAGAAGCGACGGCTTTTCACGCATGACCGCAATGAAAGCTACACTTCATCTACACTCTCTAAGGCCACAGTGCAAAGATCATTAAAGCCCCAATAATCCCACAGTCTGACTTTAGAGCCTGTATAACACACCGAAAAACCATTGGTCCAGCTGTTCAGCATTGGGTTCCTTTTGGTGCCGAGTGTGTATCAACATCAGGAGTTTGTGTTCCCAGTAAATTTAAATGTATATCTGTGCAGTGGCATGTGTGTCTGGGAATGTACAGTTAAAGACCTCTCAGCTCTAATGTGTTAGCAAGAGAAGGTGTTTTTTTGGAAATCCCACTTGGCCAGTTGGTATCGCTGTTACTATGAGAGCTCAAATCAGTGAAATCTAATAGGCCTTTAGTCCCAGTGGAAAACAGAGCAGGACTCAACAGATTAAGACCTGTTGACTGATGGCAGCTTAAAGTATAGTGCCATTACACTCCTGGCTCTTTGGATAAGTGTTCCTAAAATGACACCAGAGAAAAAAGAAGGTAAAGATAACGTGCAGTCAAGGTAGTTGGCTTGTCCACTTGACTTGTCTTGCGTCGTTTAGGTTTCAGCCGCCGTGAGGATAAGAAACTGTAGCCGTCATCTTTATCTTGAATTTGACTCTTTGTTAAGGAGGACAGTCTTAGAAAAGCACTAGATGATTATACACTACCAAAAGAAATTCTCCAAACATGCTGCTAGTCTCAGTGTTAAATGTAAGGAGTTGTGTTTTTGTGACAAGCTTTGGTGAGATACATGTTCTCATGAGATGGTAGCTTGCCCCATCACTCAGAATTTTGAGGCTTTATGTTGTCAAAAAATGTAGAGTATAGATTTTAAATGCACAACATGTTTAAAACATGAAACATGCAAATTTAAACTGGGAATCATCTCACTGTTGTATATTGTAATAAGAAGGACTAGAGGGAGGGAGATTACTGTGGGATTGCACTGATTTAACACTAATCTCAGAGCTAAAGGCGGTAAATTTGTTCAGTGTTACTTTCACTAATAGAAGAACAAGTAGACAGGTTTTTATGTTGTTATTGGAGCGTTAAATGTATATTGACATGCAGTGAAGTGCACTATGAAACCCTCCTGTACTGATGGTGCCACAACTTTACCAAAGTATGGTTTATACTATGGTTGAACTACATTCCCAGAACTTAATTTTGACTAATTTTATATGAAACATATCATTTTTGGTAATCAGTTGCCATGTTCATCAGCAGTTTGTTCTAATTTTATTGGCCTGAGTACAACATTTAACAGGAAGCCAAAAAAAAGAATTATTACAAAGTGGTGCCAGAGCCTGGTCTCACCCTCAGTGTCCTAACTTCCCTCAGGGCTGTGCGCCCTGTAAGGCTAGGCCTCGCTATCAAAAGTAGCATTTATCAATCCAGACATGCACCACTGTTACAGAGAGTGTAAGCCCTCAGATATTGACTGTCTGAAATGTAGAAACGCTGTGTTTTGCCAATAGCGTGTCAGGAAAAGACAAAGTACAATGTGAGTGTGTCTGCTCAGAATCATTATAGTGCTATGGTGCAGACTATTTTTATCAGACTGTGAATGTTTCATGTTTTAAACAGGCGTGTTACAGGAAACCACAAGTCAATGATCATGCCATACATGGAAACTAATTGACCTTCCATGACTCCACATCAAAAGCTGCGTTGACTCTTGTAAATTATTTGACATCTGGCCCGGCTTTACTTTAACAGCCAACTGTAACATTCATTTTCAACACTCAGCGGTAAACAGAACATTGAGTAAGAGCATAACAGGCATATTTCATTATCAGGAAACAAACAGACTGCCCCTAAGTGAACTCTACTGCGACTTCTTGAAGCCATAAAAGCCAGGTACAATTAATGGGGAAAAAAGAAAAAGCTGTGAATTAATTAAATAGCCTTTTAGTCACCAATCAATTTACAAAAATGTGAAATGACAAGGCTGTTTTTGAGAATCGTCTTGTCTCCTTAAATAGACTGAAGGAGAAAACAGCTTTTGTGTTTTGGCTTCATTAAACTGCAGCAATTGCCAAGATGTATGGATGAGAGGCCTTGTACAAGTGCTACACCAATGCCCTAAATGGTTAAGTGCCCTTAGTGGCAGTCTGCCTGGCACACAGACAACTGGCACAGCGCACTCGCCCCCTGAGATGAATTACCCACAGCAATAAGAAGAAGTTCCACCACCAGCTTCGCAGACCATTTCCACTTAAACAAATGCGGTTGTTTTGACAGAACGTACTGAAGAGAGATGGTGGTAATGGCCTTGATAAATTTCACCCAGGCTTTAAACACTTAAGATTTGGCTGTCAAACTGCAAATGATCAAAATGGAAACAGATTTATTACTTAGTTTGTAGTCAGTCATTTAACAATCTGGACTTAAATATGTTATGTACAAAATAGACAAGGATTTAAAGATCACCTTTACATATGGAAACCCCTTTAAGTAAAATCTATTGTAATGTGGACCATTTTAGTTGATAGTTAACAACAAATAACATGTAAATGTAGCTCGATGTGCATTATTACAGCTACAGCATCCAGACTGCTGGCTTTGCTAAACCAAACTACGTTGAGCGCTCCAATCTGCAGCTGGGCCATGAGTCTGGTTCATTTGAGTCTGTAATCCACAGGTGCACAGGCCCGCTCCGGACGGAAAAGAGAGCATTAGCCGCGGGCCAGGGAAGCAGGCGGAGAGGCAGAAAAGGGGCAGGGCACGGCTGTTTCAAATGCAAATGCTCTGGTCTGTTCTTCACAAAAACCCTTTTCCAGTGGCACAGCTTGTAAAATATAGCACCCTATGGCTTCATTCAAAAGATACAGCCACTAGCCAGAGCTGCAGGACCACATGGCCCCCCGAAAGCACTCAAGCATGTTATGAAGAAAAGTGAGCTCCTTTTCAATGACAGTAGTCAATGAATACACCGAGGGACATTATAGCTGGTTTATTTAATGTTTCACCCTTTGGCTAAATGCTCCGATGCCTTATTGAATTACATATACGGTCTAGTTACACTGGTTTGTTGCTGTTAAAAATAGATCTCATCATAATCATTGTACATCATATAATTTATGTTCACTTGAACTAATTCACCATAAAAAGTGTAGTTCATTACTCCTTAATATGGACATAGGAACACATTTTTCTATAAAAAATAAGCAGTATATTACACTTGGCTCGGTTTGAGACCGTTTAGGATGAGTGCTCTAACCTCTCCCTTTGCTATTTTTCTTAATATATATCTTAAAAATTGCTGTACAAATCTGTTTCAGGGCCATATCTTCATTAAACAGACTCTGGAGAGAAAAATTACCCCTTTTCCTAATGATGCTCTAATGATACTTTAATCTCCACTTTCTAAACTTGCAGATTAAACTTTCCCAGTAAAACTTTGAGTTCAGATGTTTTATCATTACTTTCTGTGACTTCTCAAGATTTAGCACTCAGTGAGACGTCTGTGCAGTGTTTATACATCTGCGATGGCCATCACAACAGGATCTCTGAAAAGTGATTTTGTTTTTAGGACTCCCTTGGCATTGTCACTGATACATGCAGTATGGGAAAATGTTATTTTATGCGTTCACACTGATGTGATGTGCACAAACAAAATAGAGTTGTGTTAAGGTCATTTCTCTAAAAACGTTGACAGAGAAGTGGCTGTTAGTAACCTATATGTTGTCTTCTTATTTCATACAAGTTTAAACGGTTTTGTAAAATGACAGAAGCCTGTTCGGAAACCACATAACAGTGAGGAGGAGTGTGTGGGAGACACTGTGGCACTGAAGGTTGGTAACTGTGCATTACGCAAAGGGAAGATGACATTTTGGTCTTTGACAAATGAAGAGAAGCGACTGCACGGTGTGACTGAAGAGCAAAGGACCTCATTATGTTAAGAGCGGCACGAAGAAAGGTCGTCTAAAAGCTCTGGCAATTGGGTGTTAAAAAGCATCTGTGCATATCGCCTTCTGCTCTCGCGTGTGTTTATTTCCTGCCTTTTGCTGAGACTTCACAAACAGCACATATCACATAACTTTGCGCCGAATGAGACAAACGACTCTTGCTCCAGACGACTAATTATGGATGTCTCAAGTGAGGCCAGTGTGTGTTTGACCTTTACACTGCACTTATCTCGATCAAGAGCTAATTGAGAGTCCCATTAGAATCTATGAACTCACAATTAATTAGGCCTGAAATCCAAATGTTTATGTCCTGTGTGACATAATGTGAGAGGCTAATGTCAAGATAAAAGGCTGGATCTGACAGAATTAACTGAGAAGGTGTTGAGATGATGAGATTATGGTTATGTTTTTCTTCTTTACGTCAAAAGTTTTCAGCAGGGTATATTACATTAAAATAACACCTTTTGCATTTGTCTATCTTGGAAAAATATACCTTAAATCTCCCTTGAAACCACTTCCTGTTCCAACAGCTGCCCTAAAACTAAGCAGAAAGTTTCTTTTTGAGCACACGTTCTTGAGGAAATAACAATCAGCCATTTTTTTTTTTTTTTTGTCTTGGTTTGATCACAGACAAGAGCGTGTCCTCAGGTTTGGAACAGCAATCTGCAGTGTGCCTAGATTCCTCCACACATCTCTGTATCACATATCGACTTTTCTTGGGCTCACTGACCTCTCACTAGATAAACCGCCGTATCCTTCCGCCGCAAAACAGCTTAAACATTGACGTTTTCTTTTTATGCTCGACAAAAAAAAATAATAATAACAAAATCAGCTCGAAATAGTCTCCCCGCCCTTTGGTACTAATAAACCACAGAATAAGTTTTGTTCTCCCCCGAATCATTAGCAGATAAAGCCCCTCTTTCTTGGCCTTTAATCAAACGGGCAATAGCTTGACATGGCTGGTTAGCTCCTCGATAGAGTGCTCATTGTGCCCCCGCTGAAAAGAGCCATAGAGGGCTTGTCTGCGTGCAAATCATGGGATCACTGGATGTGCATTCCTCCCTTTCCTCCCCCATCTTTCCCCGTCCGCTTCCATCTCTCATCCGCTTTGAAAGTCATCACGTACCGGAGTTAAGTCTTAAGAGGACGCTGTACCCTCTGATTCAACAAAATGGGTAAAAAAAAAAGGTGTTTTTTGTGTTTTAGCAGGACATGAGTATTGAGAATGAGGAATTTAAAGGGAATTGTGGCCTCTAAAAAGTTAAGAAGAAACTGGAATCTGATAAAAGTGAGTGTAACTATTTCATACAGCTCCCTACAGCACTGCCTTCTGTTCACTAGGGTTAACCAAAAGCCTCATGAACAGTGGGTTTTAAAGCTACGGCCCTTTGCTGTCTGGTCTGTGATGAACCCTCAGGGGCCGTAGCTTTGGAATATTACACTTTGGCTTGTTTTTTTGTTGGTTTTTTTTTGCTTTCTTCACGTGATCCGGGGGCAGAAGCGCTCAGCTCGATTCAGACGCAGCTGCAGATGAAGAGGAATATCATGAGGAATATCAGGGGGCTAAAGCCCGGTGAGAGCGAGGAGAATGAAGACCTGAGGGCAGGGATGACATCTTGTGAAGGAAGTTAGACAAAAGCACATGAAGGAGGCACAAAGCGGAGGTGCAGTGAGGCAAGCGAGGGTCTTTTAAGGTGAAAGAACAAAACTAGGTGTAGGTGAGAGGGAGGTTGATATAAGGCCCTGAAGTAGACGGCACAGCGATTGATTGAAGTGCACTGTTGTTTCCATACAGCGTGTAAAGAAACCAAAAAAAGACGGTTGAGAAACAAGACTGTGTGGCTTCCCTGGTCTAAATATAAGTATGTGGTTTGACCAACTAACTGCTGCGTATCTCCGTTTTTTGTTTGTCTTTTTTCTTTTTTGCCACAGTGAAAATGACAGTTCACTAAATGAGTTTTACACTTATGATATTTGTTCATTGTAATGCTGAACATTTTGTGCAAATTATTCATTAAGCTCTTGTTTTCAAAGGACAAGTAATATATTCCAGAATTAGCATCGCAACAATATTTTATTCTAATTCATGATGTATAAAAATGTAATGAATATCTCATGAGGAGAAAAATTTATTTCCATCTCTGGTATGTCCTTTTTTACGTTGCCTTAATTACAGCGAATTAATGTATTGATGATGCTTTTTAATCATTTTTCTGTCATCACTAGAATCCCTTTCATTGCTTATTTGTTTTTGGTTTGGTATGCAAATCCATTTATAGCTTTTGATGTCTTTAGTGACACAAACTCCCAGAAGATAATTCATTAAAACATTAATTTGAAAACAAAATTAACCATAATATTAGAACAACAGCATGCTTATTTGTCTTAGGCTTAGACTTGATCAGGGTTGTATCTGGGGTAGACATGTCCGTTATGGTTTTCAGGAAACAAAAGTGTGTCAGAATAATGTCCCTTTCAACACATAGAAATAGTGCGTGTAAAAGGTGCCTTTATCTGAATGCACTGTTGATATCTGCCTCTCCAGGTGGCTCGCCTCCGGTTGGAAATAAAACCAGTGAATGACAGTAGCATCTGGTAGATACTGGGCTTTAGTGGCCAACACACACACACATGTGGATTAATGCACCTGAACAGCCTGGAGACACTGTATAAGGACGTTACCAGCCCACATTCCTCACATTTTTACAGTGTCGCCTGGTAAAGGAAGAAGTGGAAGTGGCAACCCAAGCTTATTTGAGGGCAACCTCTCTTAACATGAAACATCTGTTGCTGGTTCTTTGAGTCACAGGAGCAGCTTGAGCAAAGATGTAGAGGAAAAAAAGCAGAATTTCAAATCTAGACTCTTCAACATATGCATATTTGAAACATTTATTAAAGAGGCCTGTGTTGTTTGTGCCTAATTGGTTCAGTGTTAACCACAGCCTCGAGCATACGCAGCACATTCCCGTTCTTTGACTGACAGTTTTAACAATTCCTACTGCATTCCTGTCACTTCTATTTCCACATGTAAAGAAAACATGCCAAAGTGCATTGGCGAAAAGTGAGTTTTATGAATATGAGAATACTTGCAGTGTACACAAAGCAGCTGTTGCTGTCAAGCTGCGCTGATTATTTAATTGTTATGTACACTGCTGCACAGATAATGCACCGACAAGGTAATTGAAATGTTATCCCAATCTTATCGCAGATGATTACTTAAACACTACATTTCTAATGCATGTTGAATTAGGCAATTACATGCGTTTAACAAGAGCCGTGTGTGTGGAGCAGGAGAATTACCAGACAATGGGCTGGGAATATTAAGTGTTTCAGCCATGAGTGTGAGGTCAAAGATCACGCAGCGCTTATAGGCATATTAGCCACTTGGTTATGATAAATTATGACTGTGTTGCTATGGTGACCAGTGCAGTGGGTTGAGATGAAACAATAAGGCCTTAATGAAGCGGGGAAGAGAAACTAATTTAATTATCTCACATCATGTATATGTTTGAATTTGTATTTTTGTTTTTACAAAGTGAAGACTTTAAATGAATATGGTTATGCATATGGATTATTGCTGGATGGCATTAGCTCCATGCAGCAGTACAAAGTGATAACAAGCTCACTGTCAAGGCAATCATTGGTAGTAGTCCAATCAGTTATATAGTTCCTTATATTTCATCAAATTCCCTTAACACAACAATTTATTTTCTGTGTGTGTCTGAGTACACTTGTAAAACCCGTTTGACGTATTCCAGTGATTTGCCACTTACTTCACAATTAGAGACTAGCAGCTGGATGCTGATTTTGGGAAAGTGGTGGGCACTTGTCGCTGTAGTCATGCCACCTCCACCGAGAGCTCATTAAGGAGCAGGAACGCCTGGCTGATTGGCTTAAAAAGTACTCACGATGTACAGACTGGCTGAGACAAACTGGTACAGAGACTGATGGAGATGCAGTAATAGTGTACAGTGAGGGAGTAATTAGGAGGCAGTAGGGAAATAACTTTATTCATTTATTTTATGGTGTTTTTGTGTGGGAGGCTGGACGTCAATGCTTAACTGAAGTTTAGATGGGGTTAGACTTGTCATTTCATAACTGAGGTTGTCTGACATTGGAAGACGGTATGAAATGAGATTAAATTAGCCATGTTAATTATCAGACTATTGTGGCTATGGTTATGGTACTGTTAGGCTTAAAATTGCAAGACGAGAGGTAATTATCAGATGGTAAAACTGCTTATTGTTGCCTCAGACACATGGGATGTTTACATGCATGCGTCAACACTTGCATCTCTACATATGTTTGCTTTGTATCTGCGCATGTTATGTTTGCCATGTAGCTGTTGTGTGCTCACGCCTAAACCTATCCACACAACAGCACACAGCCGTCACGTGCTTCATAATTAGCTGATTGAGCCCTAACGTCATTACCGCGGCTACGTCTTCTGCACACTAATCGATTTCCACCGCTGCAGCTTAGTATGCAGAGCTGACTGTCAATAGCAGAATTAACTCCGATGCAAAAGGGACTGAGCACGTGGCTGGACTGCTGCAGAGGGGGGCCCTGATGATTAGAAAGTTAGATGCAGCAGCCTTTTTTACATGCGGCCTGTGTCGTACATCTGTGTGTGTGGTGTGTACCTGCCTGCTCTGTGTTAACAGCCACACATCCTGCCGCCGACTGTTAAGATTGGCATTTTTATGATCTCGTTTGACTCTAATACAAGGGGCTAACAAACGCCCAGCCATTTCCTGTGTCTAGCACCCTTGAACCCCACGCCTCTTGTGTGCTTTTAAGAGTTCCCCAGTGTAAATCCCTTTCTCATTTTGTTATAAGGATCTATATTCATCAAAGTTACCCCATGTACCTTTTTACAATTGCCTCTCTCCATTTGCAGAAATTTATTTGAATTTGAATTTTACTTTATTTTACTGTGATAGACTGAAATATCTAAAGCACATATTTCAATTAAAGCAGCCTTTGTGAAAAGAAAGGTGTATTAAACAGCATTTCCACGAAGTATGGCACAGAGCAATACAGCACACTTCTAAAGGTGTTTCCATTGGACATTCCATGTGTGCAGTACCATGTCTTTTTAGTTACCCCTTTGTTGGGGTACCAAGGAAGCACTACAGCTACTAAAAGGTGAAGCTAAACAGTAACATTGCACATTCTATTATGTGCACACGGCAGTAAAACTGCTTGTCTTTTTAAGGGTTAGCCATACAGGAGCTGATGTGGCCACCATCAGGATTGTTTCTTGTTCAGAGACTTCTGGTATATGCTAGATTTACAAAAGTAATGCTGCTGTCATATGAGGTCTTTTGTTTTATTAATTATTAAAGTGTTTTAAGCTTCAGTCTTTACCCAAAACAAGCATTTTCATTTGAGTGGTGTCAACTTTTCACATTGCATTTGAAGTGAGTGCATCTGTTTTTCAGGATCGTGTTTTGAGTCATGTTTTCCATGTTTAACGTTAGCGACAGTGCTTCAGGGGTTTAGAGAGTGGCTGGCCCATGCTGTAGCCCCAGGGCTACATGTCACACACAAACAAACACTGTAAGTTGCACCGACTGAATCTAAAAGGGGTAATACATGCAAATGAAACAGAAGCCCAGAAACAATTAGACATTTGTTAAACTCCTTTGAGTCTGTAAGGAGATGTATTCAATCCAGATGTTGAGGCAAATGAAGAGTTTTACGTGTGCAGTCCCACATAAACACGAGAGGGATAGGCCGGATGTAAACCCTGAGGGGAAACCACCACTTGAATTTATTGACAGCTGTTAAAGCCTCCAGATAAAGTAGCTGGATATCTCAAGTGCTGACTGAACATGTGACGATAGTGAGCAGAACCGGCAGTGCTCGTTGAGCCACTGGGCCCCAACACCGCTGCTCCTATCACCCCTCACTCCCCCCACACTACCCCCTCACTCACGAGCTCCTCTGCCACTGGACAAAAGCTGCTGCAAGTCGAGCATGAAAGCAGCCGAGGGGGAGCTGCAAATAAATTAGGGGTGTGTTGGAGAGAAAATAGCAGGGGGCATGAACTGCCAGCTGTTGGGTTGAGCGCAGCACTTATGGAGTTTCTGACTGAAGGAAAAAAGTGCCAGAAAATCCCATCTCGGACTAGATCAGGTCTGAGATTTAAGTCAGGTGTTGTACTGTTGTTGCATCTTTTATGAGACGGGGCCCCTGGCTGCATTTTATCTGCCACGATAACACATGACAGATTATTTTAATTTATGCTACTTTAATATAAAATCCATGTAAGTTATGCCCTAAGGACCTTCGTTTAAACCAGAAAGAGCACTCAGAAGCACAGCTACTGAATTTCTAGAAAGTAAGGGTTACTTTAAATTTGACAGCCATTTACTTGTGCAAGTGTTATGTCAACACAAAGCTGTTGGCATCATAAAAATGTTACTGAGGAAGGAGTAGAGGCTTTACTGAGTCTTTCAGGTCTGCCTCCTTCACAAACTTGTCTGACTGATTTATGGTCTTTGCCTCTGTTGCTTTAATCTTGGCTTGTTAAATTGTAGCCTCATCATTTATCAATTAAAAAGGGGGGTTGTCCTTCAGTGTTGTCATTGGTCAAAAAATGTTAAACTAGACTTTATGTCCCATCCCCCAGTCTGCCCCCCAACCCACTCAGAAAAACTCAGTGGGTCTGAGCCAGGGTTATGGGTTTTGATACTGTGTCTGACACTGTCAGTGCAGGTAGAGGATGACACAAACTAATCCTATCCATAAACAGAAAACCTTTAAGTGAAATTTTCCTCATTAATCCCTATTAACTCAAAGTAAACTCATTCAGTACAGTGCATTCATTAACTGTGACATGTTCCCCCACACAAATGAAAAATCACCCTCTCTCCACTATGTTTATGTATAGTTGTATTTGATTGTTTTTTCTTTTCCCTGCTATGACAGCTCAGCTGATTGCAACATGAGAGGGAGTCACAAGGCAACAAGCCAAATCAGCCCCCTGAAGTGATATGTATTGGCTGGGGAGATGTATTTTTCCGGTGTTCTCTCCTCTGCTGTAATCAAAGGGAGTGGCGCTCTGACTGTGACTCCCATCACCAGAGGCTAATGGCTAATCAAACAGGAGAGCTGCCAACCCTCCGCAGCTTTCCAGAGCCGCCCGCCACTTTGTCAGTTCTCTTTTTTATTTATTCAGCACGTACAAGCTGTAGAATTAGCATTCTGTTTTGATTGTTTGGTGTACGGGTGTTGTATCTGGCTCCTGATGGGTGGTTCAGATCCTCTGTATTTTTTGGACATTGATGCTGCTGTAATTGAGCACAACAGTAGATCATAACAACTGTCATTTAAGTGTTTTCTTTTTTACTTTCAGGAAACTGTGTGCACGCTGTGTGCAGAGCAGGACGTGCAACTTTTGCTCTCCTTCTCTTTGTCTCTGATCCTTTGTCACATAGAGCCAAAGTTCAAAGGTCAGAGTTCAAAGGCTCTTTGACCTGGGGATCTTTTGAAACGCCACATCCCATCAGTCCTCTGGAGCATTGGAAAGAGGAGGATTTGTACGATTAATCAAAAGCCTTTCAGCCACCCCGTGTTCCAGGACAAGGCACTGTCCCAACATGAGGCCTGGTAAAGACTTTTATTCAACACGCTAAATTAACTCTGGTTTCTAAAGCTTTCATTTTAAAGAAGTAACTTGGAAATATGCTTAAATGCCAAATCCCCTTATGGTAATCACATTAAAAGTGTTCAATCTTAAAGTAAGTAAGTTATAGGTTAATAATCATCGTTCTAATGCAGCCGATCCAGTTCAAAGTTTGTGTCTCAGTCCAGTTGTATCATGGATTCAACATAAACTGTCTCCTTTACTGCCTGCTTGTTTGTAGTTAATGTCTTCCAGCTAACAGATGCTCGATGGCAATATATTTTAACGGTCTAGCCTTGCTTCAGGTCAAGCATGGTAGACAAAATTGGAGCCTGGTAAAAACTGAGCCACAGTTACCACAACAAAATGTCCTGATAAAAGTGTGGGAAGGGAAAACTGATGTAACATTCCTCATAAAATACTCAATATAAACCAGATCACCTTCAGACTGTTTCCACCTCTTCTTGTTCTGGTTCTGTCCACTGTATCTCACACACACACACACACACACACCATACATGCTGACTCTGGTCCGGGGCTAGCATGTGGGGCACAGTAATGCGGTGAACACGTTTCAGGACACTCCCCGCTGGTCTCAGTCTGCAGCGCCGACCGCCCGTCGCACAACCTCTGGCTGCCATCTGTATCCCATTAGAGCCACAAGAGGGCCGTGGCACTGAACGCGCGGACAAAACCGGTGACTGTGTTCCCCTCAAAGTCACTGAGCATTATTTAATTACAGAGCACACTCCATAAACTTCACGTTATTAACACAGTGGGAGCACATAAAAATATATTGGATAAAGCAACACCAAAATTCAATCAGTCTTTGGCTGGTACCGACCGAGCAACAAAGCGCCATTATTTTCACTGAATTCTCCTGGGTTCTTTTTGGATAATTAGTGCATCCTTTTGCTGTCTAATGATCTCAGTTATTGTGCTGCTTTTTTGATTAAGTGTATTAGTTTTAAGGTTATTATTATGCAAAGCAGTTGTTCCTGTCGTTACATTTACACAGGTAAAACGTGGGATCTTTTGAATACATTTTCATCTATTAATAGCTTATTCGAATGTGAAAATGGAGTCTTACCTACATTTAAAAAACACACCTTCCCAAATCCCACATTAGTGTATAGTTTATTTAAAAAAACGATGGGTCAGAATATGAAGATTGTGTTTATAGTGACTGTATAAACTGAGGAACATCACCCAAATAAACTGACAAAGGATCTGTGAAGCCATTGGAGCCATATCTCAATTTCAATAATTGGAAAAAAAAAGGTTGGAGTGGTTTTTTAATACAGTCAAAGGGTCAAAATTACTTGTAGCTTTCATTTTTTATACATAATTTTGGCGTTTGTTTGTTGGTGTTTGACCGATTTTCTTTACTCTACATGTTTGTATGTGTTTATGTCTTTTGTTGCTTCTTGATTATTAGCATAATGGAAAAGTCTGCATGCGTGTAAACTCTAAGCCGACATGTGATGCCAGATGACTGCAGGGTATTAGGGGTCACAGGTTTGTGGGCCACACAGTGTGACCTTAATCAGCGCTAAAGGGGACAGACCTGAATGGCTAAAGCTCTCCAGATGATGACCTTTGACCCAGGGATCTCTGTGCGGAGTGGACATCGCCTCAAAACCCAAACAAATACAAACGCTGCTTATTTTCATCTCTCACTTTTTTCAGTTTGGTGTTCCCTCAGCCCTGTTTCCTCCTCCCTTACTCGCTGTCCTATTTCTCCTTTCCTAACAAGCAATAAGGCTTTTGTGCTTCGCTGAATCTCGTCAGCTGCTCAATTGGGGAAGTTGCCTGTCTCCAACACTTTATATTGTTTAGATTGCAGAAAAATAAAAACATAACCTGCCACCTGCATGCGAGATGCGGCCAAAACATAACAATTAGCTGCTGCAGAACTGCTCTAAAACGCCATTATGAGGTGTGTTTGTGAGAGTGTGTCAGCAGAGGCAGAAAAAGATAAAAACGCTCTGGATATATGAGCACATTTCCACTTTAGATGAATTCATTGCATTGAAAAACACAATGGGCTGACCTGAATAAATACTGGACGCGACCAAAAATGGAAATCAGCCAATTGATTTCAAGATGTCAGCGTGCATTTATTTTGAAATGGCTTTTATCGCTGCGTCTGAAAGTCATATAAGGAAATCTAATGTCTCTGTAATGTAAATATGATGGCACTAATCTGAAGGTGCAAGGCAGCTCGAAATCTCCTTTTGCAGCCATGCACAGGCTCCTAAATACCTAATACCATTAAATCAAATTACAATTCTTCCGTCCGACCAGAACGGGAAACGTGCACCTAGCATTGAGAGATAATTCAACAACCGCGCAGAGAGGAAAGCAGATTAATTTGCAGCAGAATTATCCGGTAAATTGTTTCAGAGAACATTTCCATTTGTCACTCAGTAATTCGGCTTCTCTCGCTGCAGTCTTGGCAGCACAAGAGCGGATCGCAGCTCTCAAACCGGGCACCTTTTGGTTGTTTGTTTCGGCACACAAGGCTTTATAGGCGATATTTGGATTTCTGTGTTAGCCTTCAGCAACCTAAATACAGCAGCATCACCTGTTCTGTTGTACTGAGACCACTAAAGGATCTGTCTCTTAACCTCTGCGTTGTTTGTTTAGTTTTGTGAAAAATCCTAGAAGAGCCTCAACCAGTGCTAAATTCAAAATAGTTTGTTTTGTTTGTTTTGAGGATTAAGGCCTTGCGACAAAAAAGCAGACGAGGAAAAAAGAAATAATGGATCCAAAAGCAAAACTGAAATCACTTGACAACTTCCCAAGAGTGGAATGAGCTAAAAAATAAAAAAAAAGCACTGGCTACCAACTCAAACCATTGCTGCTGGACGTCAGAAGTGCTAATACGTCTGTGTTCACATTCTCTCACGTTCACAAATAGTCATCTCTTCATTTTCTTTGTTACGCTGTTTTATATCTGCCGGCTCTATTAACTCTAGAGGCACTCGGCAAAGGTGTCACCACACGTTTATTTGCGTACTTTGAGCTAATGAAATGATATCACAAGGGTAAAATCAAGATAACAGTGTAATACTTTCACAGCACCCTTTATTCTGGCACACTATCAACAGCCTGCCTGCTGTGAAGACACCTGTGAGGTGAATAAAGTTTGTTACACCGCACCTGTAATATTCATGCATTTTAATGGGATGTAAATGGGACTGCCTTGCCAAATTAAAATTCATATTTATTATTATGTCAATCAAGAAGAAATAAATATGTTTTACCAAGACTGGAACAATACTCACTGCTGCTATTGTATTGTAATTGGACATGAGGAGCTGTTTGTGTAAGTTTAGAGTAAGCTGGCATCCACAGGTTGGTCTCAAACAGAAGAAATACAGTATGTTTACAAATAACACGTTTTTTTAGACAAAGTAATCGTAAAATATCACCAACACCACTGACAGAAAAGGAGCCCAACATATTTTCAGGTTTTCTTGGCCTTCTGGTCTAGCTTTGGCATTCTTCACATGTCTTAACCACATCTTGAATACTTATCTGCAGTATTCATGATTTCCTTTTAAAAGTCACCATGCTGATGTATTGCTTAAGTGTAAAGGGAAGACACTCTCAATACTTGCCCATGAGTGTTTTTTTCAGGGGCATTCAGATAAAGACCTTGAGAAGCATTTTATGGTTTATATTAATATAAAAGCTAAAAGAACTAATCTAATGGAGGCCAACCTAAACCTTTTACTGTGTCGTGGATAAAGCTCAATCAACTTGTTCTGTGGATGTGGTCACTTTGACTACACTGCTGACAGCATGTGTCTGTTGTTTTTATTACACATAGTGCCGGCCTGTGGATGGAGTGGAATGGGTCGGCCATTGTTTTCCAAAGCAAAGTGCTAAACCACAGGAATGCTCACAGAGGGCACAGAAGCACATTCAACTTTTTTTTTTTTTAACCAAATGATCATCCAAATTCCTATGCGATTCAAATGCATATGATTTGTTTATAAACTAGTGGCCATGTAGTTTGAGTAGTTTTCAAACAATAATCCATAAAGGCCACATAGTCTTTTTCTTCAGTCTTTCTTTGGTCATGTGTGTTTTCGTGTGAAATATTATCAAAGGAAACGTGAGTTTTACAGGTTGTAGAAGTCCTTTAGGCCACACAGGAAATCCATTGCACTTCCACTTACCCTCGAGTCCCATGTTAGTCCATCATTAATACCAACATAAACGCCTCTAATTACATGCAAACATGCTTTTACAGCCTCACACCTGTGTCAATACTCTGTCGGTTTATTTAGCTTTAGCTTTGGGCTAAAGGTTTAGCCGTTTTCTCGAGCACAACAAAGCTGTACGCCTCGGGGGTCTGAGTTGAATAAAGATTACATGTGTCATTATATTAAGGAGTGGCAGCTCTTGTTCTGTGCGCTGTAATATGGGCCAACATACATTTTACATGAGTTCCACTGGTCTGCTACTTCTCCAAGGTTCTGCACTTCATTTACAGTGAGGAGAGAATTAATTAGGTAAATGTCTAGAAGGTTAATGGTTTCCTCTTTTTCAGCTGAGTGTTTTTTTCCTCCACTAGCTTTGTCTTAATACTCCCATATATCAGTCCCTCTCCTTTGTCCTGCTTTGTTTCTTTTATCTGAAATTACATACATTTTCATTTGAAACAATGGCACTTTTCAGTAAAATATTCAGCGTGCACACACTACATGTTCACACACTGATTAGAGGGTGGTCTGTAAAGCCTGGGGTTAAGTTGATTAATTAACAGTGATATAGATTAATTAGCTGTGGCGACACTTTGATCTATGGAATCACCTCCATATGTGTAGTCAACTATGTTAAACACCAGGCCTGTGTGAATGAGGTAGGGGCCTGCACAGGAGTGGGCTCTAAGTGGATTGTGGCGTCTGTTTTATAGGAGCTGATAAGCAAATAGGTTAAATGTTGACTTCTATTGGACCACAGTGAATTTAAATCTAGTTAAATACAAGTAGATAAATGCCCATGTTAATGACTCTCTCTTTCCCTCTTTTCCTCAAATAATATAAAACAACAACAACAATATAATGTACAAATATCACACTCACTTTCCTTTTCCATCCAAAAATAGAACACTAATAGTAGCCTTTCTTCTCCAAATGATGAGCATTTCAGGGCCTTTCTACTGTTCTATAAACTATTGTAGTCCTTAAATATCAATGTAATAAATAAATGAATTCTCAGACAACAAAGATTTATATCCTGAATGAAAACTTTTGCGAAGACATTGCAAACAGCAACAGCTCGTGCATGTGTTTTGGATTTAAAACAGAGTGCACTCCAATTCCAACTATTTCCATCTGTACATTTATACACAATCTGTAACTCCAAGCTTCAAGACATAACAGAGGCCAAGAAAAGGACTTCTTTATTGAAACAAGCTTTGGTTATTTCAACTTACAAATAGAAAACGACCAGCTCAGCGTATTCCTCTTGACTTTCCTCCTTCCATCCTGTTTCTATATCCGCGCAGCAGAGGGGCTCCTCCACTGGCAGCATCATTAAAAATCAATATGGCTGCTTATTTAGAATTTGAGAGCAAGAGGGGGAACTCTGACAATTCCCCAGTGCTAAGCCCTCCAAGTCACATGCGGTTTGTCAAGCTTTGTCACAGGACAAAAAGGGAGAGGGAAGGTGTGAGCATGAGTGGGGAAGGCATAGCTGCTGGGGTCTCCATGGCAATGATGCTAGTTAGCAAGCTAGCGTTCAGGGGGCCCAGGAGAAAAGTGACAATACAAGAGACTTAGCGGCAGCCGCAGCTCAGCAGCCCGGCAGCATTAATGAGATTTTTCACACTTATTATAATACACACTCTGCCAGCTAGTGCCATCGCAAGGACACTTTACACACATATATACACAATAAACCCCGGTTCACCAGCGTGTGTGTTTGACAACAAAATTAGGACCAAGGCTTGATTGTTTACGAGCATTTATGAGCAAGGCATTGTGTGAATTCTTCCCTTCCAAATGCATGTATGCTCGAACACATAGGCAAACAAACAAAATAAAGAAAGACAAAATTATAGAGCTGAGCTGCAGGCTGTCAGACAAACATTATACTATTTTGTATTGCCTCCATTTTCAGTGTAATGTCTCTTCAGCAATTATTCCTCCTGGATCTGGATTCTGAATGTTAGTAAAAAAAAACAAAAAAAAAACACACTGCAACCACACCAGCTTAACATCTGGAGTTTTCTACTGATTTTTGAAGAAACAAAACATTGCCCATAGGGATATGTGAAATTGGGGCTGTAGAAGGAACAGCTCTATTACCTGTGTTAGAAAGTGTTTTTTTCTGCTTCCCATTTGGAAAAGCACAGAGGAATCTCGTGCCCTTCCACTCAGAGTTTGAGAGTGCATTGTATGATGACCAACAAAATAACCTTAAGGCTATAATTTTAATGCTTAAGCTGTTAACGACAGCTGAATATGGTGTATATTTTGAAGTTGGATCAATGACTAGCTTTTATGCAACATACTAAAATGCTGACATGTTTCTTATCTCATTCTCTTCCAAAGGCTGTCAAATAAATAAGGCCAACAAATGTAGCTGTGTATTTGAATATAATGTACCTCTAAACTTGAAAAAATATGCTTCCAACCTAAATGTAATAGTGGGACACAGATATTCCAAGTGCTGTGAGTGGCTCACGTCTGGAGTTTGACTTATGTGCTGTACTATAACTTAATGATATATAATCACAAAAGGGCTATGCTTCCAAGATAGCATTAACATCTCTATTGTTAATGCTCATCTTTCCTATCATTATTTCTCAATTGGCTCCTTTCCTTTACTGCAGCAGGTAAAGTGTTGGAGGTGCAGGGCTTCGATGACAGAAAAATGAGAAGAAAAAAACAATAGCGTGCAAAGGAAATGAGAATTTCACTGTACAAAGGAAGTGTTCGCCTGTCGCCCGGCTGCTGGCTCACACATTAAAGCAGCTGTCAATTGTTCAAATATTTGCATTTTCCTTTTCCTCCTGCATTTGAAATCACTCTGGCTCCTGTTTGAAAGAATGAGCACAAGGCTCCTAGAAGTGTCTAAACTTTATGTGCAGGAAAATACACACAGCAGCGCCATCTATTTTCATCACAGATCTCTGATGGCATTGTTTTTTTCTATGTATTTTTCTGGTCTATTCGGCCGAAGGCACATGCCCCTTCGAGGAGAGCAAAGGCCAGAGGGCAGAGTGGAAAGGGCAAGACCTTATCACCGTGGCAACATGGTTCTCAGGAGGGACATTCCCAGCAAAGCGAGGTGACTTAATCCAACTAGAGATTGTGCATTATCATTTAAAAAGTTACCTTCACTAGAGCTAAATGCAATTAGAAGCTGAATACATCTGTTACACAGCCTCCACCCAAATATCTGTTTACAAAATTGTATTCTTGATTAAATCTATGGCTAAGTTTATCTTTAATAAGAGCATGAGGAGCAAAAAGTGAAGGACGCAAATGTTTGTGAGAATTCATCTTTACACACCTATAGTCCCAGAACAAGATGAAGCTTCTTCCGCATGTATTTCACCTTTCCTCTTCTGTCCACATGGGAAGGTAGTCTTAAGTTCTTAAGTCTTTTCAGTCACAGCCCACAGAAGACAAGAAAATACAGCCAAATTTAGATTGTCTCATGTTCATTTAAAAGTTAGAATGGATCTGGATATAACTTTCACTTACCAAGGAGGAATCAAACAGAGAACAGGGCCCAGAGTAGAACAGTTTACAAACATATGCCTGCTAACTACTGTCTTTTATGTATTTAAATTAGCATCAACTTGTTCACAGCGCCCCTACTGGCCTGGCAGACAGACTACAGCCTTCTCTACAGCTGATTGTATTTGAGTGAATGGAGATTATTTTTATTTTTCTACCCACCAGCATTTGTGTTTAAAGTGGATCTATGGAGAACACATAAATGCATCAAAAAGCATCACTTTGGTCAGCTTTACAAGATCACTTCTGTACAGTGGGCTAAAACAATGCAATGTCACGATTAAATGTTTTCATTTACATTTTATTTCACATTGTAATCCAATCTTTCTTCCCCCGCTAATGTCATGTTTGAGGCTGCTGTACTGTCCCGGTGTGTTCATGTCCCACCTCCTCCTCCTCCTCTCAGATGAACAGATGGACTCAGTTGGGATGGGTGAAAGGGGAGGTGGGGTGTAGCGGAGAGACAGGAAAAAAGGGGGAGGTAGGACTCATCTCCGTTTGGCTGTATGTCATGCCGTGTACAGGCGTGTCAGACTAACAGGTGAGGCGGGCTGACGAGGAGGGTGACAGAGGGGCAACAAAGGTGACACTGTTAGAGGAGCGACACGAGGAGGGTATACAGGTGGCACTAATGTCATTGGCAAAGTGCTCACATATTGACATGGCATCAAGGTAAGACAGAAGAAACGGTGCTTTGGCATTTCTATCTTCTGATTACATTAAACTGTGTAAGGGATTGACATTTTACTCTTATGCAACAGTGACTCTTTGCTTGTGGGAGTGAATTTCCACACAAAGCCGAAGTGGCAACAATGCCGCTGTTCCTGTCAGACTGAATTATGAGTAAAAGAATTGTTCAATCAAAGTGCACTTTCAGAAAAAGGTCAAACAGACGATACAATCCGAGCAGAGAATAGCTTTAAAGTGACTCGTCGGATATGAGACATCTGGGAAGTTGACACATTGCACGGATTAAACCTGCGTGGTGATAAAAAGATGTTTTAAAATAACACTACTGGGAAATGTAAAGGTTAAAGTTTACCTGTGTTGTTTGAAGCAGGAGTCTTGTCCTTTTTAAGTTTAGTTAAAAGACAGTTAAGTTACATTTCCCATTATCTAACATGCTCAAAAAGTTGCATATATAGCAGACAGAGTCAATTAAGGGTTTCTAATAGTCTGCTAGTGCTTGGGGATTGTGATTAGACACTGCATAATGACCAACACACACAATTTTTGTTGTAGTATTTCTTGCATGTGAGCCTGTTTTAACAGTAATGTGTGAAAATGACCATTCGTTTGACATTTTGATGTTTTCAAATCTTTCTAAATATATGTCTTATGTGTATTTGTGCCTCTGCAGGACACACAACAGATAAACAGAGCAATCTCTCATGTTTCTGGTAAAATAAGGCACTTTTTCCACCACCATTTTCTGAAAGTGACATGAATGAAGCCACATAAAACACCACTAATCTATTACCAATTGTACACTTTTTAATTTAAGCCATAAGACAACAAGAACAAGGAGGTAGAGTTTTTGTCTGCAGCTATACACTAGGATACAAAGGGTGACCCATATTACCACAGTGGATACAGTGTCAGTAACACATTCTAAAGTAATGGAAAAAAAAGACACAAAGAGATGAGTTGATCCGGATCAGAGTACGTTATGTCTGAGTCAGCTGTAACGTGTCATGAGGTAAGACAGAAAAGTGGCATGTCTACACACAAAAATGACTAACCCCTAACCTGAAAATCATGAAGGCAAACACAAAAATCTCTCAAATGAAGCTGGTGTTGTTCCTGTGACGAAAATATCCCCCTGTTATTGTTCCTGTAGCCGCTCTGCTCCACGGCAGCACAAACACAAGTCTGTCTCTATTTCGACCTGTGCCGCGTTCTTCAACAGGCAGACCTCCCTGCTTTCTTTGTCTACAGTGAATCTGAGGGCTTTCCTGTGTCAGCTCCGCTTTACTCTGACAATCTCCTCAATTTGAGCAGGAATTAGATTTACTCTGCTCTGCCCGGGTCGGCCTTTCATCGACACACACACACACACAGAGGCCGACAAAAATCACATCTGACAAGTGCAGCATTTGAAATATACCGTCTGATCCATCATTTTAAATATTTTTATGTCTATAAATAACACAACTGAGATATCATTTGACTGGTGTTGACTTTTGATATCATGTCAATAATAATAATAGTTCAGGACATAGAAATAAGATCATTTTATCTCCTCTACTCTCCATCCTTTTACCAAATTACATCAGGCTTAAATGCATCCTGTGCCATTACAGCGTAGTTCCTCCACTAGACTCTGTACTTATCCAGTTTTCCACGGGGGAACTATGAATTGTTTAGCTCAGCTTCTGCAGAAAGACATCACCTTTAGTGTAATTTGCTCCCAGCGCTACATGGAAGATGGATGCATTAGCTGTGTCCTCCCATTGATGAGCCAAATAAAACTTTACGCTTGACAGTCAGTGCCAAAATGGATTCTGTTGCTACCTGCAGGTAAGTCTGAGGCAGCATTCGAGCACAGCTTTGCCTCTGGGTAAAGTCCCTCTCCTGGTTGGTATTATACTGTACGTGCCACTGTGTATTTGGTTTTGTGGGAAACAGAGTCAGATTATACGCATCTGTCCTGGTCTGATGCAAAACATGAAACGAATCGGCAAACATGCAAGCCTCTGTTTCTCATTTGTGGAGCATGAAACTGGTCAGTTTGTTGAATGTTTTGGCGCCTTGATAAGACAAAAACAACAAAACATTGCTTTTACATTTATTTAATTATTTTGAGTTCACTGTCTCTACTTAAAAAACACCTTTGCTGTCCATCTGTAGATATTTACTCAATAAATCATTAGACATTTTCAAATCACAATTATTTGGTGTACCTTGCTTGATTATAAAGTAAATTTTGGGCTTTTTAAATGATTTTTATTGAACAATTCCTGACTTTTCATTAAGTAGCAGGGCCTTAAGATTAGAGCACTCATCAAATAGTATTTACATCCGACATACAGTAGCATAATAGTAAATAAATTGTGTTTCGATGTCACTTTGCACACATTTTATTGCCGTATGAGCATTGTTAATGAGGTGCCAGAGGTTGCAGCACCATTAATTAGTGTGATTTGTTTTTTTCTGTCAGCGGTAAAATGTGTGGGAAATATTCAGATTCAGGATAGATGGATATAGCAGCACTCAAGAGTAACAGAAGGGATTGCACAGTGAGCACAATCTCAGCCTGAAACTTTCTGTCCAGTCTCTTCTACACAAAAGTTAGACTACATTAGAGATGGTAATAGATATTTTGGCTGTTTTGTACCACTAACGTACCAAAATCCATATTTTTTAGATCATGTTCTCATTTGTTTTGCCTCTAAAACCGAGACAGCGCTACCACATCTAAGAAACAAACGTGGTGTTTTGGCATAAAAAGAGCATAAAATTGAGTTGTTTGCAGCTGCTTGTTTTCTGCTTGGTATTTGAAATGAGAGTAGAGTCTCATCACAGCACCGGTGTTGTGCAGAGGAACGTGTTGAAGGTGTGGGTGAGACAATGTGGTGGTTTGGCATATATTCTACTGTGGGATCTTACACAGGATGTGAGGTACAGCATGTGTATGCGGAAGGTGTTTATGTTGTGGGTTTTTTATAGCTTGCATTAGAAAAGCATAGAAGGGATGTGCAACACTAAATATCTGTATGTAAATATATCTTTATTTGAAAATTGAGTTTAATGTAAGTTTTAATGATGAGAGGGCTTTTTCTTCTCAACACTTACCATCTCCAGCTCTTTAAGAGGCAATAAACTACCCCTTGAAGAACCTGAAACTCCTAACAATGGCAGCTTTAGCAGTATAACAATGAAATCATTTTTACATTGTCCACAGTAGGCCCCTGAAGATAGCTGGAAAACGCTTGTGAAGGTGGTTTATTTCACATTTATTATTATTTCCAAGGACTTTATATTTAAACACATAAGAAGTATATATATATTGTGGAAATGCTTTGAAAAGACACAGTGTTAAGCCTGTTATTTAGAGAAACTGCAGCATTAAGTATCATTGTCGAGGCCATTTATAATCTACGGTTGAGGTTATATTGGGAACCATATCATTGTGCTCAATCTTAGTGTATTTTTATTCCAAGCACTGCTCAATTTAACCACATTTAGTCCAGCCACCATGGCCCCTTTATTGTATAGATTTACTGGGGGTAACCCATAAAATCCTATATCACTTTTCAAACTGTTATCATACACCGGCTGAAATGGGACTCTTTTAATGGGGGGTATTAAATGGTTAATTGAAGTGTAATGTGCAAAGGTTTTATACCTATTGTAAGTGACAGTGACACGTGAGAGCATAAACCCACAGGCCATTAAACGAGCTCAGTGAATTAATTTTATGCAAGTGCACGAGTGGTCACACGACTGACGGCCTCTAAATGATCATATCTAAGGAGGATATGAATGTGTCTGTGCATATTTAACCAGTGCATGCAATGGTTTGAAAAGGGCCTTGTGTGTTTTGATGTGCATGATAGCATGAGACACGCAGAGTAATCCAACATTTGAAAATAAAAACAGGAAGTGTCAAGCCACAAAGTAGTCCATTCCAGATTTGATGCATTCAAATTTCTATCACTTATATTTAGCCCTGAAAACAAGAATGAAAAACAAGAATGATAAAAAAAGAAAAAAAGAAAAGGAAACATGTAAAAGACAGACAAATCTTAAAAGCGACCTGGAGCAGCTGTAAACGCCGCCACGTAACTGGCACCATGGTAACCAAATTTGCCCCCTTACATATGTTTGAGATTGTGTAGCACGCAGCGCCGTCCCAGAGCCAGCCCCCTCATCAAGGCACTAATCACTGTGATTAGTGAGTCATTTCATCATTACAGGTTTCACACCACACACCGCTCACCTCCAGACACAAGCGCTCACACGAAAACTTCCCACAAACGCACCACCTCGGCCCCTCCACCTTCACCCCTGCAGTCTGCAATCCATCACTGAGCCACTGGGGAGGTAGCACGGAGAGGACGGGGGCAGAACTGCCGAAAAAGACAAAGGAAGGAGTGACCATGTCTGTCTTTACCTTGAGCTGGGCCTCTCTTAATCCCCAGTGCACTCACCAATAACACACACACACACACACATGCGAACGGGAGAGGTATGTAAAACCTGAAAGCCCAAAATGTAACCACTTCCTTGAATGACTGCATGCTTGTGAGTGTGTTCATGCACGTGTGGTGAGCTGCATGAGAAGTCACGCAAAGCAGAGGTCAGCTTGTGAACGAGAAGAACACAAAGACGAGCGGTTAAAAGTTCATTAATGGTTGTCTGGTTGGTTTGTCTTGTATTGTTCTCATAGACATATATCAGCAGTGACATGACAAAACCACACGCACAGTGAAAATAGCCGATGACAACGTGGCACGACGACATTATTATAAGTGAAGAAGCTGCATATTTCATAAACAAATCTTAGTCAGAGGTCATATTGCATTCATTCAAAACAAGATGCTGCATGGGAACGATGAAAACATGTGAAAATATGTAGGAAAACACAAGCAGAGGCAAGAATTAATTATTAGACAAGTTCAAAAGTGTCACGTCAGCTTTAATCGAAGGGAAATTAAATCTAATTCATGAGATATTACAATTCACTGATATGATTTGAAGTAAACATGAATGTCTAAAAGAATGGACATCCTACACAGTGTTGACCAATGTATTAGTAATAACAGCATTCATCATCATCATCATCAGCCAAAGGGCTTCTGAATGACTGAGGAAGTGTCTATAATGAGTTACTGTGCAGTTGTGAGCATGTATTCTGCACTTTACATACTTATGTGCCTGACTGCGCACACAAAAAGGGTCACGTTGCCTCCGTGCATATTTGCTTTGTTCATTCCCACTGTGTCATTACTCATGTGGCGTGTCCCGAGCCGAGCCAAAACACCTAGTTAGCCTCCTTTGATAGCCGATCCTACATCTGTGTTTCGATGCCACCTTGTCCAAACTGCTCTCACTGATCTCAGTCCTGCGAGTGTGCCAAGACACTGTCAAAATAATAATCCCGCTCAGGGTCAATGTACATTACCATTCTCTTTCATGGAGCACTGTAGCCCCACAGCCAAACCTTTAGAACAAAGGATATCATTCGCTGGAGGCTCTCAAGCAAATAACTTCAGCCCGTGGGGAGTTTTGAAGGGCACATGGCTTTCTCACTGTGCTCCTGTAACTTCTCTGTAGCAGATAAGTGTTATATTATAATACTCTCAATCCCTGCTGTGAATCTGCAGCCACTAAATTTCCACCAGTGAAATAAAAACGAGGTTCAAAGGTAATTTAATAGCAGAGTATTGAGAGAGCTACTGTACAAATCAGTGCTGGAACAGGTGTGGATGAAAGATACTCAGACTGTTGGGACACGGCTATAGGGTTGTGGAGAGCTAATCCTAAACAGACCAGGCTCGTCTGTCTTCGAGCAGGGACACCTCGTAAGGCTTGTGCATGTGTGGGAGGTGGGACTGGTCTACATCATGTTCCAAGTCCTTTTTTTTTTTTTTTTGTAAGGAGACTGCCGAGTCTGCACACTCTCCCCTTCACTAGCAGAGCGTGAGTTCGTGCACATGTGCGTTGTCAAAGCCTCGCGCCATATGGACCGCTTCACCAGGTGACCCAGCGGACAGCATTACTGGGTGACAGAGACGCACGCTGGAGCCTCATCCATCTCCACATCTGCAGAGGATGGAGAAAAGTGAAGGCGGATGCAAATTCCTGTCTCCCGTGTGCACCGTTTGCAACAAAGAAAAAGAATGTAACGGTGTTTTGGAGTGAAACTAATCATAAAAGTTTGGTTTGTTTACGGAGCTGCTGACAGGCTGTGACAGGAGTGACATAGTCATGATGCAGTGCACTTTACTGTGTAGTGAGCTGCTCAAAAGAGACCTTCATTAAGGCCGAGCCATATCAGTTTCAAATAACAACCACCAACTAAATTATTTACTGGCTGTGCATGCATAGATGGAAAGCACGCACAGATGTTCCTTTAACCTTACAAATTGATCTTCATCACAGACTTGGCCTTTTCAACTGCATCTTCAAAGTGTACTCTTAGTTCAGAGCCTCGAAACAAAAGTGAAACAAAAGTGCAGCATCAGCCCGTTGGCAAACACACAGAAGAGTGAAGGGAGTGAAGGGCCGGAGCTGAGTGGGCTGAAGGGACCGGGGGCATGTTTACCTCTGCTCTCTGAGGGGCGCTGCTTTAGGGTTTTGGGGGAGTGTCTGGGCCAAAGGGTGGAGGGAATCCATCTAAAAGCTCTGGGGGAGTATGGACTTGAAGAGGGAAAATTTATATTTGTGGGAAGTAATGGCCTCCTCCAGACGCTTTTGTTCAAGTGTTGATAAAACAAAAGACAATGCTGCAACAAACTAATGCTGTAGGACCAAATGTACACTGTTGAAATCTAGTCCTTTTTGGTAAAGAAATTACGCTGGTGCTAAGAACAGTAAATTCATCAAAGTCATTAGTGTTTACATGCATATAAACACTTGATCCCATAAAACACCCTCAGTGCAAGTCTTTGCCCCTTAAACTTAAAACACATCCAATCAACAAAAAACAGACAGAAGAAGGAAATGCTTGTGTAACCCTTATATTCTGATGTGCCCTTCCCGTCTTCTGCTCCATCACTGGGTCTATGAATGAAAATGCCCACAATGCACCTGAGAATCGAGCAGCTGAAGGAGGTATCAGAGGAGGGATGTAATCCTATTGTTAATTGTATAATATCAAATATTTTCAAATGTGTGGAGTATGAACTTTCAGAAAAAAATGCAAAGTGGTGTGAATAACGGTGTGATAAAAAGAACTGATCATGTTGCAAGAATTTTATTAGAAGATTAGACACCAGCAAAAAGTCCAAACCCTACCTGCCCTCTGCCCACAAAGAGCCTCATCACCTGATCAAGCATAAAAACTAAACATTACACAGACACAGGATATTTTTATCATGGGTCAACATAATTATTTCACATCTGTACAAATTTTAAAACTATATTTTGAAAGTCTAGGTTGGGTATAGATCTATAGATTTACTGTAGGACAAAAGCATGCTTTTCAGTAAATGGTAGTGTGTGAATAGGCAGCAGCAGGGAGAGAATAGGATCTGTGCTCTAAACAGCCTGCCGGATATTTAAAGGCCTTGGGGCCTGTGCTAGATTGATGTTGTTTTCCTTCAATCAAGATGCCGTGTGGGACGCGCTCACGCTGCAGTCTGCCCGCATAAACACTGTGTAGTGCCGGCACAGGGAGGACTACAGGCCCAGACACTGCGTCTGCATGATCTGTCACTGTCTACACACAACCCTGTCTCTGTTTGGATCTCATCTCTACAGAAGGATGGGACCCCGTAAAAAGAGCCCCTCATACACAAAGAGTTCCAAAGTCCTTGGAACACAGACAGGTAGACAAGGTGAATGTACCCCGCTCCAAAATACAATCTTTAATCAATGATTTTTAGCAGAAATCTGTGGAACTGCAAATTAAAATAGGATTTGGATTGTAAGAATGTGGCATTATAAAACATTTATGTAAATCCATGGATGTAATAAGTAGTGTTTTTAGACAGCTTTTTGCCATTGGGTGCTGTGAGAACTGTCTCATAAATTTCTCTTGGCTGGGTATTCAGTATTTGTCAGTTTGTTGCCAAAAACACAGAGTAAACTGTGTTATTCCCTCGAGTTTGAGATTAATGCCTGCACTTTAAAATGATAATCAATACACATTACACATGCTAATGTTTCAGCTCAGCAGCAGTCCATTATTTAGTACCTTTTGATGTTGAAGCTACACAAGAGGTAAAACATCATGCATTTGGAAGTCCAGCTCTCACAGGATGGTGCTGCTGTTCAAGAGACAAACAATTTCAGCTCCTGTGGGCTGAGGATGTGTCTCTGCCCACCACCTGAATTTCAACAAGATTTGCAGACAGAAATATCTGTCGGAAGCAGATGCTGAGAAAAGGCATATATATTTAAAGCTGCAAAAAGCTGAACTCGGGAAACCAACTTCTGGAAAGACACTGTACATGCTGCTCTGTAATATTACTGCAAATAGACTGATGACTTGATGTTTCAAAATGTTACATCCATTTCTTTTCTAACATATAAAGAAAGATGGTAGAAAATGTTACTCTTTCTAATGCACTATTCAAGGCATGCAGTGTTTGAATATTTATTTTGTTCAGGGACAAACTTCGGTTTATTTTGTAGCATCTAGACAACACGTATAATGGTGCCTAACGAGATATATGTGCATAAAGCGAGTGTTTATTAGTTAAATCTCTGCACTCCCATTCTCACATTGTAAATGCAACCTCATTATGTGCAGAGGCTGAAATAAGACCATTTTCTATCACATGACCCTATAGAGCACACTATAGAAACCACCAGTTGAGGAAATTATTGCAGTCACGGCGGAGAATAAGTGGAACAAATTATAAAATTTGTTGGAGAAGGTCTGGGTCATTCATGAGTCTCTATGACGACAGAAGCCACTGTGCCTTTTGCTTTGCCATCGACCAAAGCTATTGACGCAGTGAATGTTGGGAGTCAATAAAGAAAAGCATTCGGAGGCGAGTGACTAGATAGAAGAGCGGACTGTTTTTCTTTGCATTTATCTACCTGTATGTGTCAACAATTGCTGATATACCTGCATATTCCTCTCTCACGCCTTTGCCTAAAGTCACTCTGTCTCCCATCTTCACTCTCCAGACTCACAGAGCTGCGTCGTTAATGTTTAATGCTCTCTCAGGAAGCAGACACACTCAGTAAGGCTCACACACACACATACATACATACACATCCACCCCTCCTACGTCCCCCTCAGCGACGCCATCCTCATTACCAGCCTGAGAGTTGACCTTTCACCCCTGGACCAGATGGCTGATGTTTTCATTCGGGAGGGAGAAGAAATGGAGCCCGAGTGGCCACACATCACACGAGAAGGAGCCGAGGATGAACAGGGAGTTTGTCTATGAACAGTGGGATCATGTGAGAGCGAGTGCTGATTCAGGAAAAGGTTATGGCACTCTCCTAATCTTTATGAGGAAATCTGAGTCCCTGAAGGCAAAATATAAATAGAAGCAAAATACTGTTACCAGGAGAACCGGTTTAGTGGAAAGAAGGCATGATTTTTTTACAAACAAAACTATCTACGCTTGTACTGTGGGAAAATGTCTGATGATTTCAAGGAATAAAGAATCAATCTTACACATTTTTTGGCAAATCTGACCAGCTGCAGGTGTAAAACTAATGTTTAAGGAAACTCTCTGCTTGGTTTGGACTGGGTTGCCTCGTGAAACCGCTGTTCCATTTAATCCACTGGCCACTACTGGATTTTGCTGACTCCAGAAACTGTGACAAAGTCCAGATCAAGCGGCAGGTCTTGGCCACTTTACACATCAAAAGATTCCTGAAATCACACCGAGCCAGACAGAAGGCAAGGTCCGAGCGGGATTGAAACTAAGCAGGCGGAGACTTTGAGAGGTGCCATTGTGTGAAAGTACGTGTGTGAATGTGAGAGACAGACTGAGAGGTTGAAGCTAGCGCAGCCGAGATTTCTCAGGCCTGTGTACGTGCCAGAGAGCATGTTTGAATGGGGGAACTGGTTTGACAATGGCACCCTCAGCTGGTGGATGGACAGCAGCTTGGTATAGGGTTGGGTCTTTCTGGGTTCACTTCAATCTTCAATTATAATCAACGTTGGAGGATTTTTTTTATCATAGCTGTATTTTTCTATTTAATTCCATTATTTCTTCACATTTCACTCTATTCATAATTATTTCAAGCTTAATGTTATTATGCAAAAAACTATTAGACATCATTGTTTGATTAGAACAAGAATCATTGATCAGTTGTGTCTCATAGCTACAGTTTTATACAGTTTGTAAATGGAAGTTTGTATCAAGAACATTTAAAATAGAACCCTCTCCAAACACATTTCCAGGAGTGATTTCATTGATACTTTATTTTTTGTCGAATATTATGCAGAGTTATCAGATAAAGACAGTATTTAGAGACGCTGCCCACGAACCAGGCTTATACCCTTTAACAAAGGTTCTGCCAAAAGCACTGCGTGTGTGCACTGTTCCCTCCTCCACAGACTCTCACCATCCTTTGTACAAGCAGTTCCTCCTCCTCCTTTCATATCAGTCTAAAACACTGATTCAGTCTTTGAGACATGCACAGCGGGAGAGAACAACAGAGTCTTGGAAACAGCACAAAATCAGCTTTTTCATTTCGAATCTTGCTCTGGGCCTGCCTTTCACTTTGTCCACTGAGCAGACGAGTCAGAGGGCACAACTGAAGCATCTGATAGTGTCGAGATTAGATCCAGAGGAAAAGCCACAGTTCTCCTCATCTTAAAATACAACCACAATATCTGGTCAATCCAACCTGAACTGAGATCAGCCAGCGATACACAAGAGCCCAGTGTTTGTATATGACCTGCTTTTCTCTTTAATCACAGAGTGAGTGAAGCAGAACGGAGGCAAGGCTTGAATCAGGGCCTTCTCTCGTCCTGCCTGACTTTAGGCTGGCACTGCCGTCATCTAAATGCCATCCCATAACCAGATCCGGATGTTTGTCTGTCTCTACACACAAGATGGATTACTGCACCAATCTCTTCATCTCACTGTAATTTTCTGTTCTCACATTACCGACAAAGACCACCTGAATTCAAACATACAGAGCTGGATTAAAGCCATGCACTGCTGAGGCTCTGTATGTCCTGGCCTGCTGTTCATTATAATAATCTTATGAGGAATACAGACTCATAATTGTAATCTAAACATGTCTCTGGGGCTGTTCAGATCAGACCGACTTTATAAAGACCCTGGAAGAAAACCTGTTTTTCTGAAACTGCAGAGAATTTTAAGGTGGCAGATTTTTGCTCGTATCTTATCACAAGGAAAACAGTAAATGTATGTGTGAATAGTGATAAACCAAACCTAAGTTAATCACCATAATGTGTTACGATTTGTTAAAAGAGGAAAATGCTGCTTAGTAATAGTTGTGTCAGCGCTCTTTGTGGCTGACTAAGCGTCTTTTGTCCCATTTGCTTTCTGTTGGTATTTGCTGACCTCTGCTGGACACGTGTCATATTACTATAAATTAATAGAAGAGAACTTACCTCCTCACGTGCACTATACTCATCTGTAATTAAAGACATTGTAATTGTGTATAAGACTTAATGAAGGTGATTAGGACATTAAAGTAGAAGTGAGTGGGTCATTTTGGCAAAATTATTGTAATTATTTTTGCAGTTTGTATATGTTAAGAAATAAACCAAACTATTCCTATTTCTTTTAGTTTTAACCAAGTTTGTCCAGTCAAACCTTCTGAGCTATCAAAGTTACATATAATTATTATAGAGTTAAATCCAGCTCACCTGCTCCTAGTTTTTGTCTGCATTGAAACATAATCTCTTATTGTTGAAAACAGTGGGTGTATTAGGGCATTGTGTTACTTATTGAATGCTGCTGTCTGTTTAAATATAAAGCTTTAATGTAAACCTTACTCTATCAAGAATAGATTACCTGTTTTTTCCCTCTGCACAGTTTTGAAACATATATTGATAATGAGCTCTCCTTATGAAGGTGCTTCTGTACCAACAGTAATGTTTCTCATCTAAGAAAATCTTCTCAAACTATTCTCTCATATTTATATTGTACCAAATATGTTTAATTAACTATGGACAATTGGGATGAAACAGGTTAACACTTCAGCTTTAAGGCTTAAGGCAAGACTGAAAACATTAAAAACATTACAAAACTAAAAAAAAAAAAAAGCCTTTCAGACAAAACATATTCAAGCTCATGACCTGCTTGTTCAGATGACTACTTAAGATCAGTCCTAGTTATTCTCAGTTCTATCATCATCCCCATGTGACCAAATATTGAATTGTAATAGTGTGTTGGAAACCTAAAACACAGTCATACAGCAAACTGCAGCATGTTGACCTCTGCATACCATCACAAAGATGTCCTCGCTCTGTGGCCACAATGAAACGAGCACCTGTCAGTGGCCTGAGTGGATTTAAGCAGTCAACACATTCCTGCAGTGAGTAAACAAGCAGTAGTAGCAGCTACTGTGGGACAGCACACTGCAGCTGTTGTAGGCTCCACTCACGCAGCAGCCACAGGCCCAGGAATGCTCTGAGGCAGGACGGGCCTGGGATACTCATTACTGTGAAAAAGAAGGCCTTAGTGGGACCACTGGGTACAGTCTTTGTTGACTGCTCAAAAATGGTCAGAAATACTTGTCTCAGAGTTATAGTGTTTGTAGCTGTAACTCTTTGGTCTGGCTGTAGGGTTTGGATTTAATTTTTAGTGATTCCTGGGTTTGTTTGTTTGTTTGTTGGGTTTTTTTTTTGTTTGTTTGTTTACTGTTTTTTGCACGATCTCTACATTTTATATCTATATATCATACATTTCAATATTTAATAGCCCACGTTTATATGTTTGTATGTGAGCAATGGTGTCCTCTGGCGTGCGGGCGGACTGAAAAACAAAACGTTGTTGTAACGTTCAAGTGCTGCTGGATTTTATATTGAAAGCGAATGAAACACCAATTGGGCCTAAACATCTAAGTTTTCATTTACAATATTTCATTCATACTAATATATATATATTTTGTCTCTTGACTGTCAAAGCCATGTAGGCTGCAAGATAGTAATTTCATCCCGTTACGTCCTAAATTGCTACTTTACGTTTTATAGGCTAAAGCTTTTGTTCAAGGCCAAATATTTGTTAAATAATTTTTCATAAGAAAATTCTAATTGCCCTTGTTTTTATCTGCAGTTGCCCTACTCCAGGCTTGAGAGTAACGCTTGTATTGCTTATCTATTGCAGCTTCACTTTTAGAAGCCTGGGCGTTACCAGCAGCCCGTGAATGCACCACAGGATCCCATTTTTTAGGAGCGCTGATGTCATTTCAAAACTTAACACACTCCCAGTCAACGCGGCGAGCTGCTCACCTACTATTCCTCTGCAAAGTCCCTCGTCGTGTTGGAGAAGCGCACCGAAGACGTTGAAAGGAGGAAATACTCAGAAGAATATCGACATTTCCGCTAAAGGCGTAACAGGAGGATTTTATTCCCTAAAGCGGACCAGAGCCCCTCTTTTGCGGGCAAAGGCGGCTCAACTTAAAAAAAACTGCGATCACAAAAATGAACCGGAGCTTTAAGCGAAATGCGGATTGTAACGCGGTGGAAGTTAAGAGCAAGGTGAGTTCTGGAGATTTTTCCCTGTAAAAGCTGCTCTGCGCGGTTGCAAAGACGAGCTCACATGGTCGCTCCTCCACGGAGCAGCCCGGACAAAGTTGGGACCAACTACATATTGTCTATTAACGAGGCACTCAATTGTTTTTTAACGCGGCGTTTGAACGCAGCAGCGCAGTCTTGAGGTTTTGATTTGCAGTGATTTTCCTCCAAACCTCCGAACAGACAGATAGTGCTGATATGGCTCTTTCCCACTGCCTCAAAGTTGTGGAAAAAGCTTCGACATAGTTTTGGGGCAATCTTTTAAGTCTCGAAAGTTTTACAAAACGTATTTGCAGCATGAGTTACTTTTATTGCAGCATATGAGTTACAAGGTTTCGGCTTGTTTAGGCTCATTGTTTGGCCAATTTGTAAAACCCTTTTGCAGCTAAAAGATGCATAGGCCTGCGTTACATTAAAGCACACCTCAATAATAACCAAATTTGGGGTTATGTAATAAAGACCATAGGTATGAAACTTATTTGTTTCCCATTTTTTACATTCCAAGTGGTCATTTCTAAATCTTAGACACTTAAGAAGTTTTTCTGATTCTTGAAATATTTTCCTTTATACCTTAAATGTAACCAGCTAGTCATCTAAACTAATTTATTTGGTGCTAAATCAGGTGTACAACAAGTTATAGGCCTTTTGGATATTTGTGAAGGAAGTAAACAACTCTTCTATGTGTCCTTTTTAGTGGAATAATCTTAATGCAATTCAATTCAATGTGTTTCATCCTTTCAGTTGCTCATAATGAAAAATATGTAGAAATCCTGTGTATTTGACCGAAAAGAAGCACTTTAATTCAATAATTAAATTTAAAAACAATTTCTTAATGCCCAAGGGGAAATTCAGTTGTTAATTGCACTTGCTAGCTTTTATTAACACATGCACATATGTATTTAAGCATCCTGAGTCACTGTCCACGACGCATATTGAGATGTGTTGTAATAGGTGACTCACTTAGTCCAGAGGGGTTTTTTACCTTTAGTTAAAGCTGCCCAGTTTCAGTGAAGCCGAGGGCAGTGACCTGAGAATGCTGGGAAATGGATCAGAGGTACACAGCTCACTGGTGGTCATAGGTGGGCGAGAAGATAAAACAAGCTTTTTAAATAAGGCTGTTTATGCGAGACTGCTCATGCAAATGCTTCACACAACATCAAAGCACCTTTTTTAGGTCAGGGTCGGTTTCATGTTTGAGGCAGGAGTGGTCAGGGGTTGTTTGTGGGTGGGACGTGCTCCAGGTTAAGAGCATCACGGGATCACAATCCAACTTGAATCACTAATGTCACACGTCACACTTTTGTCCAGAACATCCATCTTATGACGTCAGGTTTTGTTATGTTATGAGGATGTGCTTTTACGACTCGGCATCCGTCTAAATTTAGAAATGAGGTTAGCCGCAGCTTAAAAAGAAAGTTGAATGTTTAAAGAATGTCTGTGAATGCCTTTTGTTGGGTGTTTCCTGACTGGCAAAATGGCCTTTAAATACATTTCAAATGACTTTTCTCTGCATCAGATTCCTGTTTAATCTTTATTGTGTGTTAAAAGTTCAGGTTTCAATGTCAATTAGTATATCAGCACTACTTTAGACTAATATCCTTGTCATTAGTCGAGTGTGGTCCATGTCAAATAGCTGCTTGTTTGGTTTTCTCAGGAGAATCTGTTCCCATGATAAGCTTATCTGAGATAGAGCTGTAGGTGTCTGGCTGTCTGTCGTAGATCCTTGGCCTAGAGCTGGTTTAACTCACCTTAAGCTCTTCTTATCAGAGAGATACTTGGGGGCAGGGTGGGATTTGTCTTCCCGTTCTCTTTGCTCTGCTTCGATTTTTCCAGATCTACTTTTTAAATAAGTTTTCATCACTCAGAGCACCTTCAAGCCTGCCTCAACTTGTCGTCCCCGATAGGCCACAAGGACAAGTGATGTCATGTTTGAAATGATGTAGTATTGGTTTAGTTTTTCAAGCCGTGATTAATCGGCCATGTTGAGACTTGCTCGTGCCCGATGGCTGAGTTCAGATTGAAAAGAAAAACAGATTGTTCTGACTGATCAGTGCCAAGAGGACATTCAGATTCAAAGCAGTTCTTCCAGTCACTGATAAGATGTATAATTATTGTACTGTAAGTCAAGTGTATCAGTGTGACATTCATTCATGTTGGAGGTTTCACTTTCCTATAAGCAAGCAGACATTTAAAAATACTGACAGACCAGTTTGTCGGCTTCATGTACCGTCTAATTGTGTAGGCTGTGTTTTATTATCTGGAATCCGACTGGGTGACATGCTCCAAAAAGCAGGTTGTGCTTCAGTGCAGTAAATGCGGTAGCAGCCTGGCATCCCCCAAGTCTCCGAACACGCCCCCCTTTTAAATTTATGTTGTCTTGTAATTACAGAGTAAAGCTGGCGAATACATTCCCCGCTCTTCTTCTCTGCAGTCGCTAAACTACTTCTATGTAAACTTCTACTTCCCCGCCGCTGATTTGTCTCCCAGCTTTTCCCTGATTACAGTAACAAGCAGCCTACAAATTACCGCTGTGATTGAGATACCAGTTGGTGTAGGTTTATTGAGATGTGCCTTTGTGCCTCGGGAGCGTCTCGCGCCCCTCTTTGAGTCAAATGACGACCCCACTGTGACCCTCAGCTGTTCTCTCACAGCTCCTTCAATGAGCTTGTCGGGGAAGCTTGGGAGTAATTGTGCAAGTTTGTTTGGAGGACGGGACACTGTCATTCTTAGATTAGCATAGACGGGAACCGCTTACTCATCCACCAGAATTGATCAATATTTTATGCTTTATGCTAGTTTTTATGCAGTGAAGGAAGAAGTTGCACATTTTCTAATGGTATGGCCACATTTTAGCCAAAGATTCTTTTTAATTGTTAAGGCCGTGCTGTTATTTTACCACAAAAGTTGCTTTGAATGTTGTTTTGTGGGCTTCCAACAAGTCCTTAAGTTTTTAAATATCAAATCGATAAAAGACAAAGGCAGGAGAAGCTTGAAAATATACCCTGAAAGTGCTTAAAGAATACTCAAATTAGAAAAGGTTCACTTCACTCCCCTCTTGTTCGTTATTCTCTTTTAGTATGGCGCAGAGTTCCGCCGCTTCTCGGTCGACCGCATCAAACCGGGCAAGTTCGAGGAGTTCTACAAGCTCATCTTGCACATCCACCGCATCGCCAACATGGAGGTGATGATCTGCTACGCCGACATCCACGGCGACTTGCTGCCCATCAACAACGACGACAACTTCTGCAAAGCGGTGTCGACGGCTCACCCGCTGCTCAGGATCTTCATTCAGAGACAAGGTACGATGTTTCTAAAAATCAAGACCCAAATTTGTCTCATTTTGTTTGAACTCAAATCTCTGCTGTGTTTACTGCTCTTGGGTTGTAATTATGTTGCTGACTTGAATTACCGCTTGTCCAATTATGTCTTTCTTCCTGCTATGGGAACTCCAGGCTCTTTTTGTTTACTTCATGCAGTGCTTTCAGTTTGTATGTGCTCTCTTATTGGCTCAGTCTGTGCCTGTCTGCCTGGCTAAACCCTCTGTCTTATCCAAAGGAAAAGCTTGAAGGCAGAAGAACACACTCACATAGACTAGTGCCTCAGCAGCCCCATAGAAATCAGGTCATTGAGCAGAGCCTGTATCCCGGCATACCAGACATTACTGCGAGACAAAAGATCTCCATGAAAAGAGGGACTCCTCACTGAGCTTGGTGTGTTTGTGTGCACGCTGTGTGTGTGTGTTTGAGCAAAGACAACATGGCAGGACCCTGAATTGGAAGTGGTCCTGGTTTCACTCTCTTTCATTGATCCCAACTCTGGAGTGGGCCTTGACAGTTTGCCAAGGAGCCAGTAAGCATACAAATGAATCTATCACAGTCACATCTATTCATATCCCAATCCCTCATGGAATGTCTCTCTGTGGGACCTTTAATTAACATGTACACTCCAAGGTATTGTTTTAATTGCCGTTGAATAGTTCCAGTGCACAAGCTGGCTACAGTCTAGAGTTTTATTCTTACCAGTTGCCTAAAACAGGTGTAATTAGGTATTAAAAAGTATAGATTTAGTTTCACAGTGCAATTTAGGCAGTCTTGTGTGCTGTTCAATATATCAACTTTTATGAATATACTTAGCTCAAGTGGGTTGTTTTCATAATAATTTGCATCTTCTAAAATTATGAAGAATGAAATTTTAATTAAAAAACAGGATTTGCATTTCTGTGTGTTAAGTGCAGCAGTGAAACAGTCACTTTTACATCAGTTAAATTTCTGTATATGACCTTGGGCTTATTCATAAGTGTAAGAAGGCCATGCCATAGCAGTCTTACATGGTCTTATACAAAAATATGATTTATGGCACAGTAAAAATGTACAGGTGTTCGCTGTGAGGTAAAAACACAGTTTTATGATTTATTCCCGAGATTTCACACAACTGCAAGCTTTCTAGTGTTACTGCTGTGACATGTCTCCACTCCTGTCACTTCTTGCTGAGTTCGTCCAATGTCTGTCTGCTTTCTGTCAATCACCAGCTACTTCTTACTTTCTCACGTCTTTCTGCTGCTGAGCTCTTACAGAAGAGAGAGACTGCTGCAGGAGGCTTTAGTCGGACAGCTTGTACCTAGGGTCTCATTTATTGTTGTAGTATAAACACAGCGCTGACATGGCGATGTGGTTTAGGGGAATGTGCACTGTTGTGACTGATGCTGCAGTCGTCTGAGCATCTTAAGTTGTAACAGTAGTCTATTGTTAGTCAGCACACAAAGCTGTGTGTGTGTTAAAGAGAGTGTGTGTCTACCTCATGGCTCAGAAGAGCAGTCCTCTGTACTCAGTGTGGTACAAGCATGACAACATGTGTGCACTAATGACTGTATTAGTCTGTGCCAGTCCGTCAGCACAGGTCAGTGATGAAGCTGTCAGTGCCACTGTATGTCTTCTGTCTGGGTCTGTGGACCACCCCTGGATTCAAAGACAGGGGCTTCACAGTGACTCACTTGTCTTTACAGTGGACTTGTATTATTTGTAACCTGAACAGGACGGGTCTTTCTAAGAGAGAATAGATGTTTAACGAGACAACTCAGCCATAAAATATTTGAATGCCCTCCTACCAACTACTTTACCTTCTTTAAGTTTACACCAGTCCAGTCCCAGGGCCAATAATGTACAGACTTACATGCTTAATCTTACTAATCAGACAAACAAGATGTAACACATAAGCAAATGTTATACCTGTTATAAGAGTAAAAAAAAAAAAAAGTACAGTTCCTTCAAATGAAGTCCAGTCCCATTTTTAGCCTACAAAAGAGAATAATAGAGAGGATCTTTGGTGTGTAGGTGTGGTTAGTTTTTGAGGAAAAGCATGTAAAGTGCACTTTATAGTTGCCTCCTCTTATTGTGTGCAGCTTGTACACTTGCTCTGACTCTTCTCCTCAAAGTGACAATAGCTTTTCTAATATTTGTCTTTGTACCTGACAGTCCAGCCTTCTGGGCTTGGGTCGCTTTTGTTGTGAGGATCACTTGAGCGCGTGCAGCAGTTGTGATGCGATACAACTATAAATGGTGCAATGATACCTGTTACTCCCTTCAGGGGCAAGATGGCAGCTGGTACACTTGGCGGTTTAGTGCGAACAATGAGCAGGAAAAACACGAGAAGGTCCAGGATAGTAGATATAAAAGTAACAGCAAGGGCACCATTAGCTATTCCACCAAGATGAAACAAGTGTGACCTCGAGGCTGGGGCAAGAGCCAGTTCATGGGTGGTTCAGACTTTCTAAGCTGCAGTACTCTGACATAAACCTTTCCTCTGTAAAGTCTTTGGGTTTTCATACTTGCCACTGAAGTTCATACTGCTACAACTAGGGATGTGTGCAACAGAATAGAAGCAATTGAAATCATTGACTTACATAAACCATCATCTATCAGGATAACAGCTAGGACACCACAGTATAAACATTTACCAAAACTGGAATGTAGGTTATTGAGTGACTTGCTGGTAAATATCAACAGCACGTGCAGCATGCATTAGTGAGTGTGCATGTCTCTACCTGCTTGAATTTTTTTATGTTGAGAAGAGACTGAACTGCATACATTTGACTTACTTACACCTGTCATGTATATGTCTAAGTTTAAGGGGAAGTACAAAAGCTGTAATGGTGCACTTGCTGTTACTTTTATATCTACAAAAATCCAAACCTGTTGTGAAAAATCAATCAGTTTGAAGACAGAGGGGGAGGGTAGCCGCTTCTTAGGGGGAAGTTTTTTTTACTGGGACGCTTGTGCGTTTCTTATGCACGCACAGTTGGAGGGGGAGGGGTGTGCGAGTGATGGGAAGAGACTGGACTGCATCAAAAGGCTGCCGTTAAAGAAGGAGAGCCCTGTATTATGAGGCCGGACTTGTCTGGTTGAATGTGTGGGTGGGTGATTGTAGTAGCTCACTCATGTGTAGTCAACTATGATTGATGTTTGATAGGGGTCACATGCACAGCTTAAGGACTGATATTCATTGTCTTTGCTCATATAGAAGAGATATCATTCTAGTATCCTGAGGTCTCAGTAACTTTGACGTTAATCCAATATATTCGGCTCAAAACTGTGAGGAGTTTTCATTGTTATCTGACATAATGTAATCCACACATAAATGAGTAACAATAACAAAGTGTCATCTGTTGTGGCTTTCTAGAAACCTTTCAAAGAGAGCTCAAGAGATTATTACTGATTGCAAATGAATGGTAGTAAAAAATGTAAACCTCTGAGCTGGCTGTTATAGGCAAATTAGTCGACTAAATGAACCGTTTATCTGTAACTGCTACAGTGTTGTCTTAGCAGTTTAATTGTAGAGGACAAGAGTTTAAATATGGGTATGAGAATTCAGTGTTATTTTTAAAGTTGTACTCGCAATTAAACTAATGGCGGACGAGAACTGTTTTCATCCAGTGTCGATGGTTACAGATAAAAAACTGTTTTTGTAGACAGTGCCAGTGACCTGCTCCCAGACTAAACCTTCAGCAAAAAGAAGAGCCCCTGTTTGGCGATGGGATAAAAGTTTAAACAAATAGAGCCGCTGAGGTAGGCCAAGGTCGGCCTGTGTGACTTCATATCTCGCACGCTGGGTATCGGGGCCTCCACACCTGTGAAAATGAATGCACCAAACACCAGCTTTAGCCAAACTAAAGAGAGGCGGCCACTGGACAGATAGCACCAGCCAAAGGGTAACGGCTATCCAGCTGAAACCCAGATTGCAGACGTCAAGGCTTGTTCTGGGCTGAAGCATAGTTGTAGAGGGATCAAAGAAATAGAGAAAAGAAGCAGGCAGACATTTGTGTATTTTTATAGCTGCAACGACTCTGCAGGAATTTAACACCTCCCTGTACTTTTTGTGGTTGGCTGCGGTTTCTTTTTTGGACCAATCAGTGTTAATGAACAAGACACTGAAAACCTTTTAGATGATTTTTCCTGTAATAATTATAAAAGATACAGTAAAATACCTTCTGTAATATGTTGTTCTTCTGGGATACAGCCCCAGTTATGTGTAGTTTGTGAGCTGCAGTGGCTGCTGCTGAAAGCATCTGGCCCCTGTGCCTTGGCCAAAGGGCTTCTGGGAAAGTTTATCTACGGTATACAGTATGTGGGATTGTGTGGCAGATATGTCAACGTGCCAGTGCTTAGTCATGGTGGCTCTTTTTATGAAGCTGTGGCCAAAGTATTTAATCCATGTCGACAAGTGAAGTAGCCACTTTAATAATTAGCTCTGCCTCTTTATCCCTGCTTTGCTGCACAAAGCTGATTTAGTCCCAAACACTGGATTAAAAAGATCAATCATTCTGACTTTATTTGTGCCGATGGGCAGCTTTAGCCATGTTGTCCTCATTAGCCCTTTAGATATGGCTTTCAGAGGGTTATTAACCTGAATACCAGCCATACAAGACATACCATCACAAACCTTTCCTCATTCCAATGGATCTACTTTGGTTTAAATGACGGTGCAGCCTTATTGTGCAAGTGTATCTCCCTTTTGTTGACCGTCAGTAAAAGGTGTAAAAGAGTTGACTTCTATGCTTTGGACAGGTTTCCATAATCCTTCATTTAAGTTATTTAAGTTGTTGGTCACTTGTAATTGGCAGTAATTGACATGCATATTTCTAATACATTGTTGGAAATGGGGATACATGTTGCACATTTACAGCTTTGCCTTGTGTAGTTTTCAGGCAGTTTAGTTTTTGTTCTTTACAGTACTGCTCTTCTTTAGTCTTGTGTTCAGTCTTGAGAAACTCTACATTCCTGTGTCACACATGCCAACAACGCGGCACAACCCGTCTGTAACATCACCTCGCTCTTGGTCTTCTTTCAAGAATGCTGTTGTTTTAGATATCTGCTCAGACCGATCCTCATTCTTTTCACTTTAGACTTTAACTTAGCCATGAGTCAGTTTTCAAGGAAAGAGGGGGAGAAACCACAGCAGACAGTGGGGAGTCAGTTTGACATGGTAAAAGACAGTGAGGCCGCGCATGTATGTAAGGAAATGGGAGGATTTGGCAGGTTGACTTCATGTATTTTGTCTGAGAAAGATGTTTTCTTGTCACTATCTCAACCAGAAACAAAGGAAACCCGTACGTAAATGTTGTGTAGAGTGCACAACAAAAACTTTTTTTTTTAGATCTCTTTGATAGATACTTCTAGGTCACAAAGCAGCATGGGAAAATAGTCTGTCTTTAAAAACACCTCAGCACTGACTACTGATGTGCTCAAGGCCTAGTCAGCATGGGAAGTTTCCCCACCTGCAGATCTCCATGCCATGCCAAATAAACCCGTGACTGCACCAGGAAAAGTCCCTGTGCTGTAAACCTTTTGGGTAGTGTGTGTGGGCTCATCCATAAACCCTGTGTGTGGCCTTTTCTCTGCATGTCTTCAGACAATGCCAGCAACAGTTAAAGTGTGATGGAGGAGCGCGGTGCTTGCCAGAATAAGGACACGGCAACAGCGACCGTGTCCGAAAGGAAGCTGTCTGTTTTTATCCCCCCCTCGCTGCTCAGGCCCTGCACACCAGCAGCTCGGACGATAAGACTGTAAATTATGTTGGCTCTCACTAAACGGACAGAGACAAATGAAAACTCACACCCTTAAAAAAACATGCTGCTCTATGTCACCTGCTTCATGAATTTTTACTATGTCACATTTTGGGACAGTTAGAAGATGTATGTCAAACACAAGCTCCAGAGACTTGTTGGCTTTGATTAAATAAATCCTAAAAAAATGCATTAGAAAAGTGATCTTTCATCTCTTTTGACACTGATGTACATGTTTTGCTGAGAGACTACCACATGTAATCCCATTCTCTGTTTCTTCATCTGTTCCCCAAGTCAGGGAGGAGACCATCAGAGTTTTAATTAAACTTGTAAGGGATGTTGTGTTTGGCTCTCCAATATTGGTGTTTGTGTTTCCAAAGGCCCTGCTTTCATTTTGGTTTACGACCCCACTTTGAACTGAGACACACCTCCCAACAATGAAGTTTCCAGACATTGTGGGACAGCAGCATCTTTACTAAAGCACTTTGGAGGTCACTTGGGTGTTCAAATCCCAGAAGATTGATAGAATTGTAAAAGTAATTGGTCCATATGTACTTGTCCTTAATCATGGCATTTTTATAGCTTTATCTTATATTTCAGTCACACAAAAGTTAAAAGTTCCTGCTCAATTAAAGTGAGTGGAGACACTGCCGCTGTAAATTGTTTGTTGGATGTGATGAATATAGCAAGTCCTTCTGGGACAAACAAACAACTTCCTAAGCCGCCACAACCACTCTGGCCCCTCCTAAGCTGCACAAACCTTCAAAGAGATAAAAAACCAAGCCTGAAACACACCAGCTTTTATTTTTCTCCTATTTGACTTAGAATATTAAAGGAACCTGTGACCCAAATGACTTTTTAAGTACCCCCCTCTATATAGATTGTGCTCTGTAGCATGTTTGTATCTTGTAATAAAAAAAGAGTTTCAGTTGTTTTAACTAAAGTATCATAAGACCAGGTTCTACATCCCACACTGTTAAAGTCACACAAGACATTACTGAAGCGGATATCGTACCAGGTCAGTGATAAAGCAGCCATAATGGATTTTTTTTTTTTTTTTTTTTGCTGTGTACAGACAAAAGTGAGAGTGGTCACAAAAGAGGCTCCAGCGGAAAATTCCCAGGCCAAGTTTAGAAACCAGCCATGAGCAGAGTGAAGGAACAGGGTGAAGATTTGGGGTTAGAGGGAGTGGGCAATATGGCTGCTGGGTGGGAGTTCGTGGCTTTTTGAGGGAGGAGCGAATGGTTTGTGCAGAGACGACTCACTGTGGAACTGCTCACTGTAGTTCCCCCTTAATTACAGCTCTGTTCGAGGACATGGCCAGGCATGCTATGTGAGTGTGTGTAGTACAAGAAGTGCACACATGCAAATGGAAGACAACTGCAAGTTCAAGCAAGGGATTTGTATCCTTAGAGGAATTCCTAATTTATGTAGTACGTCTTTACTGTGATCTTTGTCACACACTGTTATTTGGTTTGTGGTCCTTCTAGATGTGCGCCAAAATCTTCTGAAACTTTTACATGCATAACCTAATACTTTAAACAATAAGAAAAAACAACTTTTAATTTGATTTGACAGACAACATAGCTTTTGGAATTCTCAACTGAGGCTATATGAAGAGTCTTGAAGCACATACAACAACAACTCCTCAGAGTTATTTTGGACTCCATAATTACAGAGGGACTGACTCTGCTTTACTGCTGCTCAGTAGCAGACACTCGCCACCGGCAACATGAACTCAAGTCATTGAGCTCTGTCTTCGCTGACTCCTACTAAGTCATGATAAACAACAATAAACATCCGGCGCTATTATTAACTCACTGCCTGAAGCTTCTTGACTTGGCATTTTGCAGCAAATTAAATGGTGTTGTAAAGAACATTTCTGCAGAAGTGAAGTGTACCAGTGTAAACTGCAATGAGACACGTTATTTGTTCTGCGAAAGCATCAGCACATGTCCATCTTGAAGCATGAGGAATATTCTATTTGCACCTTTGATGACCCTGGTCAGAGGTTCATGCTCCCTGAGGCAAGAAACATGCAGAACAAACTCCTTTTTAACATGAAAGGAAATATGGCTCGATCAGAAATCCCCACCATACGTTTAGACACTGGATTTTACTGTCAGTGGCAATGTTTTGTCCCTTCCATGCTCTGGCCAGTTAAACTTCAGACCCTTGCACTCGGGGAATCCCACTCACAGGCCATGTGCCTACCAACACACATGTGCCTTCACTAACCGTATGTGCTGTATGTTGGATGCACAATCATGCCTTTTCTTTTAAGATGGAAAAATGTTTATTTCAGCCAATTTCAGCAGAAAGTGAGTCAAACTGTTTCTTTCAGCTTGTTTACTCCTCTTCTGTCCCTTGTGGTCAAACCACATTGACAAAATCCATAATCATTTTGGGTTGCTGTTTTTACCATTTATTTTGACTTCAGCTTCAGTTTAGAATAAATACAACAATTGTCTGGATGCTTTTTCATAACCTTTTAAACAAACATGATACTTATAGACTAGATCTTTGATGTGATTTTTGTTGTGTATTGTGTGCATTCAAGGAATCAAAGGAACAGTTGTGGCCATCTAAAACCACAGTACAAGCATATATAGGTCATGAGGCTAAAACAATGAGACAAGCTGTCAGGCCCCATTTTCACCATTTTAGCAATTGTTCAGTTTACATGCCCTGCAGAGCTTCAATTGGCCACAGCAGAGTCACGGGTTTTCAGGATTGGCTGTCACAAATCACCAGTTAGCAATGATTATAGCCTTTACAAAACCTGATGAGAGTAACCAGAAGCAATATTATCCTTTGCAAATAATGCCTTTATTATGAGAATGTTTCTACGTACATTTTTTATTAGTCACATTATAACCTGACTGATGCAGGTTTACCATCTGCTTTTAATTTTTGTTTGAATTAATGCCTTTGATGCGCAACTGTTATCTTTTCATTGAGTTTAATAAATGGAGTTTTTACCTTGAGGGCCCCTGCTGATGAAATATATTTTCAATGAAGACCCGAGGTGACGCACCAAGCCTCAGCAGGAACAGACAGACCCGGTGTGAGAAGATGCTGCCCCCTATCCCACCCCTAACACTCCCCTCTCCAAACATGTGGGCTTGTGGCTGAATCAGGCCAAGTCAGCAGTTCACCATTTGGGAGAGGAAGGAAAAGAATGGAGGAGGGGAGGAATGACTGTTGTCCTGATATGAATTGTGTCCTAGAGACTTACTCGAACAATAGACACTGACAGCTCATGTGGAAACACTCCTACAGACAACAGTGTGTAGATGTGAACTGGAGGCACTGGAGCACAGCAAGAGCAGGAAGAACCAAGGATATGTGTCACAACACTCTCAGGAAGCCCAGCGTTACGCTGCTGGTTGTGTAAGGCGGGGTGTTGGTATTCAGGTGCAGGGAGCATGGAGCTAGGACCTGTACGAACTTGTAAAGGCTTTACCTAATCACAGGTGAGGAAGAGAGGCCCTCACCTGGTGACACAGAACTGTTTCTGACCATTGTTGTTGACTGAATATGAGTCAATGAGGGCAACCTAACTAATGCAAAAGCCAACATAAATAAACTCCACATGCATTCTGAAATTGTACAAAACTGGACAGTCCCATTCTAACGTGTTGAACATCTTTAAAACGACTCCATTTACAAACCCCATATTGTTATTGACCCTCAGAGGCTCTCCTCTCCATCTAGTGGTATAAACTGAAATAGCAGACAGTTAAGCACAGCACTTTTTCAGCCTTCTGTTACTCCACTGTTTTTGGCATACTTGCAGTACTATTATTTCTTAACTTTATATATATATATATGAGGATATTTCTGAATATTGTAATAAGTGTAAACATCACATATAGTCCTGAAAAGCTTTGAGGACTCCTTTTGCCAAACACAGTCATGGCTTATTTTTCTTACTTGTAGGGTCTCAAAAAGTAACTTCATAACAAGGATCACCCTTCCATTAGTTTGGTGTAAGACGGTGTCAACCTTCTTTCATTCTTTTTTTTCATTCTCCTTAAAGCCTGCAGTTTAACTGTATGCTCAACCCAAACTGGCTCACAGACTTTGTCCTTTTATCTGTGTGTTTACAGTAGGAAGTTTAGGAGTGTCTGCTGTCGTAGCCATCTTATTTCCTTGACTACATCCTTCAGCATTTTGTGGCAGGCACAAGAAGTGTGTGACAGCTCGAGACCAGAGAGCCATAATCCTGTTAGTCTGCTTCTTGTCTGTCACCTGCAGCTGATAAAAGATTATAAAGTGACCTGCCTGGTTTGGGCTCAGATTTGCATCACATTTAAGTTTAAAAGGCCATGAGCAAGCTCTTAAATGGAAGTTATTTCATGTCGTTACCACTTTACTACTGTCTGAGTCCCATTAGATAGATGAGATCAATAATTTAAATGAATGCAGCCTTATGTTTACTCACTTTCCAATAATAAAAGTGTATCAACAAGTTAGTGCTCATAAGCCATTGCTTAATATGAAAATTCACAAAGCGCACATAAAGATTGTGCTCCTGATTAAACATTGTGAAACAAATCCAGTTGAGAGCAGAACTTTTCAGCCTGGGGCTTCTTAAACATTATGTGATGATGGAACAGACTAGATCAGACAGGAAGCTGCGAGGCTTTTGTTTTCGGTTTGTGCAAGAAGTGTGAGAGTTTACACAGCCGCTGATAGAACATTAGACATGTACTTTAAGGAAATTATTGCTCAAGTTTCTCATATTGGTTTATCTTAATTATATTGAAGATGCTTTCATTTAAAACCCTGTCTGTCAGACCTTAATGTAATCGCTCACATGGATTGGACAAACAAATGGTCAGGCAGGTGGCGAGGGCTCAAGTCGAAGTCTGGTGTCTGGTGCTAGGATTTCCTCTGCTTCCTTTTTTTTAGGCTAAAACCATGCGTTATATAATCTGAGGCTCTCTCCAGCACTGCAAATAAAAAAGCAGGCACCAACATTGAGCAACAAAGTTTATTAAGGTTATTAGTATAATTTCTTCTCTTCAGTCTTTGATCAGTGTAATCAGGAATATATCTCAGCCTTTATCTTACCTTTTGTCATTGTCTTTGTCATCTTTAGTTTAAGGGAGCAAACTAAAAGCACAAACGTTTTTCTGAACTTTCTCTTTGACGTTTATTTACGTCTTCTCAAAGGCTGTGTGCAGTGAAAGCCGCCCTGATACCTGTGAACCAGATGGCAGTGAAAACTTTGTTGGAGCTTAAATCAACAGCATGTGCTCTCTGGTTTAGGAACATGCACATGAGCAGCCGCAGAGAGGCAGCTGGATGAATAGCAGAAGCAGTAGTTTCTTATTTTCAAAAGGACAGAGGGGTTTAGTCTTTAGGAAGAGGGAGGACTTGATGCACGACGGCTGTTCTTTTTGAAACGTTTGAGGAATGTACGACCTGTCCACGCCGCTGATGCCCTCTAGCTCAGCTCCTCTATTAAGTGTCAACCCCCCACATTCACTATAACACAGGTTAATCCTTTCTGCATGAGCCCTCTTTTGGTTTTAGCCTCTGGCCCCAACAAGAGCATGATGTTAAGGCACAGGGGGGTGGGTGATACCTGCAGCGAATCTCAAACCTGCGCTCCTCTTCTTTTCCTCCCCACCCCACCAGACGGGCCGAGCCAGAACAGAGCAGACAAAGTAGCTCCATTTAACTTGTCCCAGATGTGCAGCGTGGCCCATGTGTGCACTACAGGCACTACAGCAACTTCAGCAAAATGGGAAGGGAGGAGGTTTATGTGTTGTTATGGAAGGTCAGTGCGGACAGGGGAAATCACAGTAATGACCTTTTTTGATTTTTGGTAGACAATTGATTAATTAGGACTTTGTGTATGCCCTTAACGTATACAGTAGGGCCACATGATATAAAGCAACACGTGTTATATGGATGCTTCCTTTTTTGATTGTTGATATTTCAATAACAGTAAATATTCATGTCCAGATATGACCCAATAAAACAAAAGCATCATCTTCCCAAATTCCTGTAAGTTCTTTTCCAGACATTCAGTCCAGCTGCCGATCATAACCACGTTCATTTATTTAGCTTCTCCAAATTTCCACCCCGGCTCTGGCTCAGCCACCCCTTGAAGAATGTGAAATATGTTTGCACGTATAAAAAGGAAAAAAAAAATCTTTATTCTGTCTGGATTATTTTTCCATGTTAGTGTTAGTTGAATGTCTTGGCAGCAGCAGGCCCCAAAACACACACTTCAGACTGTCTCATTCGAAGCAAGAGAAGGGATATCCAAGAACACTTGACATTTTAGGTCATTCTTTACATTTGTGCTTCCAATTGCAAACTGTTCTGTATTATTTTTTACGGAAACCATGGAAGGTTATACAAAACGTGCTGCATTTCATTAAACCCTGTCTATTCTAATGCACACAGCTGGGAATTGTAAAAAAAAAAAAAAAGGCTTCACAAATTTTCTCAAGTGCATTGTTTGATTTGTTGTTTTGTCCTGTCATGTGCAGTTTCATCCTTTTCTACATTGTGCCCTCTTCTACTGTTTTGAAAGTGAGCTTTTGAGTTTCTATGGGGCCAGGGACCGGAGCCCACTGCCGCAGCATGCAGTGACCTAATGCGAAAGGCAGCAGGGGCTAGCACTATTCACTATTCTGTCTGCCTCTTCTGTGCGGTGATTATGGTCTGTCCTGTCACTAAGCACTTTGTCACGCTTGGCAGAAAACCACATTGGGGGCAGGGGGGTCGTTGGGGGGCAGGAATGTCACTCGCACTGTAGCTGAGTACACAGAGAACCAACTTGTGGGCCCGTGGCAAATGAATTTATAAATATATGCTTATCTACATTTCAAATCAGGTCTCGTCTACTGTATACTCTGACACAGCTGGAATGGACTAAATATATTGCTGAGTGAAAAAGCCATGTGTGTTGTGAGTTTCTCAGGCTGACAGTGTCTGGGTCAGGTCACAGGGTAAAAATATCATAACCACCCTAGCACCACCCAAGGGGCCATCGGTAAAGCTGTGAGCAGGGTGTTGATGTTGTCACTTCTTGCCAAAATCTTTTTCTCTCATAACAAACAGACCTTCCACTGATAAAGGTTTTTTAAGCCTTAACCTTCGGCAAAGCTGCCCTTGAACAAGCTGCACAATCAGAAAAACATGTTACACCTTCAGTTCTGGTAAATGAATGAACAAAATTTGAGTCACACAAAAGAAATCACATGTCTGTACAGTAAATACAAGCTGATAAATTGTGACGTGTACATACCCCATAGGTTGATGAATAATAAAACTCTAACATAGGAGCATATTAAACATTGCAACAGATGTAATACAGCAATGTCAATACAAAGTGTGATTTGAGCCAATCAGATGCATTTATTTGGTGCAACTAAAGCAGGTAAAGTGACTGCTGGCTGATTGTAATCATTAAAAATGCACTTTAATGTAAGAACTGGACCTATGATGCCTTCCTCATACCAGCACAGGTATATAAAAACTCTTTGACGTAACAGTGTGCCGACTTTCACAACGTCCTGTGTGAAATATCACACATGAAGCTGGCCCCTGACACCCCTCTAACTTCATTAGTTTAAACTTTAGAGGCTCCTGCCACTGGGCCTAACCTGTGGACTCAGGCGTGTTGTTGCTGCTGTATGTTATGTAAAGCCTGGAAGGCACTGATGTTTATATTCATCCAAAACAGTGCATCCTTTTAGTCCTCCCTTCAAAATTCTTGGACTAATAACCTAATGAGATTTATGTAATACTCCTGATAAACAGTAAAAGCAACAAGGTTTACCACATCCAAATGAGAGCATGTTATGCACTTTGCAGACTGTTTATGTTTTGCAGAGTTCATGTAAAAAGACGTGCCAGAAGCAAGTGTGCACAGAGGCCCTAATGGCTGATCATAAAACTCCAGTCTTTTATGGGAAATGGACTTTAAAGGGCCTTCTTTTCACAGCTTTGTTAACTGGAGGTGGGCTGTAGTGGAACAAAGGCTGTTTTTCCTTCTGCTTTTAAGTAAAACAACAGCATGGGACTTCATACCAAACTCAGACACATCCCTCTTCTTGCTTTATTTTGAAATGTTAGTAATATGATGTTAGCTAGTGTAAGTTTAGTCAGAGTTGGATGGCATAAGCAGTACAGTGACCCACTTAATAATATCCAGTTGCTTTGGGTTAAAACAGCTCACGCCTGTCTTGACAAGTTATGTAGGTCTTCAACCTGTTGGGAGACATCTCTGGCTTAATTTACCCCCACATACCAGTCAGAGGCTCATACCCCCAGATACTCACACAGAGTGCAGTCATCCCAAAACTGTCTTCTCACCTATGACCTCTTTACCCTGATCCTGGAGTAACACAAGGGAGGCCTCAGGCATTTTAGTTGTTGTGCCTTAAACTAGACCATGTCACAATTCTTGTATCACTATTATAAGCTTCATTACTGCTCCAGGGTATTAAGTGCAACTGTCATTTTTATTCTGACTATTAAATTGATTTACTGTTGCGTTTCTTCAGCTGAAGTTTTGATCAAAATTTTAAAAAGTTTAAGCTAATTCTAAGCAGCTGTTGTGTGATGTATAATTTATCATCTGAAATGCATGGTCTTGATCAGTAAAATGCTTGTGATAGTTAATGGCTCTGTGGAAATATTTAGTAAAGGCTGATCGCAATTGCAAGCTTTTCTGTTGAGCTTCAGTCTGAGTCTGGCTACCATGACCCGGCAGCCTTTGATCAGCGGGTTCACATTGGCTTACCCATCATGCTTCAGTGTAGCTGGGATTAGATTTGTCAAGAGTTGTTACGATAACCTTAGTTTGATCAGCCAGAACGTGCTCATTTATCCTCACGCTGTGCCAGTAACTGGTCTCCAAAGCCAGGACACCTGATGCTCAGGCTTACTTAGATTCTTTGAGCTCATGATTGACTTTCATTCAATTGGACATGTTCGAGGAATGATTTGTTTCATGTGTAATTTTCAAGCATTGTCTTAAATCCAGTTAGATTTTATACTCTTTGAGAGTTTGTGTATAATGTTCAGCAGTGTTTTTCTTTTTGTAAAGAATCAACAAAACAGTAGGAAAGTGGTTTCATCAAGCCACAGAAAGTGCTACTCACAGCCCTGAATGCTTAGGGTCAGAATTTAATAAACTTTTTCTCCTGTTCATGAAAGTCTGTTCTTTTATACTATATATTCACCCCTCAGATAAGCTTGTTATACCAACAAAATTAGAAAGTCTTACTTGTAAAAATACTGAATACTAAATCTAAAATACCTTCAATTTGAGTTGTTTCTGCTCTATTTTTTTTTTTCTTATGTGTTTTTGTGTCTTATCCTTTTACTTGGTCCCCATTTACATTCTTTTGTAAAAAATAAATAAATAAATAAATAAATATGTATGTGCCATTACTTGAGGTTTGGTAACTGTCCAAAGAGATAAAGGAAGTCAGATTTTAATTGACATTTAACTTTGGTAAGTAGCTGCCAATCCCAATGCCAATCCCAATGCAATTACACACATAGCTCTACGGCGAATGTGCTCAGACACATTACAGTAGAATACACACCGGTCACAATCCACCAGATTCTTTCAGATCCACTGTTTGAGCACTTAACCTCTGCTCAGCTTACCCCCAATCCTTTACTCTTTCCTATCGCCTGAGGAAATATCAGTCACACCCCAAACAAATTACACCAGCATGGGCTTCTTACAGGCTTCACAGAACAGCTGTGAGGCATTATATAGAGAAAGCATAATTATAGTTGTACACGTTGGATTCCAGGCTGAAAGATCACATGTACTACTAGGTTCTGTGGCATTAGCGTTGGTTTCAGACCGAGGTGAGGGAGAGAAAGGTAGGCGTTGTACCACAGACCTCGAGACCTGTAACAAGACTCCAATATGGTTCCCATCACAGAGACTTGCACTTGTGGCAGAAATTCCAGGCCTATAGCAAATGCTTTGCCTGGATTTAATCAAATAGGCTTTTGCCACGGCATGCACAGAAAACATATTATGAGCTGAGTACTGCACTTGATGTCACAGGAGCAGATTTTTAAAGTATAGTGAGTTGAAAGCAGAGTTTTGGCTTAAGTCTTTGAACACTTGACAAAATTATTTCATGCTTCGCCAAGAGATGTCAGCAATACACTTAAGGTTCTTATTTTACTTTTTTTCAGTTTTTCAGTTTAGTCATGTTAGTGCAAGTTCTCCATGTACTTGTCTACTTATTATTACTCTAGTCAGCAAAAAAAAAAAAAAAAAAACGGACTCGTAATCCCTCTTTCAAAAATCAGACTTAAACCATGCTAACGCAATGCCAATATTTCTCAAGGAAGATGTACAGTATATTAATGATGATTCAGCACTACACAGGGAATTGTGTGGCAGAGGTCCGAGGCTGGAACGACCACTCGCCAGCTGGCTCGACTCAAACACTCCATATTTATCTCACTGTTGTCTCCTTCTGCTGTGCACTTTGAAGACGGAGCCAAAAATTACAGCGTGTGCTCTCGCAGATGCAACTCAATGTAATTTCATGAAGCAGGTGTCCCAAACTACAGAGCAAGATGAGTCATTGTGTTTGTCATGGCCAAGCAGGAGCTAAGCCCGGGGACCTTCACTTCCTGTCCCATCAGGTTTTGCTCTGTCCAGATTTCCTGTCAGCCTGAGAAGGGAAGATTGGAGTGCTATCAAGTTATCTATCGTCCAAGCATTTTTATCACAAAATAACAACCTCATTCGGATTATACTTGTGTGTTCATGTGTTTCTGAGGGAACAAACTGTGGGAAACTAAAACTACTGCTTGTAAAAGAAGGGTGGGCCACATCTGTCAGTAAAGGCATCAAAACACTGCTCCAGCAACTGCAAACTCAGCATTTGACTCAAACGCTTAAATACAGTCTCAGCTGAATCTACGTGACATGCTCGCATATCATTTTTATATCATGTTGTTCACTCGGGGCTCAGCGAGTATAAGAGTAAAGCTGGAAGCACTTGGAAAAGTGTTGTTTATGACTTAAGTAATAAGAAATGTGTTAATGTCAGAAGTGGAAATAAATCTGTACAAATCATTAACAGTTTTTTTTTTTTTTACACAAAACACTTTCTACAAAGCACATCTGTACCTCATTGAAGTTAATGTTATGAGTAAGCGTGTTTTGATTGAAGGTGTAGGGTGTGGACTCGGCTGGTAAACTGTTGTAGGTGCCTAATGGAAATTTTTACTGTCTTTTATCTCAGAACATACCACATTGATTCAAAGTTTTAAGATTCAAGATTTTAGGGATTATTCTTTTTTATTCAAAAAAAGTGTACTTAATTTGATTCCTCTTTCTCTCTTTGTCTGTTATCTATTTGCAGAGGAGATTGACTACTCTAACTTCGGCACCAACACAATAACACGCAAGAAGAAAGCTGTGGCTCTCCGCAACAATGACATGAACCGCAAGCGTCCGCACATCCGCATCGGCATGCCACAGGACTTCCGGCCCGTCTCCTCCATTATTGACGTGGACATCTTACCAGAGTCGCACCGCCGTGTCCGCCTGTACCGCCACGGCTCAGACAAACCACTGGGTTTCTACATCCGGGACGGCACCAGCGTTCGGGTAACGCCGCACGGGCTAGAGAAGGTCCCAGGGATTTTCATATCACGACTCGTGCCTGGCGGTTTGGCAGAAAGCACCGGGCTGCTGGCTGTTAACGACGAAGTGCTGGAAGTGAATGGCATAGAAGTGACGGGAAAGTCGCTCGATCAAGTGACTGATATGATGATCGCTAACAGCCACAATCTTATCGTTACGGTAAAGCCAGTGAACCAGCGCAACAATGTGGTCCGCAGTAGCAGGATCTCGGGCAGCTCCGGTCAATCTTCAGACAGCAGCGGGTCTACCGGTTACCCAACTTCAGTGGCCTCGGCGGGGATGCCATCCTCCGCAGCGCACGGTTACCCAGACGATTTGGAGAGTGACGAAGATGCAGATATCGTCATTGAGAACAGCCTCAAGCGGCCGTCTCAGAGATCCAATGCATCTCTGGCTTCCAACACATCCCGCACACACCCACAAACGCACACAATAGCTCCGGGACCAGCGCCCCCACCCAGCCCACCCGGCCGTCCACCATCCGTCATCTCCACAGCTTCATTCCACTCACAGCCGAGTCTGAATGGAGGATCCCAGCATCACCACCAGCACAGCAGCCTGAGCTACAAACTCCACAGAGACCTGAACCTCCAACACAACCTGCAGTCCCAGCTCCACATACAGCCCCCTCACCACAGCAGCAACCCCGCGCTCCGCCACAGCAACGGCAGCCTGCACAAAATCCTCAGCTCACTCAAAACGGACCCTCGTCACAGCCTGGTGCTGCCCAGGGGCGGCGTAGAGGAGGACGGCACGGTTATCACGCTATAATAGTTAAAAAGACACAGACTCTCAACTGCTCAGAGACTACAAACTGGAACTATGAGCATCAGTGTGTTTTACCACATACTAATTTTATAACTTCTGCCTGTTTTTTCAAGAAAACTCATTATTGGAAGATGAACTACGAAAAATGTATTGTATATATTCTTGTATTTTTAAATGTCTTTAAAATTTGTCTTACATCAAAAGATTTGTACGTACATATGTAATAAGCTTCAGAACAACCTTTTTTAGGCAATTCCACTGTATTTTAGCATTCTGAATGTGCCTCTACTCTCTTAGTGACCACTTTTATTGTGTCTTTCATGCTAATAACTGGGACCAACTTGGGGTTGCTTACGGATGTTTTTAAAGAGTAAATCTATATTTCATATGAAATCAGATAAATGCTGTGTAGGGTATGATTTTTAAAATTCTTTTATGCATTGATGATTTTGATCCAAACTCTGTATCTGTTCCAATAAATTATTCTAAGTCTCAGTATTTTAATGGTAACTGTATCAATATAGTTGTATACTATGAGCCTAAGTGTGTCCTCTCCACACACTACTCACATCAACACAGAAAAAACATGGCTGACATCCCTGTTTCTTAACCAGGAGCAGCATCTTTAGACCAAAATCCCCAACCACAAAATGTTAAGCATTTGCTAAGGGGTGTGACTACTTTTTGTGGAAAGAACTGTTTGTGCAGCAAGGATTCTGCAACTAAAGTAAAACCATACACAGCTATGACTTGTTTTGGCTCCAAGAATCTTATCCACAATTGGTAAATCCCTGATTAGGCTACTCATGATCTTTGTGAGGATGAAAAAATAGGCCATTTGCAATGCATTTATCTTACTGCAAATTTTAGACAAGGCCATTGCTGTCTTCTACTCTGTGGTTCAGCTGAATTATTTAAACCAGAAAGTTTGTGTGTCAAGAGATAATGCTTATTTTGTATTTGTCCCATGTGTTTTTAACCTGAACTCAACAGGAACGCATTCCTTCAGTCACACGCCCTCACTGAAGCTGCTGTCCTTTCACCTCTCTGCTAATGAATGTTTGTCGGCTGTGTTTATTTAGAATGCCATTCTCCAAAAACAGCTAATAGATCACAACTAAGTGAGCTACGTTGGTGGTAATTTAAAATGCTAATCCATCTTCAGTATCTCCTGGTACACTGATACATGATAAAAATACCAAATACCTGATAAGATTTATTTGGAGTGTTTAATGGTGTGCCAAAGCTGTCTTGGAAAAGATTAAATTCTGTGAAGTGGTACAACTGAGCCTGAAGTCCATTCATATTTAAGAACTTATATTACTGCCCCAATTTGTGTTAACAAAACCGAAATGTGTGCTTTAGAAACAAAATTAAGACCAATTTATAATCACAGGGATAATTGACTTGCAGAACGCCTGGCTGCCATCTGTTGGCCATAAGAAGAATCGCACCGTATGAACAGCCCAATAAATATTTCACAATTTACTGGTATGAAATTGCTTTCCAAGAGTAAATGTATTCAAGATTTAATAGGTTGAATTTTTAAAGCTAAATAAATGTGTTCATTTTTTTACAGTTTTCAAAATACCTTACAGTTCTATGTCACATTGTGAGAAATGTCTTGTTTGTCTTGCTTGTTTGCAGTGATAGAGCTAAGTTATATATATTTGTCAGATTTATTTTGTACATAAGTCGAGGAAACTTTTTTATTAATATTATGAGTCCCACTGTTTTGACCCTCCGGAGCCACCGTCCGTTGTTTCATCCACGTGATCCAGTCATTTGACAAGACAAACACGGCAGTGTCAGAAAAGACGGGCGCTATGGACTTTCACCGGAATGACAGAGTGGGCCTCCTGTCTCCATTAGAAGAGTCCAGCGCCGAGATTAGTCGAGACAGCGGTATAGTCTCCCAGAGTGCGAGTAGTTTGTCCATGGTGAGTGAAATCCTGAGCAGCGGCACGGTGTCGCAGAGCCCCAGCTTTGGAGCAGCCGCGGCTAATGTTATCGCACACAGCCCCAGCCTGAATGAAGCAGCGGGACGAGACGAGCAGCAGCAGGAAGAGGCAGAGGAGGATATTGAACTGCTGCGGGACACTGCGTTAGGTTACTCCTCTTATATCAGGGCCACGGCCGGAGAAGAGGTACGGAGCCAAGCATTTAACGCCATTATCGGTTTTGTTTACGCTAACTAGCCGTGTTTTTGCTTGTGAAGTATTTTACGCATCATGAGGCTAATGCCGCACTGTAGAGCTTAACCAGCGTGGTTGCTAGGAGACACTACATTTCCTTATCCCTGTTTCGGACACCAGGCAGATGTTAAATCAACAGTATTTGGCTTTGGGAAAGGACTGGTACATTTTGGGCTATGATTAGACAGTCCAAAGATCTAAATAAATATCTGCTGATTGTTCGAGGCTTTGCGGTCAAATGTGGACTTAGCAGTATTAAACACTCATTGTATCAGTTCTCCAAAATATATCGGGATTTTCATACAACATTTCATAGCATTAATCATAAAAAAAGACAATAGAGATTCACTTTCAACTTCTTTAACTCACAAACTTCTCTGTCTCTGTTCCTCCTTGATGTAACTGAATCTCTCTGTATCTATTGCGATGGGAAAGATCTTTTTCTCAGTGGAGTATTTAAAGAGCTTTGATTTCTGTTTAAGTTAGCTTTTACATAAAATTCTGCCATGAATAACTTTGAGAAAGAAAGCTGAAAAGTAAAACATAACTCCCATCATAGTGTTTTTCCTTACAAGGTAAACTCTTTTTGTGCTTACTGACTAGTCCCTCAGCAGTGTTGGCATTAACTCGAAATGCGTGATACGATGCAAGGCCAGTTATAAAGGCTAAGTGAGTGAGCTGTCTCTTTCTTTAAGAAGACAAAGAACTCTGTGTTGAACTCTAGTGGTGTCCCTAAAGATAATTTAAAATAACTTCTTACCATACTACTCAATCTGAGGCCCTCATAAACTTCTAAACAAGTCCAAAATTTACTGTTTGTCTGTATAAAATATAATTTGTTTTATAGATCTTGTGTCTGGAGAAGAGTTTGGAAGAAATGCTGACAAGAGTAGACGAATTTGTTGGAATGCTGGATATGGTAAGCTGTAGCTGGATGTGTAATAATGTCTATTACCATGTGTAGCTAACATTGTGTGGTGTTTTATTTTCAGATTCGAAATGATACCTCCCAGATAGTTAATGAAAACCTACCTCAAATCCAGCAGAAGTCTGAAGAAATGAGACAAATATACAGGAGAATTGATAAATTAGAGGTATGTGTTAACATAAGCAAGAAATTCACCCCTATTCTTTGAGTTTTGGGTGATGGACCAAATCCTACACATACAGCTTGTTTTCTAATAAAAAAAAAAACTTTAAGTGAATATTTTGTCTTTCTTCTGTCATTGTTTTTTGCTTTGGTCACAGGCCTTTGTGAAGATGGTGGGAGCCAATGTTAATGCAATGGAGGAGCAGGTCACACAGGCCGAGGGAGAGCTAGGAACACTACCCGGTGCTTTCAAGAAGATTTTGCGTACAATGACTGTCCCAGGTTTTTTAAATGTAAGCACAAATTTTTCTTGCACATGTATTGTAGTTTAGCAATAGGAATGAAGATTTGTTGGATTAAGATCAGTTGTGTTGATGATTTTCCTTCACAGAAACAGTCCAGCCCCAGAAGACCAGCAACACATCAGCGGCAAGAGGTTCCCAGTGTTTTTCAAACTGACGATTACTTCACGCCGCAGCCAGAGCAGTGACACACTACTAGATACAACACAAACGTTGATTTTTTTACGCCAGAGACCTGTTTGTAGACTACATTTACTGCCATTCATTGTAAGAGGATCAGTTGGGACAGCAGCTTCAACAAAGCAATAGTACCCTCTCTGAACAGATCACTGGACACGAAGAGCAAGAAAACACTCTGATTTTTAATGTTTTCTGCAGCGACAAGCACTGAACTGTAGCAAATCTTAAAAAGTGCCTAACGGGTCATATTTCTCTCTGTTTGTTTTCATTAATTGTGTAAAATGCACAACGGAAGAGTCTAAAACAAAGAGGAGCAACTGAACAGGACTTGGTAAGAAAGGTACAGTAATAATTGTAAAGATCAAAGTATTTCAAGAACAAATACCCCAGCTTTTATATTTTAAAAAAAGACATTCCTATTACTCGTATTTGTTAAAAACTGCACGCTCTTTTGGATGTATTTTTAAAGCTTCATCAGTTACCCTCTGTAATATCAGTCTCTACGCAATATTTATTGTCTTCCATTTCAAAGTGTTCGCTGTGTCAATAACAGTTGCCTCCTTGATATGTAAGCATGTCTTATTTTTAAGCGCACTGTATGAGCTGTCACTTTATCAAAAACATGGGCCAGGGATAAAACTGTTGTTCTTTTTTTTTTTAAATCAGCATCCAAAGGAAAATGGAAGACAAGTGTACCTTAGAGATATTTTATACTGTGGATTTAATGTGGCCCTCAATCAGTAATGAACACTGTTGGGATTCATTTTTGATGTATTATTTGCCAAATCTTTTAGTATCTGGCTAATTTTGTTCACATTTTTAAAATAATCATTAAATATATTTCCAACAAAGCTGTATTTATTTTACATACTGTATGTGTGCCTATAATTTTGTGCTCTCTAAAAGACTTATTTGCAAATTCACACACATGCAAGCACATTATGGACTGACATCTCTTGCATGTTAAGATGTGAGGAGAGTTTTGCTGTTGTGACATGATCTGGTGAGGTACATGCTACTGCTACAGTGAGTGTCTGCCCTGCAAATTGGAGTTATTTGAAGCAAATGGTGAGCTTAGTGCACTGAGTCTGGGTTTTTTTTGCTTTCATAATGAGGTAACATAAAAATTATAACGCTATACCTTTCAAGATACAAACGTTGCATAGCGTTCCTCCAAGACTAGATTCTGCCAATACAACTGGTTTCAATAAATGCCCTTTCTAACCTTAACATTTGCCATTTTGTGCAATTTTAGTATTATGAAGTTATAATCTGCAAAAAATTAGATTAATCTTCACACAGTGGAAATGCATTTTATCCCCTACTTGTGGCGCATTGAATGAATCTGTAAACCATATGCAATCTGCCTGTATTTCATAATTTTGCTCCTATTTTACGAGAGGGATGTTTGTGAGTGTGTATCTTACAGCCAATAGTTGCTAACAGAAGAAAAGAAAACAGACTGACTTAAACTCAGTGGTGAACAGAAAGGATGAAAGGAAAGAATGGGGGATAGCTGTAAATCCTGCATTTTACGCCTTTCACTGAAGCACTAGTGTGGCTGGAAACATTTGGAGGGAGATGTTGGTACAGCAGCTCCAGTAAAAACAAACGAGGCAATAAACTCGCTTATGATTGGCTATCTTGCACTGACGTCACCGGGTTGGTCATAATTGTGAGGCAGCGGGAATCCCACCAGGCTCTAGCATTTGGCTTGATTTGGGTCCACGCTGGATCGCCCTCGCCTTGAAAAGTGGGATAAAACGGTAAAGGAGTGTCTTGTGTTTAACTCCACTCAAATATTGTATCGTTGTTAGATGCGCCAACGTTGCTTTGCTGAGATAGGGGACCAAATAAAGGCGCATTAATCATTTCCGGGCAAAAAGCTGTACGGTATGAGAGAAGAAGTCATGGCGGTGATAGGCTACCCTGAGTTGACAAATCTGGTCAAAGTTTTGGGATGCTTTTCGGCTGTCTTTACAATACTAGTGAGATCAGGAGTAGATTTATATGATTTAGTTTGATGTTTGATCGTCCTGTGCTAACCCAGTAGACGCTAATGTGAAAACACCCCATAGAAACACACGCCCTTAACGGTTGTAGACCTGTGGCATTGCCTTTACAAGCTAAAAGGGCCAAGTTGCACTATTAAATTCATTCAGCAGTTTTCTGTAAAAGTCTTCTCGGATGCACAGCTATATATCGAAATCTTAACTAGTTTTCAAACTGCTTTCCTCCCTTGGCACTGGAAAGTTAGTACACACATAGTCCATTATTATATTCTTGTGCTATTCTTTTATCTGACACAACAGGTCAGCTACTATCTTTAACATCATTGCATTCCTAAAGCTGTTTTATGTGGCATAACATGGATTTTCTCATTCACAGATCCAAGGCTTAAGACATGGCCGAGAAAGAAATCTGGCAAAAGATTGGAGAGGGCTTTGTACAAGCATACTATGAACAGTTTGACAACACTGACAGAAGTAATCTTGGCCTTCTTTATGTAAGTTTGTTCATTTTAATTTACAGTTTAACTTTAGATCAATTTATATTTTAAAAGTTAAGTGCTAATTATTAAATGACTTCCTCTTTAGGCTGATGCAGCTTGTCTTACATGGGAAGGACAGCCTTTTCATGGGCGAGAAGCCATTTCTGGGAAACTAATGGTAAGTATCCTGTTTATTATGAGCTACATACATTATAGACATAAATTATGCTAGATGAGGCTTTAGATAAGTTGTTTGTATTTGCAAAATTTGAAATCTGTTGTTACCCTATTACTTCTATATTGTTTCACAGAGCCTACCATTCAAGCGGATTAAGCATGTCATCACAGAACAAGACTTTCAACCCACAATAGACAGTTGTATTCTCATCATGGTGTTTGGGCAGCTACAGGTCAGCTACAATCTTTAACAGAATCCACTTTATCTTTTATATTTTATCTCTATATTTATATCAAATGGCACTGGGTATATTCCTTTATGTATACTCTCATGTCTTAACCCAACAGGCAGATGATGATCCTCCTATGGGCTTTCACCAAGTGTTCATGCTGAAGTCTGCGCAGAACTGTGCTTGGGCTTGCACGAACGATGTGTTCCGGTTGGGAATACATAACATTCCAGTTTAGCCATTCTGAATTTAGAGCTTCAAGGATTTGCATTTTTCACTACACCTTAACCTTCAGTGATACAATCGGTTCAGGTGATCATTTGTCACATTACAATAAACTGATGAGTAGTATTGACTGTGGTGTTCTGTTTCTTGACAGTGTTTTGTTGGAGGCCTGTATTTGACCTGTATGATTCAAACAAGCTGTGACTAATTCTTTAGGGGGTAGAAGAAATGGGTCACTGCTAAGATGTAGGCTATGCATAATTTCAGGAACTGTGACAACGTGGTTTTGTTAATGGCAAACTGTGAGTGTCCTGTAGGGGGGGCAATGTTCGTGGCATTTAAATGAGTCTAAATTGAGTAAGAGGAGGTCTGCAATGAAGGAGGGTTATGGCACAGATCACTGGCTATAACAACCTTTTTAAGCTCTTCATGTGACATCGAGGTCAGGAAATCTTCTCAAAAAATGGACCTAATAAACATAAACCAACAGCCTGACCACTGTGTAGAGACGGTAAGCAGTTTCAACATGCTAACGGCTAACGCTGGTTGTAAGCTAGTGTCAGTGGTAATGTGCACTCGCTGAGGTGAAATGTAATTTGAAGACGACGTTTGTCTACTTTATTTAATACTTGAGGCCGCACTCCCCAAACTTTGTCAAGGTTATTACAGCTTAATTACATCGTATGTGACAAGCTGTCGATAGCTTGTCTTTGCTTGTTCGCTAGGTTAACCCAGCTAAGAATCAGCCACATGAGGCAGATTCAATACCAACACAACTGTAGAAAATAGTTATTTTGTAGCTCGAAAATACTCTACAGTAATATTGAATAATACATAGAAATGCCCAAAACAACATCATTTATTATATATTAATACAACAATAAGGCAGTGTGTCCATTGTTGTTGATGTTACGAATCTACGCGCAAGCGCGGTTTCTCTGTTGTCAAAAACCAGGTGTTTTTAGGATGTAAACAATGAAAATATGTCTTTTTAATAGAATGGCCTCAAAGATAAAGACCTAGAGGACCATAATGGTTCAGAACTAGAGGATGAACCCCTGCTTCAAGAAAACCCCAGACGGTTTGTCATTTTCCCCATACATTACCCTGAGATCTGGAAGATGTACAAGCAGGCTCAGGCCTCCTTCTGGACAGTGGAGGAGGTGGGTCTCTTTTATTGGGTTTTACAAAATGCTTATTGAGGACAACACAAACCAAAAATAGACTGTTGCACTTTATCTGTTTTTGATGTTTTCTTTAAGGTTGACTTATCCAAAGACTTGGCTCACTGGGATCGTTTAAAACCTGAAGAGAAACACTTCATATCTCATGTGCTAGCTTTCTTTGCTGCCAGTGATGGTATTGTCAATGAGAACCTGGTAAGTTGTTTAACTGCGTGGGTCTAGAGTAAACATAATATTCTTATTAACCGTTTCCTTGCTTTAGTCACACTCAAGCTCTGTATTATTCATTTTGAGCACTAAGTTTTTTAAACAGTATTACATCAACCCTCAGAACATATTTTGATGAACTAATGTCTTTGGACAGGTGCAAAGGTTCTGTCAGGAGGTACAGGTCCCTGAGGCACGATCTTTCTACAGCTTTCAGATTCTTATAGAGACAGTTCACTCAGAGATGTACAGTATGCTCATCAACACATACATCAGAGACCTGAAGGAGAGGTCAGTCTGTTTAAACTCGGATCTTTTTAGCCCTTATCAGTATCATTGGTGTCATTCTCTATTGCTTAAATTGCATGGAAGTGCAGTTTCAAGTCAGTATTCCTCATTTCATAAACACATGCAACCACACAAAATGCACCTGCACCAGGATGGATTAAATTTACCACTTTGTGGTTACTGCCGTTGCGACTGTTGCAACTGTTGATGTGTCTGAATGATAAGATGATCATGGGTTTTTACAATACTGTTATTAATTTCACATAGCAAAAACCTTAGTATTTAAATGTAATGTATTAAGCAGTATTTTGTAGTCTTTTTTGTGTAAATTTGGAGTATATTATACTTAAGTAACATGCATTATGATGATATGAAAACTAATTAGAATTATTTACTGTGTGGATTTTTAGAGATTATTTATTTAATGCCATTCAAACAATGCCTTGTGTGAAACGAAAAGCAGACTGGGCTCTTCAGTGGATCAATGACAGCAAATCAACATTTGGTAAGAAAATACACTTTCAATTAGAAACTATAGCCTAAGAAAGAACCCAGCTTGTACAGCTTTAACTTTTCTTTTTCTTCTAAGGTGAACGAATTGTGGCATTTGCAGCGGTGGAGGGAATTTTCTTCTCTGGATCTTTTGCTGCCATATATTGGCTAAAAAAGAGAGGTTTAATGCCTGGCCTTACTTACTCCAATGAACTGATTAGCAGAGATGAGGTTACATTCATTTTCTTTACATGAATTAATATTTACAATTGTGTGTGTGCATGCACTGGCATTTTATGACCCATGTAACTTAAAAATACATTATCATTAAATGTTTATGTTTACAGGGTTTGCACTGTAATTTCGCCTGTCTGCTATTTAGTTACTTGATAAAAAAGCCATCGGGAGACAGAGTGAAAGATATCATTACCAAAGCTGTTAGCATTGAGCAGGTGAGAAAAGACTACATGGAATATACTCCACCATAATTGATTATGTTAATCTTCTAAATTGTATTAGTTTTACACCACAAATGTTATTTTTACTTCCACTTCACACTGGTAAGTTAATTTAATACAATAACATAACTGACATAACACACTGATATGATTTAACACACTGATAATAGCTTCTTGGGCTCATTATATCATTTGGTCATACCAGTTCTGTAAATATATTAATATATCCTGCCCGTTGTGTTGCAGGAGTTTTTGACTGAAGCTTTGCCAGTGGATCTCATTGGGATAAACTGCTTTTTGATGAAGCAGTACATTGAGTTTGTGGCTGACCGCCTTCTCACAGATCTCGGCCTTGACAAGGTAAGTTAATTACTGAATTATTATTAATTATAAACTTATAAATTATATAGTTATATGAATTATAACACCAAGGGAATCAGCTGGTCTCTTCTACATTTAGAATGTGTAATTAATGCATTAGCAGTTGTAATTGTTTAGAAAAGTTTAATACCTTTATTCTTTTTTTTATTGAAGGTTTACAATGCTGAGAATCCATTTGACTTCATGGAATCCATTTCATTAGAAGGAAAAACCAACTTCTTTGAAAAACGGGTGGGAGAGTATCAGAGATTGGGTGTGATGTCAAGCCTAATGGACAGTGAATTCACTCTTGACGCAGACTTTTAAGACTGGTGTTAGTCTGTTACATGTTTGTTACATATTTATTTATTTTGATAATTTAGATGTTGACAAACTATATTGTTGAATGCTATCCATTGATGGTAAAAAGAGTCCTTTATACCGTCAATGATGCCATCAAATTTTTACAAAAATTTGCAGATGTTTTAAGGCTCCATACTTTGAATGGACAAATTCGATCATGTGCCACTCATGAGTCAGTGGTTATTATAGAGAAGTCCCTCAAGACTGATTATGGCCACCTCCATATGCACTGTATTAGTTTTTATTTTTTGTCTGTGGTTTTGACTGTTGGGATGACATGAGAATGTCAATTGAAATTAATAAAAAAAAAATGTAATTAAAATATGTAGGCTACAATCATTATATTGATATGCAAAGTATTTTCAGTATTTTTTCTTAAAGAGATTCCTCTTGTGTTCATACTCTTAATGTTGTAAAGCAAATATTCAAAAGGGTAACATCAGAAGGTTTGAATTTCTTCATTTATTTACATTCTAGCTGTGTTCCCATTTAGTGACGGGGCCTTGGAAAAGTAGAGGAGGCTCCTAACATAATGTAAAATATATGACTAAACTATAAGAGGGCCTAATGCTGAATCTCCGTGGTCCTGCATGTAACTCTAATTTAGGAAAGGTTAAAAGTTTTAATAAAGAGGACAGTAAGGGTTATTAAGCGATAATATTTCACGTAGTTTTTTATTACAACACATATCTAACTTTTAGAAAGTGTGGCCACACTGTAAAAGTAAATAAAGTGCATCCCTGTGTTTTCATCCTTGTCAGAGACAGATCGGATTAGCCACTCCTCCGTTAGCATTAGCATATTGGTGATGAGAGCTAACAGCTAGTGTCGCGATTTGAAACATGGCAGGGGACCTTCGGGGTTTTGCGCTGGAAAAGGCCGAGTTGCTCTCAAGTCGTTTAAAGGATCTGCTGACTTCCGGAGAAAGCTATGTCCGGACACATTTCGGAATAGATCTGGGTCTCAGAGCCGAACTGTACCCTCCGTGGGTGATCCTGTCCACGGCCGCCGCGGGGCTGCTGCTGCTGCTCGCTGTGTCCTGCGCCGCTGTCTGCAGCGGTCTGCTCGGCGGGAAAAAGCGGCGATCCCTGGTCACAACACAGAGTAGCACGGAACCCGACAAGGGCCTTTTGTCGAAAAATAATGCTAAAACAGAGGAGCTGAAGAAGAAAAACAAAAAGAAGACCTCTGAAAAGGTACCACAGTCAGTGGGACAATCACATGAATCACTGCAAATCAAAGGAAACAAGCGCATCCTTCAGCAGTCTGTAGCCTATAAACAACACCGCTCTGCGCACAGAAATACCGACTATTCCTGTATTCTAGGTAGTTAACTCACTTTAATCATACGTATAGATCATATTTAATATTTAGTGAATATCTCCGTCATGAATTAAAAGGGCTGAACACTTATCTGGAGACAGTTCGGTGGCGCACTTCCAAAACAACAAACAAACGCGCTTCAGTGTGATGTTTACAAGGAGACCAGGCTGTGTGGAGTTAACACGTAATTAAGAACACTTACTGCTAATAATTAGCCAAATACCATTAGGAAGCTATCACAGCACAACACAATAAAACTAATGTTGATGTCTTACATAGTGTCTCTTTCTGCAATTAAAAGAGTACAGTAGCCAATTGCTAATACAGTTAGCATCTTAGAGTTGTACTAACCTTATGTTGGAAGGTAATCTAGTTTTTTAATGGTCAAAATTAAAACAATGGCTAAATAATTATCTCTCAGTATTTGTTTATGTCACAATTTTCCCCAAGAAGAATCAGTCCAATGGACAACCAGTGTCTGTAGTTCAAGAAGAAGTTCAGGCAACTGAGAAACTGTCTCCCAATATTAAAGCAGAGAAGGTATGACTGAGCAGCTATAAAAAGCACTGATCAAACATTTAAGGGGTTTCTTATTACCAGACTTGTTTTTTCATAGGTTCATGAGGTCCAGGCCCCTGTGCAAGTGAAGAAGAACAAAAAGAAAACCAAGGCAGATGTGAAACCAGCTCACCAGGGATCTTCAGCTGAAGGGAGGGAGCCAGACGACGGTACAGACAGATGTTAAGTCATTGTTTGCAGTATTTATGTTGAGGTATGATTTAAAATCTCCTCATGTGTGTTCACCAGGTGCATGGGAGACCAAAGTGAGTAACCGAGAGAAGAGGCAGCAGCGCAAGAAGGAGAAGGGCCCTGACGACTCTGGGAGCCCTGGAGGTGTGGCCCCTAAGACCCATGTGGAGGGGCTAGGGGTCAAGGCTTCCAAGAAGAACAAAGGAACCCATGGTGTGTAGAAAACATCAGGTTATAAAATAGATAGCAAACAGTACCTGTACACTGTAAAAAGGTGACCTTGTGATAAATGTAGTATTTTGTCTATATTTCAGACTCCCAGGCTTCAAGATCCTCTGGCAAGGGTGATGCAAGTGGAGCTGGTGAGGTCTAGATGTGATTATAAAATAGGGAATAAATTAGTCTGTTCACAGCTTCATTGTCTTTAACATTCCAATATAGCTCTAATCATTTGTAAAATCTTAGATATGTACTTTTAAGACACACTTTACTTTAAAGCTATCTTTTTAATCTATCTTTAGCACCATCCAGTTGGAGCCAGGAGGCTTCAAGCAACAGCGGAGGATGGACAGATATGTCTTTGAAGATGTCAAGTCAGATGGGGCCAGTGGAGGGCCCAAAGTGGGGTACCATTCCCACCACTCAGCCCTGGACACAGGAAAACCAAGGTAGCAGCAACAGCTCGCTGTAACTTTATTGATCTAAATCTGTTCTGAATCTGTACAAATGAGAAGGACATGAATGAAAGTAATGCTAGTTTTGTTGGATGTAGCAGTTGGTCAAGTCTAGAAAACAGTCATTGATGGCAGATTTGAACTGCTTTATTCTTGCCAACATTGTTTCTGTGTTCTCTTCATAGCAGCATGGAGCGGGATTGACAGCAGAATTAATAATGAGCTCAGTTCAGTGTCCTTCTCCATGCTGAGACTAAGCACAACAGGTAGTGCTCAGGGTCATATGAATACTTTTTATGCTCAAAATTTCTATTGTTCAATACAGTTTTGTTTCGACTAACGACAGATGTGTTTCTTTCACTTAGAGCCAGCTGCAAATTCAGTTGAGCTGCAGTGGACGAATCAAAAAGATGCAGATGAATGGTCTGGATTCAGTAAGTCTAAATACAAGTCTCAAAACATCTCATCAGCACAACAATAAAGGCAGGCACTTTAGGATTTAACCATAAATATAATTATATTCCTTGTTAATTGGGGTTTCCAGATGGGATGGCTGCAGTGGACCCCAGCTCTGACTGGAACGCCCCAGTAGAGCACTGGGGTAACTATGAAGAGCCGCCTGTGTTGGTAAAAGCAGCCTTTCCACTAAAGGAACAACCAGGCATCAACAAGGTATCACTGAACCACATAAATCAAGCAAAAATACTGTCATTTCTGTGTTTGGGAAAGATCACCACTGTCTTTGTTGTTCTTATTTTAAAAAGGGATGTCTGATTTGTAACATTAAACTGCGCTCTTGTTTTGCAGCTGTCAGAGGACGAGAAAGACAGTGAGGATCTCTCTGAGGGAGCAACAAGATCCAAAAGAAAGAGGAGAAAGAAGAAAAAAACAGAAGTAGAGACTTCATCTATGTCTCAGGCAAGTCACCATCATCACAGCTTCCCAGAGTCATATCAATGGCAATGTCAGTGTTGTGCAACAGCTTTGTTTTACTTTCAGACGGTGAGTACAACACCCCTGATGAATACAGGTCCTAAACGTCAAGAGCTTCCTGTACAGGCTTCTCACAGATCGAGCATATCATCTACTCAGAGTATGTTTCAAATGTGCTACATGTTGTGCCAGTTTTTATATTTATTTTGTATTGTGCTTATATCTCAATGCTCTCTATATGAATCTGTCTATAGAGAAGCCTGAGGAGACAATGGAGTCTTCAAAACCCACACAAAAGAAGAAAGCTCGAAGAGAAACATGAAATTTCTCAACAGGTGCACAAACAGCTTATGCAACTGATTGTTTTACATGCAATAATTACCAGGTTGAAAAACATAACACTTTATCAAAAACAAACTAAACAAGCAGTGGTCACTAACTGCTTGGCTAAATATTGAAACAAATTCAGGTCCTATGGACTAAACTCTTAATGAATTTGCACTATTTGCTACACTCCGTGAAGTAACGTTATAGGAGAGGGTTTCTGCATTATTTTATCAGATGATTTTTCATTTTATCATCCCCCAAATAATGAAACGGGTTTTGTTTTTAGTATTTAATTTAAATGTAGTGTTTATTTTATCTACCTGTGTGTTGCACTAAGTTTAATTTCTCATGCTGCTGACCCCATATCAAGAACAGCACTGCAGAAAATGCAAAGGAGTGAGTGAATCTTAAATCAGTAAAAGTATCCGTTTCTATTTGTACTTTTAGTTACATAAACTGCTCATAATTTAATTCATGCTGTGTTAAAATAACACAGTATACACAACAGTAAACATTTGGGATATCAACACTAAACAAGTCCCCACCTTATTTCTTTTGCAGATATTTCATCCAAATGTTCAGACATTTGTGTAAAGCTGATCTTTTAAATCCAAACACCCACTGCCTTGTGTATTTTGCTTCTTAATGAAAATTGGCAGCTATTTTAGCTATTAAGTTACTATGATGATTTTGTACTTCACTGAATGAAACTGAACTAGAAACGTATTTGCTTTGACAGATGTTAAAAAACACATGTCATAACTGATATGAACCACCAGGAGGCACTGTAATGTTGAAGAAGTACTGGATTTTATGTCCATGATGCAGTAGCACTATTACATATTCCTTGTCCCATAGACTCCTTAACGTGTTTATATTTTTAAAAACTGAATGTGCATTGTTTTTTGTGCTCCTCTTTATGATTTGTAATATGTTTCTTCCAATATTGTACAAGAAAAAGCCATGCCGTTCTGTACAGATTGAAAGGGCTTTTTCCACTTCTGTGATTGCACTGTGCAAAAAGCTGTTGCACGTTCCTTTTGATGTCGATGAAATGTTTGTACTATTTTTTTGCCAAATGTGAAACGTGTACATTTTTTTAAACCACCTTCCAAGAAAATGTTTTGGACGTGATTTGAAAAGAGCTAAAGACTGATATGGAGCAGCTTTAAATTACACCAGAGGTTAAAACAACAACATGCATATTCGAGAGGAATTTGATTCAATTGCCTTAAACTTGTAGAAAGTGTATCTGATCCTTGTTTTTTTTTTATAGTTTACATCCATTTGCAAGTTTTGATGTCAAACTGATTTTAACTGCATGACTTTAATAATAGTAACCGTGTACATGAATTGAAACGATCTGCTTTAAGATGTTAGTACTTGGTCTTCTACCACTCAGTGTATATACTGTAATAGCTTTTTTAGAGAAACAGATTTTGTGTGGGTGTCCAGTTCAGCAGATATTACCACAGCTGTGTTTTTGGTAGGCCTTAGTGCAGTCTGCTTTTAATCGACTGGTGGTGGTATGTGACTTTTGCCCCTAGTTGTCTGATGAGTAGCAAAGTGATATATTGATGTGGCTCCAAGGCCCTTTAATGTTTCATTTTTACTAATGATCATTCAAGGTATGTATTTATATACTTGTCTTAGAAAATGGTTTTGTTAATGATCAAATGGCATTTTTATGTTTGGTTGGAAACAATGAAATAAAAATGTAATGCTTGATCTCACCATTTGCGATTATTTAAACATAAATAAGTCAGCATACAGTCTTATTACCAAATCACCAATAAGTACAAATGATATTTTTCAGGAGGATTCAATACAAGGCTGTGTGATGTCTACATAGGATTTAAATACTGTGCCAAGTGTCTGTACATGGCTGTACATGGATGTTTTATATCACCCAACCAACACTGTAAAATGAGGAGAATTAGGAAAACACTCTAAGGGCAATAACTACACTAAATTGCAATAACAGTATGATTAGCAGTATTCTAACTGCCCCGTCTGTCTTAGTCCACCTCAATTGGCCAAAATTAATGCACTAATTTGTTTACTTGGCCTCACTACTGTTTGATTTATGGTCCTGATCTTAAATTTGTTTTGTTTTTTTAAATGTGACACATGCAAGACCATTATAGAATTGTGATATAAGCAGTTCTTTGCATTACAGATACTAAAGTTGTTGGTATTGTCATAATAGATTTACGACATATTGTGCAGCCATACTAAAATCCAGATCAAAACGGCAGAATAAGCATAGTACAGAATTAAATTAAGGGCAACAAATCAAAGCAGTCACTGAAGCTGGGTAAATCTGTGAAACAGCAGCCATTTTTATTTACTGAGCTTCCTCTGTTATTCCTACATTTGAATCGTATTCACATTTCAATCTGTCGATATAATCCCAACCTGTGAACTGACTGACCCCAAATCAGTGTCACAGCCCTCTGATAGGTCCCGGGTACACTGACCAAAACAGGGACCAGTCAATGTGTTGCTGCAGTCTCGTGGCGTGCTTTTGCCAGTGGGTTGACCTTCTTCGCTCCAGCCTTTATCTCCTGGTTCATTTAGGATTTAACAGCTTTTAATCTCCCACAATCTCTGACTCACTGTTCATTCACATTTTCTACAGAGAGATGCCACTTTCTATTTATTTCTCTCTTTTCGTGGATAGATGGACTTTTGTTTTGGATGTATGAAAGGCTATTTTAGTCCCGAAGGTCACCCATTAATGGATTGTACTGTCCTTCAATGAAAATCGTTTATACTAATACTATCTGCCTAAAGTTTCCATGCCTGAAATGCCTTAATATTCATAAATAACAACGTTGGGATTTTATTGCTCTTCATTGGACACATTAGTATGACTTTCTCCTCATTAATGTCGGTGGATGTAAACAGGAATAAGTCGGGTCAGTGTGAAGCCACAGCAGAGGAAGAAAATCCCCTGTTGTGATGCAGTCCACCCACCAGAGCTTAGAGCTGTGGCCCCATCTGTCAGACTCCACTCTGCATGTTTGACAAACTGATAAACAAGGAAGATTGGTGTTAATTTATCCTCAGGCTTGAAAGAGAAAAAATATGATTATCAAGAAAACACTGTAACGTGTTGTTATTTGTTTATATAAGCAATGTGTGTATTACTGTTCTGGTAACAGTTTTTTGCCCTTTAGCCTTTATTTTGATAGACGTGACCTAGACAGACAGGAAACTGGGTGCTTTTTTTTTCTCCCAAAAAACACATAATTGAAAAGATCAGCCAAAGCAACAATTGCTACTGAGGATCACAATAATTTACTTCTTGATTAACTGTACAATATAGCCATTTTGTGTTTTATTTATTTCTTTATTTTGCACACGTCTTTTTACATCTGTTTATTCTGAGTAACTATTCTTAGTGTCAGTTCAAACCAGATGTCATTTAAAAGGGTGATGTAAGAAAGAAAGTTTAATAGCAACTCTATGTAACTTTTTTTTCTAACCACATGTAACTCTGGGCAACACTCATCACTCATTTATCAGAAACTGTCACATCAACCCAAATCACACTTTGAATATGATTAAAATAATAGTAATATGTAAGTTTGTCGCAGCATTTGGCTCCTTTAGTTAGTTTAGTCTACGTCCTTAAAAGTTACACTGTGTTGCTTTAATAAAATACACTTGTATGGGGCTGTCCCACATCGACCCATATTTTAATTGACTCCATGGTTCCCAGTGGCATCTATTTGTAAGCAGAAATGCTCAACATAAATAAATCACCTAGCATCTCTCCTAAACCCTGGTTAGTAGGCATTTTGCATCCATCACCGTCCATTGGTCCAAATCCCCCTGGTCACGTGACCCGGGATGAGCCAGATTAAGCTCCGTGTTTGAGGAGTCCTCCACTTTGCCGAAACAACATCGGCTAAATGAGTCGCATCTAGCGCCAAGGACGGACGCCTACTGGTGTTTTCACGACGCCGTAGCCTTGTATTAACTCGATTTCAGTAGCATTCATGAAATAGGTGAGCTTTTCTTCAGTATTCATGATGTTTTCGCCGTGGGACCGGTGGTACTCGACGAGCTGCTGCCTCTGCTGCCATGTACGGACGGGCACCATTATCCTGGGAATATGGTACATGGTGAGTGGCATTTGTCTTGTGCCAGCCTGAATTATGTGACAGAAATGATTAAATACGCGAAAGGAGTGAAGAGAAATGTGTGTCAGATATGTACTGTATTGTGTTTTACAGCTAGAGTTACTGTTTTGCCATGTTTTTCTTCACAATGATCGTGATCACGGATGTAGGCTAGTTCAACGCTTTTTATCCTACAAACATTTACTGAATTACTGTCATATACCGCAGTTTTTTATTTAATTTAATTTAATCTAATTCAGTTTAATATAATTATGTATTTATGTCTGAAAATATTCGGTGTCTGTTTTAACACCGTCTGAACCCAGTATCTTACCATAACAATACAATACCTACTTAAATGGAAGCCACTACCGTAAACCATTATCCATTATTAGACTATGTCCCACATGCTGAACGTGGCTAAATATAGCAGTTGCTTCTGTTTCTGTGCTCGGGATCACCTGAAGTTTTAAACATAGTTCATTAAGCCAAGTAAATCCTTGACCTTCAGAGAAAGCTAGCCCCTCTCTGCTTTTCCACGACTTCATGGACTAAATCAGTCAATGCCAAAGACAAGTCCTACTACCTTCATGTACTTCCCATTCATTTAAAACAAGCATTTAAAGCTCTCATAAATCTGACTGTAAATCTGGCCCAATGTCTCACCATGTGTTTACCTTTATAGTGCATCTTAATGGTTGTTTTCATTGTTGTTGATGTGTTATTTCTTACAGCTCATCAACGCTGTGGTCCTACTCATCTTATTGTCAGCTCTCAATGACCCAGTGCAGTATCGTTACCATCTGACCAGCTCTGAGCTGGGCACTGACATAGACGTCATGGACGACGCAAGTGAGTGCAACCTTCTCTCACTGTATCATAACTACATTGGTGTCATATTTTATACTAGACATAATTATACATTTGCTTAAGCAGAGGGAAGACATTTAACCCAGTGTATTGTCAGTAAGACATTTCACTCATTTAGATTTACTTTGACATTTAAGAGAACATCCTTAAAATATTTGTTAATCTGTATTCAGTGCCAAAATACTCCAATACCATTTTCAACTAAAAAAAAGACAATACCAACAAAACATACCAAAAGAGGTGAATGAACCGAGGGGTTTTCTCTGCACAGCAGCACATAAATTCAGACCCTGTGCTCAAACCTAGTGACAGAACGGCTGAAACATGTCTTACGTTTGCATGTCTTTGTGCAGACTGCTGCTCTCAGCACAGACAAAGCTGAGTAGGCTAGAGCCTACAGGGAAACATCTGACTGCATGTGCTTCCCCTCGAGCCGCTATCATCATCACAGTGCAAGCCTGTCACTGACTCGCCTGATTAAAAACTGTTCTAAATCTCCTTCAGATTAAATCGGCCATCTTGAACGCCCCTCTCCACTGTGTTTGCTGCTGGCTCTGATCGTGTGTGATTTGTGCTGAAATGCACGTAAGCATTGTTAGTATTAAGATAGAAGAGTCCTTTCACTTAATGTTAACCCAGTACAGTGTTGTAATCATCACTGCAGAGTCTGGGTGAGCCAGCAGCCTCAATCATGATAATGTTTTGTACTAAAGAGTCATGTCGGTGGACTTTATGCCATAACTGTACACTGTATTATCAGTAATCTTTTGATGACAGTGTGTCCCTGGCAGCTCTGCCAGAGACAAGTGTCCCGGCGGTCACAGCTGTAATGTGAATACGAGAGGTGTTACATTTTGTCATATTTAGCCTTAGTCTTGCATAACAATTACCCTCCTGACGGCCATGTTTTCTAGAGCCAGATTGAGTGCCAAAAATAGTTAATGAAGTTACTCAAGGTTCTTTGTTGTATAATCTTTGTTGTAAAACCATGTTCTTGGGATTATGTCTATCCCATTTAAATGTTTCATTGATATGCCTGATTTATAATTGTTTCTTCAGATATCTGCATAGCAACTGCTATATCCCTCCTCATGATCCTTATATGTGGCATGGCAACCTATGGCGCGTACAAGGTAAACACTTAAATTAGCAGTTTAAGTGAGAACTAAATCATATTATTGTGCCATTAACGTCTGCTAATATTATTTCATTTTGTTATTTATAGCAACATGCTGCTTGGATCATCCCATTCTTCTGCTACCAAATCTTTGACTTTGCCCTTAACACACTGGTAGCCATTAGTGTTGTGGTCTATCCCAACACAGTACAGGACTACCTTCAGCAGTTGGTAAGGACTGTTCATTTTACTTTATTTAAAAATATGCACCACATCCTTTGAGATCCATACTTGTGAGAAAATAATTTGTTTGGGCAGCTCCTTTATAATATGACATAACATTCAAAGGCTGTTGAGTAACACAGATAAAGAGGACTATTTTTATTCACTTCAACTTGTTTACCTAATTTTATTTATAAACGTAATTAACCAAATTCTCCTTATTTCTCTACTTTAGCCGGGGACTTTCCCTTACAAAGAGGACATTATGTCCACCAACAACATGTGCCTAGTATTTGCAGTCCTCCTTTTCATTGGCTGCATCCTCTCCTTTAAGGTAAGCTCATACAACTCACCAGCTATTTGCAAAAAGAAGTCTCGCAATGGAAAAAAACTCTGACCAAACATATTGACACTTATTTGCAGTGAATAAAAATAATATCAACATACTTACTCTCTGTAGATTCAGCTTATGTGCGATGAACTCAATTAGGCCTCATATTTTACATATACGTCATAGCAGTGTGAACCATGTGGCCTGGGTAATGAATCTGTCAGCTTTGCCGTTGTCAGTGTTCTTCACGAGCTTATCATACAGCCACAGAGCAGCGGGTCAGGGACAACAGGAAACCAACCCCTGTCAGGCTCATTCCCTCTTAATGCATGGATGAGTCTGCCAGCGCAGCTATGCTCCGGGGCTGGGGGATGAGATGGGACACAAAGTTGCAGTCATCTGTACAATCAAATCAAGTTGTTTCTACTTTAAGCTCAAATAGGAAATGTTCTCGGCAGACTTCAGAGGCCAGAGCTGGGTTTTTTTTGATAGAAAGCAGCCACTGAAAGATACATGACTGTAATTTGAAACAGCAGCAGTAGTATAAATGTCATTTCTTAGAGAACCTTAAGTAAAATGGAAGAAAAAGGAAAGGAAAACAGTTTATTAATGTGTCCTTAACGTGTTCTGGTAAAGCCTTATAAGAGTTTCATGTAATTTTGAAATACTATTAATTTATTGAGTGTTATCACTGATGTTTAAATATGTTTTGCAGCTCTAAATCTAACAATAAATCCAGAAAGATTAGTCTAAAGATATATAAAAGATGTTTAAGCTGTAAAGTGATATAGTTAGAAGAGAGGTAAACTGCATCTTTCACTTAAAAAAATCTGTTGTGAAAGGTGCAGCATGGTACATTCAGGTTGTCTTGACCTCAGCTCAGAGTTGCCATCACGGCGTGGAGGTCGACTCAGCAGATGGTGCAGTGATTGGCTGGCAGGCTGACTGGCTTGCTGCTTGGTTGGTTGCTTTTACTGCTGGCAGAGGCACAGACTCAGCAGGCTCCTCACACACAAGCACAATGACCCTCCTGTTCCTCTGCCAAGTCAGGCGAACCTTAGGCCTCCGCTGGCTTCCTGGAGCAAAACGTGCCAGATGAGATCCCTGGCTAAATTTCTAATTAAAAACTAGAATAGTCCAGAAACATCTAAATAAAGGAAATGTCAAAGCCTTTATGAAGTGCTCGTGTGAAACATCTCTGCTGTAAGCATGTCTGACATTGATGAATGGATAGACTCACAGCAGGCGACTTGAGTAATAAAGAAAAGTGGTGGCGGTGTTGCTGAGGTCATTGCGTGTCCTTTGTCGTCCCTTCTTGAAACAGGCCTACCTGATTGGCTGCGTGTGGAACTGCTACAGATACGTGAGCGGCCGGGGAACCACAGAGGTCCTGGTGTATGTCACTACCAACGACACAACGGTACGTCCTGCCCTCAACAGCAGCTCCTCAAACATACCGACATCCCATTTATCATGTGCTTTAGACACAACGCCATATGTTTGCATGTTATTGCAGTACGCTGAGTTAATACCACTAAATGTACAAGGTAAGGCTTTAAGGTCTTAGAGTATTTTCAGGTTGAAGTAAATAGAGCAGCCATTTAGCTTTTTTTGTCATAAAACCTCTAAACCTCAAGCTCCAACTTTTAATTCAATTAAATTGGTGCTGAAAACCAGATAATAGTACCGCCACATTAAAACAAGATCATCTGAATAGGAATATTTCTATGCTACTATGTTCATGACACAGTTAATTTAATTAATTGTTGGTTGCAAGAGGCTCACTACAATTCATTTTGTATAATATTACCTCCTATGTGTAGTATTTTAATCATTCTTTTGAATAAAAGTGTACATACAACCCTCTCTTATGTATAGCAATTAAATATAAAGACCAATACTTAAAATTCTACACATATCAAGTGTTTGTACAAGTCCCTCTAGACATAGTTTTATCCTACCCAGTAATGTAATTAAATGTGGGAGACGGCCAGTGATTTCCATAGACTTACACTGGATCTGTTGGGTTGTTTTGTGGACACTTGTTTATTAGTGAAGTGTTGATGAACTGGAGGTGCTATAGTACGTCCAGATGCCATCTCTTAGTCCCTCTCAGCGGTGACTCATGGGTTTGAGGAGCTTTAGCGTAGTCACTCTTTCCATTTGTTGTCCTTCAGTAATCCTCCACACTGATACATAAGACATTAATCTGTCTCAATACATTGCGCTTCATCCTTCTTTGTCCTTGTGGCCTCGGTTACACTAACGTTTTTACCTTACGAAACTGAACCTCGATTACTTTATGTTCCGACAGGATTAGATCATGGTCTAATTCCATATTGTGCAGCATACGGGCACAATTAAGCAAATATGAAGTGTTTTCTGTAATCTGTACTGTACATGAACGGGTGTTTTTCCCCAACATTCAGTGTAGGGAAACAAAACAAAACTGCAGGTCACCGAAAAGACAAAAATGTGTACCGTTATAAGTCTCCTTAGCTTATTTTGTTTTTTATTTTGCATTTGTTTTTTTGCTAAAAGGCAAAAAACAAAAAGCATCCAAGCCTAAGTGAAGTCACAAGCTGTGTGCATACGAATATTAAATGTCTGTGAAAGCACATAAATCCAACAAGTATCATTGGCACTTGGTTTATAGCCAGATAAACTGCTCTCACTTTTATAAATTTGCGACCAGATGGTTTATTCATAGGATTTCTTCACTCTGCAGTGCTCCATGAAAAGAGTGCTCCATCTTTTTATACTATTTGAAAGCAGGCAGTGTGTCTAAATGGCTTTTAACAGCCTCGAACATCAAGTGCCCAGCTGGCTGTCTGTTGTGCTTTTATGTAAATGCCATAAAAATGCACAGAGGTCTGCCCTCTGTTTTCCCTCCCTCCCTCTCCTCTTTATAAACATATATATACACTATCTCATCGGTTCTTTCTTCTTCTGGACATGTTACATAAATTGTCTGCTTGTCCGCTTCATTTCAAATCCGAGCAGTGATGTGCTTGCCGGACCTCCCTGGCTGTTTCACAATTCTGTCCCCTTAGAGCATATTCTCTCGCTCGCTCCTGTGAGCTCACCCTGAATTAGCAGCAGCACTGGTTTTATAACACCATTTAAAAGCACTGAGCATGCTATCCTTGACGCTAGTCATGCCTTTAGCAATGAGCCATAAAGAACATGAAAACACAGCGGAAATAGGGAAAGATGTGGACAACAAAAACACACTTATATTTTACAACAGTTAAAACAAAATAAAATTATCTTTCTCTTGGCTCGGCTATATTCACTTGCAGAATAAATTAATTTCCACATGTAAGTAACATTTAAAGCAGTCTAGCTCTACTATGAAATGTAAATTAAATGCCCCATATACACTTATGCCTACTGTAGCTTTCATGTAAACTATGGACTTTTAAGGGCTATAATAATAAAAAATTTTATTTGATGCAATAAACGAGGGACTAAACTCTGTATTCACATTACATTGCAGGTTCTGCTACCTCCATACGAGGAGGCCATTGCTATCCCACCCAAGGAGCCCCCTCCGCAGTATATGGAGGCATGAGCAACACGTTCGCTGCTGGCCTGAGTCCCCTAAACGTCCCACCACCACCTTATTCGCCTCCAGAAACACTGTCCACATCTGCCTCTAACGCTAAGGCCCTACATTCCCAATGGCACCTGTTAACAAGACAAAAGGACATTTTTAAAGGTGGTTCCAGCTCTAATTCCTAATCCTACAATCCTAGACCAACCTTTAAAACTGACACCACAACACTTCCTGGTTGTGGGAGACTGTCCTCTTCAAAGACAGGATGCTTGTAGCCTGTAGCTACAGCTGCTGATAAAAACCCTCACATTTGCACTTTTCTGTGAGTGAAAAGTGCAGCCGCTGTCTGGGCACCAACTGTTAACTCCTGATACTGTGAATCTTTCCTGATAAACTACCTTAAGTGTGCAGAGTGTATGAGAAGACACACAGATCATGTGTTCAGTTATGAAAGAGCACTTTTTTCAGATGATTCATTCCTTCATTGAATGTAATGTTGGGGTATTTTTGTATGACTTTTTGTATAAGAGTGAAAAACGTAAGGAAAAGAAGTGAGTAAGAGAAAATGTAAAAGGTGTCTTGTTAACAGTGATGTAATGTGTACTGGTGTAGCAGAGAGTAGTGCTGAAAATAGAAACTGTCTTCCTTTTGTATTCAGTATGTTGTCTATAATAGTGTCACTCACTGACTGCCCATAGAAATTGTTCACCCACTTTTTCCAATTTCCTGCTCGTGTCTCAGTGTTTTCAATGAACTATTCATGTAATCATCTGCAGCAGCACTTATCACAAATACTGCATTCAAATTCACAGTTCGTCTCAAAGGCACTTGACACCATCAGCAAAATCTGTTAAAGGTTTGTGTTTGGTAAAGTATTCTTGTCTTTTGTCTGATTCATGCTGCAGTGTTGACTGTCTTTCATTTTTTTATATGGCTGTGACATTTTTAGTTGAGCTAACTTAGCTGGACTGAGGGCATTTTCCTATAAAGACAGAGTGACATGCTGCTGAACATGCAGAGAGTAAATGTTTCCTGTGTGTCTGTATGTGTGTGTGTGTGTGTTTGCCTGAGGCTGTGTGTGATGGCGTGCATCTCCTGTATGTAGTTGCATTTCTTTTCACATGGCGTGATATCATGTTGCATTACTTCCTGTGCCCTTTTAAAACATATAGGATTTTAAAGCATTGATTGAGCTTAGCACATTAGCACAAAATCAAATTAATGCTTAATAGAAAAAGAACGAACGCCTGTCTTTTGCCTAGACTTATTCAGGCAATAAAGACTTAACACCAGAAAGGTAGATTACACTGATCCAACAACTCCTAGAGTAGATTTTAATAATGAAAGCATTAAGATATGTGGTGTTATTCTTTCTATGCAACTGTTAGTGTTGAGATTTACCTTGAAATAGTGTTCCATTTGATACTAATGTTGTACCCCAGTCATTGTTCCTGTGGATCACAAGCACTGCTTCTGCAAATCCAACAAAATCAAAACACGCACTTTAACATCAACCAGAGCCAGCTACAATACAAACTACTGTAAGTGTTTGTTCATGGTACTCTGTGACTGATCGCAATCTACTTGATGCCAATGCTGCCAGCCTTCCTTGTATCATTGAAGCAAGCCGAATGAGACGAGTGGATGTGGGTCGGGTTAAGGATATGGTACGAAAGGAAGGCTGAGATTTCAAACGTTACCATCACTCAAGACTGTTGTCCATTACTGTCTGTATACTCACTTAATCTTGTTGGATCTGCATGAACTCATGTCTTCAATCCAAAATAATAAAAACAAAACAAACCTCACCCTTTGCTCACTCTTTTTTTTACAAGTGTTGAAGTCAAAACTATAGTAATTCCCTTGCCATAACCAAAACCAGTCGATGATTTACAGTGGAACTAATCTCACCTATGATATAATGATATTTATTACACATCAGTGAAGTAAAGGAAGTAAAAATGTAACTACAAATACAACACCAGTTTTTACAGAAAGTGGGGCGTGTAATGTTATGTATGGCATGGTTTGCTTATTTCATAAAAGTCAATTGATGAATTAATACAAAAGCAGGAAGTCTCTTGGTCTTAGTCTGTAAAACCTGAAGGAGTATTTTCATGCGCTTGTGTGACCTTGTGTCTGCAGATTCAGCATCTCTCCTGTGCCTCAGAGGGATGAACAAGCTGGCAGATCAGCAAGGATTTACTCTCATGCCTCAAAATGGTGGCGGGCATTACCTTGGGCATGACATTAGACAACCAGACACGCTCACCTACTTTTCTACCGCTGGGATGAGACGGGGAAAAATACAAGTGGGTCACATTCAGGCTGTTAAATGTCTGAAATGTTTGACAGACAGGCAGATAAAATTTGACCTAAATGTTAACTAAGGCCTATTTGTGGAAAATCCATACAAAACCAGTGAGGCAAAACTACAGTGCACTGCAGACGTTTAGCTATGTTCTACTGCATTTAATCCTGTTTGCACACAATCCAGTTTTCTTTGGTAAAATTGCAGGGTATTTTACAATCTTCATCTTTACTTAATCTATTAAGCTAGGATATAAAAACGCACCATCTGTTGATCTAAAACTATTGTATTGTGGATCATTAAGTTTATTGTAGTGTGCAGTTATGCAGGAAATCTTAGACATTTTGAAAGCTTTTGGTCAATTCGCTTAAATAGGTTTCAAAAAATTATATATTCATGTGTCATGTGAAAATTGTAATCAAACAAAACTCTCTGTGTGAATGAGTGGCCAACACCGAACAGCCAGCAGCAAGGTTTACTTCTATTTATAGTCCTGGTTGTTCACACGTGTAAATTTGATTGTGCAACTGTTATAGATATGTGGTTGTCCTGGTTTGCTGTTGGGCATCTGTTGCACGTGAGCAGATCACCCAGAATGAGTTCATTCAATTTGACTGAGAATCAAGAAAACAGCTTAGCTATGCATCTAGTGGGAAAAAAAACTGGGCCAAGCCACTTCATGATGTTGTAGGGCTTATGCTAATATGTCTGGCTCTGGTATAGGTCTCTGGATCAGCTGCTAGCAACATGCACAAAAAGCAGAGGGGAGTAGAGATGGAAAAGACCATTAAAAAAAGGATGTACTGTATTTTCAACCAAATTATTAATGTTTAAGTGTTATGTCTAAGTCTCTGCTTTGCAATGGAGGGAGAACTCTGCAAATTGTCTGGTTCATGTATCCCTATTCAAACTATAAAAATTCACTGCTAACTGTAAATGCCTGCTTTTTTGTGACAGTTATCTACATCTAGTTCATCCACTTTTTTTCAAAGCCCCCAATGAGAACTAATAGGCCCCAGAAAAAGCCAGAGTTACTGAATGTCAGCAGATGAAAAGCTTAATCTACTTAATCCACCTACACAGCCACACAGCCCCTGGACTCTTAGCCACAGCGGGGCAAATAACACTTGCATGTCGCGACCTCAGGAAATCCAGCAGTGCATGGAAACCACACACTACAGCCTCAGAGATAGTCCTGTCATTTATCTCTAGTGCTAAAGTTATAGTACGACAAATAACCTGTCCTATTCAACTGGCAATGTCTCTGGCCGGAAGATGTTAAATGTACATCTACCACAATTCCATTCATTATTAGGACCAGGAACAAAAACCAGGAGCTGTAACTTCTCAACAAAAATTTCCATCTATTTACAGATCTTCAAACCATTATTTGTATGTATTGCATTCAAAGAGCATTGCAAACTGTCAAGATTAAACAATGACTTTCTCCTGTCCCATGTGTAAAACTTGGTCTTGGCTTTCTAGAGATTGGCCATTGAGGTTATGATAGCAGCAAATGTTGTCCTGTAAAGCCTTTAATACCTCTGAAAGGACATGCTCCTTTCTCGATTACAGTCAACAGGCTGAAGCGTCAGATGGCTATCAAAGGTTTATGTAAGTGAGAAAACATCTCAAAGATAAGCGGTTGTGTAATTTTGGCATCAACGTCATCATAAGCAGACAGTCGGATGGATCATGATGCTCGGCACGGAAAGTGATAATCCTTTAGTCACACTTTGTTACAAAACTAATGGAAAAATCAATCAATCCTGATCTACAGCATTATTTTACAGACTTTCAGCCCCATTTCAAGCTAGTTTAAGCTCTAAGTCAGTGGTGCTCCCTTGTGGACACTTCTAGAAACATCATGTGCTGGAGGAAAAATGACAACAAGAAATTAACTGTTTACACCGACTTTATTTATAACAACGGGGTGGGGGACAGGTTTACTGTGCCTGCTGCTGCTGATCGGGCATGCTCCTGATGATGTCAGAATCGCCTAAAGTGAGAAAACATGATGGATCAACATATGTCAAGTCAATAAATGTAACCAACAGAACATTATCAAACTGATCACACAAACCCTTGAAGTTTGTCTAAGAACTAAGAAAAGGACTATCTACAACCTTGCAACACATTTTCATGAACTAATTATACCTAAATATTAGATACAACTTAAAATATTAGAGACTGGCCATACATACTGTCAAATATGATAAAAGTTAGAACATTTACCAGGATCAATGATAGCCAGTGTGCACACCCTGTAGTACTTTCCACACGCTGTGCCCAGCTCAATGTTGTTTCCACTGTAGTGGTGGACACCAGTCTTGGCGAGCATGGCGTAGTACTCAATCTCAGATTTCCTGCAAAAAGACACAAACATATACATTTACAGTCAAAGTAATGTATTTACCTGCTCTGTAATTTGTCAATTATTCCTAATATGTCACAAATTAAAATGTACATAATCATATTGGAAGTTTTCACATTGTGTTTAGTGACATGTTTACTGAACTTTGCTGCCTTGTGTTCCTACATACCCTTATGCTCACTGTTTTTTTAAACAGACATGTGCAGACAAATCCAATCTTTAAACCCAGAAATGTAGGCATCAGTTTTAGTTTAACAAAAAAAAAAAAAAAAAGATTTATCCTAAAACTTAATGTTACAAATACACATCCTTTAGACAATAGTGATTATAGAACACATCTTAGGTGGTAGAGCAATTACATACTACATAAAAACGATACTAAAGTAAGTAAGTGAAGTTTAAAAAAAGGCACAAGAGCATAAAAAGCATAAAGTGTTCAGATCAACATGGAAACACCTGATGCCTCACCTAAGGGCAGGGCAGTTGTTGGCCAGGATAACCAGCTTGGCTTTGCCCTGACGGATCATCTTCTGGGATTGCTTGTATCCCAGGACATACTTCCCACTCTTCATGACCAGCTGGAGCCGGGAGTTTATGGACTCCAAGGACTTTTTCTGTATCAGTGTGGGCAGGGACATGGACATGTCAGTGACACAGCGAGCAGGCTACACTTCTACCAAACGTCTGACAAATCCATCTACAGTGAGCCCCAAACACTATTTCAACATGACACTTCTCAAAACAAAATATTAGTGTCACATAGTACAAGTTGTACTAACAATTGAGAAAACATCAGTGCCATATTTACAATGAACCTAAAAACATTGATAGCTTAGCATTAGCCACGCCACATAATTTGGAAAGCATAACTTTAAGCAGTGCATTATTTAGACAGTCAAAGGATGGAGAGACTAGCTTAGTACATTTTGATATTTAAACACTAAAAGAGCAGGGCTGACGTACACTCATGTGTAACTATAAAGGCTAAAGCTAAGAGGCCCGGGCAGAAGCCCGTTTCCACGTGAAGCAGCCGAGCCCAGCGGCAGCGTGTGCACCGCGGCTCACTCACCGTCTTCTTTGCGGCCACCATTTTTGTTATTTATTCCGAAGCGGCCAACCTACGGAGACAAGAAGAGGATCTGTGTTAATATTTATGTGATAAAACACCGTCCTGTGTTAAATTCACGACTATTTTAAATCCAAAAAGTCGGAGCTGAGCTTACTGTGAGTTATCACCAATATGGCCTCGGAGAGAAAGGAAGTCCCATGGTTCATTGCGCGTCTTTCTGCCGCTGTGTCTGCGCAAAAGGCTATTGCGCAGCACACGCACCTCTGATTTACAGCGTCGATTAGTTTTATCCAAACTTTCTTTTTCAAATGTAACATTCTGACTTTACCCAACAGACTGTTTACCTCAAAAATATACTCCCTCTTTAAATGCTAATGGAGTTATTTCATGAATAAATATACACGAAGACAGAGGAATTGTGCGTGTTTGGTGGGACCACTAATTTATTTCCCGGCGTCAATGGACCCGACGCTTTCATTGAGCAAAAATAAGATCAAAATAAACCCGCACCTGACTCTTTAACGGTAACTACGCGATATATTTCCTTACATTAAACATTACCAACACCTTTTTTACACATGGAGAATTGGATGTGATTTTATTGAAGATTTGTTTAATTAAAGTTTTACTTAAGCTAAACGGGCTTTCTTTCAGTCGGTAAAAGAATAATAAGAATAATCATGTTTGGTGCTCCAGCGAGGTTAAACTGAAATAACACTGCTTAAGTGTGACCATTGATCCATGTAGTTTAGGGAAATGTTGTTGTTTTTTCGGAAAAGTCTGACGTCCGATGGACATAGACTTACCAGAATGAATTTGTTTGCTCATGGGAACAATGGCCGTAGCTATGGTACTCCAGGCACGCTACAGGTTCACTTTCCCCGCCCAAAGGTTGCCGCGCTCTGACTAAATTATGCATTTCTGTCGCTGTACCATCCCCTTTTCGACTCGGCCCCTGTTACCTCCACAACAAGGCTTCGTTTCAGCTGTATTTTCCACCTGTAGCCACACCACAGTTTCGGAGGAGGACCCACGATGCGCAATTACGCACAAGAGGACTAGAGGAATTTGACTTGGTGTGGCGGTGCTGACCATTTGAAGACAGGACATCTATGACCGACGTCACCAGGGCATCAGCGGCATTGACAACAAAAGCCTAAAGTTGGACACAGTGCTCTATGCGCACAGGACAGGATGGGGTGCTCCACCAGTTCACAAACCTCAACTGTAGACCCCGCTCGACCTAGCTCCAAACCAGAGGAGAGCAATGGGGCCAGCACGACAGGTCAGTCCAGCTCAAATGTATTGTTGACCTTGTTAGGTTGAAATGACTTCAAACAACACAGATATTACTTCACCTGACGACTTTGGCCTTGATCACTAAAATGGTAGACTTCCCTTTACTTTGTCAAGGCACCATATGTTCTGTTCCTTAAATGTGTGCAATAATTATAATGCCTATTTCAAGGTATTATACTTACCTCTTGTTGTTTTGTTTGAGTGGTGGCTCTAAAAATAGATTTGGGGCTCCTTAGTGGAGTTGGTGTCATTGTCTTATCCGTATAGAGTGTCCTTATCCTTTTACATTAACCAGAGTCCTGATAAGAATAACATTGAGCAAATGCAAATGACAACCACAGACGATATCTTTGGTGCGAGTTAGGTTGGGTGTCTGTATGGGAAAGTTTTTGTCATTATTTAACAGTGTTTTTGGCTCTGTCCCTTCTGATAGAGACAGTAGCACTAAGAGCGGCTTTGATGACCCCGTGTACGGTTTCATCAGGAAATGGAGAAGCCAGTTTGGACACTTCTTTGTTGTAGTGGGTCAGAGATAGACAGGCTGCGGTGTAAAGCAGCACACATTTGGAGGGGACACTGTATCTAGAGTATGTATCTGACACACATTAGGTGAATGGGCTCAGCTGGACATTTTTGTAAAAGGTTGTCTTTTTCAATACAATTAAATCACTTTTAATCCAATAATACTCTCATTTTTACTCTCACTCTCATATTTATTTACTGAACTGCAATCACTATGTAAAGTCACAAATAAGGTCTAAATATTTGCTCCAGGTGTCACTATATTTGACTAGTCAGTCCCGAAGCAGAAAGATATTAAAATAGTTATTGATTCAAAATGTTTAACCCTAGAAGAAATTTCAGTTTTCCTTGTGACATCATCTCAATAGTCAACTACATTACCTGTTCCTAATGTCAAGGAACTGTACTTAAGTAGTGTAGTAGTAAATCCAGTAGTAGTAGTTGAAGTAAATCCACTAAAATAACTGACCTTTTGACTATCATGTAAAAGAAGAAAACTGTAACTGTAATTGCCCTGAGTCTACCTTAGAATAGCCACTTGAGGTTTCATATAAACGATGTAATGCTGGTGTGCTTTTTTCCGTCATTGTCTTAAAGGTCAGATGGAAATAAGGAATGTTTTCTTAAAGTTTGCATATGGCTCAAAGTGCTTATTTACCTGGTACATCCACTGCTAACAAGTAAACAAAAGGGGATTTAGTATTGCAAGGTAATCTAAGGACACACTTAACACACTGTTTAATAAATGCTGTTTTGATCACAGAAAAGACGGGCCAAACACAATAAAAAGAGTTTTCTTTAACACAAACTCTCTGAGATAAAAGGAAATCTCTAAAGCTTTTCAGATGATTGTAAAGAGCAATTGCTTTATTTCCTGGCTATGAACTCTGCTCTTTTTGTTAAATGTGCTTTATTTAAACAAAGTGTAGTGAATAGTTCAAATTTTGCACAATGTACAATGCAAATGCATGCAAAGCAAATCATTCAAAAAAGGCTTTCGCGAGGAGGTGAAACTACAAAATCTTCATGCAGCTTTGTACAATTACGCTGTTAATGTTTGTTACCAATACACTGCATATTGATATATTGCTATTTCAGCCCCTGAAAGACTTAATATATTGTAGTTATCATTCCCCTTGGTTTCTAAGATGTTGTAGTCCAATATAGTGTGCACCAATCAATGATAATCAAATAATCAAAAAGAAGGCACATACAACTAACACCTGATACAATTTAACCTTTTAATACTGAATTTAGTTCTTTTTACCCAACAGGATCTGAGTGCTTAAACTTTCCTATCGCCACGATGTGAAGTGTAACGCTATAACATCGGAGGTGATGCATAAGGAGAAAGTTTTGGTTGTCACCTGAAGCACACTTTCACCATTGGTAACACCAGTGAAATAAAACACTTGACCCTTGACTTTAAGTCATACTATTCCTCACAGTGTTTTACAGGTACACCACATAGTATAAAAACCACAACCAGAACTGGTTAACGGTCAGCTATTGTGTTTTTTCATCTTGCACTTTGGTAGATTTGACACTTTTTCACAAGTTATTTGCCAGCCTTTATTTTTGATGGAAGTGTAGATAGACAGGACGAGAGTGAGGGCAACGGAGCAAATGGACCTGAGCCAGAATCGAACCCCGGTTGCTCTCGTGCAGGGTTTGCGTTATACCAGTTGAGCCACCAAGGCACCCCTCATTTAAAAATTTTTCAAGAAACCCTAAGAAAATCTTACGTGATTGGTCCATTTTTGAGCACTGACCACAAAAGCTTTGCAGTCGGCCTATTGTGTTGTCTGTCTATGGATTGACTGAGCACATTGTGTTTCTTGTGTATTTAACAGGTGCTGCGAATGAGAACGGGAATGTCGCAGAGGACAGTGTGACTCTCCCAGACCAGACCCCCGCAGGAGCTGGAGATGCTAACCCCGCAGAGGAACCTGCCGTTGCAGCCGCCGCTGCCCCAGAGGAAACCACGGCCTCTCCCCCAGCTGCAGAGGAGGCCCAACCTGCAGCAGCCAGTCCACCCCCAGAGTCAGAGGCAGCACCAGCAGCTGCTCCGGCAGATGCTGCGGCAGATGCTCCGGCAGATGCTCCGGCAGAGACCCCCGCAGCAGCAGAGACCCCCACAGCAGCAGAGACCACCACAGCAGCAGAGACCACCACAGCCAGTCCATCAGAACCAGCAGCTCCCGAACCAGGTGAATACTCAGATCATCAGGGATTCATCTGGGGACATTTAATGTCATTTAAATGAAACACAATGTAGTGACCCTTTGTTTTGCTAAAGGACTCAAGTACATTATGTCTCCTCTATTTTCCCTAGACTCACAGTCCCTTTGCAAATTTGGTAACCAGGTCGTTTCTAACAACACCCACTCTAAAGGCTTTGGCTATTAATGAACACACAAGGGTGACCACAGGAATGCATTGATAAGTTACTCATCCAGTTATGAAGTTAGCATTTGAGGATATTTCTAGATGTGCCACTCTTGTTCAAGCCACCCCAGAAAATAAGAATAGTATCAGCACCAAAAATAAAGCAGTGGAGTTTGGATGTTTCTTTAGTATTTTGGTCAGGTCTGTATGTAATCAACTGTTTAATAGAAGGTATAATGGCAATGATCTTAGTTGAAAATGGAGAGATGCAGAGAAGAGTTGTGTGACAGTGCAGAATGACTTTTACTGCCGCCACTTCATTTATTGCTTCTTGATGCAAATAAAAAGCAGCCGGCAGGTTCAGGAAGGCAGCTCTTCATTTTCCTCTTCATCTCATGCAAAGTGTGTGACTGTGTTATGTACACTTGTTATTACTATATTATTAAACAATTAAATAATGTTTTACCAACCACCAAAAGAGAAGGTAAATTAGCTGTAGGTTCATTTAGAAAATAGTAGGGACATAATATATTTTTAGATGGTTAGTGTAGATAGAGAGGAAACATGGAGATAGAGAGAAGCAAATGACCCTGGGCAAATGACCGGAGGTAGAATTGATCCCAGGTCCCCGTGGTATATGGTGCCCAGGGTCATTCTTAAATGCATTTTTTACATTTTCTGACTAGATGTGTGCAATAAAATGCCAAATCCCATATTTTTGTTGCTGATCATTCTAAGATAATTATACATTTGTGTTTACAGGGTCCCTATTGTCTACCGTCTACGCACTGTCATACACTTTTGCCATATTTTCTTAACCCATTTCATTTACAATTTCCATTTCATGCAGTGTCTGTATATATTCATGTGTATATCCAACATTTGTTTTTATTGCGGTCTCATTCAGGTGCGTTGCATTAATGCACAGAGAAACCAGAGCATACTAACACATACAGCACACACTCTGAGGGGGAGCCTTCAGCCAAAACCCAAGTTGTGTATCAAGTGTCACATGGACTGGTTGCTTATAGAGTACTTGAAGTAGTTCAGACAATGGAAGTTGATATGATATATAGTGCTTTGGACTAATTTGTGTGCTTGTTTATTGTCACAGAAAAAGCAGAAGACACAGCACCTGCAACAGAACCCCAAACAGAGGAGACACCAGGTAATGTTACGTTGTTTTCTCATTTCTCACAAATAACTATAGTACTCTTCTTTGTAATGTGTTGCTATGTTTATGTCCCCAGCTCCCAGTGAGTGAAGCACACCATGAAAGACTGCACAGATGAATTATTTCTCGTTTTTATGCCTGAGTGAAAGTGTTTCTGTAAGAATGCCTGGACATGTGTGCGTCTGTGTTAAACATATTGCCTTGTTGCCAAGATGCAAACCCTTTGATACCTACTTGAAGTCAGGGTTCGTCAGTCATCACTGTGCCTTCCTTCCTCTCGGTGGTGTTACTCCTCATGTATATAGAGTACAACATAAGTTATACTGCACTTAATGAGTCTTTATGTCAGCAATTTCCCTAGTAAAATATTCTATTTTATATCTAATCTATTTATTAGATGTATAGGACTTAATCAGAGCAGATATATGAAATATATTTATTGAGTCTAAGAACCGATCTTACTTTCTAATACATCCCCTCTTTTAAAAACCAAAGCCAAAATGTTTTTGATGAATAAAATACTCTCTTTAGACACTGGCTTTGATTTGATATTCATTCTTCCAATGAATATTATATGAAAAGCTGGTGACTTCTTTCTATGTCTTATAAGAATAAGAGTAAATGTAATGAGTAATTTCATGTGTGACAAATTCTAAATGTAAAAAATGTCTTATTGAATGTATTTAACATTAAAAGGACTTCCTTAAACTATTTGGACCTATTTATACAGCAAGACTCAATTTTTATTTTTGTTTATGGTCTATGACAATTTTTACAGTGCAAGAAGTAGTTCAGTAGTAATCTAAACCAGGAATGTTATCAATTTTATCAAAACCATTTATTAGAATAGTACATTAATACCAAACCACCTTTAGACAGACAAATGTTAATGAAACAAGTGCTGATAATGACTTTACCATTCATGTTACTTGTGTAAATTGTTTAAAATATAACACTAACCGTAGCCAGAATTTTTTATATGGTGAGGATTCTGGTCTGGATTCTGTTTTTTTTCACTGTAAGGGCACATTAACTACAGCTTATTAGCCATGTGGGCGGTTAGTCAGGAGTCTGAAAGAGGCCCGAGAACGGCAACTGCTTCAATTTCCACCAGTCCACCCTGTAGAGGCAAAGAAGACAGAAAATGTTACACATAGTTACCGCTTCTACACATATAATAGGATAGACTAAGGACACATGTAATAAGAACGCATTATATGGATGAATGAACCAATAGATGTGTTAAAAATGAAATCTCACAGAGCATGTTGCAATACTACAGAAGAATCCAAGGTCTTAAAACTTACTCTGGGGAGAGCTGCCACTTGGTACGCAGCTCTGGCGGGGAAGTTACTGCTGAAAACTGACAAAAAGAGGTATGTTTTTACAAGAATGCAATAACCCACAAATATATTTGAAAAATATTTTGTACAGTTTTGTACAGTTGTATTTGTACAGTTTTGTACAGTTGTGTATAGCTGTAATGTGTTTATGTGGTAATCAATATGACTGAAAACATCAGTCATCAGTCCTTTTGGAGCTATCAATGCCTTTTTTCAGATACAACTGATGGGATCAAATTGCTCGTACAGGGGTCAAAGAAAGTTTCGGTGTGTGGGTTAGGGATGAGTGGATTCAGAGCGGTGGGAGTCTGGTCCTGTTCCCGGGCTCTGGCCTGAGCAGTAATGTTAGCTGGCAGGACTTAGATTACCTCTGTTTGCCTGCATGATGGTGTCTGTTTACAACTCACTGGTCCCTGCATCTTGTGTTACACCTGTGTGTTGTGGGCCAAGAGGAAATGCCCAGAGAGTGTCTGCATTTAAAACAGCGAAGCAAGAGCAGCGTGAAGGTGTTTCCTGAGAGTGGTGGAATTTAAGCAAACAAATCCCGAAAGACAACAATTAACTAACTATAATGTAGGTGGATGCAACTTTTTTAGACTACCGTATTAAATTTGTTTTCACAACAAGAACAGAGTGGCACTACTGAAGCTAGAGTGACCAACAGCTGTGCTTCTTTGACAGTTCACTTGGCATTTGCTGGTTTTGCACAAAAGCCAATGGTCATGTACTCAGAGTGTGCTGGTAAAAGACTGACCCCTTGTGGTTATCTTTATACAGTTCATGTAATGTCAGGAGGTAAATGTTTATTTGAAAAGTAATGAATAAAAAATACAAAAATAAATACATTTACAATTACAATTTACAACTGATTCTGTTAATTGATTATAAAAACATTTTTTTCATGATAACTTACATGTCTTGTAGACTTCATTGACACTGTTGAAATCATTTATATCAGCGAGCAGCACGGTTGTCTTCACCACTGAAATGACAGGAGTCAGTGTTATTTTCAAAACTGAAAGTAATAAAAGCTAAACCCAAAAGATAAGTGCTTAATGCTGACCGTTGGTGTAGTCGCAGCCAGCCGCTTTAAGGATCTCCCCCATATTAATGAGGGCCTAAGTATGAGACAGGTTTAGTCATAATAGGGACTGTAGGACTGTTTCTATCAGCCTTTGGTAACCTTAGGGTTACAGACACACTCACCTGTTTGGCCTGGGCCTGCACTCCTCCTTCTACCAGCTGACCAGAAGCCACGTCCATCCCCAGCTGTCCAGAGATGTACATGGTCCTGTCTGCAACCACCGCCTGACTGAGGACGGCACAGGACAGACACAGTAGATCTTTGAACTGTTGCTGCACTAACTTCACTATCTACTTTGGACGGATGAAAAAATACAGCAGTCAATTTTTCCTTTTAGTCACTTACAATAGGGAAATTTGCAGTTAGCAGCAGAATTGTAAGGCCAATAAGAAGCCTACGTACAATGTCAAACAGTATGTATCAATAAGCACAATTAAAGAATAAGACTAAAAAGAAATCAATAGATGAGCTTATGATTTCATTCACATTTTCTGTCACTAAACTAACCCCTCCCTAAACAGCTGATTGGTCGAAGCAGAAACGCCCTTCAATCTGACCAACTTGACTAAACTACAAATCAAAAAGGTAAGTAAAACAGCACAATAGGATAATTAATGACATAATCGTTCAAGTAACACGTAAATGCACATGAAATATAGTCAATTTAATAGGTTAAATTGTAGGTTTAAACGCAAACAGTCTATCTGACAGACTCATTCATTCTTACCTGTATATTCCCTTCCTGATAGGAGCTTTAGGTGTGTATGGGATCTGTCTGCGGATTGATGCCATTTCGACTCAGCTTTTTTACAGTTCTGAAGCCTAGTGTTCCTCTGTTAAACTTTGTCCCTCTTTATGTGGTCAAACTACATGAGGTAGAGTTCACTGAACGCTAAAACCCGCCCCATTCAGCTTTGAGCACGCTATATGTAGTACTGTCCCCATTCATTCAAGCGTGTAAACGATATGTAAGCTAGCTTTCATTAACATCTTGTTTTTTGTTTAAAAGTTGCTCTTACCTGTATGGTCCGATAGCAGCAGGGGCTGAAGCAGTGTTGATTATTTTTCTGTTGATTGTAGACATTTTTCGGAGTGTGTTTGACCACTTGAGACACTTCAAAAGGCAATGAGTGAAAGAAATCGTTGCACAACACGCAGTTAAGAAGCAACAGGACAAGTTTACCGTAGTGTCTTTAAACGAGCGCACTTTTAGAAGCGCTCTTAATGATTATGCGCTGCAAAGCAATATTTTTGCGTCAATATTTCAGGTTTAGGGTACATCGTGTGGATTTTGTTATAGCGTTTTATTTTGTAGTTCAATGTTCATAGTATGAGACAAAGGCCAATAAAGTAAAAAAAATAATCTTGTAATAGTAGATAATGCACATTTAAATGTACATATACGTAATCTTGTTTTGTATTTATGCACTTATTTAAAGATATTCATTAGAAGGATAAATGAGGAATGAAGGAAATGAGGATCTCAGCACAATTAAGGGTAACTGTAAGGACCTTTATTATTATCTTGCAGCTTTCTAATACAGTATTACAAACAAAAGATAATAAATTAAGTGGTTCAAACATAAATGCTTACATTTCACTCCTACTCACTCAAGTGAAGGGCAGAAATTAAGTGAAAAAGCCAAAAAATCATTAACTGATATTAAGTGTGATTTTAAAAGACTATACATAATATGGCAGATTTTATTGTACAATGTTGATATGTGCTGAAGCTGATAGAAAAACAATTCAGCTTCAGTGTAACAGTACTTCTAATGGAAAGTTAAAATAAAAGCATTTGATTATATAGCAAATGATTAAACATGCATAGTCTCTAAAACATAACTCAAGCCACATAATTTGGACAGTGGGCAAAAATATTAACAGCCAATCAGGTGTCAACCAGAGAAACAAAACAAAAAAATACATTAAATAAATTAAAGTGAGTGCTTGTATGCAAGTTGCAAATGCTCAGCAGAGTCAACTCATAAAAAATCATGTTAAAAAACAAACATGCAAAACGGAAACTTGACATGATTATTCAAAGTTTAAGTCAATCTGATCAAATGTAGCATAGTGTTGCTGTTTTATAGGACAGTTATATTATTACATAATCAGTATTATTAACCACAGTAACATTCATATGTAACAGCAACTGGAAGTGTTTGTAAAGATAGTCATGATTCATTCATAGGGTCGTTGTTAGTACATGTGGAAACTCATCAAGATCTAACAAAAACAAAAACATGACATGGCAGTCTCTTCCTTCATGAAAATGTCCTAAACCTGTCACATATACTTAAGTAACAGAGACATTATTTGGGAAATACATCATTTAGCTGTTAGGAGTGAGTTTGCACCCTTCATAATAATTTGATATCTCAATAGAAAAGAGTATTACATGTTTTTAGTGCTAAACTATTGAGAATCACCTCTGCTCTGCACGACTGAAATCATTTAAGAGGATGTTAGTATTAGGTCCCAGTGTGAGTGGAATCCAGAAAAACAATAGGCTTCTTAGGAATGCTTTGTATTGTAGTAAACCCACATTTTTCACAAAGGAATGAATTTGTAATTGTATTATTTTGTAAATGTGGCTAACTTTAAAAAGGGGAGGCAGCTGTTTGTGCTCAGAAGGTTATGGTCATGTGGGGTGTTTATTTTTATGAGGCACTATGTTTGAATCAATTGAATGCTTAAAGTAGTCTACAACATCCTAACTGAAAAAAAAATTGAAAGAAAATTTAAATAGTAAAGTACAGAGTTATCTGGTCCGCAATAAATTTGAAAACATGCACTGTCCATACTTCACGACTGAAATATTTTCCATCATTACTATCTGCTTACTTGCAGCTTTCTACAGTCAACTACAAACTCAAGTTAAAATGGATTTAACCATTCGTTTGTTACTTTACATTACATTGCTTCTTTGAAACTCATGTTTCAAATGGTTTAAGGCATTCTTGACATAATCAACATGATTGTCTTTGGTCATGGACAAACCGCCACAGCTTTTGTTGCAGGTATTTCCAAACTAGGCTCTAGTCTAGATTATATTTACAATAAGGTAAACAGTTTGAAGAATAAGGCCACAGGCTTTTGACCATGTGGCTATCATATGCTGCTGCTGTAAAGTGGATAAAATGCTGGCCTGGAGGTGCTGGTAGGAGTCCTTCATATGTTGACAGCAATCCCTTCTATGAAACATGAAATGGGACTAAATATGACGGGTTTCTGCTTTGGCTACAGTCCTGAGAATAATATGTGAGAGACTATAGAAGTGAATGTGACAAAGTGTAGATAATGAACACTATCATTTCTTTGCCTGTAGATAGTGGCCAGTTGGTAAAACAGCAGCGGTCTTCAGTAGGAGCAGTAAGGTCATCTGACTTGTTTTGTGGTGTTGGTTCTACAGAAACTATAGTATATTGATGGGATCTAGCCCTCAGAAGTTTTGCTGTCGCCTTTTCTTGGCATCCATGGCATCCAGAATGGGCTGTCTCTTAGCAGTGTAGCGCTGCCTCAGCTCCTCAATCTCTCTCTCCATCATTGGATCCAAGGCACTGAGGCGCATCTGCAGCTCGTCAAAGTCCAGGTTTTTCAACTGTACAGAAGCAAAAAATGAGTGGGTAAGGCATGGTTTTTATTTTTGTGATGTGAGGTCTATTTTTTTGGTCAATTTATAATTTCCAACATGACTAACACGTGCGTTAGAGCTGGAAATAAAATACCAGAGGAAGAGATTACTCACAAAGTCAAAGTCTCCATCTTGAGGGACCTTCCAGTTGTCAGGGAAGACGTTCTTGGACTGAATGTGGTAACCAGGCTGCTCGTGTGGCTGGTTGTGGTTATAGTTCTCCTGCTGCTGGGATGCCTTGTTGGAGTCCTGCTTGTCGAAGTAGTCCATGAAGGAGGGACGGATAGGCTGCTGGGGGGTGGCATGTCCTGGAGAGAAAAAACAAGGCTTGTCTGTGCTCTTAAACCTAGATATCAAAGTTGGCATTTCATGAATAGGAAATGAAAGGACAGTGAATTTGTTTGTGTATAACCTTTATGTTTTTATACTTTTCCCAATAAAACAGTGGATATCTCAGATTGATCCAGGACAATTACAATAGGCAACATAATACAATCAGACTTTCAATGTAAATGATGATCCTCACTTCTCATGGAACCTTGGTCTTCCTCCTCCTCTTCATCATCACTGTTGATGACCATGGTTCCCAAGTCTGACTCCAACATGGTGCTGCCGTGTTCAATCATGGTCTGAGCCCCATCGCTCATTGTGCTGGTGGCCCTCATGGTGCCTGCCCCTTCTGAGCCAGACTTCACCATTGTGTGAGAGTCCACCTCGGTCTCCTCTTCCTGATGCAAAGGGACAAAACAAATCTACTTGTTTGTGTCACAGAGCAGGGCGCATTGGTGAGATCTGTGGTCAAATACTCACAGAGTTGTCATCTTCTTCCTCAAGTTCTCGTTGTTGTTCCTGTTGCCTTTTAGCTTTCATCTCCATGGCTTCAGTTATCAGGTCTCTTAAGATGGTGACGGGTTTAGCCTGACTGATGAATGGATGCTACAAATTCACAAAGGCAGTTTATTGTATGGACTACATTTATCAATAAATTGTAAAAGAAAAAAAAACATATTTACACGAGGCTTACTGAATCCACAAGTTTTGTTTAATTTCATTATGGACAATCTACAAACTATGTCTATGTCTTTTCTTTTACTAACCTGTAGAAGTTGTGTGGCTGTGGCTCTCTGCTCTGGATTCTTGACAAGACATTTTTTGACAAAGTCTGTAAATTCATCTGTCCAGAGCTCTGGTTTTCTGAATGTGGGAGGGGGGTTAGTGGGAATCATGAAAATAGCCTAAAAAAGAAAAAAATGTAAAAACATCATGAAATATAAAAAAAACAGCATCAGAATGACTAAAGTTTTTAACTTAAACACTTACTCTCATAGGATGAATATCAGCATATGGGGGCTTGCCCTCTGCCATTTCTATTGAAGTGATTCCCAGGGACCAAATATCTGCCACACAGTTATAGCCAATTTCTTGAATCACTTCAGGGGCCATCCAGAAAGGTGTACCAATAACAGTATTTCTCTTTGCCATGGTGTCCTTGAGACCAAAGAAAAAAATGTCTTAATGTTATAAGGCTACTACATATATATGCCCAAAGAAACAAAACATATCTATATTAAAGAGCACATACAATCACATTCCATTGCATTCATTTATTTTTAAATAGTTAGATATAGGCAGTCGTCACATCCATGGTCACAGATACTGTTCTTATTTACCAGTGTTTTTATATTGTTACCGTTAATTGTCCAGCTACTCCAAAGTCTGCTAGTTTGGCATGTCCTTCAGTGTTGAGGAGGATGTTTCCAGCCTTGATGTCTCGATGGATCTTTCTCATGAAGTGAAGATATTCAAGACCCTTCAGTGTTGACTTCAGAATTGTGGCAATCTCATCCTCTGTCAGCTAAGCACCAAAGGATAATCTTTAAGTTTTTATCTGTTAAACCTAGATTACTTTATTAACAGTGTCTACTGACTTATTGGAATTCACTAATGCACCTGTTTGCCTGATTCCACTTCTTTGACTACAGTATTCTACAGTATGTATGTACAGTATCTATGGAAAGGTTCATTTATTAAGTACGCACCGTCTTGTTGCGCAGTCTGATGATGTCAGAGACAGAACCAGCCCCACAGTACTCCATGACAATCCACAAATCTGTATTCTTGAAGTAGCTCCCATAGTACTTCACCACATAAGGACTAAGAGGAAATGCAACACAACATTATCATAGGAGAAAAAAGGAAATGTTTTACTTAACACACAAAGAGCAGAAGTGAGAAAACAGCTACTGGCAAAATAGCCTGCCCTTCAAGAATTAAGAGAGCATATGATTAGACTAGTAAACCTTGAGAAGATTATGTAGGAGATGTTTCTAACCTGTCACATTGCTGCATGATTGAGATCTCCTTTATAATCTCCTGTAAGTCTGACTCCACAGGAACCTGTTTGATGGCTACCACTTGGCCTGACTCCTTGTGGATTGCTTTATAAACGCTGCCATAGGAACTGAACACAAGTACAACCAAACAGAAAAGTCACAGTCACACAATGAATGAATTTCAGGTAAATGTTGGGCTGTGTATATAAAACATTACAGGTACGAACAAAATTATTCAGTCAAGAGAGAGACATATTTTACTCTTAAAGACTCACCCTTCACCCAGTTTCTCTAAAACATCAAACACTTCCTCTGGTTGTTTGGTCAAGCTGTCCTCACTCAGCTTTTTCAGTTTGCTGTTAAATGACAAGATAATGATAGTGATAAGCTCATTATAACAAGACGTGATAATATTTAGAGCACAAAAACTACACGCTAATGTAACTACTCAATATATTTTCACCACTGTGGACACGACTTACACACTTTTAGCTGAAGAAACTAACGCTACAATGGCTGTGAACAATCACACATTTAGTTTTTGTGTTTTAACTAATTTAATTGCTTGATAAACTGGCATAGCTAATCTCATTAGCAAAGTTAGCCAAGAAGCGGCTACATTAGCCTTAGCTCACCAAGTTAAGGGTTTTAAAAAACACGACCAAAATTTGATAAATCTACACAAACCTTTTCGGTGCAGAGGGCTCCATGACTGATAGCGTCTAACAGTTAAAAGGCAACCAAATAAAAGTAGTCCGTGGCTTTGGGGCCAATAATTACGACGTGGGCATTGTCGATACAATCGTTGTTGTCAAAAACTAGTGAGGCCAGCTGAGTGTTTCAGACACAGGCAGATTGTGTCCACTATGTCCTACAGCGCCCCTGTTGGCATGGAGCGTGAAACAGAAACAACGATTACTACACACAAAATATTGACAATTGTGAATACAAACAAATAAAACCAAATAAATAAATAAAACCACGTTTTAATTTATAGTGATATAAGCTATCTATAGAGCTAGTCGTGAGTGACAGTTGTGCTTAAAAGAGCATTTCACACAAAGGATGTCTTCTGGCCAATCACAATTCGTTTTGTTCTGAGGTCGGTAACTGCTCTACGCATGCGCAAAGCCCAAGCGGCGTAAGCTTGGAGAAAGAAGTAAACAGTCAACGAATAGCGTATTTTAAACGGTAAGCTAAATACTTTTGACGTGTGTTGTCATCTTTATGCTCTTAAATATTTCTATTACCTACTGTTTTGTTTATGATCACCATTTATGTCGGTTTGAGGTTTAGTCGCCACCATGCTGTTTTGTTAGCATAGATGTGTGCTCATGCTAGCTTCTTGTGTTTCAGCAGAGCAATGATGGACTCACAAAAAGATATTCAGCCGCCAAAGCAGCAGCCCATGATCTACATTTGTGGTGGTAAGTGACTGATATCTTTTGTTGCTAGAAATAAGTAATAGCGCAACTGTCAACCTCGGTCCCTTCATATTTTAGCCAGAAATAAACTTCTGTTTGAAAGCTAATCGTGCATTACATTTGTAGGATACTTGCACCTTATTAAATTCGCATTTTCATGCGCTTATTTAGGTAGAATGGTCAGATTCACACACACAGTCATTAAAATGTAACAATCTAACTATATTGTAATACTGTTCTGTTAACACTATAATGCTGGTCTATTGTTATGTCTGTAATTTTTAATGACTTTCAGTTTCTTTCTGTCATTACTTTTCTTTCAGAATGCCACACAGAAAATGAAATTAAGGCCCGTGATCCTATCCGATGCAGAGAATGCGGTTACAGAATCATGTACAAGAAGAGAACTAAAAGATGTATCCTTTAGATTTTCACATTGTGTCAACCATATATTACATAATATTATAGGACATGGGCCCTGTATAACGTAGCTAGTTGAACCTTCCCCCGGAATTTCATCTCTTTTACTGAGTTACACAAACCCTTACCATCCTGGTCTGGGTAAGTGGTATTATGAAGCAGGTTAGCAACTCATTGAATTAACCCATTCTCTGTGGGGCTTTAAGTGTGTTCAAGTGAATCTGATGGAGTCGGCACTGAAACGACCAATCACATCGACAGGAGTTTGCTCTGTACCAGACATGTTGGAACGTTAACATGAAGGCCAATTCTCATGCACAATGAAGTACACCGTAGACCCAATGAACGGTACATAAACACCATTTAAAGACTAACAGGTGTGGAGTCTTCTGTGAAAATGGTAAATTAAAATCTTTATCATGGAGTCTATTAATCAGTGGGTCTCAGTATAATGGAGAAGCCGTTATGAGCATAATGCCTATACACCTGTATATAACTATAAGTTACAGATTAATAGGAAGTCATAGTTGTGCCCCCAATGGCTTTGCTGCTTGTGCACATAGTTTTTTACTCTCCTCCCAGCCCGAAGGCAGAAATAGAAATTGAAAGTGAACCAGCTTCTTGATATCAAAAACCCAGGGTTAACCCTGAAGTTACCTTGCTAACCTCTCAATCCAGCTTTGTAGTACAGGGCCCTGTTCGTCCTTATGAAGTTCAACAGTTAGCATATTTACCTGAGTTTGAGCCTTAAGACATTTCACCTTCCATATTCTAACTAATATTTTTATGGCATCTACAAGACATTTAGCCAAAAAGAAGAATCAACTATGTACACTTAAAAGTCACAGTAGCTCATGTTTATGTTTATATAAATTTTGTATGTTGAAATTCAGTCTATTTTCCTGATCCTGTGACTCCAGTGGTGGTTTTTGATGCCCGGTGATGAAGAAAGGAGCCACTGTTATGTTTGATTAGGATTATGTTTTTGCTGTGTACTATTTTTAGTGTATGATTGTGTAAAAAAACCCAAAACGATTCAGCATCTTCTCTGGCCTAGGTCAGTATCTTACACTTCAAACCATACACACTGCTGTTTTCTATCTCAAAACTGTATGATAAAACCTCTGCTTTATTAAAAACATTTTTCTACAGACCATGATGGTTTTATTTTACTTAAAAGATCCAGGCTTGACCCAATGTCTAGATATTGGCTTTGTTATCATATTTCAACTTAAGAGGAACATAATGAGAACAAATAATACTAGTAATCTAAAAACTGTCTTAAAAGCCTGGTCAACACACACACACAAAGGAAACTTGTAAAACCATCAAAGTTTACATGAACTTGTCAACTATTCTTTTTTTCAACAAACGTGCGATATACATTGGTGAATCATGCCATATGCTTATTTTTACAAGTGAATTAGATTAATCTGGCCAGAAATAGGCCAACATCATTTCCAGCCACATGGAGGAATTCAGAGCGATTTGATCCCCATCTATGGACAACATGAAAATAAATTGAAAATATAGTGAAGTCGAACATGGGCTTCCCCGGTGCCGGTTTGCCGTTACTGCAGTACTGCGCACACTGGCCCCTCCCACCAGTGACCTCACTCTGACGTAGATCTAGTGGGCGTGGTTTGAGAAATCCCCGGCGAAAGCGCTGTCTCTGCGTTTGAGTGACTGAAGGAAGAGAAAACGGCGGCGGGGCTCAGCTGTAAACACACACCGAAGAGGAGAGCAACGATGGGGAACGCACAGGACAGACCCCCGGGCAGCGCAGGAGGGAGAACCGGACCAAACCAGGCCAGAACGGGAACGGGAAGTCGGGCAGCAGGTAATGCGGAAAACCCTCAGAGTCACCACGGCTCTGAGAAGGGGCTGGCCAACGGGACACAGACTGTTCATAACAGTACAGTAACACGGGAGGACCCGAGCAGCCCCCCAGCGGTGGATACGAGTTACCTGGACGCCCCAGCCGGAGCCCTGCCCCCTCACTTGGCCCGGCTCAAAAACGAGGGCAACCACCTTTTTAAACACGGCCAGTTTGGGGATGCTATTGAGAAGTACACACAAGCCATAGAGGGCTGTGCTGAAGCAGGTAATTTGAATTATACTCATCAAGTTTACTTCTACCATGAATACTTCAGTTAATAAAATGTAGGCTATTGGGCTAACTGTTTTGTGTAATATAAAACAAAGAGCCAATCACATTCTTTAGCATTTGAGCTGTTTAAAACAGTGTGGATGAACAGACTAAATCTGATTTTATTAATTGTCCTAAAATGTGGAGATCTTATGCCTGGAAGTAGTAGCAGGCTCTCTGGGCCCTAAAGACCTAGCATCTTCTAGCATCTTCTGTTTATTTGCTCTTGCCACAGTGTAACCTCAAGTTGGTAGAGTTTCATGTTTGTTATGAATGAATTACACAGAGATGTATTTCCAACATTACTGCTAGTCACTCTTATCTACAGTGTGTCATTTCTGTTATTGTTTAAAAGGCATTGTTGTTTTAGCCCTACATAAACAAAAACACATCTCAGCTGATTTGTGGATGCACTGGAGTGATGTTACAGCATAATGTTTGAGCTCTCAAAGAAAGATTGAATGACATGCTGTACCTTTAAGAGCACTCAGCCAACTTTTACTCTCATAGCCCTTTACTGCAGCACTCAAGAAAAGGACTATAGGCCTATCGTCATAGCTACGAGAACAACAATGGTTTAAATTGACATTCAGTTGAATACCACAAACAGTATTGTGATTGTGATGTGACAGGAAAGAGAACAAAAGGAGAAAATTGTATTACATTAATGATTTATTGTGTCCATCTGTGTGTTTCCCATTTTCAAATAACTCATTCAAAGGTCAACAAATAGGTTCTTTAGGAACTAATATGGTTTTAGTTTTATTGAAACAGGTGTAGATGTTTAATATTTAAAAAAAATAGTATGCACATTTCGGACTAGACTTCTGTACTTTTATAGCACAACCTTTAAGTTGAAAAACTTTTAATTTAATTTTTATTTTCTGCCCACCATTTGTAAAACATAAACAAATTCTAATTCAGTAATCATGACACATGTACACTTTCTTGTCTGCTACATTTAGCCGAAAGATACATATTGTTTATGTGCCTATGTTTGCTCCCCTCCAGGTATTGATAGTCCAGAGGATTTGTGTATCCTTTACTCCAACAGAGCGGCCTGTTACCTCAAAGATGGAAACAGCACAGACTGCATACAAGACTGTACCAAGTAAGAACCTATTCTGTGCTCATTTTTAAATCTAATTTACTATGGGATTGTGCACATTAATCAACACGAGTCCATCATGTGCAGTCTATGGCACGCAACAGTAGCCAGTGAAACAATAACTTCATCTGCTCAAAGTGTTAAAACACACAGAGACTGAACAAACACATGGACTTAAACAAAGACAGACCCTAAGATTAGTAAAATATCTAAACTTGCATGAGTACTGTTTATGAGTACAGAATTTTGAGATTGGACAGCCACAAATCAACACGTGTGCCACCTGTACAAAGGGTTTGATCCTCTGATCCTCTTAGGGCTTTGGAGCTGCAGCCTTTCTCCCTGAAGCCGCTGTTGCGCAGAGCTATGGCCTATGAGTCACTGGAGCGCTACCGAAAAGCCTATGTGGATTACAAGACTGTCCTGCAGCTGGACACTGGGGTGCAGGCCGCTCACGACAGCGTCCACAGGTAAAGTTCTCAGAGAGTTATAGTAGTATACTCATGTTCAAGTATTCAAGACTGGTCTTGGCCTAGAGACCTGACTCTGAGTCAAACTTATTTTTACTGGGCCTTTTTCAGTCTGAGGGCAAAAGGTCCTCAGTGATGCAGGTGCTCATGACTCCATCTAAAAAGGTCATGACATGTTTTGTAGATACTCAAGTAATTTAAACACATTGTTGAGTTACTCTAAAATAATTTTATTTTAAAACTCTGTAATAATATTTTGTAAGAATATTTCAGGACTTCAGTTAAAGAATAAATGTGGCTTTAAATGTTGCCAAACCTGACAAGCCTGTTCCTTTAGTAAACAGTGGGTGCATTGTGTGTCTGTGTACTGTAGAGTTTAAGTCTCTCATTAAATAAAAACACAAGAGAGAATCCTTATATGTCAGCCTTTAGCAGGATCTGTATGTACATTAAAAAAGCACAATGAACAAACAGCAGAACAATGAAAATGCAGTTTTTCAATACAACTCAATATAGTACTAGAACATTTATATTTAGTAGAAGTATTTACCAGTATGTGGGAGATTTTATATCTGAAAAGGTAGATAGTAGTGTTACTTTTTATAGCCAGTCTATTTAAATCAAACAGTTGAGACAAGATGTGTGTAAAGCTGTAGACTGTCTACTGTATGTTTGCTAAATTGATCCACTGTTTATCATTGTTGTGTTGTTTTGTTGTTGTGCCAGAATCACCAAGATGCTGATTGAACAGGATGGGCCCAACTGGAGAGAGAACCTTCCAGAGATCCCAGCTGTCCCGCTGTCGGTGCAACAACAGCACAGAAACAAGCCACTGAGCGAGGAGCAGATCCAGGCCAGAACTGCCAGGGCCGCGCAGGAGGAAGGTGAACACAGGACGTCCCTTTAACTTAGACATTTAGTCTGCAATAAATGGCTCTCCTAATCTACACAGGGTTGTAGTATTTATACCCATAAATAATTCACAACACCAAAGGTCAGTCACTGTGAGTTTATGAGCAGGATTTATGCCTATTTCTTCATGTCCTTTTGAGAAGAAAACAGTTTTTTAATTAACATAAACAAGCTCTGGCACGCAGCAATGTTTCAACAAGACATTTACATATGGCTTGATTAACTCATCAAAATATAAGTCTTAAATTACAAAGTTATGAGGTAGCCGCCACCAGAATCAGTCAGTGACAGATTTGGCTCGTAAAGCTGAGCGAAGGTGCTCCTGCTGTGTGTGTGTAAGTCATTAATAATGCAGAGGAAGGCGATCCAGACATTGTAACTCTGTTGTAATGGAACAATCCAGGTCATGTTTCCTATTGGCTGATGCCATCATACAGACCTCTGCATACATTACATATAACTTCCCTAAATTCAAATTACATACAGTTTAATGTGTAATCTAAAATTCATTTGATTAATCTGACTTTGTCTAGATAAAGCTTGAATATTGACTAATACCTCAAGTACTCCACTAAAACAGAACGATGCCTTTAGGAGCCTGTGTGCGTCTGTTTACAGCCGAGTCATTACACAAAGTCACATTCTCAGCACTTTTAAAGCAGACCACTGTGAGCAGTGGCTCATCTCGTCTGGTTCATTCACTCTGCTGCTGACAGATTCATTGATCAGCACGAAAAACTTTGCATGATGGGAGGACGTGCTCCAAAGCCACTTGTAACAAATATATGTATATGTATTCTCTAATTACATCAGCTCCAGTTACAGGAAATCAAATTTACATGATATTTAATTAATTTTGTTCAGTCGAAAGGAAATGGTTTAGACTAAATTAAGTTTCTTATTGACAGCAAGAAAACGAGAAGCTCGCTTTACTTTACTAAAACAGGAAGGCAATGATCTAGTGAAGAAAGGCTGCTACGAGGACGCAGTGGAGAAGTACACCCAGTGTCTGGCCATCCAACAAAACGAATGTGCAATATACACAAACAGGTGCGTACTGTAGGACACATGGGCCACAGTGTTTGTGTTGATCTGAAAAGTAGATTTTGCTGCATTTTAAAAGGATAAATAATGTTCCTCAAAAGATTGAGCGTACAAGTAATGTCCAGAAGTAATATGTATCTGTGGCTTTGTGTTGTATTTTCATAAAAGAAAAACAAAAAACACAAGAGCCAATCAGATTCACTTTGTATTAAAATCTATTCCCATCTGTTCCTTAATGTTTTTATTTTAATGACAATATAAAAAGAAACAGTAGAGGGCACTCTTTGCCAACTTTAATTCAGCAAAAGTCAGATTCTGATACTTTGTTTTAGCTGCATTTTTAAATAAATATGATATTTTGATCAAATATATATATATATATATATATATATATATATATATATATATATATATATATATATATATATATATATAGCTACTAAAATCCTGACTGCTTTGACTCCAGAGCCATTTGTTTCCTTAAACTGAACCGTTTTGAGGAGGCCAAACAGGACTGTGACTCTGCGCTGGAGCTAGAGCCGTCCAATAAGAAGGCCTTCTACAGGCGAGCCCTGGCTCACAAAGGCCTAAAGGTGGATGTTACTTATATAATTATATTCTAAACCTATTGTTGCATGTTCAGGGTTTCCCTCACTGTCTGTGTTCACTTCAGGACTATCTGTCGGCCAGCACCGACCTCCAGGAAGTCCTACAGCTGGACCCTAATGTCCGTGAGGCTGAGCAGGAGCTGGAGCTTGTGACGGGTTTGCTGAGAAAAAGTTTAATGGACGGCACAGCAAGGGTAAATGTCTCCACGTGACTGAGCCAGACTAACACAATAATAAACTCTGTAGTGGTGAAGTGAGGCGACCATTCAACTAAAGACTAAATGTAAATCCAAGAGTAAACCCGCACTAATCCTGTGAATAAGACTAAACCCAGGACAAAACCAAGACTAAACTCAGATTTAACTTATTTTAGGACTCAATCTCAGACTAACCCATGACTAAACAAAGACCAATTTTGTAATACAGTGGTCCCTCGCTATAACGCGGTTCACCTTTCGAGGCCTCGCCGTTTTGCGGATTTTTTTAGTGCAATTTTGCATGTTTTTGTTTTTTTGTTTTTTTGTTTTTTTACAGCGTATGAACGCGCATTGTGTTCCGCGTCCTGATTGGCTAAGGGAGAACTCGCGCATTGTGTTCTGCATCCTCATTGGCTAAGGGAGAACCCGCCCATTGTGTTCTGCGTCCTGATTGGCTAAGGGAGAACTCGTGCATAGTGCTCTGTGTCCTGATTGGCTAAGGGAGAACTCGCGCATTGTGTTCTGCGTCCTGATTGGCTAAGGGAGAACTCGTGCATTGTGCTCTGCGTCCTGATTGGCTAAGGGAGAACTCGTGCATAGTGCTCTGTGTCCTGATTGGCTAAGGGAGAACTCGCGCATTGTGTTCTGCGTCCTGATTGGCTAAGGGAGAACCCGCCCGCTGTGTTCTGCGTCCTGATTGGCTAAGGGAGAACTCGTGCATAGTGCTCTGTGTCCTGATTGGCTAAGGGAGAACTCGCGCATTGTGTTCTGCGTCCTGATTGGCTAAGGGAGAACCCGCCCATTGTGTTCTGCGTCCTGATTGGCTAAGGGACTGTAGACCATTGACAATCAGTCTCCTCAGTGCTGTGTCTCCTGTACAGTACAGAATGCGTTCGGCCAAATTTACATAAATGTTCGATCGCTAGCAGTGTGACTCTGAAGTGCTGTATGTTTGCAAGTTTTCTCTCCGACAAAACCCACAATGTCGACAAAACATTCTGCACCGACAAAGGCACCTGCGGTCGCACCCAAAAGGTTTGAACTTTGAGAGTGTTTAAACAAGAGAGAAATGTGAGAAAATGCCTGTCGAGAAAAGTGTATAAAGTGTGTGGTTTTACAGCCTTAAAACATATATAATAATTGTAAAAAATAAAGCTGACTACTTCGCGGATTTCGCCTATTGCGGGTTATTTTTGGAACGTAACCCCCGCGATAAACGAGGGACCACTGTAAATCAATGAGTTTGTTAACCAATGATTGTTTTTTCTCTCCTTCAGGTTTGACACATGGACAGTAGCATTGAAAGGAACTGAATGTAACAATAAAACTAAAAATGTGACTTGAACAAGCACCACCTGTACTGTGTGTAAACCACACCTAAAGCCTCTGAGTACATAATGAACATAAAGGGCAGCTCCACTTGGAAAAAGGCTGCGGCAGTACTCGAGAACTGCTTGCACTAAAGCCCATTTATCTTCTACTGTAATGACCTGTACACTAAATGGTGAAAGAACAGGCTTTAGGGCGCTGTTACATGGCAAGGGAAGAGAAGTGTGCCTTAATGAGATTTCTGTCGCACTAAGGGTGAACTACGCCAAAGTAATTTAATATTTGTCTTCCAGATGTTGCTTTTCCTTCCAGTTCAGAGCTCATAATGAAAGATCAGATTAAACTCCAATGTAGCGTTAAAATATCATGTATTTCACATTCAATTGTTTACATGTGTTGTCATCACAACGGCTGTTGATAAAAGGTCATGGTTTTCAGTGTTCAATTTAGTAAGATGCTTCTTGTTAATATAGAAACAGTTCAGTCAGATTCAGCATTTGTCTGATCTGAAACTTTTCACTTGGTCTTTTTTTCGTGGTGTAGATGAGTCAGGGCCTCAGTGATTGAGTTTTTCTTAGTTCATTAGTTTGATGAATACAAACAAAAGATCAGAGCAGTGTCATTATCTGATACAGCATCAGTCTGGACGTTTCTCGCTGCTTCTGTTTCTCACAAATAGGATTTGAACAAATAAAGCCTTCCCGCACATTTCCCCAGTCCTGTGAGATTATTATGGTTCAGTTTTTTTTAGGGGATTTCAAATGTTAGTGAGTCTGACTGTGTACAAGAATTAAATGTTTTGATCTGTATTTTAAAAGTGTGCTGTTTTACATTGCTTTATGCGCCTTACAATAGGTCACAGGTCACAAAACACTACAAATTAAAAGACAATTACGAATAGCATGGGTGTAGGCAAAATCAAGCTTAGCTTTGTTTGATGTTCCTACTTTTACAGCTTTTAAAAAAAAAAAATCTTTAGGCATCACACACTTAATTTTGGGCGTTAACTCATTTAATAACTTGTTTATTAAATACAATGTTTGCATATTATTATTGCACAGTGTGCCACAGCTTTGATTGTGAATGTATTTTATTTTCACACCTGTCAACATTTCAAACACTTTTCTGTTACTACATTGTTGCAACCTGAAATGCAAGAGCATGTACTGTTTGTAAAAAGCTTGAACGCACATGTAAATATTAAATGATCACTTAAACCACGTCTTCTGCATTTTCATGATTTCATAGACATGAGTTGAATTTCATGTGGGTCACACTCAGTGAGTCACAAAACACCACATTGAGATTTTTATTGTTAATGGATATGCATTTACATGCACATTATAAAGCAAATATTTAGGAAATATATACCACTTATACCAAATATCATAAGCTTAGAAAATAGACAATCTTTGATTATAAAACTCACAGGATTTTAATTCAGATTTTTTCATATGAAGTATGTTCTGCAGCTGGAAACAATACTCTGCTTTTCCCTGCTTTTCTTCAACTGCAGATGACAGGAGTGTTCAAAGCTGCTGGACTCATACTGCACACTCATGGACCACTCACTCCATGCTCAGGATAAAAAAGGATTTTATTGAAGACTCAGTTCAAAATAGATTGTAAAAGCTTTAGACTTTGGCTACGTGAGGGAAGCATTGTTAGTATGACTGTTCCTTCACATGAAAGACCCAAAGAAAGGTTTTGGTTGGAGGATTAAAACTGTTTTTCTGACTACTTTATGTCGATCACTGTTTTCTACTCTACGAGGGCAATCTTTGGTCTAGGCCAGCTACAGCAACGGCTTCATTCATGACTTGGGAAAATAGACTCTAGCTTTACATATTGTACATTTGATAAAGCAAACGTGAGTTTTCCATTGAAGACACGTGATGAAGAAAGGCACTGTGGGTCATACAAATACAAAACTGTTTGCATCAATAAAAGATTTTAAGGGAAAAAAAATACATAAGAACACAATTAAAATACATCAAAAGCTCTGAATTTCAATTTGATTTGGAAATTAGAAAAAGTAACACTAACTAGAATAAATCATTGTAAAATATTCAACAGTTTATGCATAAGTGTCTTGTGATTGCACAAATTGAGGTTTCTGTAAAGGACTACGTTCCCTTGATTCATCACATACTGAATATTCTTTTACTGCAGGTCCTTCAAAGCTTCATTTTTCTATTTCAAATACTGTACAATATTTGGTTGCTCTCCACTGTTTCCAGAGACTAATTTGTAAGGAATGCTACAGTATAAAACCACAGGAATAATGAAATCCCTTCTTTTTCTGCAGTTAACATGGCGTTTTCACACAGGTGCAACCACAATGAATTTCTCCAGTGCAGGACAAAGCTGTGTCTTTTGCTCAAGGACTTGATGAATCATGTTTTCTGTTTACATTATTATAAAAAGGTGGGAGGACTAAAGATGAGTCCTTGTCCACATTAGTACACTTTAAAGTTTGGACCCGACACAGGGCTTCAACATAAAAAACAACTTCCCCAAAATGGAAAATAAAAATAAGCACAAAATAAACATGCGTCACATTTTAACAAAAAGCAACAACAATCACTTTTTTCATAGATGTTGAATAACTGTGCTGCTGTATATGTGGTCCCCCTAAGCTTTGTATTTCGTTAAAAAAAATCAGCCCCGAAGTTGTGATGTAGGAGTGTATGTTCTGTAATAGCAGCTCAAAAAGGTCAGATTTGTTACAGGACAAAATTCATTCGTGTGTTCACAAAAAAAGACTCAAGCTTCTCACCTGCAACACACATTCATTTCAACCTGCTCAAAGCCTCGCATTCACACGTCTCTGTCCTGTTAAAAAAACAGAACCCGTCTACTTGGACTTATTCCCGCTCATTCATTTATTTTCTCCAACTTTAGCCTCTACATGTTACACAGCGACATTCATGTTTCTGTGGAGTCAAAGAAATGAGACGAGTATCAGAGACTCTTCCCAAGATCCCAAACCTCCAGTGGAAATGAGTAAATAAGGCTGTACCACAAAAGGGGACCAGGTTTATAATATACTGCGCTATAAAAGAAAATGTTGAAATCTAAATGTTTGTTGTTGTTTTGTGATACATAAATGTCAGTGCATTTTATATTGGATCTAGACTTTAGGTCGGTTTACGTTAAATGTATTTTTACAACATTTGACATTTTGATGTCAACTTGACAATGCCTTTTATAACAATTCTAAATGTTGGTAAACTTGTTAAATTGTTATATTATTTTTAATAACTATCAAAGTATGGCCCCTTGGATCAAAAAGGAAAAGAGTGTACAAGTATTTTCAAAATAAAAAAGCCAATCATTGGTGCTTCTTTTAAAAGCACACTACCTGCTCGTAGTGAGTCATGACACCGACACTAAAGCTAAATGGTCCGACTGGAGGACAGTTTGGAACCCCTTAAAGACAAAGACTCTCTGTTTACAGCCGAAACATAAGGTAGCTTTATTCTTTTATATATCCGTCTGTATGCAGCGCTTCCTTGCTGGAGTTACAGGCTCTTCATTGTAGGTGCTTCTCTCCTTCATCTTCACTTCTTCTGGCCCTTGGTGCAGGCCCTCGCCTTGGCCCTCGTCTGCGGTGTACAGAAAAGTCCCACTGGTGCCCTCTTTTGGAGATGCGGGTGGTGAAGCAGACAGAAGTCGGTGAGCGAAGGCGGTGCTGTTCGTCAAAGAAGGATACTGCTCCAAGTGGTCGTGCTCCACTTGGGGCAGGGGGCTGATGTTAGCCTGGAGGTCTGCAGAGACAGAGTGAAGGCCCGGTGCTGGTCTGGAGCTCTCAGGGTCTGAGCAGCTGAGCTCTGATGAGAAGTGGCTACAGTGTGAGTCAGCCACTGAAGGCAGGCTGCCGCTCAGAGACGGAGAGTCAAACTCCAAGGAGTTAGTGCTGCGCTGCTCCAGGAGCTGAGCGTCTATGTCCCCTCGCACCTCGTTAGACTTTGTGTCTTTGCTGCTGCTGCGTTTCCACATTTTGCCCCTTGGCCCCGCTGAGGTGGAGGGCTCCTTGGACCACGGCGGTGAGGTGCAGCAGCAGTTAGCAGAACATGAACAGGCACCACCGCTAGCTCCTTTAAGAGCTGCTGAGCTACAGCTGGCCTCATCCAGACTACTGCTGCCACTGCCGTGCCGCATCTTCTCCTGTTTACACTCCATATCGGCCTGCACCTCCACACTGCTGTCTCTGCAAAACAACATCAAATGTATGACTATTTATCACATATGTCAATGATACATAAAATGCCAAGCTAGTGGATAGGTTTTGTCTACATAATTTAATAGATATTACCTGATAACAGAATGCAAAAGTATATACACAGAAACTGTTTAAGGATTTACAGGTCAGTAGTTCTGTTCTAACTAAACTTGACACTCATTTTTCAGTTATATGCCAAGTTAAATCATCTTCTCAGAAAGCAACATGCTAAGTCATGATTCAGTGACAGTTGTTAAAAGTTATGTTAATTTGTTGTGGCCTCCATATTTGTTTGTATATAGTGCCATTATTCAGCCACCTCTATGTCAGGTGAGTGGTAATGTTAAAAACAGTAGGGTCACCACCACTGACCTCTCCAGAGACATGTAGGCGTTGAGGATGGACCCAGCCATAGCTTTGGTGCTGGCATTGTCACTGATTGTCCCCAGACTGACTGTGGCTGACTCTCCACTTAAACTGCATCGCTCCTTTTGAACATCAGCCTGAACCTCCATCCTGGAAATCAACCACAAGGTACATATTGTATCAAATAGGCATGGGCCCGTAGAGTAGCCATCAGAGGTTGTGTGTTCTACCTGTTGTAGCAGCTCCCGGACAAGCTGCCAGTGATACTGGTGCCAGCGAGGGCTGTGGTGCTGGCGTTGTCGCTCATGTTGTCCCTCTGAGTGGAGCTCACGCCGCAGCGCTCCATGTGACTCCCACTCACGCTCAGACTCAGCCCGGTCAAGCCGCCCACGCTGGCCCCGTCTCCCAGGCTGGGGTTGTTGAGCCGTGTCTCTGCCACCGAGGTGGCATCTACAGAGAAGACAAACAAGTTTTAAACAAAGCATTTTCTGACTATTTTGGAATTCAAGTGAGGACAAGAGACTTCCTCAAGTGTGAAAACGTGTCATCATGTCTCACACCTTATGTTTCTGTAAAGGTCAGAGTCTCAGCTGTTGTTTGGACTCATAATTATCATTCAGAGTGCTGACAGAAGTTGTAAGAAACACACTGTGTTTTAAGCCTGGAGCAGCTTTGGGTCTGACAGTGACAAATGCGCTGATGGGAAACAACACAAAGCGCCAGTCATTTCACACTTTATCATAGCTCAGACTGTCTTCATCTGCCATGCACTGTTTTGACACTTAAGATGAAATGTACAACAGAGGGACACATGCAGCTGGGTGTGGGCCAAATACTGTTGCATAATCCCAAATGGAAAAATGTAACGTGGCGTTTCTAACATAGCTGCTACATTTTCTATGGGCCATTTTCGCAGACAGACTTTGTGGACACGTGTCAAATTTTCCATTTCCAAGTTTAGTTTAAGTTTCTAGTTTTGTCTTGTGCAGATTTGTAAAACTGTTTCACCTGCAGCTGCCACACCACTTCCAATGTTGTCATTTTCATCGTCAAACTCGATTCGCACTCCTTTGCCATTTCCTGCAGACACTCCACATCCTCCGCTGCGGCACAATGAGATCGGGACGACCCCATAGACGTAGGCGAGCATGATGGGAACACCAATGCCTGAAAAGAAACAAGCGCCAAACCATCTTTAGCAGGCAGACCAACACAGGATACAGTAACATGTTTTGGGTCAAAATAAAAAGAGAACACATAATAAAATAAATCACTCTCTTACCAACAGTGACAGCTGCAACCACAGGCGACACAATCACAGACAGCGTCACACCACCAGCGATTACCAAGTTCCTCTTGTGTTTGGAGATGTCCTTACCCTCGTAGCGATTATGGATCTGGGGATGTGAATCTTTCTTAATTACTGTGAACACTTTGAATCATGACAAGGGTGATAATCTAACACATTACATTCAGTTTTTGAAACAAGTAAAATAGGTTAGTGCAGTCTATTATGAGAAAATCAGTGAACAATGTATCAATTCTTAAGGGTCTCTAAAAGGAGGGAAATTTAAACTAGAGATGTCAAAGAAAATCTTCGTCTATTATAAATCTCTGCAACATTCACCTTTCTTCCCACATAAACAGGGATGCCAATGATCATTGCAGGGATGGCGATGCCAGCGATCAGAGCGATACCGACTGGAGCTCCGACCAATGTGCCGAGCTGCCACAGGATCTTCTTCTTTCTGCTCCAAGGCTTCTTTCCCCAGAACGTGCAACCTGACGGACTGAGGGCACAGCCAATGGACAACAGAGAAGTTAGAGAAAATAAAATAATGCACTGGTATAAACTGGCAAAAAGAAACTCCAGATCCAACTGAACAAAACGAAAACACAAGCCATGAAAACTACACAAGTGACAGAGTGGTTTCTTCCTGTTTGTTTGTTTGGTGGTACATTTCGTTTTTACCTCAAGTAGTGTAGGTCAGAGATTTCCTTCATGCAGAGCCAGCAGAACTCACAGCCGCAGACCGCACATGTCATGTGATTACAGCTGCCGTCATTCATCTTAATGATGTAAGCAGCACAGCGAGGACAAGGCTTGATGTCATCACCTACAGAAGGTTTATCCCAGGTCAGTACTAAGACTGGAGATGTCCTTGTATTGTCAGGTTTGGGGACCTGCCAAAGTGTTACCTGCGGCGCCGCTCTCTTGGCTGTAGGTGAGCGAGGACGACCTGAAGCTCCTCAGTCGGAGAGTCTGGGCTCGCTGTTGCCGCGCTGTGTCACACGTCTGGTTGGGATGCCACAGCTGTTTGCAGTGGTAGCAGAACTCTGTGCCGCAGCCCTCGCGCCCACACGTGATTTTGGGGCAACTAGCACATCCGAACGCAATCACGGCGTAACTGTGAGACAAAGAGGACAGTTTATTTTTACACAGCCACAAAGAATTAAAGACTGTATGCTGTAGTGTAACACTTCAATGAGGGTCAGCAGGCTAAATGTAATTGTAATTAGGTGACTTACTGTAATGATTTTAGCCGTAAGCTCTTACACAGTGATTCGATGGAATACGTTCTGCCTGGCTGCTTCACATTATAACGACCTCTAAGTTACTACAATGGTCAATTTAAAAGCTATTTTCGTAAACCACATGCCGTGACGCAGCCGTAGCAGAAACATGCAAACTTAATGCAACTGGGCCCTTCCCTGAAGCTTTAAGTGTTTCAGAAACTTAACACCCAAAAGCAATTACCCCTTCAAACAAACCAAGCATTTCTGTGTCAAAATGAGGCAGTTAAATCAGTCACGCTCGGGTAAAGACGTGACACCTAAATTTAAAGTGCTAAAAATAACTAATTGTATTTCTCAGTAAAACCCAGAGTTTGCTGTAGAACAAAAAAGGAAATGCACACAAACTGTTGATGTGTACAACAGCTAATAATGAACAAAAGTGAAGGGAATGGGAAGGTAATGTGCAGTTAGTGTGAGGCCCTTAATGCTCAAAACACTGTAAACACACAACAGAAAGAACATAAGTCTCTTGAGCAAAGCCAGCAGAGACACAGGCAGCCATTCAGCTTGGTACAAACCCCAGAACATGATTTAAAATAAGAAAGCAGAGATCCTCAGCTGATGCAGGAGCAGTGGCTGATGGCTTTGACTGAGCTACAACGAGATAAGGGTTAATCTAAAAATACGTGCTACCATCAGCTGAGAACGGCCGACCTGCATAGAAACTGGCGTCACACTGAAAAGTGTAGTTTGTTTGATGTGTTAAGATTAAGGGCAACAAGAGTTAACTTCTGAGCATCGCAGTCTAATAACTTGCAAGTGCAATTACACAACAATAAAGCGTTCATGAGTGGAGACCGAGGCCGTGATCCAGAGTCGGGCGGTTTGGGAATTTAGGACAAGAGGAGCTGAGTGGCACTTATGAAAGGGCCATTATTTCAAAATAACAAGGTCAGAAGGGCTGAAGCAGTGAGGCCAAGATGTTTTCAAGGGTAAAACTATTATCAGTCACCTAATTATATGGACGACATGTTTGTGTGGAGCAGATTGGATTGTGGCGTAAAATGTAGGAGGGTGACCTACTGAGCAAATACTGCCCCGGCCCCTAGGAGCAAACTGTTGAATATCTACGAGCCCCAAACAAACATGGGGCCCTTGCACTAAGCTGTCAGCTATATTTAGTCCAGTTCGGCCAGAATGACAACTATGTCTTTACAAATAAACATACCACAGTCTCATCTGCAGCTCGTGACCATTGTGAAGTTTTAAAAAGCCCAATAACAGGTTATACTTAACGACAATGACATCATTTGGTTGGTCACGTCTCTTTGGGCTAAAATAAGCAGGTCTGTTGCGCTTATTTATAGCTCAAGGCGTGTGAAAAGACAAAAAGGCCAGAAACAGACTTGCAGATCGTTTGATGAAGCGTCTTTATGGGCTATTTTTGGGACGGGCCTTTAATTTGTCAGAAAATGAAAACATCAAATGATCTTGAGGAAGAAACGACGAGCTCAAGAGTTAAATAAGTCAACTGTAGTCAGTGGAAGAAAATAGCAAAAAAGTTTCAGGCTTTGTAAAAGAGTCACAAAAAGAATACAGTCAAAAGACTTATGACCAACTAAGACAAGACCCTAAAAGTCTTGTCCTTTAATGTTTTTTTATGGTTCAAAACTTACAAGAGTAGACTATCTTAACCCTTTGGGGGCATCTCTTACCCGCAGTCAGGAGCGGGACACCAGCGGCAGTCCGGCTCGGCCACCAGCCACCTCCTGAGCATGAATTCCTCGTACTTCTCCATGAGCGCGCGGTCTCCCAGGATCATCTGGATGTCGTGGGGGTTGAAGCGCTCTGAGCACTCGGGACAGCAGATGTTGACTCGGGATTCGGAGATCTCGATGCGGAGGTATTGGCGCAGGCAGTCGGCGCACGAGCGGTGGTGGCAGGTCATGATGTCCGGAAAACGGTCGCGCGAATGCCGCAGCAAACACAGCGGACATTCGAGGAGATCTGACGAAGACCCCGACACAGAAGAAGTCGAGGCTAGGCCCAGTGCGGAATGAGCAGAGGTCTTTTCATGAAACACCTCTGACTGAGTTTCTGGTCCCAGGACACCATCGGCTCCAGTTTGCTGAGTCTTTGCCTTGCGTTTTGTTTCGCGGTCAGGTCGACAGCGGCGCCCGAAGAGTGACTGCAGGGAAAAGCGGCGTTTCTTGGGGGTCTTCCTGACCGAGGGCAGGCTGACGGAGGAGGCGGCCGAGTGGAGGTCTCGCTCTGAGCCCGTGCTGCCATGATGCTGCTGGTGAAGGCTACTCATCTCGGACAGAAATCACAGAGGACAGGGGACGAGGGGGGAGGGAGAGGAGCCGGAGTGATTAGGACATGAGGGCACAGAGTGATTCCGGTTGGAGTCCCGGCGGTGATTTGTGGACACCCTGGACAATCTGTTCAAGACAAAAAAAACATAAGGCAAATGTCACACAACTCTACATTATACTCCTGTCTTTTTCATTCATTAGAATTCAATGAACAAAATATATATGGAACAAATATTTGTTTATGGTTGGATTATTAAATTAATTTTATGGAAGGGATGCAATGCCACTTGAAGAAAAAGATAAGGTGAGTCTCTTTGATTGAACATGTTTTTTTCAGGGTCTTAATTTAAAGCACATATGTTACACTTAGTGACGAGAGATTTTGTTCTCTGCACAGACCATGAAATTCAATTTTCTTGTATATTTTTCTGGGGAGTTTGTTTGAATAGCAAGTGTTTTGTTAAACTTAGTGGAAAAAAAGACACTTGGGGAATCAGCAAAGTGTTAAAGTGCAGTTTCTGTAGAAGATCCATCCATTGAGAAAGGAAAACATATACACTGCATTTTTAACACATGAACAGGACATTCGCTACATATAAAGCATTGGTTTTCTTTCGAACTTGGTAGGGATTTGTGTGTTCGAGAACATGTAGCGGTCAAACACAGACCAAAACAAAACTCAGAGCTCTCCTCAACACATATTTTTGGATGTGTCCACAGCTGTGTGAACGTGTTTGGAGAAAAGCCACACCTTGGTCCAAGTATTTCCACATGCTCCGCTTTTACTGTACAAAAATAAAGAGTCACACTCATCTTTTTTTGGAGCAGAGTTTGGTGTAACTCGCATGTGACGTGACAGAAAGAGTGTGAGTATTAAAATAAACACTTTAGCGGTATGAGGCTCAGTGCTTCTGTTTCACACCAGTTGAGTAAATTGCACTTAATATAGTCAAGCATAATAAGCCCTGTAGGTACCACTGGAGAACAACAGTTGATTCCCAAACGCTGGCATGTATCCTGGGGATTAGTTTCAGGAAAACTCCACCGGGAGCCAAATGCTGACTAGTTAACAAGCCTCAATCTAAAAGCGCTTGCAGTCTACACACCTTGGCTCTGGTTTCTGTGGGATAATCACGTGTAGCCGAGCGGTCGACTTTTACTACGGCTGCTTTAGTGTCTGAGGAGAGTTAATGCTAGTCTACCCCGCTATAAAAACGCAGCCTGGGTGATTTGAACTTGAGAAAAAAAAGTGTGAAGGCAACCGTAGCAGGTGGACTCGAGCCAAGTTGTTTTACTGTAGAGAACGATGACCTTAACAACAGAGCACAACAGAGCTAAATAAAAAGACTTTCGAAGGTGGGGACTCCATCTTAAAGCATAATGAGGAGAAGACGTTTGGAGTTAGCTGACTGTAAGAATAAGCACCAAAAGGACATAGGAGACTTAAGAAGAGTGGAAGAGGAGACACTGGCACAAGCTAACGAATAAATCATTTACCAGTGGTACCTGTGAGGATAACACGGCTGAACTGCTTGGAAGTGCTCCTCTGATTGGCTGTTTGAGACAAAGTGCACTAAGCAATACATGGTCAAAACACAATAAAAGGCTACAATATAAACACGTGTCTGACATTACCTTTTTAGGGTCACAATAAAGACAAGCAACACTGTGATTATTGCGGCGCTATCTGGGTGATAATAAGACTGTTAAGTTGTGAAAACATGGTGCAAAAGAGCTGTTAAATGCTTTCATTGCATTTTTTTAAAATCTCATTACTCTCTCAGGTCGGCAACACAGAGAGGAAGCCAAACAAACAAGAGAGGTACATTTTCCGATTCATTTATTTAGTCATAAGTTCAAGTTAAATGTTAATGTGAAAGATACTGCGCATGTTGCTGTATGAAAGTCTGAAAGTAATTGTTTTGCACAGGGCTTAGTAAATTGTAGCCTACAATTTCCATCAGCCAAGAGCATCCTGGGACAGGGAAACAGCTTCAGTTGCTAATGATGATGTGTTGGGTCAACTCAACTCATGTGAGCGAGAGGAAATTTTAACAAGCAACCCACAAGAGAAAGAGACGATCTGGCCCGTAATTAAACTGGAAAAGCCGGGCCTCTGTGCTGCTGCACTGAGAGCGAATGGGACCTTCCGTGCGACCGTGGTCAGTGCGTAAGGGTTATAGTGAATATATTGGCTGGAGGGCGATCACATGCGGCCACCACTGGGATGGTGTCCCAGTTCTTAAAGCGACCCCGGGCAAGGAAGCGGCACAATAAACGTTGGCAAGCATCCATCAGCTCTTCAAAGAAAAGTCTGCATCAGCAATACCCAAGAACTCTTATTTCTTGTTTTTGTATCACCAGAATATAAATATTTGGATGTTATAACAGATGCATTTTCTTGCAGAGAAAATCCACTGTGACCCACTCACCAGCCCCAGCCCGCTGTTAAGGAGCCTGTTAAATGAGTGGTTTAAATAAGAGGTCGATGAAATGGTGCTGGAGAAATCCTCACAGTGGCAGACCATAATTTGCGTCAAAATTGTGGGGGAAACTGTGAGGTGAAGTGAGTCATTCGGGGTTACAGTGGTAATGGTTTTACAAGTACAGTCCTCACTTGACCACAGAGCAGTCTCGTGTTGGGTCCTGCGCTGCAATAAGCTAAAAAAAAACAAACAAAAAAAAACACAAGTATCCCTTTTCCTGTAATTTTACAAAGACACAATTAGATGAAGTGTTATATTTTACTATAAGAGATGGGGACAGAGCGTGAGAACTCGATTGAAATCCAATGGCGTGACAGACAAACCAGTTTTAAAAAGGAACAAAACAGTTGGCTCAAGTGTTTGCTGTAAGTGTCAATACAGCCTTAGCGTCATCTGCCCTATTTCCTTCACAACAGACGTTAAGGTTTCGATGGATTTTATCAACATAGTGCAACTTGATGAGATTTCAAAGAGAACGTACCGCTCCATAGGAAATCCAGATAAGACCAGCTGATTAGGTATTTCTAAACGACTGCGTATAGAGAGCTGTTTACTGCTAAGTTTATCAAGCAAAGTTCAGAGGATGCAGAGCTGTCTGATGTAAACTCACTCTAGGATTTGAGTAGACCTGGTACGATTATCTTTCTCTGGATGTTATGATTAGCTCCCAACACTGCAAATCTCAAAGCATTTTCCTAATGCAAGCATTCGTCACATAGTCTAATTTCCGCTGCATTCCAGTTGGAGGGGACACACTTCCTGGTCACGACAATGCATTCGGTTAGTGGCACTTCGGACACTGGAAGAGCGCAGGGACTGGACAACAACAACGTCTATAGAAACGGTCACTGAAAGGTTTTTGTCGGGGATGTCCAACCCTCGTCAGGTTTGAGCATAGAAATGGGCCCAAAGCTGAATGGAGCTCTATTTAATCCAGTATCTGTCAACTGGAGTGTAACAGCCTGGATGTTGAGCAGAGTGAATTCCACTGAAGCGGCTTTCAGCACTATTTACTAAACACTTTGAGTAACAACCAATAGGACTACATACTTTTTTGACTGGGGCAACTGCTCTATTGAAATGTCATTAAAGCACATGAGATGATCAGATTGGTACAGAAATAATGTCAGTCCTGAGAGTGAATCAAGCCAAATGTAGGGTGGCAAGAGTCAAGTGTCATTGGAAATGCTGCAGTTCTTCTCATTTCTGTACAAGTCAGGATGCCATGTTTTATCTGGTAACCTAGTTATTACTCTTTCATCCTTGTCTGTCCTTCTGCAAAGGGCTTTTAACTCACAAGTAAGACACAGAGCAGATGATCCATGCAATGGGAAAAGTCTGGTGCTCTGAAAAGGGAAACAAACAGCAACAGCTTTTCATAATTTACCAGCAACAGCTTTTCATAATTTACCAGCAACACTCTGCCTGGCAGGGTAATCAAAGCCAAACATCTGTCAGAGTCACTCACCACAGAAAAAGAAATAATTTAAGCAATATTTCTTTATGACACTGCCCTCGAGATTAACTGCTGTATTTAGAGTAATACAGAGAAATCTAAATTATACTAACATTAGTTTTATCAGGTACAATTTGGGTAAATACAACTTTCTCATAAAGCTATGTCATCAGTCTCTCTCTATTGAAAAGTAAATCCTCCTGTTAAATCTACTGTAAAATTTCCCTCATAACAAGACATACATAGAAACCAAACACATAAAGGTCAGTAAAGCTGTAGTTTAACTAATGTTTGATTAAAAAACAACACAGCTCCTAGTGCTGAGGTGTTTGTCACCATTGACTCAGGAGAGAAGATATCACTTCTACTAATGACTGGTTTGTGAAAAGTGAGTTCAGAGGTCATTAAAGGCCTGGTGTGGAAAGAACCGCCACAGGTAAACAGCTGATCAAAACAAATATTAAATAATATGAAAAAGATTTGGAATTTGTGCCTTACTTTGGTCAAATAAGGTTGTTTCTTATGTACTCCTGAAAATATTAAAAAACACTGAAAGCCAGAAGTCTCAGTGAAGCATATACAGACCTGTGAATGCCACTCAGCTGCCTCCTAACGCATCACAGATAAGTCTAAATTAAACACATGCCTAGGCGTTACAAAACAGAAATGACAACAGAAAAGTACAGATACAAAATCTCTCAATGATATTTGGACAGAAGGCCATCGGGTCACACAAGGTCCTAGTTAATATGTAACAAGCATTAAGAGACAGCCCTTGTAAGCATATGATAAAAAATTCCATGAAGGCTTTAATTAATTAAGTGCCCATTATATAAAAGGGCAAATAAGGAAGGCTTGCTTATCTATTTAGTCAGTGTTGACACTCCCACAACAATCAGCCCACTCTTTGTATGGGCGGCTGCAGCAGTTTCACCATCTCACCTTTTACATTCACAGATGCGTACTTGTATCAGAACAAAGACATTAACGTCCCCACAGAGATGTAAGAGACAAAATAGTGTGGGTCAATAGATACCTGAACAGATCAGATTTATTGTCTATAAGCTTAACCCTTTATGAACACGAAGAAATAGAGCTCATTGTATGATCAGGGTCAATATAAAAATAAATTCTAAACGTGTTTTAATAAAAATTGACTGTAGCTCTAAACTAAAACTCACCGTTTGTGGTATTTTTCTCTCAACACAAGTGGTAAGTTAGTTATGGGTATGTCGCCGAAGCGAAAAGTATTTTCAACGTGACACATGGGAACGTCTCCAAACCATGTTTTAAAAATGACCTAACAACAGAACTAATTATTCAAGTATACAGCAAAAGTAGTCTTCTTTTCAAACCCCTAGCGGAGCAACGACTGGTTTTGGTTGAGGCTTTACAGCTGGCTAGTCAATCTTAGCTTCTACGCTAATGAAAACAGATAAGGCTAACAGGAAGCTAGTTTACAACTTTTAACGGTCAATTTGTAGCGAAATAGCTGTATGATGTGGTTATATTTTGCTAGTCATCGTCGACGTAGTGTTTATACTTAATTTACGGAGTTTATTTTCAATAATACAGTGTTTTGATTAAGTTGGTGAAAAATCTAAGCTAACAGTCAGTGCTAAAAACTGCTAGCTTCACGGCATATTCGAAGAGGAAGTACTGCTCTGATAACAACAAACATTCATAAACCTAAACGTGCATTTATGCGACAATCAAACATTTAATTGAACGTACCTGTTTAATGTCCCGTGATATGCTCTTAAAAGTGACTCGGTGTTTCCATTTGTCTCATGGCAGTAGTTTCACAGTGCGAGGAAAAAAAAACTTCGCTGCTGCTGCTTCAGTGAATTCCCCGAGTGAGTCTGAGCCAACACGACACAGCAGCAAAAAAGAAAATACCCGGAAGTGTGACGCTTTACCAATAAAACTGTTTCGTTAGATGTATTTTACATAGTATTCGTTGTAACGCAAACTAAATCATACTAATGTAAAAATAATTCAAATTAATATAATGGATGTTATAGCTAATTGTCTACGCTATGGAGCCACTGACCTATGATAAATAAGATAAACGAGCTTTTATTCAAACAGGAAGTTGTTCCGGTAACACCTGTTAACTTTGCAGAATGTCGACGTTTCCATAGCAATGGCTATTTCGCCACGCTGTGGACATTCTTCACCTGTGTGAAACAAAATTGAGTAAATTATTTTAAATAATTTGTTTATTGAATCTTTAACATACCAAATTGTATTTCATTTTATGTTACAAAGCTCAGCTGTCACTGTATGATGATTTACTGCACCGCCATTCCTACCATTGTTAGCTTTATTAACATTTCAATTGTGTACTATATTCCTATGTAAATGTATTGGTGCACTGTTTTCTGCGGAGCCCCTAAAATCCAAAAAAATCGAAAAAAGTATCTTGTACGAAAAATTTGTTTGCACAACATAAAATTACTTAGTTCTAATTTGTTTATGTAATCTGTTGGTTTAATTTTTGTGTGGATACAGTGTGCTATGATTTGGCATTGTTCGATTAAGAGACAAAAGCAACTAGACAAGAAAGATATCAGCAATGTTATCACCAACTTACTTTAAAAGAGACAGGAGATACCAAAACCTTTTGATGTAATAACTAATTAATTCTTATCAATAAGTTCCCAGTAGTGGTAGATTTGTAGTATTTTAGTTGCAGGGCTAATTTTCAAGAACAATTTAGCTACAGACAGTTGACAAACATGGTTTTTGTGTTAAAAACGCGAAATCTAAACAGAAAGCTAACAGAAGAGTAAATCATGGAAACGTAAGTTTGGAGCAAATGATAACTGTCGTTTTTAAACCAACCCCGCTGAGGATGCGTGACGGGTTCCAGGAGGCGGCGGTAAAGATAAAGGACGCCAACAGCTGCAAATGTTCAATAATAAAGAAGAAGAAAAGTGTTTGCTAGCCAATCAGTAGCCAAACTCTGGGCATGCGCAAATGCATATACTTTGGATCAACTCAACCAGATAACGGACAAACATCGCTAGCGAAGGGAAGTAGAGCTAGCACTTTCTTTGACCAAAAGCTTATTTAGATTTAGTAAAGTGATGAGGTAGATAACAGTTCATTGCTCCCATCCCGTTTGTCAGATATTGTCACAGTGGAAATGGACCAGGAGTTTGAAGACATAGATTCCGACGGTCGGTGGCAGAAACTATATCTAGTAAGTCTTTTAGCATAGTTAGCATGTTGCTAACGATCAGTCACTTCAGCGCGTATTTATTTTAGCTAGCTAATATTTTAGCGCCCGATACATGGTTGTCAATTTGTGAAATTGTTAATAAGTTTGCATATTATGTTATCCCTAACTATTAAATGTATCAAGTGTTATTTTTGAGTAGGATACCATTAAAAACATTTGGATTTCTTTATTATATAATTGTAATATATTTTCTGTCAATTTGATCAAGACTTTGCAATCATTTTTGACTAAAGTACCACTGTGGTGACTGGTCGTTTGCATCCCCGTTGTGTTTTTTGTTTACAGGAGATTAGGAATCAGTCTCACGAGTGCTCCTACAAAGTGGCAAAGTATCCAGAAAATCGTAATCGTAACAGATACAGAGATGTCAGTCCATGTAAGTACCAAGCATCTTTATGACATAATGTTAAGGTCCTTGGCAAATTTGTTAAAGTTCACTCCATCTAGCTTTCAAGTCATTTCTCAAAAAATAACAACCATACTCCTACAATAGCTGTTAGAAGATGACTTTGTCCAATCGTAATGCACCTGTGGGCATGTTACCCCCACAATCATTTATATATTTCTGTCTGTGACTCATTGTTTACAGTTGATCACAGTCGAGTGAAGCTGGAAAATACAGAAAATGACTACATTAACGCTAGTCTTGTTGTCATGGATGAAGCCCAAAGAAGTTATATCTTGACACAGGTGAGATTCTTATCCAAGATACACATTTATATTGTAACAGCCATGAATAATGCAGGGAAATGAAGCACAGTGCTCAGATATGGTCAGTCAACATTGAAAGGTAAAATCTGAAATTGCTGGGGAAAAAATCAAGTAAAAGTGAAGGGAACCCACATAAAAAGCATAACAATATCCTGATAAAATGTATTACTGCTGTTTATAATGAGAGTGCAGATTAAAAACGTATTAACTACTGTAACTACTAAGATTTTAATAGATAGATTTCTTTTAGCAAACCCAAGTAATAATGCCATCATATTTTCCAAATGCTATTGGTGAAATATTAAAATAAATGCTTAAAAATCTGCATGCTCTCTCTCTCTCTCCTTTTAATACTCTGCTCAAACATATTAATCTTCTGCAGCCTTGACCTTAAGTAAAGTCTTATTTCAGTCTTATGCTTGCTTATTTCTTATAATTCTGTAACACATTTTTAATATTCTTCATGCTGTGGAAATGACAGTGTGTTTTGTTTGTCTCCAGGGCCCTCTCAGAAACACTTGTGGTCATTTTTGGCTCATGATCTGGGAGCAGAAAACCAAAGCAGTCATAATGCTCAACAGAGTCATAGAGAAAGGCTCGGTAAGATTAAGACATGCCATAATGTCATATAATGTCATCAATAGACTTATAAATGTTTGTAAATGTCAAATGTTTGCAATATATTTTACTCATTTAAGCCCCATTTACACACATATATAGTTAAATACTAGCAATACATTCCTAGCAGCAGCTTTAATTTTACAGTTCATATTTGAAGGCCTGTGGAGGGCAGTAATATGTCTATTTGCATCTAAATTGCCTCATGAAAAAAGAATAAGAAGTTAGATAGATACGTAAAGTCTGTGTGGTCCTTTCATTTACACAACCTTTCCACCGAATTCTCTGTAACGTTACAAGGTCTTGATGGTGGAAATTGTTGGTGCAGATTTCCTGGGAAATCATTTCTCACTCTTTTTCACACGTGACCTCTTTCAGGTAAAATGCTAAAACTTTGCTTGGAAAAGCTGCAGGTGGGATTAGGGCTTTCACCAAAGCTAAACTGAAGTAGTAATTAAAATGCAAAGATAAAAAAGTTAAACTACTTTATGCTCAGTTACTACTTTTGCAATTGTGTGTTTTATGAATGGGGACTTCCCCAGTTGTTGCACCTGATAAGTGCTGTGTGATAAGATAATTGAGGAGTGAATACAAGGGGCAGGCATGTTACTGACACAATACAACAGTTATCTCTAGAGAGCTATTTAACCCTTATAAAGTCTTAAACAGTACTTGATAGAGTTTGGTTTCGTTGAAGTGAGCTAATGTGTGTCTGGAGTCGACAGGATAACAAGAATGCAGTGTTTTGACAGTGTGTTCACAGAAGCGAATCAAACTGGGATGCTGCTAAACTCTGTTCCTGTGATTTGCAGATTAACCTCGGCCCCTCTCACTCACTCAGTGCAGCTGTAATCTCTGTTTCTCCGTAGAGCAGCTGGAGAGAATCTTTCTGGGGCATGACATTTCCTCACAGTGTTCTTGGAAATGAGGGGGGATAAAGAACACCTTGTCTGGGGATGTTATAAACTTCATAAGGACTGCAGCTGGACAGTTTCATGAGATTAGCTTTGGCAGTAGTAGCATGTAGCTTTGTGGAATTGTTATGGAGATGATAAAAGTACTACTACGAGAGGAAATTCAAATGGTTTCCTGAAAAAAAACAACAACTATCTAGCGTTTAGCTCAGCCCACAACTCTGTGACTAACATTGAAAGAGGTGATTTCCAACATTGTAGTGTGATGTGAATTTACTTTTTTGTGTTTTTGTGTTTCACTTCCTGGAATTGCATTTTTCACAAATAACTTTCAAGATCAGACAGTAGCCAACACTAGCTTCTTAAAATCTGACAGAAACATGAGAGATTGTTTTATGAAGGCATAATCATTTTAGGGTATATGTCAAGATCACTTTCCTAGAAAAATGTTATTTTGGAATAACTAATTACTCAGATTTATACCTGAATAGTCTATAGGCCTTTTCCTGTGTAATCTTGTCTTGTGCTTTAATTTAGCATTGTATAGAAAAATTACACTTAAATGATTACTTAGTATCAGTCCTATATAGATATATATACACTGCATAGTTTTAGTTTTTCTTATGGTGTTTTTCCTCCCTGCCTGAAACAGGAAAAATGTGCGCAGTACTGGCCTTCAGCTGAGGAGAGAGAGATGGCTTTCAGAGACACATGTTTCCTGGTCACGTTGTTGTCAGAAGAGCCCAAGTCCTACTACACAACAAGGGTTTTGGAGCTTCAAAATATTCATGTAAGGTCTGGTTACTCAGAGGAGGGGTCATTCAGTAATTATAGGTGGCTATAGATAAATGAAATGCTAACACCAAAGCTCTCCCATAAATCAGTTTTTTTTAATGCTCACTTATATCTGTTTAAAAATTTTGTAGAAGCCACTACCGCATAAACAAAATAGAATAAGATTGTGGTTATTTTTGCATGTAACGTAACAGACCTTTAATGTTTTAATTGGATACGTATTAACACTTCTGGCTTTTCTTGTGGTACAGGTTTTCACAATAGCGTTCCCTTGCAGAAAACCAAACTTTAAAGTGGTTCAAATGTCCCTTTGTTATAACGTAATCTCTAGTGACCTCACTAAAAACCTGCTCTCAAGAAGAGCTGTAGATGACTTGAAGATTTGGTCCTGTCTTTTTCACAGACCGGAGAGAAAAGAGAGATCTACCACTTTCACTACACCACGTGGCCTGACTTTGGCGTCCCAGATTCACCAGCATCTTTTCTGAACTTCCTCTTCAAAGTCCGGGAGTCGGGAGCACTGGGGGTGGACAACGGGCCGGCTGTGGTGCACTGTAGCGCAGGGATCGGACGCTCAGGGACGTTCTCCTTAGTTGATACTTGTCTCGTTCTGGTAAGTTACTTAATCCAAAGACTTGCTTGTGTAGGTAAACTACACTGGACCTAAACTGCCTCTAGTCGATATGCAAGTGTCAACTGGCATCTCTAAGTGTTGGCCCTGTGATTGAATGGTGGTCAAGCAGGATGTGCCCTGCTTCATGGCCTAAGCTGCTGGGACAGGGGCTCCAGCCACCTCTCACTACTAAAAGCCTGGATTTCTTCTTCCATAATTTTCTAGTAATTGTGAAAGCAAAAAATCTTCCTTAGTGGGGATTAAGAAGAAATGTCTGGGAAGCTTCATTAATGAAGTCCAATGAGAGGTGTATGTGGGATTTAGGGGGCTGTCTAGTTTGACTTTCTACATTGTTTTATTTCTTAATGTAACAGATCCATAAGGCCCAATAAGTCTATGTTTAAAAAACATTGTCATGTGTGCCTCTCCAGATGGACAAGAGGAAAGACCCATCATCTGTTGACATTAAAAGCATCCTTCTGGACATGAGGAAGTATCGCATGGGCCTAATTCAGACGCCGGACCAGCTGCGTTTCTCTTACATGGCCATTTTGGAAGGAGCCAAGTACATCATGGGAGACTCATCTGTGCCGGTACCAAAAACACATTTGCTCATTTAGTCGATTACTGTGGAATCAAGTGAGATAGAATATGAGAAAGAGGAAATTGTTGTTTATTTTGGCTGATTCCTGTTTTTGCATGACAGAATGAGTCATGATGGTAAAGAGAGAAGTGATGAACTTTAGCATGTCAGCAAACATGAATACAGCATTTGAACTTGCTGTATGTGTCATATGACTACAGATGTTTTTAGCACAAACAGCCCTCAGCTTTTACCAGAGAACAGAATGAATTAACTGGTCATTATTTTAGGGTAGCTAATTTACAGGGGCAGACGTTATAATATATTTACCTAAGAAAATGGATTGTTTGTCTTGAAAAGCATTTCCTGAAACCATTTATTTATAATGTTTGTGAATTTCATTCTTAAACAGATCCGGTGGCGAGAGCAGTCCAGAGAAGACCAGGAGCCAAAGACGGACTCCTCTACGTCCGCTCAGCCTCAAGCCCGGTGTCCATCAGAGCGGTACAATGGTGGGCAGCGGGTCGGCCGCCAGGAGGACGGGCCGGACTACAAACAGGACGGAAAAACAGCCTCACAGTCACCGTGTAAAGAGCTGGAGATGGACGGCAGCACAACAAAGTCAGTCCCTAAAGTACTATAGTGCGAAATAAAGCCATCTTACATTGTAGGCTTTAGTAGTTATGGTTACAAGTTTCAGGTTTTCTTTTCTTTTCTTTTTTTTTTTTTTGCAGCAAGCGACGCAGAGAAGACAGTATCTCTAAACCAGACACACTCAAGACGCCCCAAAGCAAGCCCAGGACAAACGACTCAGAGAGGAAAAGAAAAAGGTGATTTCATCTTTGGCCAAATGTTTCCATAGCTGCTGAACGTTTGAGCACAATTTGGCGTGATATGACATAACATTGGCTGTGTTCAGGTGGGTTACAGCAGGAAGTAGACTTAATCAATTAAGCCCAGTTTCCACCAAGTGGTAATGTTCAGTTTGTTGTGCTTTTATTTGCATTTTCTTCACTGACTGACAGAATCAAATTGAAAGGCAAAACGGCAACACTTTTTTAAACATAGCTTGTATTGATCTTGTAATAAACATTTAGATGGCAAGAAGTTAAATGTGATATGCTTTTTTTTTTTTTAATAAACTCTTTATGAACAATGTCTTCTTGCTTTAAATCACTTTAGTCTGTTGCCTGCTTAACACTATTTAGCACAAAACACAATCACCACCGAGTGACAAAGAATGAGTCACATAAAGTGTATAAAGTTTATTGAGCGTTTATTTAGTTATCATAAACAAATCTTTGGATTTCACATAATCCAAAGACAACTCTGTATACATGAAATGATAACACAACTGTGCCATAATGTCACTCCTTATGACATTGGCCAGTGTTGCTATATTTACACCTCCACAAGTCCTGCACTGGAAACAAAGTCAGAGTAATGTTTGTAGTTGTAAAATCCCGCTGTACTGAACTGAACCGTCTGGTGGAAACTTATTAGAAAACAGTCCAGGTGGGCTTTTGCATGTATCGTGTTCCTCATAACAAAACACTACAGCCTTATTCACTTTATCTTTCTCTCTCGACAGCTCCGTAGTGTCAGTCCACTCATTTCTCTTAAATCTGATGACCGTGCAGCCACAAAAAAAAATGGCTTACTTTACTATTTCTGAGAAGTCTTTTCTTTGTTGTGTGACATGTTCTTGTAAAACGGCCCGACCTGCATCACTTCTGACACACTTCCTATGGTTCTCCTCGGAACAGTTTGGGCTGCATTTGCTGCACATGACACGAGCTGGCCTGTCCAGTGGGGGGGCAGTGTATCTTTACCCCCCTCTGCGACGGCTACAACAACCTTGAAGATTTAGACGAGGATTTTTACCCGCAGCTTTAGAAAGCATCTACTTATGTACGTTGAGTTGTGTGTGTGCCTGCGGTGCTTTTTCTCTGCTCTGTTTTCTTGATTTTGTGATTGGCTTGGCTCTTGCAAATTTGGAATTGGGTTTTTATTGACTGATGTACTGTGTGTGTGTGTGTGTGTGGACATTTGAGTTCAGAAAAAAGATTCTAACTATAGATAATATCATTACATGGTCGCACATCAAAGAAACAGTAAATGCCTCTGCTGCTTTTTTGCTACTAAATTATAGACTGAGAAATGTAAAATAATGACTATGTAGAGCAGCAAATTGTCAAATATCTCCTTGTATGATATTATTAGCATGAGTTGTGGCGTTTGGTTTTTTGTCATGGACTCTGAGCCTCTTTCTTCTTGATTTCTTTTCGTGTATTGAATAAAATGGTGGTATTGGATCCAGACAAAGCTTGATGCTACCACTGAAAAATGATAGTATATCAGGTGTTGGGCTGAAGATCCTCATCTTTTTGAGTCTTATTATCACTTTAAAGGAAACAACGTGATATGCTTAATCCTAAAATTCAAAAGACAGTGAATTGTTAAATTGTTTGCATGTCCTAAATTGAAGACAAGAGCTCTTTGGCATTTTTGAACTTGTTGCTCATTTAATCTTTGTGTTGCTACTACTCAGTAACGGATTATGGCTTAAAAAGCTGTGGTTTTGTTTTGAATAATGTACACCAAAGACATGCTCTTAATATTTGTCTATTTTTTTGCACAAAGAACATCTGAACGCAGTGTGATGTAATGCTTATTAAACGTGATGGCTGCTTTCGCCGCACTGACAGTTCATTTAAAGTCTGCCTACAGTGTCTGATTGAATAGATGTGAATAAACTGTGGTATTGTTTTCTGTCTGGTTTCAGAGTGAAAACCAATGACTGCTAACCAACCCCACGTGCGGCCAAAGCTCTGGCAGCAAAGCCCACATCGGCAGGGAACTCCAGCTCCTGTGTCCTTCCTCAACCCTCTTTCACATCCTCACCTCAGCAGCTAGCTCTGCTTCCCATTTTTCATCATGTTTTATCCGTAGTATTTTATTTTGTCAGTTCAGAGCATCCCTGTTCCCACCATTTCTCTTTAGCTTTTCTTAATTGTTTACAGCACACACCGGCACAAGAGCACATTTCAGACATACACCAGCGCTTTACTCAACCAAAGCCTGCTGCTTCTGGAGTCACATCCATTTTACTGCTTTAATATAATTATTTGCTGTTGTATTATGCTTCTGTGCTTCAATGAAATGAAGATTGAAAAAAAGGGGCTAAGCATTGCCAATTTGTAATGCTGTTCATATGTGTATTTTTAGAAAAATCTGTTTTCAGAAGGCAAATATTAAAAAAAAAAGTTCTATTTTTTGAGAGAAATTACTTGAAGTTTTTCACAGTAATAGGGGGAGTCTGTTAAAGCAGCCCCTCCTCGTGCAAAATTAAGTGATGTGTAATGTTTCCATGACGATGTACATAGTGTTTTTTTAAAAAGTGTGTAAAAATACATATTTTTGCTTGTTTAAAAAGCAATGTTACAGATTTGAATACAGTAGAAAACTGATTTGATGACTCATTTCCTTTCAAAAGAATTGTCTTAAGTTTCTTTTTCCTAGAGTGTAATCTATGAATAAAACTGGTATGATCTAGTTTATGTAACAAAATGTCTTTGCCTCATTGTATTTCCCCATCTAAAACAAAGCTGCAGTACATATTTCTTTACATTGTTTTAAATGTGTTGTCTATTTAGTTTTTATGACTGGGCAAGTTGTTAAACTAAAAAGGTGATACGACAAAGGAATCAAATTACCAAGAGGCGCGACTTACCAGAAATGGGCCATGGCACCTGGCCAACCACTTTCAGTTAAACAAGCACAGGCAGGAACAAGTGCGGACAATACAATACTGTTTATGGTTAGACAGACTGCTTTTACAAGTGTTTTTATTTTAAAACTGTTACACACCCATTACTAAGAAACTGCATTTCTGAAGTGCAGGTTTAAAGTAAATGCCATTTATGCCAGTATTTGTGTGACTGGTCTGCATTGTCTCAAATGTTAACAGCCAAATTTTAGGTCCAGAGTACACTACATAGGCCAAGTTCAACACTCTTTCCACTAATTCTTTATGACAAGTCTGAAACACACCTGGGTTTGATTCTTCTGTTCTCCACAACCATAAGTCATACAAGAACAGAAACTAGCCAAAAATAAATGTGTTTCAGAAAAGTGCGGGTGGGATGCCACTCCCAAATAGAAGAGTCCAGGAAGGGGGGATCTTCCATTTATTAGGTTCTTCACCTTGACAAAGATAGGACATAGGTATATAATTATATTGGGTTTTTGGAATGACAAGTTGATCAAGTTCTCACTAAAATTAAAGTTGGGCATGAATCCAGTATGTGATGTGTGAAAACTATTTGTGCTATTGTCTTGAACAGCTGGTGTGGAGAGCTACTTACAGGATTGTCCAGCAGATGTAGCCAACTGTTCAGATGGTTAACCAGAGTGAATGCATCTGGGATGTTGTCTCCCTCTGAGCAAAAGAGCAGCACCACAGCCAGCGGGACGTCCTCTGCACAGCTTAAATAAAAATAAAATGAAGAAAGGGTTTTAATTAAATGTTAAAGATGTATTAATGCTGTCTTTTCGGCAAGTTCTATTTATCAGCACCAGATGGTCATAAAGCACAAAAAAACATATCTATAAAATAGGGGTTATATTTTCAAGGGTTTTTATTTGGTTTAAAAAGGTTCACTTTGTAGCTTTAATATCTTTGTAATACAACAGAGTAAGAAAAAAATGAGGTTGCTTATTTATGCTGTATTTGGTTATTAGACATTTAAACTCAGTCAAATATGAGACACTTGTTTTTCTACCTGTCTCTGTAAAGTCCTTTGGTGATGCCTCCTCCAGGAATGTAAAGTCTTGGCTCCGCATTGCCATCTGTTAATCCGGGGAAAGCCTGCACTCGCTCCATTTCCAGCCATCCCAGCTCCTTCAGCGCATCTTCACTCAACTTCCACATGGATGGTGTGACCAAGTACCTCAAAGGAGACCTGGGCCCACAGAACACACAGAATTAAAGTAACATTGGAGTGTACAACTCACCTCTGTATGTTTCATGTTTGTACATACCCTTGGAGCTGTCTGTCATCCCTCTGATAAGCGTGACTACTGGACAGAACTATGGTCCTGGAAAAACTGCTGGCTTTGATCCAAGATACAAGCAGCTGACGAAACTTTTTGTTTTTTTTCTGCGGTTAAAATAACAGGGCTACAATTGAATCAATCTAATAAAAACAAATTAAACAACTGAATATAAAAATTCTGCTATTGTAGACTATACCTGAACTACAGGAGATCGGATTTGAAGGACTGCCAACTTCATTTCTCGTGCCATGTAAACTGTGAATGGCAGACCAATATTATTTATTAAAGGCTAAGGTAAGAAAGGTGAAATTCAAATAGGCTTTAAAGAAATCTGGCTGGCCCACAAATACTATGTAATAACATTTATTTATTCATGTTCTAGGTAAAATGAAAATGCCATAATGGCTATAATTGAAGAGAACATGCTATAAATGCCATAAAAGAACAAACTGACATAAATAAAACTGTAAAACTAATAAAGCACTTCAAGAGTAATGAAAATAGCTTGTGTGAGATGATTTACATTAATTGTGTGTTTCTGTTTCTGTAGTGAGGTCCAGTAGTGAGCAGTGCTGAGGTGGTACCTTCTGCAGGAGTGTGCAGACCGTCAGCATCTTCTTTTCTCGTGCTGTACGGGTTATTTCCGGCCATAGGGATGAGACAGTCTGTGTGCAAGTAGCCCACTCGGCTCATGTTAAAGGTCGACACAATGAGGTCCACCGCCAGCTGCCCCACGTTTCCCACAGCAACAACAGGCTGCAGAATAGAAATAGAAATACCCCGCTATGTTCTATTCATTTACGTAAAGGACATTTCCTTTAGTGCATTTGTGTTTGCACTTTACATGAATCATGTAAAAGAAAAGGTTTTATGTTTGCTAATCCTGCTTATCCATTAACAATGAACTTTAAGGGAAGCAACACGAGTATATAATCTGTTTAGTTTTTGACATATCACTGAATAATAAACTATACAGTGTTTTAAAATAAGTGTAGTGAACGTGAAGTTCAAATTAACACATGACTCACCATGATGAGGGTAAACCCATTCAGATCTGGCGGGGGCTTTTGTGACGGGATGAACATGATGCTGTTCAGCGATAACAACAAAAAACACAAGACTAACTAACTAATTATTGTGTTTTAAAGTTACTATGAATGTAAGGGAAATAAATCCAAACTGCTTTCACTTGTTTTTTGTATTTCCAGCCTGTTGTTGTGGACCTTCCGGGCTTTGCGTCCACCGCTAGTGACTAAAGCACTTTGGTGTCTAAAATATATGCCTGATCAAAAATATCATATGGCACCAGCGGTTAGTAATAATAGCAAACTTTTAAACATGAGTGAATATAACGTACATTTTTGTTATTGTTTAGTTTGCAGATGTTTTCTTTGATTAATATGCTATGGTTTAAAACGTGGTAGATTTAAATCATGTTACATTTTTAATTAGGCACCTAAGTAGACAACCTGGAACTAAGTATAGTAATTTCATGAAGGTTTGTAGTCCTAATACCCCCATAATTTACAAAATATTTTAAGCACATTTCGTTTATTTGTTTTGTGAATTGTCTACATTCTGTTCATCCTTTTACAAAATAATTAAATAAAAATAAAACTTAAATATTAAATTCACAGCAGTTAACAGAAAAGTTGTGTCATATTTAACACAAGTAGTCAATAACAATCATTTCTTGCATTTTCTTCATTTATTTGCAACGTTAATAGAAATGAACAACTAATTGAGACAAACCATTATTTAACTTTATTAGTTAAGTTTATTAAGTTAAAATGACAGTTATTGTAGTTTCACTTCATGAGGAATAGGTAATCCTTTAACAGCAGCTATGGCGTTATCTACCATCTTCTGTACAATCCTTTTTGCAGTATTGTCAGTGTTTATGCCCATGTGAGGGGTGATCAGTGCATTAGGCAGACTAAGGAGAGGGTGATCCCTGTTAAAGAAAAAAAACATTTACTATGAGGAATTCATGTATGTAAAAGTTTTATTTATATTTGATTTGAAAGAGATTAGACCTTGGTAAAGGTTCAGGATGGCTCACATCTAACGCTGCTGCTCGTATTGTTCTGGACTGGAGAGCTTGGACTAAGGCATCTTGGTCCACAACAAGACCTGAAACAAAGCCGTTAATCTTCAGTAACAACAGACTTACTGCTGAGTAAATATTTTCCCACCTCTGCTGATGTTAATGAAGGTCGCCGCTGGCTTCATTAATGATAACTCTCTGCGGCCAATGAGGCCAGTGGTTTCTGGGGTAAGTCTGACAGCCACCATTATAAAGTCAGACTTTTTTAGAAGCTCATCCAGGTTCTTACAAAAAGTTGCCGCAACTGCTGCTTCATCTTCTTCACTCCTTAAAAAAAGAGGACAAGCGTTATCTTTTTACTTTGTGTGTGGAGCTATCCCTTTTAAATAAATCAGGAATAATGCATGTCAAAATTATCAATATAAACATGAGTGGTCAAAAGTTTACTGATTTCTTCAAACAGCTACTTTTTGTCAGTGGCACAATTGTAGGTCTCCACAGTACAAACCCATCAACTGTAAACTTCAATAATAAAGCAGTATGTTTATTGCTACTAATGTTTATTATTGATACTATCATCAAGTTGCACAAAATTGGCCAGTACAGCTTAAAACAACTTAATGCACAAGACAAGCATATTTGGAAGACAAAAAGAGAATAAATAAGCTCTAGTTTGGTTAAACTGACTGTGAAGTGCAACATTAACAAACAGATTAACCATTAGCTGAGGTCTGTCACACATTGTTGAGTGGACATGCTTTTTGTGTTTGTATTTGCTAGTACAGCTTTTACCTTCTATTTCTGTTGTGATACAAAATCCTCATGTCAAATCCTTTGCTTCTTTGCGCGATTTTGTATCCAATCTCTCCCATTCCAACTATTCCCAAAGTGGAGCCTGAGACTTCAACTCCCATCAGACTTTGTGGTATAATAGTGGTTTTAGGGTCACTCGCAATGTGTTGACCTTGATGAATTGAACAACATAGATTAAACATTATACCACTGCGGCTGAACAGTCAGACTATCACAGACTTTAGATAATCTTTGTTCATGTTAAACTCTACAATGCACATTATCTAAGATTGTTTTGTCTTACCCTCAATAATCCTGCGAGCTGATGCCAGAAGAAGGCCCATTGCAAAATCCGCAGTAGCATCACTGACAACGTGAGGCGTGTTTGCCACCTTCACCCCCAAACTGTTGATGTAGGGCACATCCAGATGGTCTGTGCCTAGTCCTCCACTCGAAACCACTTTGAGGGAGGGCAGTAAAGCCAGCAGCGAGGGCTTGGTTTCAGGGTAGAACTTCCACATGAGCAAGGCCTGGATCTTTGGTCCATGCAGCGCTGGGTTTTGGAGGAATTCACTTAGGCAGATTACTTGGAAGTGCTCTTTAATGATGGCAGCCAATTCTTCAAAGTAACCATTCTCTCCCACTTCTGAGATCAAAGCCCATGGTTTGTCTTGAGCCATCGTCAACAGCAGAGAAATCACTTACTGGTTTAATAGAAATAGATTATTACAGATCTTCATATCAAAATATAATGTTGTAGATCTTATAGGTATAAGATGCAGGATTTCAATGTCTCTAATAGGTTCTTCTGTGAACTGTTACTGGATGAAAACACTCTAAAACATCCCTTGCACATAAACAAAAGGAGCACAGATTGAGGTATAGCAGATACTTTGTACTGTATTGTGTGAGGCATAATTCAAATTTTGTTATAGCGTTAAAGAAAAGACTTACCGTAGAAAGTTGAGCATATATCCTACTCTCAGACGGGTCAAGTGAATCCTCTGACAATCTTTGACCAGTGCTTTTCTCCTTCTGACTTGTTTGGAAGTTAGATATTTAACAAACTCTGCTAACGTGTGGGGTTTGTATTTCCATATTTCCATCGGTTTTATCAGACTTTTAGTTACTTACGTTAGTTTAGTTACTATTCAATCTTAAAGGTCCAATATTATACTATTTTGAACATTATAGTGTATTTTGGATAGATTTAGGTTACCATATCACGTTTTGCAACATGAAACACACAATAATTATCTTATACAAGTGGTTTGGATGAGCTCTCATCATGAGTCCAAAGTGAACGGTCTGATTTGGCGCTGTCACTTTAAGGCTCAGCTCTCCCGTGTTGGCTCCGCCCACTCACGACGTCACGCTAGCACTGCGCTGGAAACAGACTGAAGTAGAAACTGAGAAACTATTTATTGTGTATGTTTCTATGGTGTAGCCCGTAGCATAGCGCATGTTAACTGCTTCTGTTTATAGGTGCACATGTGGAAATGACCGTACAATGCCTACTGAAGTTGAGAATGTATGCTGCCTGGAGACTCCTAAGGTAGCTGTTGTACAGTTTATTGAAAGTAAAGTAAAAGTATTGACGGTAAGTAAGCTAACACAGTAGCAGTGATGCTTCTCTGTGCGTCTAAGCTGCAGAGCAAGGCACTTGTTGACAGTGCAGGAGAGAGGGGCTGGAGGAGTGTGGAGGAGCACTTCCTGGAGAGGAGTGGTTTACTTCACATATTGACGTCATTGCGTGAAACAGCTTGTTGAAAGGACTGTAGCTCAAACTAAATAAATTAAACATGCGCGAATGAAACAAAACACAACTTTGGGTATGTGTTTGAGGTAAAAACAACGTTATAACATGGTTAAAAGGTCAGAAAAGTCGATTTAGCATAATATGCGACCTTTAAAATATAAATCAACCGACATAGACACATCTTTCAGTCTCCCTCATTTTAATCTCCAAAACTATTCATATTCACACTGATAAAGTAATAAACGGCAGCATTTGTACAAATCTAAAACATAAAAATAGAGACATCTAATTGCTGTGTTAAAATTTGAAAATCTCACAATAGAAACCATCATGTGATTAATTCACAGAGGTTTGACTTCATTTGATATTGGCAGGCCTTTTATAACAGCCACTGCATTGTCAACCATCATCTGCACCATCTTTTTTGTCGTAGTAAAAGTGTTGGTTCCCACGTGCGGTGTAATGAGCACGTTGGGCAGGCGCAGAAGAGGGTGATCTCTGCAAATTAAAAAAAGAGCTGTCATTTTCTGCTTTGCTTTATCAGTTGGGTAATAGCAAAGGTCCCAGGAAACACACACAGGGTTCAAAGGTGAGCACATTGTTTTTCCTATTCCTTTACTGCAATCATTTTTAACAACAGAGTAAATGTTTTAACTATATGGCCAACCTCCTCTGTACTCATTTTGAGAGGACTTCACACTACATGCAGCTTTCAGTTAAAGTATTCAAAGTAGTTTATTTTACAGCCTTTGATCAGCATGTTTTTATCTACACTGTCTGTTTTCTTACTGTTGACTGTTACCAAGAACTAACTTGTTAATGAAGCATGCCTCCACAGTTAACACATAACTACCTGTTAATGTAAAAATACTATAGAAAGGCTCTGCTAACACCTGCAAACCTTTAAAATGTGCTACCCACATTTTGAGACTGGACATTTTCAATCCACTTTTCAAGAGTCAGCTCTTGTCAAAATTAGGTTCTAAAAAAAAAGTGATAACTGCATCAATTAGTTGCATCAATAAAGAGTAAATGATACAGATGTCAATAACTTAGTGAGTGGAAAATGACGTTTTATTGTGTTAAAACCTATCTCTGTTATGAATCCTCTCATCTCACTCCTTTCGATTTTTAATTCATAATGCAACAACACTTGGTGGTACCTTGGTAAAGGTTCAGGGTAAGTCACGTCCAATGCTGCAGCTGCTATTGTTCCCAACTGGAGAGCTTGGACTAAAGCATCCTGGTCCACAACACGACCTTAGAGAAGACACAAAAAAGTAGAACTGTAGGTAATGAAAGGAAATATCGAATCATTTACAGTAGGTTTATCTGCACCTCTGCTGACGTTGACTAGTGTTCCTGTGGGCTTCATCAGGGACAGCTCTTTGTGGCTGATGAGTCCAGTGGTTTCTGGGCTCAGGTTAACCGCCAATACGACAAAGTCCGACTGTCGGAGCAGGTCATCCATGCTTTTACAGTAAGTGGCTCCAACTGCCTGCTCATCTTCAGCTAACCTGTACACAGTATATAATAAAAAATATGACATATCACATTGTGGAGCTAACAAATAAAAAAGTTATTCTGTTACTAAATGTGTAGGGGTTACTACTGAATATATATATTATAACCTTCTGTTCCGGTTATGATACAAAATCTTCATATCAAAACCTCTTCCTCTTTGGGCAATTTTGTATCCAATGTGTCCCATCCCAATGATTCCCAGAGTGGAGCCTGTGACTTCAAATCCCATAACGTTTTGAGGATAATGAGTGGTCTTAGGGTCTAAACATATCTGATGACCTATGAAGACAAAAACAACTGTTATAAAGTATAAATTTATCTAAACTGTACTATATATTACCCATAATTTTACCTTCAACAATCCTTCGAGCTGACGCCAGGAGCAGACCGAGTGCGATGTCTGCCGTAGCGTCACTGACCACATGGGGCGTGTTGGTCACTCTCACCCCCAGACTGTTGATGTAGGGCACATCCAGGTGGTCGATCCCCACTCCTCCGTTGGCGACTACTTTTAAAGCAGGTAGTGAACTGAGCAGCGAGGGTTCGACTGTAGGTAAACAGTTCCACAGAAACAAAGCCTGGATCTTGGGGCCGAGCAGCAGAGAGTTTTGAAGAAAGTCCTGATGGTTAACTATTTGGAAATGTTGTTTCATGATGTCAGTGGCCTCTTGGATGTAGCCGTGCTCACCTACAACCGAATAAAGAGCCCATGGTTTGTCTTCATCCATTGCCTGGAAACAAAAAAATGCCCCTGGTTTACGTTACACCACAGAAAATAAAACAACATTGAGTAACTTTTCAGGATGTGTATTATTTTGAAGGTGTAACCTGTCACCCAGAGTTAAATAGTGGAATATCTGTTATTAATAAAGTCTTGAAAAAAGAGGTCAGTTTCCTTGTTTCATATACAAAAAAGTAGCTGACCTCTGCACATCGCAGCTGCTGTCCCTGTTAACTTAGCCAAGTCCAGTTTCAACCACACTGATGTTTTCCCAGAGCCATCAACAACAGAGAAGCCACTCTTACTCTGTGCTTCTTGGTTATTCCTTCGAGCACCACTATAAAACCCATAGTAGTTGAGTTCTACACTGTAAGTGAAGCAGCCCCTGTGTGGCCTGGTGAGGTGGATGACAGATAAACATATGCTCTGGGTATACTTTACCATTTCCTCACACATATAGGCTATACAAGTGCATTCTAAACAGAAAACTCCAAATATTATCACATATAAATCAATGCAGTGTTGTCAATCCACAGATTAGACCGTTAAATCCAGGCCCCCTCCAGCTCTTGGGTCCCAGGGGAGCTGCACTGGCTGATGACACGTCCCTGCGTCAACACGTACCAAACCGCGCTGACCATGGACGCCTTGCCCAGTGTGTAGCCCAGTTTGAGTATCCCGACGTTCCGACGTAGATTGCGTCATTGTGCCACATGACCAATGCCCCGCAGACGAAGGCTTTATCGGGTCCTGCCCTTTTTGCCAGTACTGCTTTGTTCTCTGGAACCGGGTCAGTTGTGCCAAACACTTCGACCGGGCGCGCTGGCTGCACACAAATAGCGCCAGTGCCTCCCTAAGTGTTGCTGTGTAGAAAGACGCAGGGCCCATGGAGTGCCTCTCAAAACTCCTGAGGCAGATTTTTGATTGAATGTAATGGCTCAGTGTGCGTAAATGCATGTCTGACGCACGCAGAGCCAAAGCGCTCAAGTGTGTTCACCCCTGCAACTTAACGACTGAAGCCCCTTGCCCCTTGCATAATGCCTCACAGTGCATGTTTTGAAACTTCAGCTCCCAGATGAAGAGAAATGTGCGAAAGTGAGTGACAAAATGCATATAAAAGATTCAGTACAAACCAAAGGCACCTACTGTACACACATAAAAAAGAATGAACCAAACTTACGAGCTCTTCTTTCACCAATAACCTTTAAATCTTGAAAAAATCTAGACTTGAAAAAAATGGAGTGTGCAATCACATCGCTGTACGGTAAAAGTGTGCGATGCGTTCAATTGCATTTGGTAAATCCAGCCATCTATGAAACTTCACCATGTGATTTTCAATTCATATACTGTTATGAATAAGCTGACACAAATTCTATGTACGGTTATAACATAGCAGCTAACCAAAGACCTCTAAAAGTGTCAGATCAAGTTATAAGCAAACTTCACCAGATTCTGATTCTTCTCGTCTTTGCTACATCTAAGAGAAGCTGGTGACGGATATATATATATATATATATATATATGGCTGTATTTATTACCATATATAGATGGCTGTCTTTACCAGATGCAATTTACCGTACAAAGCGATGTAATTGCTGAGCATTCAATGTTTAAAGTCTCTATGGCGTTATAGCGGTTATAAGCGGTAAGTTCCTACTAATGAGGCAGCTTATTGAGTGCATATGTCATCTCACCACTAGGTGGACCCAGTGCAACAACCTGAGCTGGGGACAAACTGACAAATACAGTAGAAGCCACAGGCCACTGGATCCAGTGGTGCCCTCATCACCGTATGCACCAACACAATCTTAATCTTCTCTGTTTGATTTACCTGCTAAGGGCTCGATTTTCAATATATTTCAAATTTATTCATAAGGGTTTGAATAAATAAGTCAATGCCTTTTCATTTAATTGAATAGACCCTAGTCCAGATGCCATTGAAACGTTAATAACTGCATGCTGCTACACTGACTCATTTGTAGTAACAGCAGAAAAACATCAGATTACTGTCCTCACTGCCAGATAAACAGACCATAACCCTCTGGCTCTTGACTACTTCACACCGGCTTTTATCTTTTTTCTCGAACTTCAGAAGTTCTTAAGATAAATTAACCTTATGTCAGGACAAATAAACCAGCTTTTTAAAAATCAGATGTACAGTTGTCATTTTAAACAATATGGATCATCCTTTGCATGTTGTAACTGAGTGACAGAGCACACATGTATCCCAAGTGTTTTGATTCTTTTTAATTGGATTATGGCTCCTCACATATAAATATATATAAAAGATATATTTCAGTCAGTAGTCCTAATTTAAAGGGGTCAGATCTTTAGCTAAATTTTGTGCTAAAGTATGTATCAACATTGATATCACTGCTCCACTGCATTTTTGACCTTTTTGACACTGCTACCTTTGAACAGCTGAATAGAGAGGTTTAAATTGCTATTGATGTGTAACTATATTGTTCTGTTGAATGTTGCTGGTAGCTGAGATCAGAGTGGACATGCTGACTGAAAGGGTATCTATAAGTAAACGTAAACTCACTCGACTGTGGTGGACTGCTGACATCCACAGGCCTGTCCTGACTCAGCTGAGAGACACCACGCAGCTCTCTGAAATCAAAGAGGGGTTTGCTTTACTCTGCTATTTGTGATCAAAATAAGAGGCCAGAACAGCATAGATGGGTTTGCTGATGTACACTGATTAAGTAAATAAAATGTTGTACTGTCAGGTAAAAACAAGAAGATGATTCCTAATATTTTAGCAAATGTTATTACACAGTATTAGTGAGTAGTAGAAAATTAAACTGTCTGATAAGCTGTTTCTTGGCATGTCATTTTGAGAAACAAGTCCATATGTTGTAATTCTGCACTATTTTTCCAGCTGGCACTGTTGGTAGATGCTGGCGCACACTACGGGCAACTATGAGCCAAATGAGGACAGACCAGCCCATTTTCATTTATGGAGAAGCATAATGAAGCATTTATGGAAAGGTGCTGTGATCGCCGTAGCTGGACATGAGATGATGTAAGTCTTTTGTGACTTAGCTCTGACAGTGTTTGACCACAGGAGACCCTTTTCAGAGGACACCCTGTCACGCCTGCACAGAGGTGGCATGTGTGGGGTTTCTCTAAAGTCTCTCAAGAAGCTTCACACACAACTCTCAGCATGTACTGGTTGAGAATACTTTCACCTGCCGGGTAATCCAGTCAGCCTGAGCTTTAGTCTGCTGCTCATGACGCATTGCTCAGAGCAGAGTGTTCTTTGACTGAGAGAAGATCACCTGCTCTTATGATGTGTTCTGACAAAGACCAAAAAAACTCATTTGCAAACAAATCACTTTTCAGCAGATTCACATGAGACTGTTACTTGTCATCTGATACATTTTAGTTGTGACAGGTTCTGTCAAGATATGTGCTCTCACAGAGGGTAATGTGCCTTGTCACTCAGAATGGAGACATTGTGAAGTATCTGTAAAAGCAGGCACACTTTGTCTGATTATAAAACAGGTTATTGTACCAGTGCTACGTCAAAAACAAAATGACTATGAGGCTATAATTTTTATGATTGATACACAATTTAAATAAAACTTGCTTGCTTTAATGCAGTCTTTAGAACATTAGTCTGAGATGGACAGAAAAATTGATACCATTTTGAAGGTAGCCACCATTGTAATAAACTCTTTTCTATCCTTTCTCAACAAGATCACCTTCCCAAGACAAGTGTTGACTGCCAGAGAGCTTAGATCACCTCAGAAACTTTGGGTCCTGTCCACGGTCAGCTCAGAGCTCAGCATGAGCCAGTCTTGTTAGGTAACAGGTGTCATCAGTGAGAGGAGTTTGTTGGGCCTCTTCACCATTCAGCATCAGCTACTTATCCATGTCTCTAAAGCCGGTGTTACCTAATGACATGGCCCGTGTAGTGCCATGGGCCTGGCTCCTCACAGTTGAAAGCCTCTTGGCACTTGAGCTGCAGCAGGCCAGCCTTTACTGGTGTGAGTGGAGGACAGGCTGTTGGATCGATGTTATGCAAACCTATTAGTCAGAGGTTGCAGCTCAGCTCCACGGCACTCAGGGACTACTGCTCAGGGTTAAATGCACTGATGATACAATGTACTGCATCAGTATCTGCAGTTTTAAGGCAGAAGCACCAAAACACTGCAGGTTTACAAAGTTACAACAAATGCTGACATTAACTTTTAAACATTTACACATTTCTACCTCTGTTTACATGTGCTATTCAATTTTTGCATATCATATTTCACTTGGCGCTCAAATGTACTGAGTCATTGTTCATTCTTGTCTGTCCGTGTCAGGATTTTGCTGAGTCATCCAAAGGAAGGTGAGCTTTATAAGGCCATTAAGAAAATGCTCCAAGGGACACACTGTGGCTTTGACTTCCACTAATCATCTTAGGCAAAGCATGGTGGACAATGTGCCTGTAGGAGCACACCTGTCCTGGTGTAATGCATAATGGTTATCATCAATAATCTTTGTTATCATTGACATGCACTCCCTTTTATACTGGAACTCCAACAAAAAGGTTTCATTAAGTGGAGGCCCATTGAAATGAAAATAAACCACAGCAAAGCATAGAATTTCATTTTCAGTACTCTGTATTATGTTTTTGTCATTTGAATCCTGCAGAGGGGATGTTTGCAAATGCACACCATCAAGAAAAAACAGCAAAACAAACAAATTGGACTTAACTCATGCAAAATGCAAAATGTATTTCCATGAAGCACATTTGTATAAAACTTCATTAGGAAAACATTTTGTCTGTGTGCAGTGCGAGTACAAAATGTAATTAAAATATGATTAAAACCTAATTCAAATCTTCCTAACAAAGACCAATGCTAAAAGCACATTCTGGTATATAAACCACTAGCAAAAGCATGAATAGGTTTCAGTTTTCTTGTTAGGGTTGTGTGTTAGTATAATAGTGTTAAATTATTTGATCTTTTCTTTCTTTCTTTCCTTCCTTTTTGTTTCTTTTTCGGGAGCATCTTTTGCCCCTTCCAACCTAGTGCCAACTTTTGCTAACTGTGAAAAAAAAAAACAGTAGCGTCCTATCCTCGGACCATTTGGACAAGTTAATTAGCCAGAAACCATTACATTTTGCATGTTAATCACATCGCGAACCAGGCGCTGGTTTCTTGTTGCCAGGACAACATGAGAGGGCTGTGATTGGCCGCTGCTGCGCCATGTGACCGACTCTCGCTGACGTCAGTGTCGAGGCTGCGGGGCTGAGCTGAGTTTGGGCTGCTGCACAGGGAAAAGCCTGCTGGAGTTTGGACTGCGAGCAGCCTGGAGCAACCTGTTGGCGTCCACAGTCCACAGCAAAACTTTTCCTTCCTACACACGCAGAGTAATGGACTATTAACGTGATATTAAGAGACCCCCTCCACTGTTACTTTAAAGCGAGGTAAGTTGTCGCTAACCGGACTGTTAGTCTGTCTCGTAGTTTGTTCATTTCCTGTTGCTCAGGTGAGTCGACTTTGCAGGTTAACTTGGTTTTGGCTAAGCTTTCAATGATATTAACACTTTTACAGTTGAGGTAACGTTATAAACATGACATTACCTCCACATGTGCTTTCGTAACTTTGCAGTACAGCCGCGCAACAAGATGCTAGCAGCGGATAAAGCTTTACCTACATTTCTAATCGGATGAGGCTGCCTGTCCTGTCCTAAAAGAAGTCCCAGAAAGGAGAGGAGAGGGAATATAAATGAACACTTGAATCAAAGAAAGAGTGAGATCAGGAAGTAAAAAAGACAGTGTGCTAACACATGAGTAGTGAGAGACAGGTATCCCGTTTCAAACACGAGTCTATGGAGGGGGCTTTGGGCCGATGAGAGTAAATCAACGTGGTTTACGCTTTTTAACATCTAGTTAAAACTGCCTGTAGGATTTCTGGATTCAAAACGTATGCCATTTAATTATATGTTTAGATATGGACTCAATATTATGCTTTATAATTGTGACATTTGTATCAAGTGTTGTATTGTAGAGCTATTTTGCATGTGACATTGCTGCATTTTTTTTGTTTGAACTATATTATCAGCAATAAGTTAGTGTTAGATTGTATAAATGCTCCATATGATAAAATAAGATTAGATTTTTTTTCAAAAGTATATTTTTTAGAGCGCAAACATGAACTAAAAACTGCTTTTTTGATGCTCTATGTCTGAAGTTGAAGAAGACCTTGGGATTAAACTGGCTGAGGACATTTTGTCTAAAAGTGGCCTCAAGTATTAAGACATCCTCCTAGGGGCCGGAGTAAATTATTTATACTTTTGGCTGGTGTCCTGTGGTTTGTGTATGCTGTGGTTTGGTTTCATGTGGGATGTAAACAGGAAACTGTGTTGCTGTATTTCCTTTTCTTGTCACACTAATTTGTACCTAAAGTGATGAGTGGGGTGCGTTCGGATATCAAACATTAACGGAAACACTGCATTTGTCTTTTAACACAGGAGACTACTCTGCTGAGAAGCAAACGCAGGGGTGGAGCAGGCGTAATAACCCGTTAGCTATCAAAGGCAGCCTTCCAAACATTTCAAGATGCTAAACTCTTACAAATGTGCGCTATATTTAAAAAGATGCTCTATTTTCGTCAGCGTGGGTGTCTTGCGGGTTTGTTTTGGGCAAGACTGACCACACTGGCATCATCCTCTGTAGTTAGGTCAGTCTGAGCAGCAGTCCTTTGAATTGAATTACAGCTTTTTTTGAAGAAGATATGAAATTAAACAAGAGGAGAAAGAAAAACACTTTGGGCAGTATGCTGTATGCGAGAGAGCTGGGTAGTCATCAAAAAGACTGACATTTCCATCTCTGCAGTCTTTGTCCTTCCAACAGAGCTGCATTTAGATATTCAGTGCAAAGTAAACAGTCCTCTCCTCGTGCAATCAGTGACAATTTGGTGTGAGTGTTTGTCCAGCAGTGAGGTCTCCAACTGCTCTCTACCCTCTGGATGTTACTGACACTTTTTTATCCTGTTCCCATTCACTCCCTCATAATGGCTCCTCTGTCATGATTGTGGTTTTCTGCAGAGCCCTGACGCACAAAGCCCTCAGACTGACAACACAAGCTCATGTGTACTGCATTATGATGAAGTCCCAGTCAGTTTCTCAATGGGAGGATGGGCAGGAGTTGAGGCCAGCGTTATGAGAGGAATGAAAACTTGGTGAAACATGGTCAAGCAGGCAATAGCTGTCAGATCTGATTGATATTTTGTTCTAATTGGATATCTGAGGCTATAGTTAAGCTTCTATACCACTATTCCAATCCAATGAGATTTCAGAAAAAGGCAGCAATCCTTTTTGGAACAATCATAAATTTTTGCCAGTGTACCATCTCCATCTGACTAACACGCATCGCCTTTCCCACATAAACAGTTCTGGCATCTATACACATTGTCTATATTTGATATTTTGGCTTCATAGATGAACTTGTGATTCTTTCCTCAGAACAAAATGTGCTGCTTGTTTGAAGCAATAGTGGAGTGGGCCTGACCTTACACCAAATAACACAGCAGATAGGGTTGCAGTCAGATATTCATGGAGCCAGCGAAGCACGCTACACTGAACGGCGCTCTTCTCCATGCTTGTAACATGAGTACAGCTGCTCGCGGAGCTATGCCATGCCACCACAGTTTTTTCGACGGCGCTTTAAAATGACCAGCTGATCAGGCATGTGACTGCACATATGTGGCAGCAAGAAAGGGTAAGGGTAATTTTAGTGGGTATCAAAAGTAAGTGTTAAGATGTTGACAAAGCCGAAGGTCATTAAAGCCAAGGTCTGTGTTCACTTTAGGCTTAATGTATTGGTTGTATGTTCTGCTGAGTTTCTCAGAGGCCTGCGCTGGTGCAGCTTTGATGTAATGATGATATGCCATCCTCAGTGAAGGCAGAGGTGTTGTTTTGTTTCAGGGATTCATTTTAATTCTCTGTAATCTACTATATACCAACTTTTAAATACTAGCTTTAAATAAAACTAAAAAGGGAGTTAGTCATAAGATACTAATGTTGTGTTTGAAGATTTAGTGCAAAGTCCATTGAAACGCATCATGGCTGAAAACAGCAAAGTACAACAGCTGTTTACAGTGTCACCAACTTGCATCATTTCTGAAAATAAGAGGACATTTGTATTCTCCATATTATCCTTAACATACATTTACTTGTCAAAGAACAGCATTTATACCACAAAAGAATATGAATGAGTGAGTGGTTGTAGTGAATACACTGGTGGCTCTTTCAGACATGAATGGGAGAAATTGAGTAACAGATACGGGGAATAATAATGCTGTTCTCCTACAGTTTTCAGTGTCACATGCTTAGTTTCTAATGCATCTGTTGTGCTGCAGAAAAAGTATATTTGTGATATGTAAAAGTATAACAAAAGGATCTGTTTAGTCAATCTCCAAAGTTGGAGTTTAATTTCATGTACCCTTACTGAGATTGAGTTTATCATTTTAGTTATTAGATCTGGCTACTTGCAGATGGAATATGTCTCTCTCACAGCTCTACAGTCTTTTCCTAAATGACTCCTGTTGCCTTCTCAATGTTTCATTCATAAAATCTACCTGTGATAAGGTCACTTTCATATGATCTGGCTCGTTGCTGGGTTCTCCCTCAAGCCTCTTTTTTTTTTGGCACTCTGTTCTTGGATTATCTGTGCGACTCTTGGGTTGAGATTTACCTGCAGGATATAAATGGACACTTCTGCTTGTTATGTAAGGGGCTGCAAGATGTTCTGGGATGAATGTGCTGCACGGTTACTTTAAATCAAGAAACAAAGCATGAATCATGTTTTTACACTTTAAGCAACTGCACTTAAATAATAAAGGAAGACTAACTGTATGAGAACCTCTCACTAGCTTAACAAGCCTATATGTGGTAATTGTGGTCTATTGCTCATATATCAAAGTAAAATGTAGGGAATAAGTAAAAAAAAAACTTGAGTGATGAAAACATGAGTTATTAATATCAGTGCCCTTATGATTCTTAGGCATGTGAACACTGATGGTGTGTGCCCACTGTCATTAGGACCAGTGAGAGGCTGTTCTCTTGCAAATAAAACCTGCTGAGGTCAGTGGCCTATCCCAGGCCCTTTGTCCCCTCAGACGGGCTCAGATGGACCTCAGAGGACTAAAGCTGTGTCCTCAGACACAGGCGCAAGGGCACAAGTTGACTCAACCACGTGGCTTTTGGTCTTGGTTATGTAACAATAGCATCAGCGGTCGGCCAGCAGCGCCAGGTAAGAGCCTTAACGGTTAATTGTAGACGGTGATCTCAGGGCCTAGAAATAGAGCTCTTAGGGTTTGTTCGGGACTCGGGATGTTCAGTGGGCGATTGCACCCTCGTGGCTTCATTTTCACAGTACACAAAAGGATTTGGATGTTTTTTTTATCAAAGTGCTTTAACCTTAAGGCTCAAGTGTGGCACAGCCTGTCTGCTGACTGATCACTGAACCCGCGCTAATAAACAAACTACAGACACAGTTTTAATTGGATTTAGATGAATTCAATCTGCATATTAAAACCCACAGACGGACAGAATGGCTTCAAAGCCGCTCTACAACGCAAACAAGACTATTAATTAGCAAGTAACTACACACAAGTGACCACAGGTGTGTGCCCCATGCATTTATAATTGATTTCCAAATTAAGGTAAAGCCTTAACAAGTGGATTAGTCTTGTTTACTAAAAAAAAATAACTGCTTTAATAATTGATTATGTTAGTGGTAAACAGGCATAGCTGCTAATACTATTCAGTATATTCATTAGTAGTGTCATTAGTAATGTGACAAGTCATGTGTTGTTTTGGTCTGTTAAGAAAAACACTAATGAACCTCTGTGGCTCATTTAAAGTACAAGCGAGGCATTCATCTGTAAGTAATACATGGTCTCACTGCAGCTAAAAGCCATTCATTGAACTAGCTGTATCTTAATAAATTAGATTCTATCAAGCCTATCGATTGCATTCAGAAACAAGTAATTTTTATATGAACAGTTTTCATGGTAACTATTAGAATAAAAAAAAAATCCCAATGCATGATATACTGCAACAATATTGTCACTGCCATATCAACATGTGCAGTATTGGTTTGGCACAAGACAGATTGAAGTGTAACGATAGTTTTCCATGTTCCTGGGATTCGCACTCAGTGTAAGTTATGAAGCATTCATGTGGTCCTTGGGAATATGACTTTGTTCATATAGGCTTATTTAGACTATATACAAAGTTATTTATTAACTTAATACCTTGAACCTTAATTGCTACTTTCACTGTATTTGTCTTAGCGTCCATCTTCCTTATTTTTATCGTTTAAAATTCTTGGAGCTGAAATCAGATAACACATCAAAGTCCGAAGAACTTCTTGACACAAATACTTCCAGTTTCCGAGGACCACATGAATGTAACATTACACTTGTAATGCGCCCTGTTTTATATATGTATTTGTATCTCTATGCAATATATATATAATATATATTTAGTTAAATTAAGAAAACTGTGATATCCCAAAGGGGAAAAACACACACATAGTATGGAATATAAAGCAAAGGCAGAACAAATGGCATGTTTTTTATTTTTGTTTTTGGTAAATTGGAATATAGTCAGTGCTGACATGGACATGGCTCACATTGAATCTTTGGTGAACAATGAAGACTGAATAGATTCTTGTGCTCCACTCTGCTTTTTTGGGGGGTGTACTTCTAACTTGTTCCTATGTCAAAACTAATTGATTGAGTAGCATATTAGGATGGGAATTAACCTAAAATTTAACTGACCCCTTTATCATGACACAATCTCTTGCCTACTTTAGATGATGTCTGAATGCATTGTCCTTAAAAACTTGAAAGGCTGGATGATAAAATGCTGTGTATAATTCTCAAGTGGAGCTACAAGGCCAGGTGTGAATTAACCTTAATGAACAGGTGCAACACGAGGACACTGAGGGACACGCTGCTCTCAAACACACCTGACCACCTCTCATCAGGTACATTAATTACACCTGTGTGGGTTTCACATGCAACACTTAAGCTTGTCTGTGTAGAGTTTCATTTACACAAGTAATTACAGGAAATATAATTGAAACCAACATTCAAAACCTGTAATCAACCTAATTTTGGTGTGAGGGTGAATCGAGAGTACATCCATAGCTATTGGTTGGTGTTGTCTTGACAATAAATTATTCTGTTCAGTGCAGTTGTTTTATCATTTGAGAAGAAGCATTATTTACAGTTGCCATGGTTACAACCAATGTGTGGTAAAAGCAGTTTTGTTGCACCAGTATTTCAATCTATGAGATATTAGTGTTTCAAATGATCAAATAATTTGTCTGTTACGTTTTAATTGCATTTAGGTTAAAATGTTCTGTTAGACCTGTATTTTAAATAATTTCAGAGGACAGCAGATAGAATTTTTTTTAAGATTAATCACGTAAAACTGCCTCTAGTAACATTAAGTAGTAAGTTGCAGATTCCCATTATACAGTATCAATAAGGCATTAATGACTGTTTCATAGTTAATAAGTTCTCACAAGCTTGTCATATTGAACGTACAGCACTGGCTGAAGACACAGAGGTGACAGGTCTCTGAGGTGTTATCGCTGTGGCCCGAGCTGACAAAGCTAATTTGATTGGTCATTATCCGCGGCTAAGCTTAGAACAGCTTCCCTCTCGTCTTTAGCCTGAGAAGCTCAGCAGCTACTGTCTGATGAGAGAAGTACATTGGTTTTGTTATTTACTCAAAAAAAAAAAATTAAATCCAGGGCTTGACTGGAATTGCACTAAACCTTTTATATACATTGTAATTACAATGTCCATAAGGCTTAAATTTTAATGGTATTCATTATTGCAGCCTTTATTGTCTATTGCATGAGGTTTATATATATATTGCAGCCCTGAGACAAATCTATGCAGTTTATCAGCAATTTAGCATCACATTTCCTACAGGAAGAGGAAGTTGCATTGCAGAGCAGGCCTGTTGGATGCACTGACTTTATCTGCAGCACATTGGTGGTCGTGAATAGCAGATGCAATTGTCTGTAGTAAACACCTGCACAACACCACAGCCTCAACACATCCGAGGTTTTACCGAGTACACCATCGACACTGTTTTTACGATCATGTTTATTTGCATGCTGGCATAACACAGGAAGAGGTAAAATGCAAAAGACAAGTGGAGGAAAAAGCCTTGCTGTTAACACTGAATGGCTGCATAAATTATCCCTAAAAGACGTCAGTGTGCTTCAGTAAAACCATTCATCTGCATTAAATGCCCATTTGAATTCATAAATGTCAATAAAAGGTTAATGGAAAGAGTAAATGAAGGACATTAGTGCAAGGTGAAAAGGAAAAATCAACTTCATTACCCACTGGCTGCAACAAATGAACACAATGCTAGTTTTTGCTCCTTGCGTAGGACATTTCAATAAACTGAATACCTCAGGCTTGTACCATAAAACACTGTTTTTTTTATAGATTCCTTTTTATGAGATTTGAGATTATTTTATTGTGATGATTCATTGGATGATATTTGAACAATTTTTATTTTTGTTAAGTATGGAGTATGTACTTATATAACTATTAAATCTCAGATATTTTTTTCTAATGTATAGTAAAGTATATACCTCAACCCCATATTCAGTATAACTGTCATTGTCATGGGCAAGGTTATGTCAATTAGAGATTCTTAATTTCCCTTTAATGCCAAGCCCTAATAGAGAAGTGTATAATAAACGCTCAGCAGTAACTCTTCCTTAAATTTGCATTATATTAATCACAGCAGTATTACATCTTTGTAATAGACTTCAGCTCCAATTCATTTCACTTCTAATGACCTTTTTCTTTTTTCCTGACAGCAGCCTAAAACACACTGATCTCAGCCGAAGCAGCCATGGGCAAACAAAACAGCAAACTACGTCCCGACGTGATGCAGGACCTGGTGGAGAACACAGACTTCACCGAGCACGAGATCACAGAGTGGTACAAAGGCTTCCTGCGGGACTGCCCCAGCGGCTCGCTCACTTTGGAGGAGTTCAAGAAGATTTACGCCAACTTCTTCCCGTACGGCGACGCCTCCAAGTTCGCCGAGCACGTCTTCCGCACGTTCGACGCCAACGGAGACGGGACTATAGACTTCAGAGAGTTCATCATCGCCCTGAGCGTCACCTCGCGTGGGCGCCTCGACCAGAAGCTCAAGTGGGCCTTCAGCATGTACGACCTGGACGGGAACGGCTACATTAGTAAGGCAGAGATGCTGGAGATTGTGACGGTGAGTTCAAGCCGTGATTTGAGACTTGTTCTATTACAGTTGCACTCATTCAACCCCATTACAAATTATTTTTAGTAGCTGTACAACTTCACACCATGTCACTGATGTGCTCTTTTTAACAAATACAAATGTAATTCAGAGTAATATGTAAGGAGTGGTGTTGGGGGTCTTCCTGTGAGGCAAGAGGTGATTAACTGATCTAGTACCCCAGGCCACCTCCAAATGCGTCCTCAGATCCAACTGGGTGAAAGTCACTGAGGGAAGCAACACTTGACCAGCTGCTGCAGCAGGGATCCATCTGCTTGTGTTGTGCACTATTGGGCCTTTCCCCAGCTTCACAACCAGCTGCTGTGTAAATTTAGAAGCCAACAGTTTCTCAACCAGTGCTTGTCCCCTCTGAACCCACACTGACTCAGCTCAGGCCTCCTCTAATTTAACACAGTCATAACTGTCACACGCTGCCTCCTCCTCGTTGATTGGACGAAGGCTCTCGCACACACCGGACAGAAATCCTCTACACATGTTGTTACATCATACATCAAGGTGCTAAAGTGAGCCAAGGCCCAAAGAGTGTATAATCCCATTTTGAGTTTGTGCTCGCTGCTTATAGCGACTGAGAGTGAGGTCAAAGGCTGTGTGTTAACCTGTATGTACGCTAACATGCTAACAGACGGCTAAATAATAAAGCTAAAACAAAAGGCTACCCTAACTGTGGACTTAAATAATTACAGTTTCATGATTAATCTTGCTAGCTGTGATTGTTTTGAATTGCTGTGTAAAAAGAAAAAAAAAATATTGGTCATCCTTGTACACTGTTAAAAATATCATTGCTGTACTTTTTAGTGTTGCATTTAAGCTTGTTTAAGAAAAAAACTGTATCATACAAACATAAAATACTTCCTATTTTGTGTGAAGCCAAACTGAGCATTATTATTAGCTTAACATTGTTGTTATTGACATGAATGGTGTTCATAAAGCACTTAAATCCCTTATTTAGTGCAGCAGGCATTCTTGGGTTATACTGATACAAAACAGTGACTAATATACTTATGAACAGGACTTGTATCTTGTTCAGCCAGACCTCATAAACTACTTCAGTTCATGATTGCTCCATTTCCCCCTCTCCACAGGCGATCTATAAAATGGTGTCCTCAGTGATGAAAATGCCTGAAGATGAGTCGACACCTGAGAAACGCACAGACAAGATCTTCAGACAGATGGACACAAATAGAGATGGTATGACACTGTAATTGGTCTGTCGGAAATTCGCACTAACATAATCAATGATGGCCCAGTATTGTTGATATGCCCAAGGCCTGTGACCAAGCCTGACAAAGAATTAGTCACTCTGTGGATTCAGGTTAGATTTGTAGGGAGCAGTACCAGCAGACACTGTCTCTGATAAATGCTTTCAATTTATAAGTTGTGCCAGTTCATTTATTGTGTATTTAAAATTTAGTAAACCTTTTCCGGTTAATCACCACTCTTAAATAAAGGTGGATGCCCAATACTATTATTATTTATTTTTATTTTTTAATATTCTGTAAATGAAGGAGAAGTAAAGGCTGTTTAGGCTGATCTTTGTGCTGCAAATCAAGAAGGCAACCCAGGGATTCGATCTTGTTAAAAAGGCACAAGGAAGTAATGTTTTTTTAAGATCTTTTTGGTGGTGTGTAGTCTCGCTGTTCAGGCCAGGTCCAGTGTGTAAATCATATAATTTTAATGATATAATGAATTGTCTGAAACTGCCCCCAATTGATTTAGACACTCTTGTGATGTTTAGCTGTGAAAAAGTGATAATTGTCTGTGTCTTCCAGGTAAATTGTCGCTGGAGGAGTTTGTGGAAGGAGCTAAGAACGACCCCTCTATCGTCCGACTTCTTCAGTGTGACCCCAGCAGTGCAGGACAGTAGACGCGTGGACTTTTTCTTGTTATTTAACTGAAACAAATCCTTCCTCGTCGACCCGTTACAAATGTTTGACGAGATCAGCTGAAGTTATAGAGGCACATGAAGCCATTCTTCCAAATATATATAAATGTTCATAGACCCAACATGCAGCTGTACATAGTCCTAAACCAAAGCAGATATGATACTGTGGTCCAGATCTCCATGTGCCTCTATGGCTGGTCAAACACGGGTCTCATACGGTACACAAAAGACTCAATCACATCAAAGACTGGAGACAATGGCCACTAAGGATAATCCAACACATCCTCGAGGTCCTGTCTCCTCAGAGTTGAGACAAATCCAAGCTGTTTGATGGTTTTTATTTTATTTTTTTATTTTTAAAAGCATTTTTCTCAGTGAAGGGGAACTCTGCTGGTTTTTGTGACGATGGAAAAGTATTTCAACCAACTCCATGTAAAACACTGGATTGAATGAAGTTTTAGTCGCTACTTACTGTAAAGCTAGAGAAAGGAATTCTGGGAAATGTAGTTTTTAAACAATAGAAGGATTTTAGAAGGGACAAACAGGTTATTGTGTATTTTGGAGGAATGTTACATGAAACCAAAATTGACTGACATTTTTAAATGAAGGGGATATTTTTTGACGACAGAATACAAAAGATTATGTGGAAAGTGACTTTTCATGTCAAGTTCTGTGTTCATATAAACGCACACACATCTCCAACACGTCAGCACACGAATATGTGAACTTGACATATGCATAAACCAAGCTGTGTTCTGTTTTTTCTGCTAATGTTAAACTAAATAAGTATAAGCAAAAAAAAGGTAGATCTATGAATATATAATGTAGTATGTACTTATATATTCTTTTGTGACATTGTGGCGTTTGGCCGCATTTCACTTTGTCGTATAACTTATTGGAATGTGAACATTTTCTTTTCTTTTACTTGATGAATATAATACAAAAGGTGTACAGTATATTCAATCGTTTATGCTAGAGATTTAAAAAAAGGAGAGGACCACATGCATTGCTATGCATCTGCTTTGAACTTACGCTGCTATTTTGTAGATGCTTTTTTCCATTTGACAGTAAAAAAAATAGCTACACATTTACAGCTTGATACTAGCTGCCACCTTGAGATTAAATTTCCCATAAAGAAAGAACACAAAGGCGTGAATAGTTTTCATCCATTGTGTCTATTTGTAAACAGTAATGCTTCTTTCAAATGTTGGTCAAATATGTGCAAGAAATTGCTGCATTTTCTGAATGTACGTTTTTACTCATCAGGAGAAGCAGTTTCAATGAATTAGAGTACAATGTTCTGTTTGTCTGATCATTGAGACATAATATTTTAAACACACAAAACCTTGAGCTTCCACTACATTGTAAGTAAATTATGTCGGCACCTGCTAAAATCTACTTTAGTCTACCATCCTGCTGCAGTGAGAGCTGCCACTTCCTGCTGTTTGAGGAGACAAGGCGGTTTTCACAGGGCTCGTGAAAGATGAGTCAGGCAGTGTCTACTTTTCAAGTAGGTGATCAGGTACTCAGTCCCGCATTTCACTGTTTTAGCATCTTGTGGTCAAGTGCCAAATAGACGACAAAAAAGAACAGTATTGTATTCACTTATACTGTACAGTTGCTACCTGTCGAACAAAACATTGTCACTGTATCATTTTGTAGATTTTGTATTAACTTGCATTTTGTGCTCTGTGTAGAATGTCCATTTTGTTATTCAAATAAAGACAAAATGGGAAAATGTCTGAGTCCATTTTGTATTTGTCAATCTTTGGTGACTTCAGCTTCAGAATAGATATAAAGAGCTTTATATTTGTATTCAGGTGTTTATTTATTTTTTACACATCTATACAAGAGAGACCTACATGATAAACAAGTGCCATGTGTCGTGTTTGTCGTTTTGATTGGTCCCACATTAGACACTATACTTACATGTTTTGGCATTATTACATATTACAACAAGTATGACACTCTGCTGCCTACTCTTGAAGCAGGTGACAATGACAAGTCACTGAAATGTTTGGAAAAGTACTTAAAATCTTCTGGATATAATGTTAAAACAAATCCAACATAATTAATAAATAATAACCACTAACAAAAATAAGGTTGGCATGCAAAGGAAGCTGCTATGTTATTTAGGACAGACTAATTCAAGCTGCGGCTACATCAGGCTACTCCTGATGTACATTTGGCAAAAAAAAAAAAAAAAACTGTACAGAGCGAGTACAAATTATTTATACAACACAAGTATTTCTTGAAACTTTCTGGCTACACATAAACAGTTCATATTTTTGGTTTGAAATGTTTGTCTGCTAGGACTAAAATGTGCTTCATAGTGTAACAGTGTGAAAGAGGGATGAGGTGTAGCGTAGTCACAGAGTCCAAACACAATACGTCTCCAACATCGACTGTCCCTCGTCATGTGAGCTTATCAGCCAATAGCAGCCTCGTAGATTTCATCCAGTCAGTGTTCACAGCACGTATTTCTCCCGCACTCGGGTCTGCGGTGCGTCAGATTTCTGTCAGCGTGATTTTGTAGCCGTCTGCATAGCTTTCAATGTTGAGGATGAATGTGTCTTCATTCGAGTAATGCTCCACAATGTTGTCGTCCATGTTCACAAGGATCCTGATTTAAAAAAAAAAAACAGAGTAAAACATAATGTTGCTTTTTAATCTGGCTTCGGATGTGTTATTGATCATGTACTCACCCTTTTTTACTCTTCTTGTACACCTTTGCTATTCTCTCTGTTGGCACGCCATATTTGTCTGATATCTAGAAAAAGACCATTAAAAGCTATTTTTTAATCAATGTCCTGCTTCTGCTTGGTCCAATGGTATAAGAGGCAATGACTCACCGCGTCCATTAAGCCTCTGAGGGTTGGGGACTTGAGCATCAAAGCATCAAAGACCTCGTCCGTCTCTTTTCTCACATACAATAACACTGCAGACAGACAGCAAGATGTTACACCATCAAAACAAGTGAAAGGCACATACATTATTCGTATTTTTTTTCAGCACTTTAAACTGATGCGATGTCTACATTAGCAGAGCAGAACGAATGAGCACAATGAATACTAAATGTATCCAGGAATATCGTCCACACATTTCGACTTATCAAAACTCCATTCATGTACCTCTCTTGTGCGTCTCCTCTTTCATCTGTTTGTGAGGCGACGGACACAGATCTTCATCGGACGGCCTGAACATCCTCTTCACCAGTACGCTCCTAAAACAGAGCAACACACACACAAATCGATCAAAACTCCTACTTATGCATTAGATTTGCATGATCTTCCTCTTAATTCTGGATTTATGAGTGCGGTAAAGTTGTTTATTTGCATCTGTGACCTAATGGTGACATCAAGGTTTGTTTCCTGTTGATGCACACTCACCCTTCTCTTTCGATCTCCTCTGTGTTGAAGGTAAACACCTAAAACAAACAGCACATAATAGTAAGACAGGAAACTTAAAAGCTAGTTTTAAGAGTACAGTTACAAACTTATAGCTGCTCGATAAAGACATAAAACTGATTGTCGTATACCTGTCCGGCCCTCTGCAGGTTGCCAAAGTGAACATCAGGGATGAACAGAACAGGCTGAGCCTCAAGGTCGGTCATGGTTTTGAAGTAAGTGGTATCAGACTTCTTAGGAACAGATATAACACCTACTCCTCCATCCTTCCCTACAAACAAACAGAAAAAAACACCTTGAATAACTTTTCTAATCCTCTTAGAAAGTTTGTGTTCCTCTTCTGAATATATGTTCAGGTATGTTGTACTTAAAGAAAGATGTCTTATCTTATATCAGCAAATATTTAATTGTAATGCTCATGGGTGGTGGACTCAAAGCGATATATGTATGTAATATGCTAGAATTTGAATGAATGGCAAATAATTTGTGAGTAATGTTCAATAATCTAATAATCAAACCTTTGGCCTTCTTGCGAAACAGTTTCCTCTCCTCATCTCGTATTTTCCTCTCCGCTCCCTGAAAAGGTCAGACAGGATTTAGACAGAGCTCAGTATTAGTGTGGTGGAGTCTAAGGACAGGTGTGTGAGGCTGTGTGCAAGTAAGGCCACTAGAGGGAGTCCTGACCTGCTGTTTTCATTGTACAACTCCACCTTGAGGCCATGATCACACACTGCCTGACATCTAATGCACATCACACTGTTTCAGAGGTGACAGACTGATAAAAGACGTTTTCTGACCTTGTCGCAGAAGACCTTGATCTGTAAATAGGCTCGGTGCAGAGGCTTGTTGCTGCGGTTGTTGTAGCTGTATGTGTCGATCTGAATCATCAGAGGAAGACCCTTTACTCCTTTTTGAGACGAGAAATCTGTGCTCAGGCAGTTGACTGTGATGAAGATCTGCAAGAGGATTTAGAAGTTTATGTAGTGAAAGCTTGACTTCATATAAAATTGTAAAAGTATGAAATCTTTTATACTTTATTACCTCAGGGGCCCTCTCAATGAACTGTAAAGTCATCATTAATCAAGTAAATATAAGTGTTGATTGATTGAACTACTATAACTGGCTGTTGCCTAACGATATTATTTGATTAGAGGACTTTATTGTTAATGGCTAATAATAGACCAAAAGCTTTAACTGCTAAAACAAATTCCTAAAAGCATTATCTTTCATAATCAGGTTTGTGGTTGACTTTTTTACGATTTCTGATGACCAAAATTGCCTAAAACGTAGACAATTAGACATTTTTCACCTTTATCAATAGTTTTTAGTCTAACAATGGATGACTAGAAAAACAATGATGGACAGTTACTAACATTACCATATTTTTTTCAAAATCTTTGATAAAAAATAATATAAACCCATCTTCCCATAGTCTGGAAATTGCATCCTGGACTTCTTTGATTTTTCAAGTTGAAACATATTAATAGAAATATAAAGAGAACAAAAATGTAGGGCTATAAAGAGTCAATATTGGCTCTGAAAAGTGTGCTTGGACTTCCTCCAGCAAAGTCTTTGTCCCGAGGCCCCTGTTACAATGGACGAGCCACTCACACACATAGCACACCAATGCACGCAGGTCGCTTGTATTCACACCAAAATGAGGGCAAAACAAACAAGAGAGGGTGGGGACGGGGATCGGTGCTTATTGGCCCTTAGGGGGGAGTTCAAACAGCGACAGGGGCTCAGGTTAAGGAGCGGCCACAAAAGGAGTGGGCTTTACAAAGACGACAAACAGACGAAAAGCACACACAACGCTGCCATTTAGTTTTACGACAGACGCTAAAACACGTCCGAAACGACTACAGCCCATTCATTTTGACAGCTTTAAGTCTCCGTCTGCGTGTGGAGCGAACAGGTGCTTGCATCACAATCCAAAACCGGTTCGTTTGTCAGACGTTTATTTGCCAACATCTGAATCAGCACAAAAACCAGTCGTGCTGCTTTCTTACATCGACTACACACCTTTATGTAAGAGTAAACATGGCAGACCGGTTTCTGGGAAAATTACAGGCCACTACAGAAGTGACGCTATACGTGACTGCCTTTACCTTGGCCTCTTCGTTCACGTCCCAGGTGAAGGAGATAGCGTTGTAGGCAATTTCTTCAATGTTTCCGATCGTATTGAAGCTCTCCTTGTAATCAGCTGTGAGGAGAGGAGAGGGATAAATGCATTTTTCAATCACAATAACAAAACAGTTCTAAAAAGGAAACTCAAAGCACCTCTACACACAAAATGGATTGGTCAATAAATTACACAAGTAGGTAGCTATTGTTCAGTGAGATTAGCAATCAAATGGCACGCTTCTATTTTACAAGATAAAGGCTTATCGGCTTGAGCAAACAGGCTCCCAGGCTTCAAAGACAGAGAGAGGAAGCGTACAGGGCTATTGGTCAAAGCAGCACATTAAAGAGTCGGATGAGTGCCCTGAATGGAGACTTGTGCGGCTAAAAACAGAGGGACATTAAAAGTAAGTGGCTATGAGGTTGAGCACATTGCATTGTAGTGGACCTGAAACTGCTTTAGTTAAGAATGCACAGAGATCATTACTGGATTAGATGCCTTTACAAATTATTTTGTTAAGTCTGCCAATAAGCATCTGGATTTAGTTTAAAGCTTGGGTCACTTGTCATGCATAAACACAACAGATGCAAAGAAGAGCCTCTTTAATAGAGCTTGACAAAAATCCAATCAGTGTTTTTTCTCTTTGGGATATTAGGCTTTGATTGTTGTTCTTAATTGTTTCTATGATTATTAAGAAATATAGCCACTGTCCATCAAACATCTTCTCCTAAAATGTTCAGCTGTATCTTTATTCTCTGCTGGTCACATCTCTGACTGTGTGCTTTCTTCTGGTCCTCCCCATCATCCCAACGGTCGTCTCATCCACGTCTGTTTTCCAAACAGGTGCACAAAGCAAGGTGCCACTCTGCCTGTATCCCTCTTTAAATAATCCCATTCAAACAAAACCTTTCTGCGATGAAGCCCCGGGGCACGCTGCACCCCCGACTCAAACACACCTCCGCTGCTTTTCAAAGCCCATCTGTGTCAGGTTACAGGCTGCATCCAGATGCACTCTGCCCTGGCTTAAAGCAGCCGAGTGGACACAGGCTTGTTATTTGACCTCAACAGCTGTCTCAATGAACTCTTAATGTAACTTTTAATGAAAAATAGCAGCTTAAAAGAGGTTTAAAATTTCATGAGTTATTGAACTACAATCATCCAATCCCAAAAAGCTGCCTGTTCTGTCTGTTCTGATAGTGGTATAATTTATGTATTTAGACATTTCTGACACTGACTTAACTCAGAACTAACTTAATATAAATCATCTTAGTCGCTAACATCTGATCGGTGTCTTCTGAGGTTTGGTAACTTGTCCCAATGGTAATATGGTCACTATATGGTCACTATAGACAATAAAGGAGAGTGTGCACACAATAAAAAACAAACTCAAGGCAGTAGCAAATAACAGACTTCTTGTTATGGCCAAAACACCAGCAAAAACTGCATACTTTCAGCAACAAAGCTGTGATAGGGGTAAAGTGTTTGTAATGTGTTTTTCTTGTCCTGATGTTACAATTCCAGTTTAATTTAGACACTCACTGAACATACAGCATTCTCCACATGTCCATAATTTGTCCATATTTTGGCTTAATTGTTCCAGTTCTGCAAATATGAAGTTGTCCTAGGGGATAATGCCCTGACTGGGTTTTTGTTTGGTGTACTTCAATTAAGATGACAATCTAAATTGGGCAACAACATTGTTCAACAGACCATCCAAGGTAACAGTGTGGCTAGCATTCCTCTCCCTGTCCTGACAAGCTGCTCATAGGTGTGTTTCTCTGAGTGTCTGACTATCCACCCCAAGTCTCCCACATACCTCTGAATCTGCGCCTGGTGAAGCAGGCCTGAGCTTGTTACCTCAATCCGCCTACAAACTTCTCACACACTCATTCAACAAAGAGCAGAAATGTGCAAATTCAAATCCATCATCTGAGACAAAAGCCTGACTAAAGGTTGTTTGATTTTAGTGTAAATAGTTTTAGTGCTGATATCTGTGAGAAGAGGGAAATTCTAAGTTGTTGCTTTTTGGCATGTTTGGGAGTTTTGCTCAATCTTTAGGGCAATGTCAGGAGATTAGAGGATTTATGTTGAGACCTAGCAACACCTAGACATTAGTGATTCACGTGGTGTGTGTTTTCAAGGAGCCCAGCCTCCGTCTGACGGAGGATGAAGGTGGGCAGCTGAACAGCCTTAAGGCAAACAGTTGTGGGTGGGGGTTTGTTTGCTCTTCGTTTGGTCATGCCTTGTTTAATGGCTAAGGGCATTCCAGCATTAGAAATAGCATCAATCTGTCACTATCCTTTTGTTTTGATTCATTCATACGTTCAAATCAGATGTTCCCCTTCACCTGTAAACACACTGGTTTGTCTTACCAATATCGAGGACTCTCTGTTTGGCCGTGTGCTGCCGTGAATGCCAGTACTTCCAGTATTTGAGCTGTTCGTCTCTGTTTTTATCTTCACTGAACACCACCATGATAACACTCTTTAGAGAAAAACATGCAGTATTTACATATATGACAACAGACAATTTCAACAACAATGTTCTTTGCCTTAGACTCATGTTGTAAAGTGGCAAAGATCTCAAAATGGCTTGTGGGAAGTAAAAGTAGCATAGGACCACTCACTCTGACTTTGCTGATAGGGTGACGGAGCCGTTTGTTGGCACTGAGCTCGTTGAGAGTCACGGCGTAAAACTGGCCCTTGTTTAAGTAAGTCATCGGCCCCTCGCCCTGTTTCTGACGCAGTGAACGTGTGGCGTCCAGCGTGTACTGGAAACTGTCTCTGTATAAACATAATAATAAGAAATGAATGACAATGCATTTTCGTAATATTAACCTTTCACCGTGTCAAATGTTTGCACTGCGACGTACTGAAAAAAACATCAATGGGACTTACACTCCTTCCTGGTGAAATAAGAAGTCATCTGTGGCCAGAGAGGAAGGTGTGTGGTACTTCTGTTGAACGCACAAAAGTACAAAGAAAGAGGAAATTATTCAGACACAAGTTCATTTAACTTCAGAGGAACTGGTTAAACAATGCAACAAAACACCATCTTTTTGCCAGTTTAACAAAAATGACCAAGTAAATGAAGTTCAAAGTCTTAATCTCAAGCTTGAAGGAAACATAATAACCACTTTTACATTTACATAAAGCACCTTTGGACTGTGAACAGTGAATCATATTTGATTCACTCACAGTCTATCCGTCTTTACGTCCTGTATAAAAACAACCCCACCCTTGAGTATAATGTTTCAGACCATTAGTCCACTTTGAGTGCACTAGTGAGGTTGTGTGTTTGTACATTTGGTACATATTGTTTTATTTTATGTCTCATTCTTTACAATATTTCCATGGCTTAAAACAACCACAAACATACTGAAGAAGTTTGAATGAATGAAGAGTGAATGCTCATAGAGGTTTTATCTCCATGAAACAGTGCAGTTGAGTTAGTGAATAAAGCAAATAATAGAAACTGGGCTTTTTTGGTCTTTTCAGTTATATTCAGGTTAGCCTTTCTCACCCCGTCTCTCTCCTCCTCATACGGGCTGTCGGGCGGACTCTGCTGGTCGTTTTTCACGTAGGAGTTGTGGCTGACTGCGGTCACTTCGTAGGGGTTTGGCTCGTAGATCACCCGCGCCGCCTCGTCCCCCTCCACCCTGTAGTGAAGTCCGGTCGGCGCCATGTACAGCGGGGTGTACACCTCAGCTTTGACCACTGCCATGGGCGGAGAAGCAGCATCTGTGCTCCCTGTGCCACCCACTGTTCCTCCTCCAGCCGCCCCTGAGCTGCTGAACTGCTCCCGTTTGGTGTCCTGGTGCTCCATGTTGATGGACAGGTTCACAGGGACAGATTTGAGGACCTGAACTCGGTTGTCCACTGTCTCTCCCTCACTTTGGCTGCTGGAGTTCGTCGGCAAAGTAGACCTGTAAAAACACAGATTATCTACACTTTTTTTGAAATGTCTGATGTTTATTAATGTTGAAGTTTACAATGTTAATATGACTTAAAGTGATTCAATTTTCTTTTAATTGTAATATAGGTTTTTCAATTTAATTACATTTATTTACATTTACATTGCATTTCATTTATTCCAGGTTAAACAATCTATTTGAATTTGCAAAATACTGTACTGAAGCTTTTGATATAAAACACTGTACAGCTACAGTCGGCTTTAACGTCATCAAAACTATTCACTCATCCATGATATTTGCCCACATGTGGCCAAGTGCAGGCTTATATCACTGTCATCAGTAGATGTTCATCACTGAATAATTCTTGGAACGCTACAAGCTTTTCATACCATTAGCTCTGCTGGTTTCTGCCGCATATCAAACCCTACATATCAGTAATCATTAGAGCATTACCCTTAAGCTTTGGGATGATCTCACAGTAACTTCATGTTTTACATTTTTACAACCTTTCTGTCTGTACACGTTCAACATGCTTCAGAGAGAGACAGCCACTGACCTCTTGTCCTGCTCCTCTGCAATTTCAACAACTTTGGCAACTGGTAAAATCCTCTTTTCTTTGGGCACCTAAAAAACAGAAAAGGACATTTCAGCATGTTATTTACTCTTACTTATTAGGGTTTTTTTTTAAAATAAGCTAGCAATAAATACATCATGTTTTCATATCTCAATACATGCCAAATTCCTGGCTATTTATCATTTTTTGGGGGGCTTTTTGCTTTCAATTCAAGTCAAGTCAGATAAGAAACAACCCAAAGCAAAGAGTATGTGATATGTGCTCTACCAGGTACTGCTGATTATATTGAACATAATGAAGAAGTACAAACTAATACTGATGCTGAGTGAGGGTGAGGCAGACCTTGTAGTAGTCGTAGAGCAGCGTGAGTGCGTTGGCGCTGTCCTCGTCTCCGGTGATGGTCATCATGGCTTTGGTGGCGGCTGTCAGTGGGTTCTCCAGATACGAACGCCATGCCTCGTCTTCGCTGGTGTACGCCTGCCGCATCGCAGGGAACGAGCTCTCATTGGGGACCACCACCACCAGCCGCTTACTGACACGCACAGGAAAGCCAAAAGTCAATAAAAGGAAGATTTAGCTTAAAAAAAGCAACATTGCAGTTGTTCTAATTTACATCATGAATTTAATAGTAACCTCAGCACCTTACATCTGTGTTTGCAGTGGATTTTCTGCCTGTATTCTCACCTAAGTCCAGATCACAGACTTATTAAACCCACAATGTTGTCAAAACAGCACATTGAATTCAGTCACTCACAGGAGAAAACCCTATCAGTCTGCAAATGTTGCACTATCAGTTAACATATTCCTATCACAAAACACACTTTATAAACTGACTTTATAAACTGCTTATATTTACTTTTTGAGGTGGATAACTGTAGGTTTAGATTAACATGAAGAAAGACAAATTAGAGGTAATTTTCTTGTATCTGAAGTGGTTTAGTTTAATTGATGCCTTGGATTTAGACAGACATTTACCAACTCAATGTAATCTTGAAAAACTTTCAGAAAACTCAAATGATCACCTTGTTCCCATCTCACCGACTCAGTTGATAAATAAACTGCCTATCTTGTATAATAATGTATCTAACATGCTGACCAGCTAGTTATTTAAGACAATAGAAAAGCAGAATATGCACTGGCCGCAAGCAGATTATGCTTTGTTTATGTTGTCTAATATGGTCTAAAACATTATCATCAGAGCCATAATAATGGTAGACACCAGCTGTTTCTACTGAGCCACTCATCCAAAGCGAGTGATAAATGCAGTCTCATAAACAATTATACATTATTTCATGATAAACAACATAGTAGAGTAAACAAAGAAAACATTTCTACAGCTTTATTTTAAATTCAACCAAAAACAGTGAAATACTGGCACCATACAGAAAAATTTGCATGGCATCAACAACGGCTTTATGACAACACTAACAACAATAATGCACTGTAATAAGATATGACATAAAACCAAACAAGAACGCTACACTATTTATCACTCAATTTTAACTTACAAGAAAACAACATAAACAAAACTGCTATAATTTTCTAGATTTGAAGGCAAAGGGACACACATGGAATCAAATAGTAATACATTTACTATATATGTTTATAAGAAGTGCTATATAGGCTATAAGAGACTACATAAATTATACTAAAAAAGCGTTTTATTGTTTTGATAAAATGTTCATATATCCACATACTTATTACACTATTATTTATCATTATTTAAATTCACATACATTTTTTATAACTTTGGCCTGTGCCTGTCAGTGTCTGGGCCCATCACCAAAACCTCAATATTTGCACACGACAAATATTTTATAACAGAATATTAATAATAATAACAAATTACAAATGTATTATTCATTTAAATGTAATACTTTTCAGAAAAGTATTATAAGAACTTTTCTATTTCCAAATTTTCTAATGATTTGTTGTGACCAAAATAATAACATCGCCTTCTACCTATAGCCCACAGTTATTACAAACTCATAATGTTTCTAGTACTACAGAACATCAGATCAGGTCGACAGGTAGCTCCAGCAGCTCTCATTATCACAGGTAAATCCATTTCACTTCATTTAGGCCTAAAACAGCTGAGCCATGAAGCCTTTTGAGGTATTTTAATTCAAGGAATAATCCAGTCCTTAGCACTTTGAACTGCTCCATCAGTCAAAAATGGCGATTTCGGCGCAAAAAGGAAACCCTCGGCGCAAAAAAGTGCTAAATTCAACGTTATTAATACTTTGTTTGTGCAGAAAATGACACTAAATCCAATAAAGAAGCGCTCTCTCCATTTATCATCCGCGGTTACAACCTGTTCCCTGATCCTCGACGGTTAATTATACAACATTGAAAACGCGTCAAAAAGTTTTTTCAATACAAGCTCAAATGATCAAGGTAGCTTTGCGCCAGCCCCAACACTTACTTGTCTGTCTCCTGTGACATATTTTGCTTCCTCTACGGTTCTTCCTTGTGAAACTGGACTTTCAAGTCGGAGCAGCTAAGAGAGGCAGCGGAGAGAAGTTGGGCTACAGGTAAGGCGACTTTTCTCGCCTCTTTTCTCCCTGCCCTCCGTGTGTGAGTGCCTCTCCTCCACTCCACCTTACAGGTAAGCCTCTGCAGCCTTTTGTCCCAAACAGCCAATAAACTCCTGTGTATCCTCTATTCACTAAGATCACTTTTGTCTAATACGCCGACATATCCCGTTGCAGCGCATTGTAACATTAGTTAGCGCTAGCCTGTTAGCTTAACGGCGGCGGGGCGATTTTAGTTGAAATTCTTTAGTGTAAAAGAATTGAGGCTGAGTGAGGCTGACGCTGATTGGCCACAGCGACTCGAAGCTGAAATTTGATTGGTTGTTCAGTCAGAGGCCCACCTCACCAGCAAACGTACTACAGTGTTCAAGATTATAATAACACAACAATGCACCCGAACCGAAAAATAAGGATAAATAAATGAATGAAATTGAAATACTTATATAAAATTAAAAACACCAAATATAAAATAAAGACATAAATAAATAAAAAGTAAATGCATACGTAAATTTGCTCCTAGATTTTTATTTTATTTTTAACTTTCAAAATTTCAATTTTCAGATTCAAATTCAATACTTTATTGCCAGACGTCGTTAGTGATTTGTTTGGTGTGATCCGTGCAGTTACGTAGACATTTATACATCACCACACAATAAGTTAAAAGAAAACAAATAAAAACAGCATAAATATCGTAAATAACAGCATAAATATTCAATAAACCCAATCAATACCCATTAAGATGGGTAAGACCTGCATACATAAGTTAAATTAAGTATTAGATAAAGTACCATCTACAATTAAACAAGCTGATGAAGTGCCATCTACAATAAACTTTACTAGATAAAGTGCCATCTAAGCTACTAAGTTAAAACAATGTTCCTATTTTTCTTAACAAGGCAAGATTTGCAGTTTGTCTTCAATGTCAAGCAGTTCATATGAATGTGATGTTTTCAATCACAAAAGATCATTTTTATCATATGTGACAGTATTGTGTTCATATTCCTTAGGTTTAAAACAGTAAAACTTGTATTATAAATAATATGTGGCATCAAACTGACACACTTATGTTTGAGGACCACATCCACTGATTCACTGATTACCCCACTGGTTCCTCTGCGTCTCTGTGGCTCTCAGGTAATCTCCATCAGACAGAGGGTAAGGGAGGAGCCCAGTCATTAGCCAACACAATGCCATTGTCCCTCTAATGAAGCAGCTATTGTGAGAAGAGATCTCAGTGTTTGGGATAGCCCTGCTAAAGCAAACAATGGGTGTGTGTTTGTGTGGTTTATTCAGTTCTGCAGCACAGAGGTTCAAGTTGGCTTAGCCAATCAGTGATCACTAACCATTTAAATAGACCACTTAAGGATGTTTTCTCAGAACTCTTTGTGTATGCCAATGATATTTTGTTATATAGCTATTTGCAGCTACTTAGTGTAGTTTCACATTCATTCTGGCACTATTTTTGAGACTTAAAATAGGAGATTTGCAGATTAACCTAAGAGCCAATATACTAGATAACAAAATTACATCTACAAAAATTATAATGAAGATATAAAGATGAACATTTTGTTAAGCGTTCAAGACTGTGCAACTAACCAGCATCATTTTCCATGGTATTAACTCTCATATTGTCACATCTGTCTTATATAAACCCAAATTGGATCAGCTGTTTTATGTAAGGAGGTAAGACTGTTTACATGCCAATAAATAAGTAAATGCAATACTCTTTGAACCGTACATTTACATTGGCTAATTTAGACCAATTTGATATGATTATATCAACAACACTGTGTACAAAAAACTGAAAACAATAAACTTTACAAATTATATCCTAAAAAAGTACAATTTCATCCTTGTATTTTCTCAAATCCATCATGATGAGACTACCTCCATATTGGCTCGATGTCTTCCAGCAGTGTTTGCATTACAAAATACTGCCCTTTTGTTTATGAATGCCCCTGGGCGCTCTGCTATGGAAATCTGAAAATTACACTTCAGATTCAGTTCAACCGTCACTGTTGTCTGCGAGTGTGTATTTGTGTGACTGCTTGTGTAGATGATCGCTACTATCCTTACCTGTCTAATTTGTTTTACAGAGCACCTGGGCCTCTACCAGGCTTTGTGTGTTTGAATGGAGTTGCTGGATAAATACAGGTGGAGTACTTTTGCAGATATAAGGTAAAAAAAAAAGTGACTGTAAACTACATCTTGTTATAAAAGAAGAGAAGTTAGAATAAATAAGATTCCTTCCATGCACAAATGATTTAGTCTTATAAGCATGTTTTCAGTTGGTTTCACAAATATAATGCTTATACATGAGTGTATGTCTTATCTGTGTCTCTCTCCACATGACTTCTGACTGTAGGAATGACTACCATGTGGAGCTTTGACAGCACAAATAGTGGGACGGCTACTGTGCAAGCTGCCACAAGCAGAGATGAGCAGGACAGGAAAGTCAGGCACTGGGCTCCATAGGATTCCTGTCTGTGTGTGTGTGAACATATGTGTGTAAGAGAGGTGAAAGGTGGATCCTACATACCAGAAGTTTTTGTGACAGGACAGCAGCTTGTCTGGGCTTGGCCGGGATTAGGTGTTGTGTGTACTTTTTTGGCTGTTGTAACACGCACCAATAAGACACAGAGGCGGGTCCAGATGGGCAGCGGTGGAAAAAGAGACAAATGGAAGAGGTAATTAAAGGGATAACTTACATTAAATGAAAGTATTTAGTATTTTATTATTTTGTTATGCTCCACTCATTGTATTGTTTCACTCACAAAAAATAAATTTGAGGAAATGGTGGACCCAGATAGCTGCTGCTTTTGGAGAGCTGTCACCACTCTCACAATCAGCCTCTGTCTAAAGGGCTTCAGTGGTGACCTCAGGACTCACCTTTGCTTGAGGTGTGTTCTGTGAAGCTAGTTCTTTATGCCTGCTTTAGTAAGAAATTAACTTTTTGATTTGCCTCAAGGCACAATTTACCCTACTGATATGATCGGGGATGTTTGAAGGTTACATTTCAATAAAATAAAAAATATATCATTAATTGTTACAGTTTTCTTGAGGAAAATTTATTGCAAAATTTAAAAAACATCAATACCACTACTTATCCCATCTGTTTTTAGCAGGAGTAGGATCACGTGACTGAAGCCTGTGAACTGCAGTGAAAGTTACCAGCATGAGTTGTGACTTTGTCAAAGGCACCTGTACAATCCGACTGGTCTGGCAACATTGTGGCATGTCACACAGCAGTGGACTGTGGCTAAACCTGTTGGTTTGGGAAAAAAAGAGAGGGAAAAGAGCGGTATGGGAACAGGAAGTGATATCCAACTTCCTTTTAACTGAGCAGGTTGAGGTGACAGAAACCCAAATACATTTTGCTTCATATTGAGACAATAATTTTCCTGACCTTGGCTTAACCTGTTAAAAAGTGACTGACCCCCGATATGTGGTCTCTCCAATTGGAAAATATATACCTGAAAGTGCAGTCTGACAGCTGAGGATAATTGATAACAAAGAAATTGTTCAAAAATATTTTGGTTGGCTCAGACAAGAATAAACCTGAAAGCCCTTGTGGCGGCGGGACAGGAACCAAATGGGAAAAATCGGAGACTGTCAATGGCAAACCTATTCTTATTCTCATACACAATGGACAGCCAGATAATATTCTCCTCTGCTATTGAGTAGCTGACACCTGGAAGATTTGCTTTCACATGAGCCCTAAGGCCTGACAACCCCACCCCACACATAAGCCAGCAAGTCCCTGCACAGCAGCCTTCAGGGCGGGGGAACTTGAGCAATGTGTGGCTTTTGTCATACGCACTTTTTTTTCACCTGTCTTTTTTTTACTTGTTGCCCCCCTTATGAAAGCATAATAACATCCTTGCCTCCTGAGAGACATTTCCCCTTTCACAAAAAGACAGAAAGGATGGTCTCTCTTTACTTATGAGGTGAACAAGCAGGAAGGTGACCATTAGGGGAATTTTCTCACAATGATAGAATTTCTCTTAAGAAAGTCATAATACCTTACTGTCAGAAAAGTATGCTATAATGACCAAAGGAGAATAAAAATAGACTTCCAGAAACATGCTAAGACACAGTTTGTGTTTAGGCAAGAGGTTACCAATGCAAAGGCCTACTGAACAGGATAAATGATTAATAGAACATTTAAACACTTCATCACCCATTATTAAACCATTTGATGTTTTGTTGCTTGGCAGTCAGGGTTGAGATAACTGAAGATTATTTACATATTAGCTGAATTTATTCAAATACTGCACAGAGGAGAACAGCTCCACTGTTCCTACCTGATGGAAAAAACACGTTTGTAGATGGAAGAGATAAATGATGTGGCACCACCGCCCCAACCACAATATGATCAGTGCTGTTGCTTGTGCTTTGATGTATAGCTGTGATTAAATATAGTGACACGACTGGCTCATCCAAAGGTGGATTGTTTGTTTGCACAAGTAAGCTAGTGTTTGGGTAAATGTCTAAGGTCAATTTTAAGTGTCCGTCCAAATTTTTGGTCCCAAATACAATAAATATCACTCAAATGACACTTAGTTTTCAGATGATTAAAATCATTGTCTCATCAATTCAGACAATATTACTGTAAAAAATTACTGTAAAAAAAAACGAAACGAGTTTATGGACTGTTTTTGGATTTCCCTTTGAGAGTGACCAAGCTGATCTAGAGTAATGTAAGAGATAAACTTCACCTGCCTGGCTGCATTCAAATTTAAAAAAAAGTAAAGTCACAAGTCAAAAATAGATTTGAGCTAATTTAGTTACTTCAAATGTGTTTTTTTGGGAGGGGGTTCCTAATACATGCAGATGTGTATTGAGCTAATTGTGCCACTTGAGGGCAACATAGCTAACGTCAAGGGCTGCCTGCAGCTCTTTTGATTTCGAAGAGTTTGTGGTGCATTCGTGGCTTCTGACAGACTCGTAAATCAAAATTAGCACGCCTTTATTTACTGTTTTTACATGTTATTTATTTTTTTATTCGCCAAAAAAGTCGAGAACATGTGATATAACAAATAACACTGTAAACTCGTTATATGCAAACGATATTAGGTTGTATTTAATATTTAGGAATGTTTGGTTTAGGGTATGACACTGGGAACCCAACTTTTAACACACACCTTTTCTGCGAATTTCGTTTTTCCTTTGAACGCAACATGTGCCTTCAGTTGTAAATGTGAACAGAGCAGCTGTCACATTTGAGCATTTAGCTAACTTAAAGTAACTTGTAAACGCTTCGCAGCCGACTGTATTTTTCAGAGGTAAGAAAAATAAGATCTCATATTATTTTAAGCCATATCGTGCTGTTTGTTTATAGGTTTACTCAACCTAAAAGCAACTTTACAATATGGTTAGCGTAGGTATCTCCAGCTGACACACTCCTGTGGAAACTCGTGTCTCACAAGCCATCACTGAACCGGTTTGTCCAAGTAAGAGAGTAATTTGTTAGTATCTGGGTGTTGGTCGAGTTTATATAAAGCAATACACCTGAAAAAACAATATAATAATAACTGGATCTGCGCAAACATAAGGTAAAAACAAGACTCACTGACGCTATCTTAGACTACATTGCTTTTGTGAATTATTGACACAAATGATTGTAGGCCTGTTACTACAAATGAAGCCACAGAGGACTACACAGCTAACATACTATATATAGCAGCAAGTAGGAGCTACTGGATTACCAAAGGGGTCAAATGGGAAACTGTCAAGTCCTACAGTGGGCTATATGTAATGAAAAAATCGCTGTGTTGTTTATAAGTATGTGTTTTTGCTGTATTTGCAGCCTTGCTCTTATCTTCATGTAAATTTAAGATACTGCATTGGGTGCATGTTTCCCTGAAACATGTGTATTTCTGGATGGTGGCTTATCTTGTTTATTTTGTTTGACCTTGTCCCTCCCTGTGTCTTTTTTTTATACTGTGTTTTCTCAATCAGTCTTTGTGTTGATCATGCAAAACCCAGTAACCAGTGATATTGTGTTACTTTCATTAGTAGCCAAAATTGTTATGTTTTCACTGACTGGTTTATATGGGTGTTTATTATTAACACCAAAAATGTTAGCACTGTCCACAATGTTCCAGTGTATCCCTAAATTACCTTTTATCCTTGTGTTTCTCATTGCAGGCTTTTCCATCATGGCTCGTGGTCATCAAAAGATCCAGTCTCAGCAAAAGAATGCCAAGAAACAGGCTGAGATAAAGAAAGCAAAGGGTCATGACCAGAAGACAGCGGCCAAGGCTGCACTTGTGTTCACCTGCTCTGTATGCAAGGTGAGAAGCTTCATTCTACAGATTAATCAGGAATGATCCATTTTTTCTGAACCCTAAATGATACAAAAAAAAAGAAAAACTATGAAAAATATGGTGTTGATTTTTACTTCCTTTTCTTTCCTTACTGCAGTCCCAGATGCCTGACCCAAAAACATTCAAGCAACACTTTGAAAGCAAGCATCCAAAGTCCCCTCTGCCCCCAGAATTAGAAGGAGTGGAGGCATAAAATGCTTTTTACCGCAGGAGTCTTACCATGGATACCAAATGGATTATTCAGAACGATGCACCAACTTCTTCCTTGTCTATGTCTGAAAGGAGTGATGTAATCATGATCAGACAGTTTCCTCATTGCAGCCAACTTGTCTTTGGACAAGTCCTGAGTACATGGGGAAAAACACAAAGGATGTTTGATTTTAAAGCCACTTTATGAACAGTTTAAGTGGTGAATAAGATCTTTTTATTCATTGAATGGGTGTGATGTGACTAACTGCCAGCACAGTTTTGCTTGATCGTCTTATAAATTCTTTGCAACCAAATGCTACATAATGCAACTAATTCAGTTTGCATAAGTAGACATAAGGTTGTGTGGCAAATGTAGCTGTCCAAGTAATTCATATTTTTGATTAAGTAAAAGGAGTAAAATGGCAACCAAGTTTCACTAAAATCTGTCCAACAGAGTATATTTTTCAAGTATGTTTTTTTAATGTTTAATAAAATCATATGTTGTACTTATTTGTCATGTATTATTTCTTTCATTTACAGTTTATTGTTCTTTGGTAAAATATAACTCACAGTCACTGAAAAATACTGAAAAGTGATGCTTAGTGGCTTCAGATTTTATAGATTAGCTGTATAATTACTTATTTAAACAGCTTCTTGGCAAATGGGCCATTTTCACACCTCTTTCTACACCTTATGTCAAATGTGACTACATCACGCAGAAGACTAAGAGGAATATATTTTGAAATAAGGAAAAACGATTTTGTATTTTAATTAGTTAAATCTACAATTTGCAAAGATATAACATGCACTGGTGCTTCACAAAGACAAGCAGTAAACGGAACATCTCTGTCAATGGTCACAAGTCGAATTTAAAATTCCACAACTACAATTCCCAGAAGCCGTTGCGGGCAATGTTAAAACACACACCTTTTTTTTTTTTTTTTTACTTTTTTTTTATTTAGCAAATGCTCTCTGGGCATTTCTTTAAGCTACACATTCAAAACATAACGCGAACACAACTTAAAACAAATGAAGTAGTGAGATAGTTGTAATTTCTGTTGTTAAAAACCAGGTTACTAAGCAACACGACCGTGACGTCATTACTCCCAGCGCGACCCTGCTGCTGGTTCTTTGATTGGAGGGAAACCCCGTGGAAGAGCGGGAGAGATCATCAGCTGTACGGTCAGGAAGCAGGAATAACTGCGTTTTATAGCACACGTTGGTAAGTGAACATTCATTTACTGCTCAAAATGTTAACATATCTTGCTGAAAAGTCCTTAACTACGATTTGAGGTCGGATGCGCCTGTTTAAATCGGTCGTGAAAGGCATGTACGTCTCTGCGAGTGGGTGCCTACTTGCTCAGTCATTGTTCGGCGCTTATTGAAAGAGAAAAGGCTATTGCATCCGAACTGATTCATTCCTTTGTTTTATTTAAAAGATAGTGTAAGGTTGGACCAAAAAGATTTCTGGTAACCTTATTTTTTCAAAAGCCATATAAAAAAAGCTGTTCTTAAAAAATTGAAGCAGTGGGTTGTTTTCCAGGAAGCAAAAAAGGGCGTTCACGTTGGCTGGACCTGGGCGCCTTACGCTCTCCTTGAAATAAAATGGTGACCCCCACTGTCTCGTTTTTGAAAGGCCCCAAATGGCATTATAAGGCACCTAACGTTAAAAGATGTCAAAATTGACCATCTTAGCATTAACATTTATCGAGCTTTAGCAGCATATAGCTCAGTGGGCAGGTGTGACGTGAAACTGGGTGGCCCACATTCCTCTGATGGGCGCAGGTGTGTGCATGCTTGCGAGTCTCACTTTCAGTCACACCTTTTTATTCCTGCTATCAGAGTATTGGCTCGTATTTTTGAAGAGGCAGCTGGTAAGATTTAATCTGTATTTATAACCTACTGTAAGGATATTAAAAATCGATTGTGTTGAGTGTGCTGATAATTGGACGGCAGGTAAGTAATTAGTTGTATTTTTAAGATAAAGTAGAGTTCGAAACCAAGGTGTGCTTTGAACATTTTGGTCTTCTATAAGATTCATCATGTGAAATGTATAGAAACAAATAGTTTCCTAAACTTTTTTTTTACCTAATGACCCAATATCACCCAGTAGGCTTCCTGTTCCTTTTTAGCATAGTTTTGTTCTTTATTGCAGTTTACTTTCCTTTATATATTAAGATATTTTATTGCTCTTTTTGCATTAATTCATATTGACTATCAATACATGTCCTTGGATTTGTTTAATACTAATTTGCACTGACCAACACAGTTTCATTATTGATATAGTGGGTCTTTTTATGTTGTTCCATAAATATAAAGATGTATACAGTTTGATAATGATTGTTGTACACACATGCTCCACATTTGTAGTGACAAAGTTGTGTATAAGCAGATATATTTTCAGTGTTTTTCACATTTTTTTTATTCACAAAAAAGGAAAGCAATATGTTTGTGCTGTTTCTTCTGCATCATGAATGTTCTTATGTTTCCTTTTCTGTTCTCCCCCTTTCCATCCATCCTTCACCTACACTTTTAGGAACCATGCCAGACAGGGGAGATTTGGTGCATCAAGCCAAACTAGCCGAGCAGGCTGAGCGCTATGACGACATGGCGGAGGCCATGAAGACCGTTACACAGCAAGAGGGCAATCTCTCTGTGGAGGAACGCAACCTGCTGTCTGTTGCCTACAAGAATGTGGTCGGAGCCAGGAGATCCTCCTGGAGGGTGATTTCCAGCCAGGAGCACAAGAGTCTTCAAACTAATGAAGCCAAACATGCTGAATTGGCCAAGGAGTATCGAGAGAAAATTGAAAAGGAGTTGAATGACATTTGTGCCCAAGTTGTGGTGAGGAGCAAAGATTTCATTTTAGTATAAAAGAAATAGTTAAGATTTATAGTTCACAAAATGGCTGCTAGTCTTGTAAAAGGTGAAATACAGGAAACAAGCACCGTCAGTTCAACAGGGTTTGTTTTACAGTAAATATTTTGGCATAGCTTAAGTTACACACACAAACAAACTTGTTTAAAATAGTTTGCAACACCTTTTGCACTAGAATGTCCTCTCTGCTGTGATTTCTTACAGTTTTGCTTTATCACTTGTAGCAATTGCTGGAAGAGCATTTGATTCCTAAATCCTCTGAAGATGAGGGGAAAGTCTTTTACTTGAAGATGAAGGGAGATTACTATCGCTACCAGGCGGAGGTTGCTGGTGAGGACAAAAAGATCCGTAAGTATCAAGACCTCTGCAGTAACAGTAAGCCAAAAGTCAAATTCACTATTTTGTGACACATATTGTACAATTCCAAGATGCATTTGAAAAGACTAATATGAAAAATAAATTGATCTGTTACATAAACTTTCTTAGAAAGAGTAAATTACATTACATTGTGCAAACACAAACAATTTTTTAGTAGATTTTCTACTATAATCAGTAGTGATTAAGTTTTGTTTCTTGGTAACAGCCTGAATGCCACAGTGATTACTGATTAGAGAAATACTGTGCCATGACTAATAGCTGATGATATAAAGATCCTTGTTCAGACAAGAGCCTGATTTTCATCAAAAGCTGATTGACTCTGGTATACTTCTATCCCCTTTCCTTAACATACAGTTGTCTAAGGGTAAATACAGGCTAATAGCAAAGGGAGGCACAAGATGCTTCTGTTTGCCATCTTTCCAAACTTATTTTGTTAGCTCTGGTATTTTAAAGTGTCTGAGGTGCATTCATTCTTTGTTTTCCTGCTGGAAACAACTTGCATTTTTATGCGTTGTCAAGTGGATTTTTAGCTGTCTCTTACGTCTGTACTGCACTGTTGTTTTTCAGAAGTCATCGAAAAGTCTGAACAGGCCTATAATGAGGCCTTGGACATCAGCAAGAAAATGCCATCTACACATCCCATCCGGCTAGGCCTTGCTCTTAACTTCTCTGTCTTTTACTATGAGATTGCAAACAACCCAAGGAAGGCCTGTGAACTAGCCAAGACTGTAAGAACCTTTTTAACTAATCCGAAATTACAATCACTTTTACAAACTAATAAATGGTAAAAAATGTTACGACTCTCTATGATACAGGCTTTTGATGATGCCATTGCCGCACTGGACACTACTCCGGAGGACTCCTACAAAGACAGTACCTTGATCATGCAGCTGCTCCGTGACAATCTGACAGTAAGAGACCATTTTAATCTAATGCACATCACCAGGGCTTTTCTAATACCTTAACACAAATGTTAAATTCTACCACAAAACTTAGAGGCAAATACTAATATTGAAATGTATTGTTTGCTGTTTGTGCTTTTCTGAATAATAGTAATTGTTTCTTTTGCAGCTGTGGACCTCAAGTGAGGGTGATGGCGAGGGTGAAGGAGAGGAGACACAGCAAGAAGCCGATAAAAAGTGATCTTCAACAAACAAACCCTTTACACATTTTTACCTCTCACCAGCCTAAGTCGCGCATGTGGTTGTGTGTGCACATACATGAACACACATGTATGTTTACACTCCACGTAAAAAGTACAGTATGTCTGCGCAAATACAACAAGTGTGTGTGTTAATTGTATGAGCACCTCCACAGAGAAAAAAAATTGAATTGATCATGTGAACCAACTTATTTTTCGTCCATTTTGTCCAATTGAAAGCCTATACCAGTCCTATAAACACATTTTCCTAGTGTTCTGTAGCAAGCAGTTGCATTGCAAGATACACATATTCTTTTGTATTGATTTACTTGAAGTATAATACACAAAACTCCCAAAAATCATTTACACCAAAAAATGGTCTTTGCATCCTAAATAGAACAATTTGTCTTCAGTTTGAGACAACATAACCATACAGTTGTATCCTTTCTGCCCGCTGAACCAGGTGCTTTTATGGCTGGTGCTTGTGTCGTGTGGCTTGGTGGGATTTTTGTGCAATCAGGTGCAGGATGACTTTCTTTGAATGACCACAGGCAAAAACTGTAGTTTAACATTCTTAGTTACTTGTTAAAGGGTTACATTCCATTTTGCTGCCATTTTCCTTTCTTTCAACCATGTAGACTATTATTTTCTCCATGCCACATGACAAGAGGCCTCAGAAAAAGTGAATAACTTTTTTAAATGGCTCAATACTGTAACTTTTGATATTTTATCTTTTTGGCAGTGCAGAGGATACTTATGCCATGCGCTTTTATGTGGCTTTATACTTTTTCTATTCAGGTGTTTTTGTATTTTCATTTGTGCGTTTAATTCCCTTTCATTCCTGGTATGTATGTGGTTCTCAGTAATATGGTGTAAGGGTTAGGCTTGTGTGAAACTGGCATTTTCTCATTAAAATGTAACTTAAGCCATTTTGTTGAGAAATCTAAAACACTCCCATATGTGATTGGAATATGAAAATTCTGGCCATTAATTGACTCTTGAGCATTGCCAGTTTCTTGTAATCTCATCACATCGGTGTGCAGAGGGATGCAGGATTAACGGTTATTAATTACGCTCTGGTTTTGTGCTTTCATGTAAGTGGAATTAAAACATTCAACTCCTATGCGCTATGATGACTTTTTTTATTGAAACTTGGTTGTGGTATAATTGAGTTTAAAACTATTGTTAACTTAAACCACAGGCTGTTGTCTGTAGACCTATACTGTTGACAATGCTACCCTCTGCTGATATAGGGAAGTATTGAACGTGACTTGTAATCTCTCAAATGTGTGTTAATTAAAAACACATTAACAACAAACACATGAAATATATGTAGTTGCATTAGCACAGTCAAAAATATTCAAGTAGTAGTTTGTCATAGAGTAAATGCTATTAAATTATCTATGCGCAAATTAAATTAAACAAAATTCATGGATTTAGTCATATGTGAACAATTTATCAACTACAGGTTTAACCTAGTTTAGGATAGGAATTATTCTCCATCTTGAATCCTATTATAGAGATTGGGCTACTTAATTGAGATTATGGATTGTCTTTAAGATCAGTGTGGTTTGTGTTCTTTGTTTTTCTTACAAATGTTTACACTGGCCTCAGAAGTTGCCATGCAGAGATCTATTTTCTGATTTGTTGATACAAACCAGACCTAGCCATTTCCACATGTAGTCATATATTTGCAACAAAGGGTGAACATACTCAAAGCCTCTCAGTTTAGACCAACACTTTCACTTTTTCCTGAGACTAAAATAAAGACACGATGAAAAGTACGTTTTAATCACGGTTTTAATATGTAAATTAACTGTGATGGGTCATAGCAGCAGCAGTTTCGACATGATTTCATCATAATGCGCACAGTTGTGGTTAACGCCTCTGCCTCGTTATTGGCTTTTTCCAAGGCTGCTGCAACATCATTGGTCCGTTTCAGTGACGCACCCGGAAGTATAAAACACACAACTTTCCGACAGTCCCTTCCCCTCATCCCCGGCTCATAGTGCTGTGTGAGAGCGCATGTGCTCCTGAGCTCGCTCGGCACACACTATATTAAAAAATAAAAAATACAAAAAAAATTCAAAACATAAAAAACGAAAAAATCATTTATTTTTTATTTTTGTAACGAGCGACGAAGCTGGAGTAGACACATTCGAGGACTGGACGGTAACGGACAAGGGCTGCCTAACGTTAAATCGAACGACATCTTTTGAAAGACGTTACTAAATCAGATAAGACTCAAATTAATCTCAACATCGCTTTTATTTTTAAGTGTCAAATTTGTGTGGCAGTTTTAAACTCATTTGTTTGTCACATTGTCATTTTATTGGAAAAAAAAAAAAGACCACACATTTTAACTTGATAACGCTACAGCTGTCAGGCCAACGGCTCTTCGTCAGAATTCTAACGTGACACAAGTGACCGTTAACACACATACATTCGGGCTACCACCGCAAAGTTTTTCTTTGGAGGAAAAAAGCCTTGTCCGAGTATTTTCAGCATTTCCAGCCGGCAAGAATGAACCCCAGCGCTCCTAGTTACCCCATGGCTTCTCTTTACGTCGGGGACCTGCATCCGGATGTGACCGAGGCTATGCTGTACGAGAAATTCAGCCCAGCCGGAGCCATCCTCTCGATCCGGGTCTGCAGAGACATGATCACCCGGCGTTCTCTTGGATACGCCTATGTCAACTTCCAACAGCCAGCAGACGGTAGGACACTTGTCACCAAAATGTGTTTCAAGACTTTTATCCTAATGTAAAGCTGCCTGTTTTACACGTGACTGCGGCCGACATGTTGGAAACGACTCCCCTCAGATGAACCGCCCAGCAGCAGTGGCGTAGCTCGAATCCCCTGCCCTGCCCACCCTAGTTATGTTGCTGTTAAGTGTTAACTGTCAAATAATGCTCAGTGCTTTCATTTCAGCACAAACAATAATAGAACAGTTTACATGTTGTTGATTTTTGTTATGCTTTTGTTGGTTCACTACTGCCACGTTCAAAATGAGTGATTTAGTTAGTTTTATGAAACACATTAACCTACTGCCCTTCACCCAAATGTTCCTGTTGGCCACTGATAACATCCACTGGGTGTGAATTGGGTGTGTATTTGTTTTACAGATATTTTAAGCTTTTCACTCTTATCCCAGAAAGCTGAAACAAATTTATGTAGGCTATTTGTATTTAAATTTTTGCAAATCATATTATTTTTGCAATAACATTAAACTGTTTGTACTCGGCCAATGTCTGTAGAATATAAAAAATGAAGTAACGCCTGCATAATTCCTGCAAAGACTGCATTTTATTGACAACATGGCTCTTCCTCAGTCTGTGTAGGATTGTCACTCTGCTATAAGTGTCCTAAATGATGAACAATGGAACCACAGGCATAAGTTGTGTGTGTGTGTGTGTGTGTGTGTGTGTGTGTGTGTGTGTGTGTGTGTGTGTGTGTGTGTGTGTGTGTGTGTTAGACAGTTGCACTAAAGCTTCTGAACTGATCATATCAATGTTGGAGGAAGGCTGCCTATACTTAATATAAACCAATATGATAAGCTGCACGTAGGATCGAGACATCAATAAAATGCAATGTTTACTTCAACAAACATACTTTATGGCACATTTTCTGATTAGTGTCCAGCCCTGTGTCCATCTTTAAATAGTTAAACCGAAGGACTAGAGCTGCCCATTTGTAATTGTTCCTTGAGGGTAAAAGAGCCCTTTAAATATTCATGTACACAAGACTAATTCCTTGTTTCTCTTCCCTCTGCAGCTGAGCGTGCGCTGGACACCATGAACTTTGACGTGATTAAGGGGAGGCCTGTGCGCATCATGTGGTCCCAGCGCGATCCGTCACTGAGGAAAAGTGGTGTAGGAAACATCTTCATCAAGAATCTTGACAAGTCCATCGACAACAAGGCTCTGTATGACACTTTCTCTGCTTTCGGCAACATCCTGTCATGCAAGGTACAATGTCATTCTGCTTTAAGTTTCCTAAATTATGTACAGTGGAACCACAGGCATAATTATTGCATGCATGTGTGTGTTAGACATTTGCTCTAAAGCTTCTGAACTGATAATATTAATGTCTAATAAGCTTGTGTTGCAGTTTTACTCTGAAAGCTTTCTATACAGTTTTGATGAATGCCTGTATGTGTGTTGCATGTCTCTCTTTCTGTAGGTGGTTTGTGATGAAAATGGCTCAAAGGGCTATGGCTTTGTGCATTTTGAGACTCAGGAGGCAGCCGAGCGCGCCATTGAGAAAATGAATGGCATGCTGCTTAATGACCGCAAAGTGTAAGTGTTTTACCCACAGAAATGTGAAGTTCATTTCATCTGACGGTGATATCAAACATGGATACAGGAACAACGGTTATGTAGTACTAATGAGTGGATGCTTTGTTTTCTTGTACAGATTTGTGGGTCGTTTCAAATCTCGCAAAGAGCGTGAGGCTGAACTAGGTGCACGTGCCAAAGAGTTCACAAATGTCTATGTTAAAAACTTTGGAGATGACATGGATGATGAGAAGCTTAGGGAACTCTTCAATAAATATGGTTAGTGGATTCATTATTATTTTAAAATGTTTAATTTTTATGTCATTTTGATCCTCTTATTGCTGTATTGTTAAATATGTCTTCTCTTTGGTTCCCAGGAAATGCCCTAAGTATCCGTGTTATGACTGATGAGACTGGAAAATCTCGAGGCTTTGGGTTTGTCAGCTTTGAGAGGCATGAGGATGCACAAAAGGTAAGACTTGGTTCAAAACTGAGTGTTCAAGTGCTCGCTGTGTGTATTTATTGTTGCCTTCATGTTGGACATGGTTTCTGATTTACTGCAGGCTGTGGATGAGATGAATGGAAAGGAGTTCCAGGGCAAACCGATCTACGTCGGTCGAGCACAGAAGAAGGTGGAGCGTCAAACTGAGCTCAAGCGTAAATTTGAGCAAATGAAACAAGACCGAATGACACGATACCAGGTTGGCTTTAAGTTGTAGTGCATTCGATGACAAGGAAAGTGTAGTGGCTCTGAAGCCTTTTGCCTCACTTTGGTATAAGCTAATTGTGTGTCTGCAGCTTTGTCAAATTCAGTGTCCCTTTTAGTAGGATGCACTGGCCAAAATGGCTGCAACAGTGACTGTAGTTCATGGGCCTCAATTTTTCTATTCAGTGGATTTTGGGGATAAATATGTACTACAGACATCCAAAATAGACACATCACTAAGCCCTGTTGTCAAACACCATGAAGCAATAATAATCCTTTTATCTTCACTTTACACACAGTTCTTTACAAAGAACTCCATAGAAAAGCATTGCATCATAAATTGTGTTATGTGTTACATGTGTTATACAGCTTCAGCTTGACTATCAATTTCTTTATTTTTTTCCTAGGGAGTCAACTTGTACGTGAAGAATCTTGACGATGGCATTGATGATGAACGGCTGCGAAAGGAGTTCTCACCATTTGGCACCATCACCAGTGCAAAGGTATCAGTGGATTATATTCAGCAGTACTCAAGTTTCTGTAATGTAGTGTTTTGTGAGTAAATACCGTTGTCTTGCTCAGGTAATGCTGGAAGGCGGCCGCAGCAAAGGTTTTGGCTTTGTCTGCTTCTCATCGCCAGAGGAAGCCACTAAAGCAGTGACTGAAATGAATGGGCGCATCGTGGCCACTAAGCCACTGTACGTGGCCCTTGCTCAGAGGAAAGAGGAACGCCAGGCACACCTGACCAACCAGTACATGCAACGAATGGCCAGTGTGCGCGCTGTACCCAACCCTGTTATTAATCCCTATCAGCCTGCCCCTCCCTCTGGATACTTCATGGCAGCAATACCCCAGGCCCAGAACCGTGCTGCATACTATCCAGCCGCGGGCCAGATGGCACAGCTGCGCCCCGGCCCGCGCTGGACCACCCAGGGTGTCAGACCACAGCGTGAGTGTCGGCTCCTTCATATTGTTCATTGTTAAAAGCTCATATTGATACTATATTTGTGAAAAGGCTTGTTTGCAAACACACTGCCTTTGTGCACAGACTTCCAGGGTATGCCTACTGCTGTGCGTGCCTCGCCCCCACGTCCTCAGTCCTTCAGCTCCATGCGTCCTGCCACCCAGGTGCCCCGCATGATGTCCACCCAAAGAGTCGGTGAGTCACTTTACATACACTCAAGATCCAGGACAGTTTTTGTTTTCTGTTGGTCCTAATATATAAATCTAATTTCTGTGCAGCCACTCAGTCTGTGGCCCCACGCCCGGCCTCTGGAGCTGCCCCACCTGCTCCTGTGCGCAGCGTCCCTCAGTACAAGTACGCAGCAGGAGTCCGCAACCCCCAGCAGCACATGGCCCAGCCTCAGGTCAGCATGCCACAGATACTCACTGTTTCACCTCGGCTTCACCAGAAACCTCCTAGTTCAGTATGTCTTATTCTGTTTGCCTTCCCAGGCTGCTGTCCACGTTCAGGGGCAGGAACCACTAACTGCCTCCATGCTGGCCGCTGCCCCGCCACAAGAGCAGAAGCAGATGCTGGGTAAGGGCTGATATTTGAGTTATTGATTATGAGTTATTATTTGTATTGTTTCAGCAACTTGAGCAGACCAGTTAAATATATCCAGAAATGATTTGTAATTTGTCTTTGTTGCAGGTGAGCGTCTGTTCCCTTTGATCCAGAACATGCATTCGAATCTGGCAGGAAAGATCACTGGGATGCTTCTGGAGATTGATAACTCTGAGCTGCTGCACATGCTCGAGTCCCCAGAGTCTCTTCGCTCAAAGGTCAGCATCAGGTTTATTACCACTGATAACTGCTGCTTTGACTGTTAACCAGCAACGATTAAAAGCTGTTTTTGCATTTTTATATTTACCGGAGAATATCTGCAGCTTTGTCAAATTCAGTGCGTCCCTTTTGGTAGGATGCACTGGCCAAAATGGCTGCCACAGTGACTGTAGTTCATGGGCCTCAGATTTCTTTCTGTGAATTCTGAGGATAAATATGTGCTACAAACAAAATAACTGATCCGTGGACTAAACATTGAGTTTATCGATACAATCTTAAAACGTTGTGGCTCACATTGCTCCTCCTTGTCTTTGAACAGGTGGACGAGGCGGTGGCTGTGCTCCAGGCTCACCAGGCCAAGGAAGCTGCTCAAAAGACTGTGACAAATACAGCTGTGCCTGCAAGTGTTTAAACCCAAGGTGAGATTAATACAGAGAGCATTTTCCCTGCAAATGTTCTCTCGCAAATGCTTTAGAAGCAATATAATCACTTTATTGTGGCTTTGCAGGAGTAAAGAACCTTGAGATTCAGCGATGGAGAACAAGAAAAGAGTGAAAAAGTAAAAATACACAAAACAAAGTAAAAACAAGTGAAATAATATATAAAAAATGAAAACAAGTGTCCAGCCAGGCCTAAAATGGAAGAACGGGCATGGTTTGCTGAGTTAAGAAGAAAATCAACAAAAAAAGAGAAAATTTAAAAAAGTAAATTAATATATTGCTTAGAGGTTTTAGAGAGTTTTAGGAGAATTGTGTCAAAATAAGATAAAAAGTATTCCATTTTTTGCATTTTCTCCATTTTAAATGTTTTGAATGTTTTGGTTGTGGGGTTAAAACTACAACCTGTTATTTTAATTTTACCCTTCGCTTGCTTGAATTAAACATAATAATATGATGCTGTCTGTTGTCATTAATTTGATCATCTTTAGCTTTACATCTTTACATCTATGTTATTGTGGGTCTATTAGCTGAAGATAAGAATTTATTCTCTCTGTAATAGACTAAATGGTAATAGTTTTAAAATCGTGTTTTTACCTTTAAGGTAAGAAGTAAAAGTACTATTCACACACTGACAACAATTTGATGTGTTTCAAGTTTTATTGTGCCTTGTGACAGAGATAATAAATACCAATGTTAAAGAGCACTGAAACACCTGCTTTTCAGAGCAGCCATGAAACTCAACATCCCACGTTCTGCTGGTGGTACATTAACGTGTTACAGGAAGTGTAGCTTTAGTTGGCGATGGCCTTGCCCTGCTCCGTCAGCTTCTGGAAGATGGCCTCCATCTGCTTCTGGAAGTTGTCCAGCATGGGCTGCATCTGAGCCTGCATGCTGGTGGCCAGAGGCTTGATCTGCTCCTCCATTGTGGTGGCTACGGACTGCAGCTGCTCCTGGACCTGAGGGGCCAGGGCCTCCAGCTGGGTTTTCCTCTCTTCAAAGAAGGTCCTGTGGGAGGAAAAAAATAGACTTGTTTATAAAAGATTTTTATGCAGACAGATAATTAGATCAGATCAATATTCCTGCATTTTATTAAACTATTATTATAGTGTTCTGTGAGTAACAGATTGTCCAGGTTACAAAAACATTCATTCACTCTTTATCTAATCATAAACTCAGAAACTGGGTGTCCTGTCCCCAGTCTGTATCTGAGGGAATCAGACGATACCAGACCGGGCGTGAACTAGCAGCAGATAACCTGTACTTCCCTCTACAGAAGCTGTATGGAGCTGTGAGTTTTACTGTATGTACTTGTTTGATTTAAATTACTGTTGCAGTGGTGAAAATGACTAATTATCCTTTTTTATTGTTAAAAGTGGCATTAGATGAAGAGTCATGAGTTTGCTCTGACGTGTGTTATATATTGTATTTGTTACTCACTGAGCCTGGTTTGCCAGATCTTGGTTCTGGAAGAGCTGTGTCATTTCCTCAGTCATTTTGTTTTTCATGTCCTCCAAGTACTGGCCGATCTTCTCAAGATCTTGAGCATCCTGGGCTAGGCTTCCTGCAATTTTTTTTACAATGTATAAGAATAAATTACACTTGAAAAAACTCATAAAAGCGTAAGTTAATGTTTAAAGACTGTGGTGCTTACCTTGAGCCAGAGCAAGAACAACGAGCGTGGCAATGATGGTGAACTTCATGGTTACTGACTGGACCTATGAAGAGAAACCCCGATATGATTGATTTTTAAAAATGTTATCCTGTTGCTCAGTCAACAAAAGTTGCTCAATCAAGTTTTTGGGAATCTTTATTTGCCATGAGGGTGTAAAATCAATTGTTTTTATCAGTGTTCATCCAATCCACACATTGACAATTTTCTCTGAACTGGCAACTCACTTCTTCTGTCTTTTTACCTTTAGTTGAGAAAATGTAACACAAAGCTTAATACAAATTCTAAGATTGTGTTACTTTCGCATCCTTTATAAAAATAGCGTCTGTATACCTGTATCAAATTTCAAAAAGGCTCCTTAAATACAAATACAAACTATATTTTCCTATTTTATTCAGCCTCACAGCATTCGGCCGTATAAAAACAAGACAACCAAAGTGCTACTCACCTGTGCGGCAGGAGGATCTGGACCGGATGGTGCCTTCACTGACAATCCTTACTCTTCTTATAGTCCAGCTCGGCTCTGATGGGATGTCCCTCTCTGATTGGACAAGATAATGGGTCCACCACATCATTGGGTGCTGGGGACTTGTTGGAGGGGAGTCACATTGTTGACCCTTGCTGCTCAGAGCGCCACCTGAACAAACTATGACAAAGTCCAATAGTCCCTGTGCTGACTGTCCACTGCGGGTGACGCATCTTATCGTGATGATTAAATACAAGACTTAATCACAGGCAACACTGTGCAACACTGAGAGGGGTCATGTTAGGGATAACAGGATCACAGATAAGACACAGTGGCATAATGCATGAAGTGTTTCTGAGGATGTCAAGACAAGTTGTTTTGGATGATTGTCAAGGTATCTCATCAGTTTTTGAGAGTAAAATGTGTTTGGTGCATCATTTTACAAGACAAGAAGTACTTTGTCAGACAATGATTTATAATAATATGTAATATAATCCCAACAGTAATAGTCAATCACTGATAGATCTATCTGTAAACTGGAAAACACAGTTGAATTTCTCTTGAAGCAATGCGTCATTTTGCACCTAACCATGTGGATGTAAACCTTCTACCTTTGGTTTACATCTAACACGCTTCAGCTGTCTATCTTTATGGCAGCTGTAAAGTCATTAATTCAAGCCTCATTTGCACCTAGTGAGAAAACAGTTTTAAAATACAAAGGGAATGCACAGTAAAAGACGTATTCCTCAAGGATTCGTCTGGGGAGAAAGACTTATGGAGTTGCAAAGACAGACAATAATGATCAAAACCAGATGTGGGAACATGTTTTCAGACACAGATTATTCTCCTCACACTACGCTCTGACTCTGATGAATTTGAGTTTATGTCTCGGACCTATTTACTCTAAACAACAGGCTCTGGACGTGAGGCTGTCATTGTGGAGGAATGTAAATGTGGAGGAATGTGGAGCAGAAGTATGTGTCGGGAAAAGAAACCACAGAGAACTTGTTTCTTGATGCAGTATTTGAACACAAAATTTGATCAACCATGAGAAAAACTAAATTAGGTTAAGCAAATAGGTCAATGTATTCCCAATAGTCACTGTGTGCTTTGATTTGCCTTGTTATTACTCTAGACTGTTATAAAAACCCAGACAAGAAGTAGGCTTTCAGGCTGAGGTTATTAACTTGAGTAATGAGATAAAAGCACGCCCTCCAGAGAGAATAACTTCAATTACATTTGTGTTTGGACTTTCAAAGCTTCACATCAACAAGGTTTCGATGTTTGAGCACCTTCTACACACACATTTTTTCTCCAACAATGCACTCTGGCTCAACCCCGAGACCACAGAAAGAATGAAAACTTGCACAACAGCCACAAAATCATAAAACATCGGAAACATTAGGAGGCACTATTTCCTCTTTAACAAATAGTTCTGCCCAAAAACTTGGTGGCCTAATAACTCAGCACACAGTTCAGTCCAAAGCTTGGGTTGTTAGCCCTGTCCACGTCACTCTCGGCTCATGGAGAGCTGCTACATTACAATCACATGCCCCAGACTGTAGAGCTGTGAGGCCACTCTGTAGTTGTAGCCTGTTGGTGCCAGAGGAGAACAGAGGAGGCTCAGATTTCTTTGGCTTGATATTTATCTGACTTTCCCCTGTTGCGTTCAAGTGCTCAGAAGGAAGCAGAGATTTTCTCCAACAACAGAAGAGAATAACAGAAAAAGCACTTTTATGCATTTTTGTGTTGTGTCAAATGTACTCTGTAGACTAATTTGCTTACTGCTAACATTAGGATTAATTGTTTGTTGTTGTTGTTAAGACTTTGTTTTCTGTTCAGCTGTTTATTGCATTTTATTTCAGACATGTTACATATTGGCCTGGTTATGGTTTATATGACTTATTTGCACAATTAAATAGACATATAGTAATTCCACACTTGAGAAGTATGTTTTTTTTACTGAATTGGCTTCTTTGTCTCACCTAAAAATTTAGATGAGTATGTCTTTTTTTCTACTTGAGTAAATTTATTTGAACTGACAATCTTTTTTTAGGTACTGCTTTTGGCTACTCTACCCACCTCTGCTTTTGTTGTGGTCACCTTATTCTACATAATGATGATAATAATAATAATCATATGTGCTATATAAATGTTTATTTATATAAACATTTCATGACAAGCATAAACTCAATGCACTTAAAAGCTTGAAAAAAATACATAAAAACAACAACAAAATAAAAATAGACTGCAATGTAAAATTTTGTTGAAACAAACTTAGTTCTACAAAGGACCAAAAACAAGTATATTAAAATAATATTTATCCTCACTTTAAAGACTCAATTTTCACAATAACTTAGGTCTACTAAGTGAGAATCTTAAAATTATCAGCTTAAAAAAGAGTGGATGGACATAAATGCAGCTATTTACTAACTTTGTTTGTTAGAATTGTTTTTATTAATAGGCTACACCTAAAGGCTAATACAAAGGATATCCTCTAATTTAATCGTAACAAATGGCAGAAACTCTTTAAAGAACTCATGTATTAATAATTTCAATACTTTTTTTTTTTGAAAACTAGGCTAATATGTGGGCACCAGTCACACAACAAACTAGAAAATCCTAGGGTCCGTAAAGGCGCCGCTGACTGACAGTGCCGCTGCCTAATCCAGAGCTGCTCCGTTATGTGCAGGATGAACACCGGATAGCTTCTTACTCCGTCCGTGATTGACAAAACCTTCCGTCTCTCGCTCCATCAGCCCCTAAAGCGTCTTTTCCACCCTGAACCCTTCGTGTTAGCCGTGCCCCATCGTCCGGATCTCACACTCATTACGTGGACACAATGGAGTCCAACACCCTCCGCCAACAGAGACTGCAACCCGGGATAGGCTTTGGTTCAGTGGCGACTACGGGGACGCTGCGCTCCTCTCTGCGACCCGGAGTCACGGTCCCCATCGCGCCGCTGCTGCCGTCCCCCGCCTCGCTGTCTCTTTCCTCGGGGCCTCCTCCGCCGCCGCCCCCGCTGCAGCTGCACAGTCTCTACGGAGGAATGGGCTTAGGACCGGGGCTGGTGCCGGGGCTGGGGCCGGGGGCTGGCGGACACTGTAATCCAGGGAACCCGGCGGTGCTGAAGGAAGCGGTGGAGGCGGTGGTGCGCAGCTTCGCCAAACACACACAGGGATACGGCAGAGGTAAACACAGCCACTGGAGGCAAAAAGAAAAGGGTTACAGTTTGTTATCGTCAGAGTTGCATTCTCTGGGAGACTTTTGAAAGAGGCACTTTTTGTTGAGGAGCTAAAAAACAGCAGGTTAACCAGAGACAATACAGTGGTAGGGTATAGGGGTTAAGGGCCCATGAAGAAGGGGGTCATTGAGATTTGGTTCAGTTTACAATGTCACACATGCTAAATCAGGTCTAACAATGAGAAAAAAGTAAGAAAGGAAACTTTATGCTGACCCCAAGTGATAGTGTACAGTATGGCCTTCAGTAGTTTGGCATGCTTTTGGTTGTTTCTATTGTTCCGCTTTAAGCAGACAGTTTATAACCTACACACCCACAGTGAAAGACAGGACTGGGGGTTGTTGTGTAAATCATGCCATACTACTCTACCATACTAGAACTGTACCAAATCCACTAGAAACACACCTTTAGACTAGTATTGTTGCAAAAGAAATGAGCTTTTCTCAAATTGAATCAGTCATTTGTTTTGATTGCACACCTAATGTAACTTGCTTTAATTGTTTGGTAATGAGATTAACACTCACAGTTTGGGGGATTACATAACCAAACAATAGGCTATAGTTGTCTTATCAGTCAAGGTTAGTTAGTGTAAATTCTGAAGGTTGGTCATAAGAACTGAGGTCAATTTGTTATTATATGTTTCTTTCAACCTGTCTTCTTTTTTTTTTACCTTGACAACTAAATATAAATGTAAAGCAGCTGCTATGGCGCAAATACAAGTGGCTAATAGGATTTATCACCAAAAGATTGTCCCCCTGTGCTCTGCAATCAGCTCTGTCCCCATTTGATCCCATTTAGACTAATTAATACCTTCATCTCTGACACTGATGTAAAGACTCGTTAATCAGGGCCACGTTTTGTTTCGTGGCTCCTGTTTTATTCGTTTTCTTTGGTCACTAACTTGTCATAACTACGCTAAATTTGTTCTCCACAACAATAGCTTGGCTTTTGTTTGCCATTTTCATAATAAACAAGTGACCTAAGTTAGCATGTTTTTGTTTTTGCCAATGTTTGAAAGTCTTTGAAAGTGCAGACGGCAGCATACAGGATTTTGTTGAGTTTGTGATTTTGATTGACTCACATTTAGTTGTATTGTCTGTTTGTGGCAAAGCACAGGGACTGGATTCATGTTACTGACTGAACATTCATTTACGTTCATGTCTGCTCAAATACAGCTCAAAATGTATCCTCTTTATCTCAATGTATTCTGTCTCTTTCCACTTTTAACATTCAGGAAATGGAACGGAAAAGTTGACAAAGCATTGTTATCTTATCACAGTTATGGATAAAAATAACTTCCCTGTGCTGCTGAATTCAAACACAGAAAATATACACAGTACTAATTAAAACACATGACTGTATATTGAGTGTATTTACACAGAGGACCAGTGACAACAAACTTTTATTATAGCACTTTTTTGCTCCGTTTCCAAGCTGTAAACAAAGATGTTTATTCTCTAAGCCTCATTGCTGAAACTCACTGATGAGACTCCAGACCTTGTGCACGAGCCAAAAGCTTAAATCAAACAGTAAGAGCACAGCGGGACCGACGGGTGTGGAAACAGGAGTCAAACAGTCGTGGATAATGTTGGCTGCTCTCTCTCAACAGGCCCAAATCCAAATAATCATTTATGAGTCACTTGCAAATTTTACTGCTTTTCTTTGTTGTTCCTTTTTGGGGTGCGTAGGAATGTAACTGCGGCTTATAAGTGCACAGAGTAGAGAGCTGGGGGAGAGTTTCTTTAAACAGCTCCTTTGAGATGATGCAGAATTTCCTCTAAGCAGCAGCCACTTAAATGTTTTGTCGACAGGAAAATCCCCTGGCATTCTCAAGAAGACCTTCCTCCAACACTTTCCATATGTGTGTTTAGAAGAAATATTGCTGAGTACAACAGAAGTCTTTGATAGATGTTAATATTTAGCCCCAGATTGTGAAGATTTATTCTCTCTTTTATGTTGCTTTTCTCTAGTGAACGTGGTGGAAGCCCTGCAGGAGTTTTGGCAGATGAAGCTGACCAGAGGGGCTGACCTGCGGAACGGTGCACTGGTTGTTTATGAGATGGTCCCGTCCAACAGCCCTCCATACGTTTGTTACGTCAGTCTTCCAGGAGGCAGCTGCTTCGGGAGCTTCCAGGTGCAGCATTTTGTAAATTCTATATCATGGTCATACTTCGACCAAATTTCAAGTAAAGGTTGTGAGTGAGTCTCTTGAATTTCACTCCTGATTTGTTAAACAAGGTGTGGGAGACCAGAAGTGACTTGGACAAACAAATTAGTATTAGTGACTGAAGACTATGTAACAGTCTTATGTATTTGACTATAGTGCTGCTTCACAGTTCATCCAAATGATGTCTCTACCTTTGCTTCAAATTATGTACTGTATAATATCCTGTGCATGTTCATCTGCTGAGTCTGACCTCTGACCTCCTTCACAGTTCTGTCCCACCAAAGCAGAGGCTCGACGCAGCGCAGCCAAGATTGCTCTGATGAACTCGGTTTTCAATGAACATCCCTCTCGACGCATCACAGATGACTTTATTGAGAAGAGTGTTAGTGAAGCCCTGGCCTCCTTTAATGTAAGTGTGTCTCTATGGTATAATATAAAGGAGATGTTAGTAATTAACTACATTTTATTTACCATTCAGTGCCTTTGAAATACAGTATATTCGCATTTTTATATGTATTTGTGCAATTACATCTAGTATTGTCAGAATAACCTTTATGTAAACTGCTTGGATTCATTCACAGGGAAACAGAGAAGAGGCAGACAATCCAAACACAGGCATTGGTGCATTTCGCTTCATGCTTGAGTCCAACAAGGGGAAATCAATGCTGGAGTTCCAGGTCAGTCAGAAACGTGTGTTAAGGATTATGGAAATTAGACATGCCACAGTAGTGTAACACAACATGGTCTCTGTTGGAGTGAAGGAAAAAACATTGTGGCATGTTTTAAAATGGGTTTTTTTTTATTGATATTATACAGGTTATGTTATTAGAATTTTTATTTCTTGCATAACCTTGTGAGACACTCCTTGTGACTTGTTTATCTTCTTATAAATTACACAGTTAAAACAGGTCACAAGACCTGAACTACTGAGCCTCTGTTCATCCTTTGCTTTAGAAGGTCTTGACTTTTTTTGCTTGTTTCAGGAGCTGATGACTGTATTCCAGCTGCTTCACTGGAATGGGAGCCTCAAGGCCATGAGAGAGAGACAGTGTTCCCGCCAGGTACGACAAAGCACCTTTAAAAGAGATGCGCACATCTAATATTCTGAAGTCTCTTTATGCTCTTAAACAACTATTTCAGAAACTGACAGACTATTTCATTGAATGAATGACCCTAGATCTGACACTAGATCTTCTGATGCTTGTGTCATATTTCTTCTCCTTGCAGGAAGTGCTGGCTCATTATTCCCATCGTGCTCTGGACGATGACATGCGCACTCAGATGGCTGCTGACTGGGTGAACCGGGAGCAAAGCGTAGCAGGCACCATTGCCCAGGAGCTGGCCTCCACAGAGCGTGAGCTGGAGGAAGCCAGGCTGGCGGGCAGAGAACTACGTTTTCACAAAGAGAAAAAAGACATCCTGATGTTGGCTGTGGGGCAGCTCAGTGCAGCCAACGCAGCTACTTTACCCTCACACTAAACACTCATCACAGAGACATGCCTTCACACTCTTTAGGGTTCCTGGAGACTAGATATAAGCCTCTCATGTGTATAATGTTGTGCCCTGAGGACCAGGTAATCTAGCCTTTATTACATTATGCACATCTGTCCAGAAAACAAGCCCTAGCCGTTTTAGCCATTACCTTTTTGTGCCTAGTGACTATAAGGCAGCTTTTTCAAACTACCTGTAAACAACCTTTAATATCTGAGGAGTTTCTATACATTTTACATTGTAGATTTACAAAACTTGTATTTTACTGGTGAATGTATGGGATAAAATATGACCCATTGAACCAAAACCTGAAAAAGTTCATTCAGTTTTCAATGATAAATTGTCTTACCATAAATGCGAAATGACACTTCATCTTAAAATAACACTCATTTATGTGATAAATAACTGGTACTTTGTCAGCAGCTCAGGTTTCATGGGAAAAAAAAGAATATGTGAAGGATTATGTAAACCGAATGACCTATACGACACCAGCAGAATGTATAATGTTGTGTAATTTCGTGTAATGGACCTGCAGAGCTCAGTGCTTAGCAAAATGAGTTGAGTAATCGTATGATTAATCATTACTGTCAGAAAAAACATAACCAACATTTGCTTCCTCCAAGATACAGCGTACCTTCAAATGATCTAAGCGTGGTGATTTTTGGTTAGAAACACATTACAAGGATAAAGGAATTTGTTATTAGCACTCTGATGCACATGAATAAACAAAAAAGGAAGGAGTGAAGGAAAAATGTATTAGGTTTTAATTATTATCCCTGCATCTGCTCCATGGCCTGTAACTACTGTGCCTTTTGAGAGCAGCAAAGCAAGTTTTTAAATGGGTTTTAAAAAAGAAATATGTTACTTAAGATTGTGAAAGATGCATTATACCACAAAACTTTTTGTGTCTCCTTACAGTAAGTGATGTGGTGCTCTACACTGTTATACTTCTGCAGCTGGAGGGAAATCAATGGCTTCTTTCAGCTCTCATTCTTAAATAGTTACTGAGTGTCACCTCATTGTTATACAATGTAAATTCTGTATTTAAAAGTTTTGCTTTTAACATGTGCTTAATTATTTCCTGCTTGTATTATGCAACCTCCTGTATTAATCAATTATTGCATTTCTAGACAGTTAAAGATATGTTATTCATATTCTAATTGGGTGCTATTGGAGGCAATGTATGTTCATTACCACAAACCACAAGCTCTTAATCTCAGATCTCTTTTCTTACAATTGCTTTGGACCTTTCTTTGTTACCATAACCATTACATTTCAAACAACATGTTTTTGTTGATTGTTTGTTTTGTATGTTCTACTATCCACTTTAATTTTTTTTTACTATGCATGTTTTGTGTGTTTTTATATGTTTCATATTCTACACAGTATTGCTTTATAAAGAGGTTTCTTAAAACCCTTGTGTGTATTTTATATGAACAATTTGTATCACGTTTTTACTTTTAGATTTATAAAATGTAATAAAAACAACAACGATACAAATGTTATTGTCTCACATTACTTCTACTCACAAATATACAGGCTAAATGTACATTTTCCAGAGATTAATTTACTCTTGGTTAATTTCTTCTTAAAGTTAAAACGTGTTCCTGCCTTGAGTGATGCGAGCTCATAGTTCAAGTAAAGTTTGACTGTTTTTGTAGAGGTAAACGTTCTAGTCATGGTTCTTATCATAGAATGTATAAATAATGGAAGCAATGTCTCGGCGCTTCCATCTTGGATATGTTGACTCCTCCTACAGAGGATATTACAAAAATGGGCAGAGAGGGCAGCGTCTAAACTGCTCCTGAGCGGGCTTTTCAAATGCGCGGTTCAGAAACACGCCCCTCATCTCAGAGCCGACCGGAGCTGAACAAGCTAACAGCTAACTACATGCTAACACAGCAGGGGTTGTGATCAAAACAGCAGTCTGTCCTGTGACCACAGTGTCAGCGCTCCTCCAGTGGTCCCTGAGTGCTCACACCGCTCATACCACCGCTCCTATGGCACTGCGAGTGCGCCTCTGCGGTCCGGGGGAGGGCGGCCTCTCCCCGGCCGGACCCGTGGGAAGCGAGACCCAGACGCCCCGTCTGTCCAAGGTGCCATACGACGGAGCCCCTCCACCTGGCTGGCGGCCCCTGGGCGGGGGGCCAAGCCACAGAGTGGGGGGTAATTGTCCGGAAGACTTTTTTCTCAAAGCCTGACTAAGAGCCAACCCTGCCCGGGGGGACTCGACTCAAGCCTGCTGCCCTGGGCCCGGAGCAGGATGGTGAAACCAGCTGAGCGGTGGCGCCCGCTTAGCCACACGGGCTTCCTGGTTGATCCTACTATAGTACTATAGGGTCTAGGCTTGGCCCTCTGATGTGTTCAGAGAACCAGGAGCACGGGCCGGCCCGGGGCTTGGCACGTAAACAGGGAGGGGGCTTAAGAGTGGGTGTAGGTTGGAGAGGTGAAAAAACCCCTCGGCGCCTAATGGGTTCATTCAGTTGCACCCCCCATGGACCACCACAAAATGTTACTACATAATAACAATGTGTGTAATAAGTTTAATGAAGAAGTTGTATTGTTGCAAAATTTTGGCAAATATCTGCTACAACACAAAATGTCTAAATGTTTTTTTCTTGGCCCGACCAAGCCCTAGGACTTGTGGAGGATATTTTTCTGTTTATACTAGTTTATAGTGACACCTTTTTAAAATGTGGTGTACAAAGAAAAAAGCCATTTCTCTATGGACACCTTTAATGGTAGCAATTCATTACATTACCTTTATTTACAACAAAGAAATCAGCCATTTTGACTTTCAACAGAATTTCAGAAACTTCAGTCGTCCCTTTTTTCAGTCTCAGTTTGCTTGAATACAACAGACTAATATCAACACCAAACTCTCATCCAGCATTAAAAAGCTCTCACACACATTTGCTTTTGTGGACAATTCTGCTAAAATTGGTCAAATAAATCAAGTTTTAATCTGAGTTGTATATGACATTTGAAAGTAAAAACAAAAGATCTTTTGGTGCAAACATTCATTTACAATAGTGTCATTTGGCAGTGTAAAAATAACATTAATTTCAAGAGCTTTTTTAAATCCAAAACATGCTAACATCATCTGGAAAGTGTTAGGTGCACATTTGAAATGACAGATCAGTGAAGGGGGTTCTTTAGTTTTGTGTTTTTGGGAGTCACTTTTCTTTTAGTAAAGTCTTACGCTCTTTGTGAATTGTTAGTTCTCATGAGTCTCAGACCAGAGATGTCCGGTCTGGTCCTCTTCCTCAGGTCCAGCCGGTTTGCCTACGCTCTCCTCAAACCTGAGCTCTAACCACAGGCAGCACCATGAAACTCTTCTTCACCGGGTCTTGCTCACAGCGGAGACTGTAGTCCTCATGCTGCACAGCGACCAGGACCATCTCCAGCAGAACCACGTGCAGCTCAGGGAAGTACAGCTTCAGGCCCTCTTCCAAGAAGCTCATCATCTGCTTTGTGAAGGCCACAATGGTGTAGCTCAGGTTCACCCAGCAGCTTCTCCTGTGTACTGCTCCAAGCTGGTGATGCCACAGCTACGCATCTCATCCTGAAAACACAACCACAGGTGATTAACTCCAACTCTCATTTCTGCTGTTGTATCTGAAATGTACATTAAAAATGCTCATAGTCAGCATCTAGCATTATCAGGTTGTCAGTCTACCTTAAGTTTGGCCAGAGCCTCAGGCGTCATGAGGTTCATCCTCCTCCACATTTCCTCTGAGTTTCTGTGCTTTGTGGCTTCCATGATGATGTCCTTATAACTCTGCAGGGCTGCCTTAATGTCTCTGACCAGCAGAGACTGCAGCGTGAAGGTCAGGTCCAGGCTGATCTCAGTCAGCTGCTCATGCGCGGGGAGGAGGGGTGGAGGTTTTGAGGGGCCAGTGTTTTGAATTAGCCCTTTAGACGCCGAGGTTTATTGCTGGTCGCTGGCTCCCCGTGTGACTGTCCTCGTCTAAAATAAAGTTGAAGCCAGGACCAAGCTCCGTGAGCCTGGCATAGAACCACAGCCTCACAGGGGGTCTGGATCCACTCAGAACCGGCTAAAAACACAGAGGCTAGACGCCCCAACCCCCACGTTTGCTCCCCGCTCACCTCTCGTGCACGTTCACCCACCTTTAAGCCCCCTCATGGGTCATTTGCCAATCCACGGGCCTGCTGGAGTTTCGTGCCCCTGTTACTCCGTAGGTATCAGTACATAATGCCCCTGGTACTCCAGACATACCAGTCTTTACTGATGTGTCTGGAGTACCAGGGGCACAGGTGAGCGTGGATCAACCGTGGGGCTCAGGTCTGGTCTGGTTTTAAGGGCTGATGATAAACCATTACACTACGTAAAGAAAAACTACAACTCATACTTTTTCACATTGTGGGAACTCAGAGTCTAGTCTATTTTTTGCTTGTTTTTTTTTGTGTGTGTGTGCTTAAAGTCAAAATGAAGTCGTGAATGAAAATCGTAAAAACTGAACTAATCACTCTCCACTCTTGGGCTATTGTAGTTAGTTTGGCCTCTTTTGCCTTTCTAATGGGAAATAAACGATTTCTACTGCCCTCTAAAGGTGATTTAAGAGAACTACAATGTCTTTGGAATTGGATAAAGATCATTTTGCAGCTTTACAACTAGACAAATCTCCATCAGACTTTGTTATTGGTCTAAACATGCCACAAATCATCTGAGGTACATGTTTTATAGTCTACACATCTGCACACAACCTCTAACTCAGGTGCTACCTTGAATAAATAAAACAAAATGGCTCAGGTTTGGTCCTTATTTAAAAAAAAAAAAAGCAAACTTAACTGGTTTTGTAATGTTTTTTTATTTTATTTTGTAATGTCCAAATTCTTACTTTTAGAACTGAAAAGCATGTAAATACACCTAAATGAGAAGAGAAGACCTCCTAATTTTGAACTGGGGGCATCTGAGAAGCACATGAACGCAGTGAAAGACACTTTAGTGATGACGCTTAAAGGGATAGTCTAGTATTTTGTAAAAAAGTCGGATTAGGAGCTTATGTATTACCTTATATTTGTCAGTGCTTTCCCAGTTTAGAGAAGCAGAGAGAACCACTTTATGACAAAATACTGAACTATCCCTTTAAATAAATTCAAGTAACTTACATAGCAACTTGTTTAGTGAGCATTTTGATATGTCAAGAAATAAAGATATGTACAATGAACGTTTTGTCCCATTTTGTCTGAGCTTAACCTTAAAGGAGCTACATCAGTGTCTGACTGTTTTCTATTTTTTTATATTAAAACTAGGATCAATCATGCATCCACTGAAATTTTGATTCAACAGACTTTCAGGGATCATTCATGTTGAATTTAGACCATCTTCTATTTTTGTTTTGTACAGAAAGACGTCCTGTAGCTCTACAAACATCAGTTACAGAAGGAGTCAGAGGGAACATGCTCTGCAGCCAGGACACATGCCAGCTACACGGAAGATGGACGTGACGCAAACAATCCCTAAAAACTCGGATGAAGATGGACCAATCACGTGATCCGACATTTTTACAACGCTTTTACCTTAAGAAGACTTTTAACAATAAGCATCTCGAGCACAGACAGTAGGAGAACAGTGGACGGCTCACCAATAAACTAATAATGGAGGGTTTTAAAGCAAGAAAGGATGACCATATTTGGAAAAATGTCAGTAAAAAATCTGGATAAAACCAAACTAAAGCAATAAAAAGTCAAGCGAGTTGCAGTGGAAGAACCAGGAAGCTTCAGGAAGATTCTTTTAATTTTTTATTTTTTATTTTTTTAATGACGTAAAAATCTAAATATTGCTTGCTGCAGCTTCAATCCAGACAATTAAGAAGAATAAAAACAAAATGATCTTCTTAAACAGTTTCCTCTAAAAGTCTGAGTCATGGGCTCTAACACTTGGAAGGTTGTAGTTTCTAATCCTGCCCTCACTTCTGACTGACGATATGTTCTTTAGTTCCCATCACCATTCCTGTTTTATATACATTAACATCTTATTCTTAAATTGAATTCACATCCAATGGGTTCAATAGTTTGAAGGTTTTTTGTTGTTGTTGTTGTTGTTGTTTTTGTTTTTAGTTCAAGTCCCGCTTCATGTTATTGTTCCTACACCTCTTATTTTTCAAATTTTGTAAAGATGCTTCAAGTGGTTCAAATGTACAACTGTGTCCATTTTGAAAAGCCTTTCCATGTGAGTGATCAATAGTACAGAGGGTATGGGACCAACCTTAGATACACAGGGTTGTGGGTTCAAACCCCAGTGGCTCCTTATGTTATAAACTCTTCACATTTATTCACGTTCCTCAAAAGTTATAACCAAGGAGTACACTTCACTAAGTTTGTGGTTTAGTTGGAGACACGTCAGCTTTAAATCCAGGAGGTTATAAGATCAAAAACATTTTCTGGTGATTTTCAGCTCTATTCAGCAGATATTTGGATTTTAAAAGAAAATCATAATTTGAACTTCATGTTGGCTTCAGTTTAGTAGATAACGCATTTGCTTGAAAATGAATATAGTAGTTCTAGTGATGCATCGGTTTTTACCAGAACAAAGGACACCATGATAAAATAAAACCCCTTTTTCGACATACACTGACAGAGTAGAGGCAAAGGAACCAGGTTAAGGTTGTAAGGGTCGCAGGATCAAGCCCAGGACTCTCCATGCTTCCCGTGAAAGTTTAAAAGTAACATGTTTCTTTTACCAAACACTTAGACAGATGACAGAGGCAAGAACTAAGAATAAATACTATAGTGTAGAGGTAAAAGAGCCAGGTTTAAACATTGAAGGTTGTAGGTTCAAAGCCCTCATCCACATAATAGTTTGTTTAAGTTCCAAGTGACATATGGTCAACATGAAAGAGTATAAAGTAAGTCTTTCTATAGTAATCTAGGCCCAAACTATAACTTATTCTGTTCTGCACCAGTTGTCACCAAACCTGAGCTCGAGATCTACTGCTTTCATTTTGGTGAAGTCAAAACTAAATCTAAAGAAACACAGAGAAAAAGTTGAATGATTTGTAAAAAAAAAAAAAAAAATTAAAAAAAATAAAAATAAAAATAAAAGTAAAATAATAATAATAATAATAATAATAATAATAATAATGACACCTGCTGTAGCCTACAAGGACCCTTCAAAAATTGAGAAAAGATCATACAAATAGCAATTTATTGGAAAACCAAAGTTTGCAGGGTGTATTTTTTCTAGTTTGCATTTTCTGTTTATTTTGAAAACTAGCCCAGTCATTAAATTATTGTTAGAGTTTAAATAAATGAAACAAGCACACATTTTGGTCTGAGAATGAAACATGGTCTAGTTATGTGGCACAATGCTGTCCAGGCTCAGTGTGTTTTAACTGTTTTAATAGTTTTTTGGCTGCAGTACCAAGGCTTAATGTCACCTGCAGTTCACTCACTGTCAACACAGAGGTGATAATGGGCTTCAACCTTTGACATTTATGAGTTACATAAATTTAATGCATTAAAATGTAGACATTTTACGTTTTTAGTCTTGCTAGCTACTTATTTTATTGTCCATAAAACATACTGTACAATACAAGAGACAACTAAACAAAACATTAGGCGTGAATGTGATTTTATTGTTTGGAACATTTTTACGGATTTCTTTAGTTTATGGAGGAAACATTTGCGATCGTTCACGGGCTTTCCAAATGTTTGGAAATTGTAGGTATTTCACGTTTTGTGCCTATAGCGACCTTTTCTAGCATTCTTACTTCTTTTACGATATGAATATGCCCTAACTAAACATTTATTATAAAATGTTTCTTTTGACATTGACTTGAATAAACACGTGCAATTTTTAGTTTGTTAAATATTTGCATTATACTACCCACTAGTGTGAAATGGGTACGTCTGTCAATGCGTTTAAATGGCACATCACACTCCGATTAAGGTTCATAATTAGATTAAGCTCATATTCCGATTAAGGTGTTGACATGTGCAGCTGGAATTAGAGTATTCCATTTGCACCTGTTTACATGATAAAAGCATAATCTGATTAAGCTAAAAAATAAATAAATAAATAATGTGCTATCATCTGGGATAATGTAATATTTATATAAGATAAAATATATGTGAAACAGACAGTTAAAACATGTGGCCAATAGGTCAATATTTAGTAAAAAGAAAAGTACCAGGGGCATTATGTACTGATGCGCACAGAGTACCAGGGGCACGAAACTCCAGCAGGCCCGTGGATTGGCAAATCACCCAGGAGGGGGCTTAAAGGTGGGTGAACGTGCTCGAGAGGTGAGCGGGGAGCAACCGTGGGACTCAGGGCGTCTAGCCTTGGTGTTTTTAGCCGGTTTTCCGTGGATGCAGACCCCGTGTGAGGCTGTGGCTGTAACCCTGGCTGATGCAGCCGCGTTCTGGCCAGCTCCCCTCACGTTTACTGCGGGCCTGGGGGCGTCCAGTCTCGCTCTTTTTAGCAGGTTTTGAGTGGATCCAGACCCCTTGTGAGGCCGTGGTTTTGTGCCAGGCTCACGGAGCTTGGTCCTGGCTTCAACTTTATTTTAGACGGGTGCAGTAACACGGGGAGCCAGCGACCAGCAATAAACCTCGGCGTTTAAAGGGTTAATTCAAAACACTGCCCCCCCCCCTCCTCTCCGCGCATGCGCAGCGAAGCCCTGGGAGGTGCTGAGTGTTTTCACTGAAGCAGCTTCTGCCTCCTACCCTCACACAAGACAGGAGCCTTTGAGGAAGAGTTAAAATGTCCGGTGTGCGGTTCTCTGTTCAAGGAGCCCATTTTGCTGCCGTGTTCACACAACGTGTGCCTGGAGCATCACGGTTTAGAGCAGAGCCTCGGGCAGCTCGCACTACGACTACTTGGACATGGACAAGATGAGTCTGTGCAGCGAGACGGACAGCGGCTACGGTCCCTACACGTCCTGCCAGCTCAAGTCTCCCAACGGCGTGAGGGTCGGCTGTGTCACCGGAGCGTGAGTCTGGACGAGCGGGGTCTGAGGGGCTTCTCGAGGAACCGGCTGCTGGAGGCAACAGTAGCGCGGTACCAGCAGAA